>CM075454.1:13202917-14402917 GCA_037832335.1 Carallia pectinifolia
TATCTGTAGAGAGAGCGGAGTGGAAGGTGATCAAAGGAAACGGCGGGAATTGCCGGAGGGCTTTAGTACGTACATCAGCCTAATGGAAGAGGAAGAGCGCGTTTAGGGTTTTTTTTGGGATGAGAATTTGGGCTTTAACCCAGCCCAAAACAAAAGTTCAAAACTTTGGCCCAATGTTTAGATAAGGTTTTTTTTTTTTTTTTTAATTTTCCGGGTGTCCAATTTCTAATTTTCTTGCTATCTGGGCCCAATTGGGTTTCAGCATTTGAATGGATGAAGTAGAATAGAAAAACTTTGGAAAAAAAAAAAACAAAGAAAAACTATTCATATTAATCACATAATTTTCTCTCTCTTATTGCTATTCTAATAGTTCCAAAAAGATAAAAAAAAAAAAAAAAAATCACCAATCTTAGTCTAGCGATGAGCGTTAACTGGTGCTAAATCAAAATTTTGGAGTTTGAGTACTTTCAAGGCTTTTGATAAAATTAAACTTACTCATATTTTGATATAGACTCTGCAGTAATCATTCAGATTGTCCACAGCTCTTCTAAGAACCGGCACAATACTTCTTGACGTTAATATCGGGCATCGTCTTGCTTTCTTATTTTTATGATAAAAAAAATAATAACAAAATAGGAAAAAAATTAGGAAAAATTTTGGTATATTCAATGGATACACCGAGTGGTTAACCAACTAAGTATTAAATAATTTTTTTCAAAAATAATTGAAAAATTTTTTTCTTAGAACCTTTTTTTTTTTTAAAAGTTTAGGGTATAAAAAAATTTAAAGTTTAGGTTATGGGATTTAGGATAACTCCCACTCAAATTTAAATTTTAAGTTTGATAAAAAATAAAAAATAATATAATAATCTTCAAGATGCAGCTCGGTACACCACCGTCTGTCATTTTTAATTCTTGAGCAAACACATTTATATTCACTACTGTGTTAAAATTCATTTTTCTTTTTTTCTTTTTTTTAAATTACTCTTTCGAAGGACAAATTCAAAGACCTATTATTCTTCAGCTTTTTCTATTACAATTTCAAGTCACAAAATTGAACTTTTCAAATTAGATGGCCAAGGTATACACGAGATAAAAGAATAGATGTTATGGGTCGGGATGACCAAATTTCATTGCAGTTCAAACAATTATGGGGACTGCATTCAAAAACTATAATGTACCTTCATGTGTTCAATTGTACAAACAAAAATAAATAAGTAGATGCATGCACTTGAATGAGCGTTTGAATCCTTTTTTTTTTTTTTCAAAAATATTTTCTGGGTAGTGTTAGAATCATCGGAAACCATGAGAGCACAGCACATAAGGACCATGAATACTATTTACTAAAATGTATGTATAAATGTATATAGTTGAGAGTCTAAAAAGCCATCTTTGCCCTCTTGTCTAAGTGTATCCTACCTACTAGCCACTAAAGGCATAATCAGATGTATGACAACAGAGAAGAGATGTTTATATAGTCCCGATCGATTTAATTTTTTCGGTCTATGTAATTGAACTCCATCGAATATATGTAGAGGATATACTATATACTAAACAGCCTATCTATCTATTGCTATTTAATGGCTGAATCCTGCACTTTCCCAGTTGACTGATCTCTAATTGACTGATCCGCAAGAATTGTACCAGCAGTATGAATGGTTGTAAAGTTGTTGGCCACTGGAGCAGCACTGCCTAAATAGCTGGCTGTAAGGTTTGTTGCTGCTGCAGGGTTAGCTAGCTGATTCAAGCTACCAATATTTATCCCCACATTGTTAACAGGAAGTGGGATAGTTGCACTGCTGTCCAGGTTATTCATTGGTTGATTATGAGGCGCAGCCGTAAGAATTTGGTCCATTCTTACAAGTCGTGAAGTCTGACCATCACTGTGATCCAGCAGCCCAGAATTGTGCTTATTCCTTATCCCAGCAACCCCGAAGGGGGCAGTAAGGTACTTCATATCTGCCCTGGAACCTCCCTGGAATTGGACTCCTCTTGAATTTGAGTACCAAGAATTTGAAGTTTGATATCTGGAACCAGTGTAGCTATCAGCTGGGAAATGACTACCTGAAGCAGGGACCGTGCTGGGAACCATGCTGGGGAGCATGCTGTGGAGCGGTTCCACCACAGGCAGGCGTTGAGCTCCGTAGTTTTGATTACAACTTGAAACCACTGCTTGGAGAAGATTATCATTGCACCTTCCTCCACCATCATGCATCAGAGAATTGTTGTCCCAGAATGGAGGAATTTCAAAGACATCGTTCCATGGAGGAAGATCATCAGGCAGTCGGGCAGGAACACCAAAGGGATTATTTGGTTTATCAGCAGTATCAGATGTAGAATAAACGTTTTTAAGTCCGTTGGACAACGCAGAAATGTTCTGCCTTTTTTCTTCTTTAAGTCCATGTCGGTTTTTGACATTGATGATATTAGCACCTTTCTGGTATAACCTACATAGAACCCACTCATCCAGCTGCCAAAAAAAAAAAAAAACCCGAAAAAAATCATAGTTAATAATGTGCTCAACAAATAAAAAAAAAGAGAGAAATTGGACTGTTTGGAAGGAAAAAAGTTAGTAGCAAGAGGATTTTGATATAATAATTTATCTTAAATGTAATAAATTATTAATTTTAAATAATAATATTTATATTTTAAACAAAATTTTAATACTTGATTTTTTTTGTTATATAAAATAAAAATATGAATGTTACATTCAAATAATTTCTCGGACTAAAATCCATCCACTAGCCCTAAAACCTGCTCTATTTGGAATTACTACTTATATTATATTATATCATATTATATTACCTGCATGTCATTGTCGTTCTTCTTTTCCCTTGGAGGAGCAGCCACTCGAAACTCATGCATGATCCAATTGGTCTTACGATCGCCCTTTGGAGCTTTACCCTCGTAAAAAACGAGGGCTTTCCTGTATCCAATGACAGCACTATCCGACGTTGATGGTTTTATCAGCTTGTCAGCTCCTGTGGCTTTCCAGAACCCTTCCCCAGCTTTTCTATTCGGCCTTTGTCCATTTGGATACTTTCTATCCCTTGGTGTGAAAAAGTACCACTCATTGTCCCCCACGGGTTGATATTTCTCTGTTCACCACTTGTAATTATTAAATTAAATTTTACGTTCATCAACTCCAATCTTCATGCATGCATGTCCAAGTAAGAGAAAAACATAATCTATGGCAACTTAAACGTCCTGAACTAATCAACAAAAGGAAGAAAAAAAAAAAACTAATTTTTTTTCCGGGTCCTTCTTTAATTATAAACGTTATCTTGGATCATCTTTTTCCTAAATTAAACCAACCGGTTGCCCCATTATCTCCATTGTACTGAGTTATTTTTGCTCACCCAAATGGGCAAGTAAAAATAGATTCCTCCTAAGAATAAAGAATTAAATACAAGACTACAAAAATAAAACATGATCATGAGAAAAATTGAGAATTAATAAATATGGAAGAAATAAATAGAGAACCAGAACAAATTTAACAAAAACGAGGAAAAAAGGTAGTGACATTGATTACATATTTCTATCCAATTAGAATTGAATATTGAACAAATAGACCAAGCAAAAACCAAAAAATAATAATAATAATAACACCAATAAATACAAGAGCATGTAACCCCACAAAAACTTGCATGTTTCCAAAGCCAAAATATATGTACATTAGGGGAAATAAAAAAGAAGAAGAAGAATAAGAGCAGAAAACAAACCAAAAAAGGTAAAAAAGAAAAGGGTTTAATTTAATAATAAAGTTCCATCATATAGCATCAAGAAAGGTAGGAACCTGAAAGAAACTGGGGATGGTGCTTATAAAGATCAGCATCCACTATTTTGGTTGGAGGCAAGTCCAGATTATTCAACTTCCTACCCAGATAATGCACGATCAGCTCCACATCCGTCGGGCAGAACCTTATGCCAGCTGGGAAAGAATCTATGTACTCTGCGTCGTCACTCATCATCTTCCGCTTGTTCTTCGCCAAGATTGTCCCATTCTTGATCCCCCGCTGCTCCCCACCACCAGGAACTGGTGGCTCTGGCCCCGCCGCAGCCGCAGACGGCGAAAAAGAAGCGGTGACTGGATGATGATGATGATGAACACTGGTGGGTGGTGGTGGGACGAGTCTATTTGAAGATTCTAAACGTTTCAAATGCTGTGATAGTGTTGTTGTTGTTGGGGGCTTCCTCGGTTCCATGTTGACTGCGTCGCAAGAAACGGGAAAAAACAGATTGAGAATTACACGGTGACTGGCTCTCTCTCTCTCTCTCTCGCTCTCTGTGTTTGTGAGGTGTTTGAGTATGCAGAGACTTCTACTTGCTTGATGCTGATGATATACATGGTTAGTTAGTTAATTAGTTTCAGTTTCCAGCCAATTTTTAGCTACAGAAAAGTGAGTCAGCATAAAGCATACGTACTGCTGACATCGCTCAATAATAGGATTAGTACCAAATTTTGTTAATTTGGAGTGGAAAAAGGTTTATGCAATCAAGATGTTTATCTAGATAAGATTGTTGCAAAATATCCTAATTTTTAGTTCAGCAACGCAAATTTAAATTGAATTCTAGATAATTTGAGATAGATTAATGTTATATTATTAAGTTTCTTATAAAATTAATTAACTTTTGTTTTTCTAAGTTAAAGAAAATATGTTAAGAATAAAGATGTTAGTCAATGTTACTATCGCTACTTACTATTCTGCTTATAATTTTTGTAGGGAGGACCTGTCACTTTATAAGGCTGAGGGGACCTGGGCTACACTGTGGTGCATTTTGTCGAACATAACTAATTTCTACATCAAAAAAATTATATAATTTAACCGTATCGAGGCACTTAGTGATAACATAATCTTCTCAATTGTAATGCTTTTTATTTAAAAAAATATATATATAGATGGACGGCGAGAATTGTGAGGACCAGCTGATACATATATGTTTCTCGCAACTTCATAAGGTTATATTAGGTAATGGAGCTCTTAGTACATATATTGGGTGAGACATTTAAATTAATTTAAGCAATAAATTATAAATTTGTTGTGTCATCTTATATTAATATTTTAGCTTGGAAGTAGGAACTCTGTGTATTACCATAGCATAATTATCCAACAAGTTCTGAGAAAGCCATTGGTCAATACATTCTTGGCCTTCAATCATCTTTTTAGTTTCTTCGTTTCTCAAAATGAATCGGGTGGAGGACTTAATTGACTAAAAAAGACACCCATTATTATAGTAATGACTTGGAGAACCAACCACCATAACCATGAGCCTTTTTGTTATGAATCCATCACTACATTTCCCTCCCAATCCAATCATGCTTAGACTGCAAAGTCATTGATTGTATCATTTTCTAGTTTCAATTGTTTGAAATCACTAAACGAATAGCATTACAAAGATATCTAGTTTAAACTCCATCTTCATAATAGTGAATGTTTCAATATGTTGGCTGAAACTATAGTGGGCTAGATAGATATCATAGCAGTTTCGTAACAACTAGCACATATAATGCATACAAGACCAAATCATCCAACTTCCAACTCTGGGAGACCAGAATCAAACCGAAACAAAGTTGAGTACATGGAATGCAAATGCACTGTGCCATTTATTCATTAGTGAATAAACCCAAAACTCAGAAACTCAGAAACTAACGAAGCCTTTCTCCTTCAAACTTTCAACTGTTTCCTTGAGGCTCACCTCCAAGGGAATGAAGTCAATGCCTAAACTTTTTGCTTTTTCCTTAGACACTTGATATGTAGGCATGTAAGGCTTATCATCAGCACACCTGCGAGATTTTTCAATCAAGAATAGTAATTTGACCTATGTTAAAAAAAAATTAGACTAATATACATAAGAGAAACTTCGTTAGCAAAAAAAAAAAAAAATCAACGGAATCTATGGGGATGCAAACTTTCACTATTATACTATTTTCAGCAACACACATGCTGGAAAGTGCAAATACAAGGATCGAAGAACTTACTTCTCTGGTAGTTGGAAATTAGGATAAAGTTGACGCAATGTTTTCACTATCTCGGAGTAGTGTTCAACGCTCTCAACCATAGAATACCTTCCACTGGCTGATGGAATTTCAAATGCCTGAATGTGTGCATTGGCAACGTCTTTCACATTTACCCATCCAAAAGTTGTATTAGGAAACGTGTTTGCCCCTGGACTCGGTAAAGAAGTGAGAAGGGTGAGTGAATGCTTCCTATGGAGGGGTTAGAAAGACAACATCTAAATTTTGAAGGGTATTATATGATGGGAGGATTTGCATATTTCTTACTTAAAGGATTTAAAGTGCTGCTTGATGCGCATCTGCTTTGAAATTAGGACTTTGTTGGGAGTGGTTATGGACCCTTGCAGGTGTATTTTTCCCCTCAATGAAAGATATTACTAATTCATCACAAAAAAAAAAGGGGGACTTTGTTGTTTTGGTTCTTATGCACATCTTCTTCATACATCCTTATCGAAGATGGGTATTACTAATTTCACATGTGCTGAGATTAAGTTTAATATCTATGTGAGGAACAATAATGTCAACTTTTGTTTGCATACTCACGTACCTTTTATTAGGCTTAAAACTGCAGCAGCACTTGTATTGAGGGTTGGTTGTAAGAGAGGACCGATTACCATAGCAGGATTTATTGCAACCAAATCCAGACCCTTCTCTTTTGCAAACTTCCATGCAGCATCCTCTGCCAAAGTCTTTGAGAGCACATACCAGAGCTAAAAGCACAAACAAAAGGGGGGGAAGTAATTTTGCAATTTGATAGATTAATTTCTAAAGGGAATCTCAACATCAGCAGATAACAGCAACAGAAAAAACAGCAGGCTACCAATGTCCAGGTGAAAAAAAATAAGAAACTGAAAAAGAGAAATGAAAAAAACTTGCTTAAAGCTCAATTTCTAATATTTTCAGAGAAACCTGAATTTGGGCACAATAATGACCTTCCCAGATGCTTTTGTATGGACAAGCCTGGATCACAATGTCCAAAAAAGAAGATACAAATGGCAAAGCTTTTCAACATTGAACATCTAGGTAAAGAGAAGATTATATAGGGCTGTGAATGCTTCAGCATTTTATAATTAATGACAAATTAAGAAAGCAAAGAGAAAGATTATAATTGGCAATCATTTTTTCATCAACATCATTTGCATGTCTATTTCTATGGCATACAATAGATAACAGGTTACAACTTGATTATAGAAGTGAACAAGATTTGAGAAGTAAAGAAACAAAGAACACAAATCTGTACAAACCTTAGATTCCTTACAAATATCTGGGTCTGAAAACCAGGTTTCATCCACAGTGACATCAGGGGTTCGAGGTTTTCCATTATAAGAAACAGCAGCCATAGAAGATGTCAAAATGACTCTTTTGATTGAGGTGCTTTTAGCACAAGAAGCAAGGACATTAAGCGTCCCCTTCACTGCAGGATCTACTAATTCTGCCTGATATAATCATACAGATATATAAAAAATTGTGAGAGTAAATAAGTCTTGGTTATCCATTAAATTAAACACACAACTGTACCCCAACAAAAAAAAAAAAAACACGAAATTTTGAATCCCAAGTAAAAACAGGAAAGTTGATAATTAAAATGTTAAATCAAAAACAAAAACACACATCAAAAGAATATGTAGTGCTAAAAAACACACAAAAGACAACATTTATGACCATGTCATAATTCCTTTTTCAGATTTCTCATTATTTTCACATTCCTGAAGTGCATATTCTCATAATCCTGACCCTGATGTTGCAGCAATGTAATAAGAAACTCAAAAGAAAACAAATACATAAAAACAGTATTAGTGCTTCATGATAGAAGAGGACGCAAAGCGAGGGATACATGCCCCGTCTACCAAACTGATTCATTAAGAAACCTAATAACAAAGATAAACAGCTCTCAGACAAGGAGGCAACAGAAAGATTTGGTGCAAAAGATTAGAGTATATAGTCAAATCCTTCATGCCAATACTCAGGTTTAGTTCCTATATATACCAGAAGACCAAGGCTCTACACAAATAAGAATAGTTTGGGAGTGATTATTAAGAATTAACCTGTGGGTCCTTCGCATCAAGATAAAAGGGAGATGCAGTATGGAAAACGCCTTCACATCCTTCGACAACAGAATCAAAGGAACCTTCCTCCAATAGGTTTGCTTTAAACAACTCAAGTCTCTCCCTGGCTCCATCAAGTGCACGCAAATGTTCTGTCTTTTTGGGATCATCTGCCAAAGAACATGAACTCACAGAATTAAAATATACTTTAGCAGCGTGTTGTTCTCACTAAGGATAACCTTGACGCTTGCAGGCAAGCATACACTTTTTTATAAGTGATCTACCAGGAAAATGTAAGCAAAATTATGCAGCCATATTGAAAAAAAAAATGGAAAGATTACTTATTTTCTTCATAAAAGAACACTTATAACAGATTGACATGAGCACTATTTGTGCCAGAAATGTATAACAATATAGGGTTCCATAACATGTTTGGACAAATTTGCCAGAGAATTTTCCATAATGTAACTATATGGATTCATTGTGCAACCGCATTGATTACAAGTGCAATGAAAAACAGGAAAAAAAAAATCACATACTTTTTTCATTGGACAATGAATTCACGTAGTTGCAAGAGGTTCTCAACTCATTGCATCGGGAAATTCTTCTGGCAACTTTTATTCCGGACATAAACTTTTTTCCAACAATAAATGCCACAGAGACAAAGCAATTGAGACAATGACTTAATACTAATTTTCAGTAAAGAAATGCTATGCAGAAAGATTAACTCCATGGTCACCAAAACCCCACAAAATAACATTCATCTAACTCCAAATTTTCAGTGAACATCTATTCCCCCCCCCCCCGAAAAAAAAAACAAAAACAAAAACGCACACACACACACACACCATCATCAACGATACCTCCTTCCCACAAAACTGGAAAAAAAAAAAAAGAAAAAAAAGAAAGGCTAGTCAAAATGCATAATCTTAATTCATATCGAAAATAAAAAATCTTTTTACCCCATGTTTTCAAAAAAAAAAAAAAACAAGAATCAGGTCATTTTGTCAATTGGGAAAGTGGGCATTGGCTCCATAATTATCCAAATTTGAGTTATCTTTTCAGATCCTATAACGACAACAATAACAACAACAGCAACCACAACGAAGACATCGATCGGATCGAACAAATATAAAATATCAAACAGCGAGTGGAGGGTGGAGAGGAGGAGGAGGAGGAGGAATACGAACTGGGGTCACGAACAGAGGCCTTTACGGTGTACCCACGTTCGAGTAGGAGCTTGACGAGCCATGAAGCTATGTAGCCGGACGCTCCTGTCACGCACACCACCTGCCCGGCTGCACTTCCACTCATACTGTCGACTCGATTGCCCCTCTTTGCTTTTGTTTTTTTGTTTTTTTTCCTTTGTTTTTTGTCTTATGGAGACCTTCCCTACAAGTGATATATATAGTGATAAATTAAATAAAATAATTCATAATTCAGTAATTAATTCTTAATTCCTTGTAGTTTGCTTATTTAATCATCATTCCTAGTACAAAATCAAGTAACTTGTTTGTTTACTGTAATTGTTTGGCGTAACCATTTGATAATAAATAGTGGATTCTTTTATTATTATCTATTTTAACCAAATGTGTGAATAAGATTGTTTTTCTACGTACTTAGTGGAGAGAATTGTACATAATTTTTAATCTCAGCTAAACCGAACAATTTCTCGAAAAAGCATATTTTAAAAACTCAACAAGCTTTACCCATTATTAAAAAGGAAAAAAGTTATATTTTTAAAATGGAAAAAAGTTTTTGTTTGAAAACTAAATCGTCAAAAAAAAATTTCAAAAGCAAACCAATTGAAAAGATTCTACAATTTAATGAATTTATTATGCAAACAAAAATAATAATTTTTTTTTTCAATTCCACTTATAATCTATACCATTACACAATAAATTTAATAAATTATAATTTATAAATTTTTATAATAAATTTTCTTCAATGCAACAGCTCTTTTAAAATTCAACAAAATCCATCAGCAAGCGCTGGTGCGGATAATAGAGATCTATCACCGCTTAATCAGAGGTATCGAGTTCGAGTTTTTGGAAATGCAGTTGCGTTAAAAATTTACTGGGAGAAGTTTACCACCCTTTGAAGTTATGCCCGAATCAGTCCAGATTAGTCAATCATGAGACTGGACACTAAACAGACAAAAAATAAAATTCAACAAAATGCACCCACGTTAGGTCCGCTGCCGCAAGACTATGACATGAACCCATGAGTTGTGTCACGGCGTTCGTCACCGGGACTACGAGTAGTCATGGAATTGAAAACCGGACCAGATCGGTTGGTTCAATTAAAAAAATTGAGAATCGATCCTAAGTCCGGTCTGGTTCAAGTTTAAAAATGAAATTCGGATCGAATCGAAAAAAACCGGTCAAGAACTGGAAAAACTGGTCAAGAACCGAGAAAACCGAAAAAACTGGGACCAGTTGAACAGGGTGAACCGGTTCAAAAAGTATACTCTAAAAACTCAAAAAGTATTATTGTTCTTTTAAAACTTCAACAAGATACGCATGCGTTAAGCTCACCGCCGCCAATTTGAACCCATGAGTTGTGTCACGGGTTTCGTCACTCGGACTACGGCTGCCACGCAACAGGTGGTAAAAATAGCGGATTCTTCCATCGAAAAAGTTTAGTATTCACACATACATACATATATATATATATATATATATATATATATATATATATATATATATATATATATATATATATATATGCTAGTGTTTAAATTTAGTAGTTATATTGTGACAAATTTATTTATTTTTATAACAAAACTTATTATTTTTATAATAAAAAATATCACATTATTTTTTGTTATAAAAATAATAAATCACGTCATAAAAATAAATAAGATCATCACAATATAAATATTAAGTATAAATATTAATATATAGATACCAACTTGAACCCTTCTTCCATATAGGCGAGTAGCCAAAAAAAGACCAACAAAAGGAGTAGCCAAATTCAATACTCATTCTCGCCAGCACATCTAGTTGTCCAAAATTGAATGATTTTAATTATTAATATTCTTTACATTCAGAATTTTAGATATGGTAAATGCGTTGGAAAAAATATATGCATACAAGCAAGATTGTGTGAATCAGCCTTTAAATGTTAAGTTAGATAAAGATAATAAGTGTATAGCAAGAATGATAATTGTGGTGAGCATGTCAAACACATGTCAGATACAGATACATTGACAAATAATGCCTAAAAGCATGCACGACACAATAAAAATATGTCTAAGAAAGTGAAAAAAAAAAAAATCAAACACGAGCTTAAAAAAATTGTAGACATGCTGTTATATTTTATAATTTTGATAATAAAAATTAAATTTAAATAAAATTTTTTGTTATAATGGTGAGTAAATATTTGAATTATATGTTCATATTTATGAACAATAAAATAATATATTAATAATTTCATTATAATTATTACACAATAATTTTTATGTTTGTACAGAGATACATATATAGTTGTGTTCACGTTGTTTTCTTATCTTAATTTTTTAAAATTGGGGTATTATTATATTCGTGTCCATGTGTGTATCTATGTATCTTTAATTTATAAATTTTGATGATATCAAATTTCATTACAAGTGCTTATCCAATTTATATTAAGATCTTAAGTTTGAGTGCTAGTTGAAATCAATTAAGGATAAGATAAGAATTATCAACTGCAGTATGATTTTTAGCATTTTATACTTTGAGAATGCAGTCACGTTAAATACTCACTGGAAGATTTTTACCGCCTTTCGGAGTCCTGTCCTGTCGATTTAAATTAATCAGTTCATTGAGTTGGATACTGAATGATTTTAGAAAAAAGAAAAAAAAAAGGATTGGGCCGTGCCCGTGAACTATTTTATATCAGGAAACGCGTCAATTAAGTCAGACATCGGACCATCCGCTGTAGGCCCATATAATCCAATTGCGCATCACCTTTTCTTTTCAAATCTATTGTCTATAATGTGAGGAAAAAATTATTCATGAAAAGATTGCCTGTAAATCTGGAGATGCTAACCAGGCAGCAAATGCTCTTGCAAATCTGGGTCATTCACCGTCTCTGGGAGTTTATCCTTATAGCAATGAAGTAAGAATCAGACCGGATCGGTCGATTTAACTGAAAAAATTAGGAACCAGTCTTAGATCCGGTCTGATTTAAATCTAAAAATATAATTCAGACTGGACCGAAAAAAATCAATCAAAAATTTGAAAAATCGGTAAAAAATCAGAAAAATCGGTAAAAAATCGAACCAGTTGAACCGGTTCAATTTAAACTAAAATATTTTAAATTATAATTTGACCCAAAATTTTATCTAAATTATAATTAAGACTTTAATTTTAACTAAAAATTTTAATTTAGTTCTCAATTGATTAAAATTTTCAATTTAATCTTTAAAATTTAAAAATTAATATTTAATCACTATTTATAAATATTATTTTTTCAATTAATATTTATAAATTATATTTTGTTAAATATACTAATTGTAATATCCTTAATGTATGTAAATATTAATATAATTTTTAAAATACACTTTATTTTAAATATTTATTATCATTCTTATATAATATAACATTTTATATAATTATATAAATTATATAAAAATTTAATTTTTATATATTTAATATTAAATACCGGTTTTACCAGTTTAACCGCGGTTTTACTGGTCGAACTGGTTAAACTTTGAACCTCTCAACTTTTCGGTTCAATGACCGGTTCGATTCTGACAACCTTACCTTATAGCAGGCAAGCGGTGGGTATTAAGGTTAAAGCCTCCTTAGATTGTTTTTTTTTTTTTTTTTATGGATATGGGAAAGCGGAGGGTGACTCCAGGTGACTCCAGGTGACTCCCCGATATCTCACTAAAAAGCATTGCGTTGTATTTCAGTAATGATGTTGCATTTTTAGATAGTTACGGTGGATACAAATATTGGAGCAGATATAAGTTTAGTTCCACCACACGCTTTAATAAAACTTGAACTAACGATATTTTATAGTTGTAACAGTTGAATTTTTTTTTAGCTCAATTCTCATTTTCGAGAGGTGTGTGAAATTTATAAGAAATGAATAATCATTCCGTTGTGAAGCTTGCAATTTAATCGGTTTTTTCTTTTGTGATTAAAAACAAAAAGTATGAGATGGAAAGAAATGCAAGAAAAGATAGACTTTGGAAGTTCGCACGTGAACATAATACGCTCTAGAATTGAATCACAAACGAGCCATGCCACTGAAAGAAATACCATCTCAATCCTCACCCAAACAATGAAACTTGAGATGTACAACAGTAAGCTGTATGTTTAGGCCTTTAGGGATGGGACCTGGGAGAGCGACAAAACAGCTACTAATCCTAAATTTTTGTAGCACAAAAAGCAGAGATTTCTGTCCTTTGGGAATCGCATTTAGGCAAGAACTTCATCTTTCATGCATGACCTCAGCTTTATGTCTGCAATACTTGTCTCGGCCTTGAATTGAACATCACAGCATTCTATAACACCAGCCTGTAAGCAACACAATGCCATGAAATTTTAATTCAGTTCGGAAAGGCAATAACCAATTGTGCATAATATATGTACTTTTAAAACTTACTAACAAGTACACTTGAAACTAAAACATCAGGCCATAGTATTATGTAACTAAAGATGAAAAAAACATACCGTCTTGCGGGCAGATGCAGGAGAAAACACCTGAATCTTGGAGATGGGATCAGCAGAATGATTACTGGCAGCTGAACAAGGTGGCTTGTTGCGTGGCCAAGCAAGAACATAGGCTGTAAGAACTTGGTTTTCTGAGGTATACTCTATGGATTCGAGGAAAAATACATGAGGCGCTTCACACGGATTGTCATAGCTCCATCTAGTATTGAACATGTAAAATGGAGGCCCAGTATTCGTCAGCCACGGCTTAAATGTTTCAAGGGGTTTGCGGAGAATGCTTCGAGGGATTATGCTCTCATATATATGAGTGGAATAGCCCCATGAAACGGAGAAAGACCAGTTGAGGTCCCTTTTGTAGCAGATTGTTTGTTGCAGCAGACGAGATTGATCGAAAGTTCCTGCTTTCATGAGGTGACGTGCAGATTCGTAACGATCCTTGGATGGGAAAATTGGATCTACAGCATCAAAATGGTGGAGAGTGAGCAGAGGTGACTGAGGGTGAGATGATAGAAGGCCTGATATGTCACCGTGTACATCAATCTGCATTTCCCAAATAAAAACCAATTAAGGACTTCTAAGAAAATCCCACACGTAGGGAAACAAATGTTATGCAATTAGTGAAAAATTGTTCCGGGAGAAGCAATTCATAGCACAATTACCTGATGAATCCCCTTTTCAAGGTTTATAGCAATGCCAATATCAGCCATGCAAGATTGTGCCATATGATCACTAACATACAAGTATGGATATCTCTCAATGCATGGATCCAATGTCTTGGACAATGTCTCCACTAATGGATAACTAAGGGCATACCCAGCTCCTCCAAACCCCATATCAAATGAGAAATCAGCATTGGACTTTACGCTTTCTGAATTACCCCCAATGTAAACCTGCTTAGTGTGATCATACTTTCGTAAAACCTCAACCAAGTTATCGACAAAAAAAAGAGTGTCATCATCACACATTATGAACCATCTTAGACCTTTGTCTCCAACTCTATACATGTCCAATATCGAACGCACGATTCTCACTTCGACAGGATTCACAAGCTGAGGATATATCCTTAGTTTGGTAATGTCTTCATTGATTCGAAAAGGAGGAGAAGTGGAAGGCCAAGGTAGGAATTCCTGCGTTGGTTCTGCATCTAAAAAGACATATCCTCTAGTGACATTCGGTTGCCACCAGGATTCAGTGTATGGCCTTCTATGCTTCCACATTAGCAAGGAACTGACTACTATAAAACCAATGTGACTGATGTTAGTAGGAGAATTGTTGGCAGTATTGGGTGAAGCTGGCCATTTGGGTTGCAATGGCATGACATCTAAAGATGGGTTATCAGGGTGGCTAAAGAGGAACGTGTAGAAGAAGAAGAGCACAAGGGCCGGGATAAATATGGACTTGCATAAAATTCCGAGAGGAAGGTTTTGCGAGTTCTGTCGAGTAGAGTTAGCAATGGTGGAAGACATTGTGCAGCAAACTTGAGAGAATTGCAAACGAATTAGTAGGAAGAAAAAATCAATGAAAAATTTGTTTCACTAAAGGGTAGATCCATGTTTGTTGCCCAAGTTTGCCAAGACATGTAACGTTGTCCTTTTTAAGCTTTCATTTCTGACCTCTTTTCTTTTCTTTTTTTTTTTTTTTTGGTAAAAAAAAAGTGTATCAGGATATGTCGATCATCATACCTATGAGCCGTGGATAGAGATCATCCGTTGTTATCCTCATTTTCGACCTCTTTTCATACCATGGTAATGCACTACAAGAGATGATCAAGCGTTGAATATTTTTAACAAGGTGGGCTTTGACTAGATATTGGTATGGAGTCGTGAGCTTTTAGTACTATTGTGTAGCCATACCCGAAAAAGGAACTGTGGTATGGCTGAAATTTGGTTTAAGCTAAGCTAGAGGGGTCACACCCTAAAGTTGGGGTAGATTGGCTGAAATTTTGGTATTTCTCTTCATTAATGTGCAAGCAATGGCCGAACCTCTGTGAGAGGCTAGGGGACCAACCCCCCATTTTAAATGGCTAACATCATGGATATCGTTAGGACCTTTATTAAGTTTTCACTAATTAATATAAATCTTCAGCATAAACATCAAGCGCTAAAATTGATGAACGAAGACTTAGTTTAATCTCCTAGAAAATGTTTCACATCAATTATTAGATAAGAATTATTATTTACACGCAGTTTGGGTCTTCATATATGTTAAAATTGTTGTCTTTGTGCATGAAATTGTGACCTAAAGTAACTAATGCAATAGTTTCTTGCGCATGCAGCTAAAATTTGTGTGTGAAAGGCAATTTATCAATTAAATTGCTGTTTGAACACACAAGCAATGGCGGAACCAAACACTGGACAGGGTGCCTCGCCCCACAAATCAAAACTCCGCAACCCAAATAGAGATTTACATAAAACAGAGATTTTCATGGTATTTTTCTATACTAATTTAATCGTTTTCTTCGTAGAATTACCAGTGTATATGTTAATCTACATTTTAATAACTGGCAGATCTTAAATTAGTCCGTAAGACGGGGGATGCGAGTCCTTTACTTATTCAAGCAAAATGCAAAGCCTTTGCCTTGCATGAGATTAAAGGTGAATTTGACCCTGGGAGAATGCTTGGAACACCATCAACATCGTCTCCAGACGAATTGATGTGTACTAGCACAATCTTCAACATCAATGGAATCTTTTCAGTCTTGCAGCTGCAGGGTGTTTTGTAATTATGGTCTAGCTAGTTCCAAGTTTCATCATTTCTATTTCTTCACAAAAAAGGTTCTTCATTTCTATAGCAGCTCCTATTGTGAATTTGCTCGACGGTCCAATACAGACTCACTCTGCATATTGGCCTACACTTCACTGCCATGACCTGCATCAGGCCAGTTCCATGAGCTATTTCAGCAGAGTTTCCCTTGCGAAAAATTCTGCCCCGCCCCTCTCTTCAGTAAATAACACTTCCCCACACCCAAAAACTATATAAACAAATGATACATATACATATACACACACAAACACATATACACGTACCGCATTTAACACCAGGAAGCAGTGGAGGGGATATTGCAGAAATTTGCTTAACATAAAGAGCACAAATCATCTTTTGGCTATGTGTATGGACGATGTTAGATCTATAATCATGATAGGCATGTGTATGTCTAGTTTCACAAATTTGAGAGACATCTTTGTCACGTGAAATACAACTCCCATTGCATTCACCAATCTTTCGTGATTATCAGTTGAGGGGAGACATCAGTGCACCTCACCCGGAACATTTATAGGTTCCTCCTTAGCACAATCTAGCTATATGCTCTTTCTTTCGCCAGAGATAAGAGGAGCTCCAAAGGAACATTATTGCTCCCGGGGGCCATCAAAAGATTGTGTCTTTCTAAGATTCCAATGGAGACCCTCATGGATGCTACGCAAAAAATCACTTGTAGAATCCACTTGACATGCAGTAGGCACAGGCCAAGGCGCCATACTGCAGACAAGTGCATCACCTGCCATTAATTGTTTCCTGTCCTTGCCATCAAAAGATGCCCAAGCAGAACTCCTGCTGTTGTAAGGAACTTGCACTCGTATAGTTACATGTTCAGGCAATATCAAAGGCCGAAAGGACAAGGAATGTGGACAAATTGGTGTAAAGAGGATTGCAGGAACCTGCACATATGAAAAATATAAATTACAGCGTACTAACAAAGATGAACAAAATTTCAATGCAACATTTATTTTTAAACAAAGATGATATTCTTATGTACCTGGGGATGGACCATTGATCCTCCAGCTGCTAATGAGTATGCAGTACTACCAGATGTTGTTGATAAAATTAACCCATCTCCTTGCACACACGTGACAAAGGAGTTGTCACAGTAGCATTCCAAGTTTGTAAGGTATGAGGATATCCCACGATCAATTGTTACCTCGTTTAAAACAAGTATAGGCTCCTCAGATTCATAATCATTTTTTGCAGCATCTCTTATTACACGGCATTGCAATCGATGTCTAAGCGTTATACTAATTGGACCTCTCAAAACAGAATCAAGGCAATCCCTGTAATGTTCACTGTCTAAAGAATGGTCAAGAAAGACACTCGTGTCATGGACACTGGAAAGGTGCAAATAAAAAAAGGTAAATAATCTGATCCCGCAGATCAGAAGCCAATATTTACGGTTGACAATTGAAATTGCCAGTTAATTATTCCTTATAGAACAAATCACCAGTTACATTCATTTTAGAACGCATTGCCAGTTAATTATTCCTTTTAGAATAAATTCATCATCAATGAAAGATACGGAATGGTGTCATGAAGCCGAGAGACCCCAAAGAAAATGAAACAACAGGAGGAACAGGTCCTTTAAACATTGACGCCCCCTGCAAATAGAGAAGGCGTGTTACAAATTTTACAGTAGGCATAAATTCAAAAAAGAATTCTGAATAACTACAAGATCAATGGCATTAATTCAAATCTATTACCCAAAGGACAGTACCATCTCCACCAAGGGTTACCACTAGATCAACTTTTGTGTGTAGAAATGAAATTTCCTGCTCTGCAAAGCAACATTATGTAAAAGGTATTTAGACGGTAATTCCCCATTCTAAACCAATAATAGCTCACTCAACTTTGCATAAGTAAGAAGCTATTGTAGCTCACCATCTTTCCATGTTTGTACAAAGCTGAAATAAGATGACTCTGATAGAAGTTCAGCCCTCACATGAGGTTCCACATAAATGTTCAACTTCTTATGCTCTTTTAACCATCTAAAAATGGAAAGTAAGAAATTAGATGAGTCTGTATTCAAATGATAAAGCATTTTAAAAATCATCAATAGAAAACTATAAGATGAAACTAATTCACCTAAAGGCCCCACAAATGTATTTGATTGTGATGCACAGTCGACAAAGTGCGGTTAGAATTCATTAATGAGAAAATCGTAAAATAAAGGAAACTTGAACAACCATCATTAATAGATGCATTTTGAAGAAAATTATATGTGATGTCCTACAATCCCAGAGGCACCAAACTTGTTCTCATCGAGCATAACTCCCATAGCAAAAAAACTCCTGAAATCCGCGACAAGGATGCATTCGTTTAGGTCATATTTACTTGGGTAATGTGTTGGAGATAATATCCCACCCCCATCCCAATTAAACAAAGACACTGCAAGTTCACATCTCATCTTGAACGTAAGTATTAAGATTAGAATTTAGAAGGTAATGGTGGTTCCTATTCTTGGCCAAAGAAAATCAAATAGACATTTGCACTCTCTAAAATAGAAACAATGCAACACATTTGTAGCATGCAAAGACAACAAAGGGCGTTATGGAAGCAGGCCCAACCAGGATATCCTCAATTGCGTATCTCAGCCAATATATTTGCAAAATTTCATGACAGCCAAGCAATAGAATCTCTTTCATAAAGAAAAAAATGAATCAAATTTCAATTATTCTCACCTGACAATTTCCAAACATAGAATTCGAACAGAAATTGAATTTGGTTTGGTCAAAATGAGCACAGTCTGCGGACTGGATTCCCACTTCAAAGAAATCTGAAACAAAGATGGGGTGTTTGGTCAGACAAAACTGTGACAGAGAGGCAACAAATTTCTTGAAGGAAACAGTTAAGATTATTTTGTAGAATTATATGGTTGTGCTATGGCCCAAGCAATTAATGCAAATTAAAGCACCACATGTAGATGTTAGAAAATTACCTGGTTACTGCTGCGGCCTGCAGTTGTTATATTTCCTCTTTCAAAAGAGACAACATCGTGCTTGTGCTGATCACTGTTCTCACCTTTACACCACCAAGAAAGTTTAAAAGATGCCTGTCTCGCACATTTCAGTGGCAGTCAAATTAGGTTATCTCGTGGCACCAATTTTGTCGCAAGAGGAACAATGTTTGAGTTCATTACTAACTCATGATATGTGTAATTATCTGAAGATCCTTATAAAAGTTATAGGTAAACAAAAAACATATATAGGCAAACAACAGCTTCTAAAATTATATGCTCTAGGTTGTAAGAATAAAACTACAAACATTAAAGAAACAGAGATGTTACCAAGGAAAACGATTACCATCCAAATATGCAGTGCTTTGGACCTAGGCTAATTGTAATACATGCAAATATACAATGATGTTCTGCACACCAAGTTGGCAGCTCTTCAACTGAGGCACAGAAATAATACCTTTCGCATAATCCTATTCTGAAGCACTGGGGCATCGGATTTGTTTTCTCCATCATCAAGAATTTCATGAGAGCAAATCCCATTGGTGCAACAATTTCCAGATCCTTCATTTGCTTCATTTCCCAGAAAAGATTGGTTGGTACAGGTCTTTCCACTGTCAAGATTGCCATTGTCCTTTCCAAAAAACTGTTCTGTGATACAAGAAGTTTACAACTTAAGAAAACAAAGAAAACTATTAATAGGATTTTAAGAGCATGATGCACAAGTGAAAAAAAAGAAGGATCTCATGTCACAATATAGTAACCTTACCATGCACCAAAGTTCACCCATCATGATGAACAAGCAATAACAACAACAACAACAACAACAAAGCTAATGACTGTTCAAGAAGAAACAACAAAACAATGTCATTACCATTGGAATTACCAAAACCCAAACACACAGGCATTGTGCTTAAAAAAAAATTATTTTTACATCTTTATCTGCAACAAATTGACTGAACTTCCAGAGTTCCTGCTCTTCCATTCTATCTTTCCTTAAGATTAGACATTAAATGGATAAATCATTTAGAGATCTCTCAATTTAATAGGATTGTGCCCAACTGCTGTCTATCACAACTGACTGATCAATTAAGCTCTACAATTCAGAAGAAATCTAATGCATATCCTCAATGAATGAACACCATACGGACAAAGCAATTCTAACAAGTGTCCTTTCTCTGCCTATGAAGAATGCGTCTGTCAAAAGGCCACAAATCTTTGATGCACCAAACCTCAACGGCCAATAGAAAAATGCCAAAAAATGACAGCATCCAAAGCAGGACAGTGAGAGGAGACACGACACGTACAGTCAATGTTATGAATAGCTAAAATTTAAGCAGCGACAAACTAAGTAAAGACAACTACAAGTGCTGCACGCTGTCAATACCAGCAATTTTCTAGCACCATAAAATCTTCAATACACCATCATAAGTTATAGGAGATTCCACGTGCACAAAAAGCATATGTTATTGTTTATGCAAGTTATTCAAAACTAGAAACCTTTACTCTCCAGCTGTTGATTTCGTTCCCTCTGCAGTTCATATCTACGCTTCCATTCAGCAGCCTCAGCCTGAGCAGCAGCCTTTCCCTCAGCAACACGCCGTAATGCCTTGGCAACAGCTAAGAAGGAATATTGCACATCAGATTTAAATTTGCAATAGATAGTTGCAGCAAAAAATTACATTTAACAAGTGAACAGAAGCATACTCCTAAGAGCCTCTGAGAATTCTATAAGGTGGTCATCAGTTCCTTGCATAGGAGTCTCTTGAAGAAGCTCCTGCACTGCCTTCTCCGAGTGGAGTAGAGAAAGTTCATTAAATCCATTTTGCAGCTGTAAGCACAACATATCTGCATCCCCATTGGCACAGGAATCCTATTAAACAGAAAGCATTAAGTTATTGACAAAATATACAAGATAACTCACCAAGAAGCATAGCTGATATATCACTTAGATACAATCAGGAGAGGCAACAAAAGGTTGAAATACACTTGACCCATTCTTAATTTTCAAAGCAGATAAAAGGAAATATTTCCTAGTCAATAGTTTAACCATTACTTTAAATTGTGATCTCATTGATAAGACCCAACTTACATATTCTAACACACTATAAGGCCTCCAAATTTCAATTGTACTTCTACTGATTAAAAAAAAAAAAAAAGCTATAACACATCAAATTAGGAATCCGAAACAGAGAAATACTTAAGATGGGAACTTTTCTTCTTCTTTTTTCTCCCCCAAACTGGGATTGGGAGAATGGGGATCAAATGTTAGCCTTACATATTCTATAACATGCAAATTACAGAAAGTAAGAAGCAAAAGTGACACTGGCGACAATTCAATTCACCATAGGTATAAAGACCAGAAAGGATGATGGAGGGATCCAAAGCCCCCCACACATAAAAATTCAAAAGCTGCAATCTTTACACATACCCAGTAGCAGAGACAAGCACAAAACTTATTCAAAAGACTAGAAGGTACCAAGAAGATAGAAAATTACAGTAGAATTGGGCTTGCTGGGAGCCATGGCTGACTGATTAGAGAGAAAGAGAGAGAGAAAATCTTACAAGCCGTTGCCCGCCAGTCATGCTGCACATGAACGGCAGAATTTATATGTGTACTAGAGAGAGAGAAGAGAGAAGTTGCAAGAACATCAGCCCTGGCTTGGTTCTGACTTCTGAGAGAGGGTCCGGAGGAAATTTCATTTTGGGCAAAAAAAAAAAAAAAAAAATATATATATATATATATATATATATATATATGAATTGACCATCTATGCTAAACTCGTATGATAAATTTATAAAACGACAAAAAAGAGATTTCGATAAAAGCCATAAAAACTATAACTAAGAAGAAGATCAAATCGACAAAATTACAAAACAAATTAATAAGATTGTAAAAATAATATAATATCTTGGTAAAAAAATATATATATATATAATATAATAACAATAATAAAGAAGATAGAAATAATAACTACGAAAAGAGTCAAATTTGTGCTTAGCGTCATCAATGACCATTGGTGTTTGTTTGTGGTTTTCGTGGGGCCGGAGCCCACATAAGACAATACGCGTGGAGACTCGGAGAACTTGACTTTGCGTTGGCGACTTGAATTTTAAGGAGTAGATAATTTGGTTAGACGGTCTGATGGGATTTCAACCTGCCACTTTTTTTTAATTCCCCCTTTCTTTCTTTTCTTTTTTTTTTTTTTTTTTTTAGGGGAGAAGATAAATGGCAATGCATGAAGGAACTTAACAGTGAATATGTAATAATTTTAACTGTTTAATCGTAAAAAATATATTAATAAAGTATTGTGTCTTTGTTATTTAATTATATATATATATATATATATATAATATAAAAATAAATAAATAAAATTTTAAAATTTTTTTAGATTAATTGTGAGCTTCTATACATAATTTTACTCTCTTTCAGGAAATGACAACATGATGTCATGATTTGGGATGTCAACTGAATGTACTAACTTATATGTGTTAGAAGCATTTATACTTTCCTATTAATACTAAACAGGAAAATTAAGTAGCAAAACTTGAAGGATATTTATGTTCAGAAAAAAAAAAAATTGAAGGATATTACTCACAAGACAAAATTTAACAAAAAAATATTTCATAAAAATAAATAAAATTGAAAAATAGAGAAATTATTTTGCAATATTCTTTCATCTGTTTTCTGCATCCCACACAATTCGTTGTGTGTTGCAAGCTGAGTTAAAGATTAACTTATATTGTGAAGTGATTTTGTAGAACTTCCATTCTTATTATTCGTGTTTATTTTACTATTTATTCTTTTTTCTTTTCATCGCGTAATTCTTATCGATTTTGGTAATTTTCATTATTGGCATTTCCTTATTCATCAATGCCATGAAAACTAGAATGCTGATGTGATAGTATTAGTACCTAATAATATTCCCTTTTTAACTGTTAGGTATAATTTAATGGTCATTAAATTTAGATTTTGAGATAAAATCTAAGATTCGAATTTTAGATTTCATTCATAATATGTAAGTTTCTCCCCAATCAAACTAGATAAAAAAAAAAAATCATGTCTTGTTTATCCGTAATGTATCATAACTCTATCTAGCTTTTACAAGCAAAGAGTGTTAAAGATAAATTACATATAATTAAAAGAGAATTAAACGGTAAGTAAGAAATCTTACTTCTGTCAAGGTTGTTGCCTCAACTCAGTCCATACCAGCATGGAATATCTTATTGCTATACCAACCTTCGTCCTTTCAAAACAAAATGTTAAAACTTTGCATAATAATTCATCTGTCGACCATCCCATTACGTAATTGCAAGGCTTTTTCCTCTTTTGACAAATTTTCAGCCCATTAATCAAATTGTTCCTGTTGGATTCCCAATGTTACCTTTTTTCGGTCCATAATTGTTATGTTGTTTGAGAACAATTAATAATATCAGTGAAATTATTTTAGTGATGTATAAAAAAAATAAAAGTAATGTCATTTAAGAAATATTTCAGTAATGCAGAGTTTATATTTTTATTTTTAAAATATAAGGTTTTAATTCTAAAAAAAAGGTATGAGATTGATTGAAATAAAGAAAATTATATAATTAAATGAATAAAAATAATAATAATTTCAATGACCTCAATAATAGTTGAACTAATTAAAAAAATGATCTACCTCTTTACCTCCTTTTCTTTATACGATGGTTTTGTCATTTTTTTAAGAAACAAAAAAAAAAAAAAAGATCATTGTTAGCTGGCTATTTTATGATGACTTTTTAATTCAACGTTTCCCACAAATGTGGGTTGTCTTATTTGTTTGACCACGAAAAAGTAGGAGACCCCAAAGTGGGTTGGTTCTCGAAAACCATAGCTTTACAAATATTTATTTCAAAATCCTTTCCTTGTTTTAATTATCATTATGTATAGCATTAGTCTATTTTCAATTGAGTATCGTGCAATTCATAAAAGAAAGACGCATACGGTAAATTATATTAAAAAAAGGGGGAAGTTTCGCGATTTTTTTTAAAAGTTTTTTACAGTCAACTTAAACTAATATTTTTTTAAATAAAAAGTCTTATTAAACATAAAAAAAAAAATAAAAATAATAAAAATTAAATTTTTATCTCATAATTAAAAGATATTTCTTTCGATTACTAAAATAAATGTTCTAACTTATGAACTAATCAATCTTTTGGTTGAGTCAAACGATGGGACGCGCAATTGACAGGACTGGTAATTTGACTGAGTGCTGGTCAATTCGGGCTTCTGTTCTGAATGTTCGAAACTTTAAAACTTAAAAAGTTCCGAGCCTATCTTGTTCATCCACTCAAGAGATAGAAAGCCTTAAAAAAATAGCTTATTTGTCAGTGGGCTAGTATTATTGTATTGGATATCCATCACATGTTAATTCTAATGGGCCCAATTTATGCTTCGAATTACTCGAAGACACTTTAGCATTCCTCCACAAATGAAGATTAGGACCAACGAAAAATGACGAGAAATTTAATTTTTTTTAAATAAAATTTTGAGTTTGAATTTTTTGTATGAAAAAAAATAGGCACTGAAAGAGATTTGTCTCTTTTAATGAGTCCATCCAGTTCAAAATAGATTAGTCATTATCCAATGAACTTTTAGATACCAGATTTCAGACAAAAAAAAATCAAATGAAAATTAGACTTAATTCAAACGGTTGAAAGTAGGTTAGGATTCGAACTATCGATTTTATTTTCATTGTCTCTTTTTTTATTGCTGCCTTACCAGTTTCTTAGGATGAAAAAAAAAAAAAAGAGTATTCATCAACAGCGAAAACTTGGAAAGAATTGTTCTCTTATGACTCGCAGTATTTTAGCAGTTTAAAGTTAAAATTTTTATTTTTAAGATCTCGATTTTAATTTTGAGAAGAAAATATGAGATTTATAAAAATAAAAATATCAATTCTCACTGTATAACTTACAGTCCAACGAGTCTTTTGTGATAAACTAAAAATAAAAAATTGCCACCAGCAATGTGGTACAACATTGATAAGTTTATTTTACTTATCTTGAGGAAACCTATAATTTTAATTGTTTGAAATCTTGGTATACGAACTGAAGGCAAAGAATGTAAAGAATTCATGACAAACAAAAAATAAAGAAAAGGAGGAAAAATTTAAACCTATTGATAGCTTCTAAAATTGCTAGCTGGCAACCTTAAATTATACCGAACTCATAAACGTGATATTTGATTATTGGTTTTTAGTGTGATTGGTAACATAAGTATAATATAATTTTTGTGATTGGTAACACATGTATAATGTATACTATAATTTCAGCTCCTGGAATCTTAGTTAGTTACAGGTAGTTAAAAAATTAAAGTACTCCTACATGCATTTTGATTTGGAAATTAGATGGGATTAGCTTTTTCTTTTTTGTTTTTGTTTTTGTTTTTTTGTTTTTTTTTTAGCAGAAGATGGGGTTAGCATTTTAATCTGGATAAACATCCGATAATCACTATAACTCTTCTTACAATCCGTTTTCAACTCAGCTCTACAAATGTCATTAGACCGTATAACTCTTCCCTAACCCAAACACCTCAAAAATTAACCTTTCATCTCATCATATTTATCGTGTGTATATATATATATGTCATGAGAGTGGAACTCTCCCGTAACACAAGCACCTGAAAATTAATCTCTCATCCCAGCATCAACTAGACGTACAAGAACTCTCTGCAGACACGAAAACTTCATTAAAAATCAATTTTCAAGCGGTTCAATTTCTTGAGGAGCAGTCAAAATGGAGGCAGATACGGCAGCAGCGGTGGCAGTTGGAGGTGGTGGTGAGCAAGAGAATAATGGGACAATCGATGAGGAGATTTTTTATTATGACTTGGATTTTTTGCCTTCTGGCATAAGGTTTTGCCCTACGGATCAGGACCTCATCGTGTATTACTTGGACAGGAAGGTGAAGAAGCTACCTTTGCCTCCCAACAAAATTGTCGATGTCAAGTTTTATGAATACAATCCTCAGATTCTTTCAGGTATTGCTTGCTTACCTACTTTTATTGTGGCAGCTCAATTTATTGACTTTTTTTTTCTTTTTTTCTTTTGATTCTTTCGCGTTCAATATATTATATTTGGGATTTTCAAAATATGCAAGGTTATGTGGGGTCGCATGCTTTTTTATTCATCTTTTTTTTTTTTTTATGGATTATTTGTTCAATTTTAACCATAATGGTTACCATATATACAATACGTAATCGGCATCCCATTTATTTGTTTATAGTTTTTGGTTGATTTGTTCTGTTTCTTTATTGTTTTTTTTTTCTATATTTATTGATTCTTGGTTGTTATCACATTATATCCTATTTTTTGTAGTCTTTTATTTAATTTTTTTTCTTCTTAAAAGGAACCAAGTAGGCAGCTAGGTTTAATTTATAAAGGAAAAAAAGAGGATGATGCAAGATCACGCTCATAATTAAAGAAGAGCATAAAAAAATTAAGGTATTTTCTATACTTTCCCCTTTGTTGTATTTAATTTTTAGAGAGAGACAGACAGGCCTTGAATTAGACTTTAGCCGATATTGGTCATGAATTGGTGGTTTTTTTTTTTAATCCTTTTTGTAAAATTGATGGGGTGGATTCTTTTTTCTCCATATTTGGACTTGGACACGCATGCATGCATGCATGAAGACTTTATTAACATGGAGAAGTTGATGAACTTTAATTAACTAAAATACAGTATTTACTAATTTTATTTGTTTTAAGTAAGTAAAATTTATTTATAATTCAATATCATAAATCTATTTTTTTTTTTTATTTTAAGTACATAACTTGTTTTTTTATTTTAAGTTATGAGTTACATTAAAAAAAGGTTTAAATTAAAAAAATTTCTTTAAATTAACGATGGTCATATGTGATTGGCAAACAGAGACCTACAAACCCGTCGAGGAGGATGAATGGTACTTCTTCACACCAAGGGAAAGAAAGTATCCGAAGGGAAGCAGACCGAATCGGCAAGCTGGTGAAGGGTTCTGGAAAGCCACCGGAGCTGACAAGCCGGTCAAAAGCAGGTCTAATGGTGATGCTGTCATTGGATACAACAGAGCCCTCGTTTATTACGAAGGGAAACCTCCAAAGGGCGATCGTAAGACCGAGTGGCTCATGCATGAATATCGCGTGAATGGTTCCCCAGGAACGAGAGAGAGACACAATGGTGATGATGATGACAATAATATCGTAAGTATAGCTAGACAATTCTCACGCAAATCCCAATTTCTAATTAATTTTTCTCTAATTTTTAGCGGGTCATAACTCGAACATAAATAAAGAAGATAGAGAATGATAGAAAGCATAGTTTAAATCCGAATCCGACCTCCTACTTGGGGTGTAATTTCAGTTGGACTATGTCAGCCGGTTAACTTCTACCTTATATATTTGAGTTGTTAAGCAAACATACCCCTATTAATTATAAATACATCTTTTTCTGCAGCTGGATGAGTGGGTTCTGTGCAGGTTATACAAGAAAGGTAGCAAAATCAATGGCAGAAGCCAAAATGGAAGTAGAGAAGAACAGGAGCAGACCAGTGCATCGTTCCCCTTTGATTTGCCTCCTGAAGCTGCGAATAACTGTCCTGAAGATGGTGGTGACTGTGCCCAACAGCTTTATTTTCCTCCATCGATCTCCTTTGATTTGCCTCCTGAAGATGCAAATAACCGTCAGGAAGATGGTGGTGAATTATTTGTCCAACTGGCTGATTTTCCTCCATACGTGGATTTCACTAGCAGCGCTCCTCAATTGTGGGATATGGGCTACATTGATCATCCTATGATGATGTATGGTTGCGGAGGAAGGTCCAACGATAATGTTCTTCTCCAGGCAATGGCTTCCAGTTCTCATCATAACTATAGCTATGGAGCTTACCAGGTGCCGATGGTGGAACCGCTGTCTAGCATGGCCCCTGCTTCTGACCATCAATTCGCAGCAGCTGACAGCTTTGTCGGTTCCAGCTATGATCAGAGTGCAAATTCTAATTGGGACCTCATCAATCCAAGCGGAGGGGTACAATTCCAAGGCGGCTACTGGGCACAGACAAATTATTCTACCGACCCCTCCGGTCAAATGAATGGGTACAATCCTGGGTTGCTAGATTACAGTGATGGTTACAATGCACAATTCGTCAGAATGGACCAAATTGTTACAAGGACTGCTCAATATCAGCCAATGATGAATGACCCTTCATCATCAGGTCATGGTGCTCTTCCACCACCTACGTGAAACGTGGATCAGCTTAATTTTAATTCTGAGTAGTTGTAAATTTTTTGAACATCATAACTTTATTCTTTCCTCGTTTGCCATGTATATATCATTTGTTTTCATTCCACTTTTTTGATGAAATTTTGACTCAACCCTCGAAAATCCGTATTCATGAGCTTAAACTGAGTCCACTGAAATAACTAAAAAATAGGCAATTACTTTCTCTATCTTAGCTACAAAGTTTATTTTGTTGAAATAACCGCTTGTGATTAAATTAAGGCAAGTTAAATTAGAATTCCCGTTAAATTACTTTGTTTCTAACCTCTTAGGAAGCAAATCCTTCTTGTTGTCACTTGTTCGCCTAATCGAGGAGCAAACACAGTTTCCCAATGCAACATTTGAGTACTATTAGAAGGACACAAAATAGACACCGGTCCATCATAATTTCAGTTGCAGGGGAACCGTCTTTTGTACATTAAACTGACAGCTACGATGGATCGGTGTCCATTTCGTGTCTCTTAAACTGTTTTTTTTTGTTTTTTGGGTATTGTACGGTTGAGTCGGTTGTTCCCCAATTAGAGATCAACTTTACTCTGATTTTCAACTCCCCGAGAAGTAAAAACTTCCATCCATGGATCCGTCCGCACCTTCTAGCACGAGTATGTGGTGCTCAAGGTAATTTTTCTTTTGCATTTTAGCATGTCTGTTACTCGGACTTAATTGTCGAAGGGCGCTCCTGGCAGATGATGTTGATTTTTTTCCTCTAGATGTTTCTGTGAGTTTTCCTGTTCTAGTTAGTGTCATGCTTTTATCGTATGTAGAAATTACAGAATGCATTTGCATTGCACGCATTGAGTACTTTGCTTTGGTTGAGATTGATGATTTGCTTTTGTATGCATAATGGGCGCAAGCTACGAAACTGCTACGATATCTAGCTTTACATGGTTTCAGCAAAACCATGTTTATATTAGAAGTGGAGCACAGTGAGCATTTCAAATTCAATTTAATAAGGAAAATATATACTGAATCACAACCAAACTAACACATGGAGTGATAAACTGTCATGATATCTAGCTTGGCATATAGTTTCAGTAATACATTCAAACATTTACTATAACAATAAAGAAGAAATTTGAAATAAGAATCTTAGTTAAACAGTCTATTCCGAACAATCCAAAAGAAAAAGGATGCAATCACTCGCCATTGCGATGGCCGTCAACCCAAGAACGATCCAAATTAAGCCCAAGCCTACAAATGGAGTTCATGGCCCGAAAGCCAGTCCTCTCTGTAGCCCAATTCAATGGATACCAGTCTAGCCCATATTACCCTGACGACCCCTTTCCGGCTGCCGGAGGAGAACGAGTTCTCAAAATTCTCTTTCTCCGAGTCCGTCCGTCATCTCACTAAATATTAAATAAAACACCAGACTACTTGGTTTTTTTTTTTTGAGTTAATTAATTTAATTTAAGTAGAAATTTGTTACATATAATTATTTTTTATCTTTTTTTTTACATACATCAATCACAAATAAACACTTTTTAATAATATTTTTGTAATATTTTTAACATTCAACTTTTTGACAATTAATCAATACCTACCACATAAACAATAATTATAAAAAAAAAATAAAAATGATTGTACTAATATTTCTCAATTTAACGCTCTTTATACACGGCGGTACTTTTGGTATTACTTTATTTATACAAAAAAAAATTAAAATGTCAAATCTTATTTAAAAAAAATTAAATTTTTTATTACTTCGGAGATTGGTAAAGTTTGATTTGTTTGTAAATCTCCAGAATCAATCAAATCAATTGCCAATTGAAAACCCTAACAAAACCTCACACACCGCTCTTCCTCCACCCCCGACTTTCGGCAAGTAGGCAATTCAATGGACTCCCTTCAAGCAATCTACAAAGACGAAGAAGAGGAAGAAGAACAACAACAGCATTCCCATCCCACCACCACCAACAGTCACCACCACCATCTATCTTCTACCTCCGCCTCCTTCGCCACCGCTGTCGCCACCACTGTTCAGGAAATCGTCTCGGAACAGCAAAACGACATAGAAGTCGCCCAAAACGACGACGAAAACAAGCAACAACAACAACAACAGGACCCCTTTGTTTCGGCTTCCGAATCTCTCTCCGAATCCGACCACCCTACCACCTCCAACGACACGGAGAAGCCCACCCCCAAGTCCCCCAAAACTGACACCGACGATGAAATCGACGACGACGACGATGAAGACGACGACCCACCTCCTAAAAAGCAAAAGCAACTCTCTTCTCTAACCCAAAATCAGCAGCAACAAGAACCAACAGAAACACCAATCGAAGACGATAACAATCGCGGCAACGATGATGCGGCCAACGGAACCAAAGCCGGGACGACGACAGCGACAGCAGGAACATCACAAGGCCAGTACGAAGAAGAAGTCGAAGAAAAAGAACAATAACAATATGTGGGTCTCGAGATCTACCCGAAAAGGGAAGAAAAAATCGAAACCCAATCCCCAGAACACTCCTTCCGAGGAGAAAGTTTTGATTACCCCGGTGCCCAGATTCCCTGACCGAAACGACGACAGCCCGGACATGAAAATTTGCCTGTCCAAAGCGTACAAAGCGGAGAAAGTGGAGTTGAGTGAGGACAGAATGAGTGCGGGCAGTGGTAAAGGATACAGAATGGTTAGGGCAACAAGAGGGGTTTGTGAGGGGGCGTGGTATTTCGAGATCAAAGTTGTGAGCTTGGGCGAAACTGGGCATACGCGTCTCGGTTGGTCTACGGAGAAGGGGGACTTGCAGGCGCCTGTTGGGTATGATGCCAACAGTTTTGGGTATAGAGATATTGATGGGAGCAAAGTGCACAAGGCATTGAGGGAGAAGTATGGGGAGGAGGGTTACAAGGAAGGTGATGTTATTGGGTTTTACATTAACTTGCCGGATGGTAGCTCTTATGCTCCCAGGCCGCCACATTTAGTTTGGTATAAGGGCCAGAGGTATGCTTGTGCCCCAGATGCCAAGGATGAGCCTCCTAAGATTGTTCCTGGTAAGTCTCTTTTGTTTCTGTTGCTGCTTTTGTTATTGCTTTCAATATTGTGGAACTAGTGATTTTTTAGTTTAGCATGCCATTTGGCTTGAGTGTTGTTGTGTGTATGGCTTATGGGGCTTGTGCTTACACTTGAAAAGATGAACTAATAGACTGATAGTGTGGGTAGGAGGAAGATTTCTTGTTCGTGTGTCAGTTTAAGGATGGTTGGTCTGTCCTGTGCTTTAGTGCTGATGATAGACCCTATCGAGAAAACTCTTTATATGGTTCCTGCAACCTAAGTTGGCTTGGGAATATTTTGTTAGGAAGGATTTAGCATTTAGGACACCTACATCTCACATCACGCTCAGTTAATAATAGATTGGAATGAGAGGAAAATATTTATGTGGCTTACCTCAATTAAATTTGAGATGAAGACTTTGTTGTTGTATATGGGTGGTTCCACTGGTGATTGCATTTCTTTTGCATGCTCTGCATCTGGTTTCTGGAGTCTGAGGTGCCTTTTTGGAAAACTAGATTGGGAGGAGTTGGAGTTGTTATTTGCTTAGAAAGGTGATATATGTTAAGGACTGCAAGTAAACTGGTAATTCTGTATGAGTAAGTCTTGCTAGGTATACGGATATTTGTTGGAACGTATTTCTGTGAGTGTAAAATACGGGCATTCCCAGGGGAATGCATCAAACCTAATGGCACTGAAAATCAAAACTCACATAGTTTCTAGCTGCAGCTGCTTTAAGAGGAACTAAAATGATAAAAGCATTGGTATTTTATTGCTAACCTATATGATCCATTAACGTCACCGCTTAGAGGGATCTAATAGCGCCTTTCCCATGAAAGTTCTCATATATCCACAAGTGCATCAGTGACATTTGTTGTGCGTTGTCCATTGTGGGGCTGTGTAATATCTCACTGGATTATAGTGGCCTCTGGTTGATGGGCCAGACTCATGCTTGAAATGTGCTTCTGTCCCAATTGAATATGTGCAATTTTTTCTATTTGGTGCATATTTGTTGGCATATTTTACAGGGATCATGATCATTTTTTGGTACAAAAATGGGTTCCAAACGTGCGGTTAGTATTTATTACGATGGAAGTTAGTCACGTTATGCACCAAATCTTTTTCTTGCCTGCAGGAAGCGAGATATCTTTCTTCAAGAACGGTGTATGTCAAGGTGTTGCTTTTAAAGATTTATATGGTGGTCGATACTACCCTGCTGCTTCAATGTACACTCTTCCAGATCAACCAAACTGTTTGGTCAAGTTTAACTTTGGCCCTGACTTTGAGTTCTTTCCAGAGGATTTTGGCGGACGTCCAGTCCCTAAGCCCATGGCTGAAGTTCCTTATCATGGGTTTGACAGTCGTGCTGAAAATGGTGTATCTAATGAGACAGGACAATAACTAGTTCCCTTTTCTGCCATCCTGATTGGCAATTTCTCCACTTTGGTATTCTATTTGAGTTTAGTTAAAAGTAGGACTGACAAACAAATTGATGAGTTGTCAAAACTCAAGGACTTCTTTGATAGAGATAGAAAATTGGCTTAATTTTTTAATTTATGCTTGTGGAATGAGGTGCTACTGCATAAGTTTGATATGCTTCATGGTAGATTTATGGTGTCAATTAATCAAACATATCAGCAAAAGTAATAGTTCTGAAAGTTTGAGAGATCTCTTTACATCTAGCTGTCTCAGAAGCTATGGTTGCTTGTCATAACTTAGTACTCTTCTTTTCGTTCCAACTTAAGATGAGAAGCAAAGTATGACCCTTCTTCGTTTTTCCTTAGAAAGTACCAATCACAGAGTCTGTGTTTCTGGGTGGATAGGAGATAGAAATCACAGTGTTGTCTAATTGAACACTATGTGAAGGACATTGTTCACAATTTGATAAAATGGAGTTTGAAGACTGAAGGCACCCCAATATTTGGAAAGTAGGCTTGGAGTTGCAGATGGGAACCTACAGCAAGTTTTTTGTGGAAAACCAACTCATTTTGATTGAATTCAAATGCAAGGTATTACTTGTCTATTACATAATTTCATTGCTCACAAACACATGTTCAATGGGGTCCGTGTACTGTTTCTGTAGCTAGTTTAACTACCCTTTTAAGTATTGGGCCAATATTTTCTTCTTACTTCCCATTTGTTGAATGTGCATGGCAAAGCGTGGAGCATAAGTGCTACGTTGGATCATGCCTGGAGCTGCTAGTGAATCGGAGAATTTAGACCTTCTTGAGAAGACAAAGAATGGAGAGGTTGATGTCTCTTAGAAGGAAAAGGAGAATTCTTCCTGAAAGATGGCCTCTTCTTGAGATGCTGCATGGTTCTCTTGGCATAAAGCACCCGCAGCATGGGCAGTGCCCTCTCCTTCAACTTCAGGATGACATAGAAGAGGAATCTGAAAGCTATGAGAATTACCACTACTGCTGCTAAATCCCACCATTTAGAATAATTAATGTTGACGCCAAGCATGGTCGTAAGTATAACTTCGCCTTTCAGCTTCGCACCACCAGGTACTAAAGGATCAAACTCCAGCCCGATCATGTCGTTCTTATATGCCCCCTGCATTGCCGACTACAGTTGTGATGTGGAGGAATTGCAATGTCGTGCATGACTAACTCTAGAAGGAAAACCATTGAAACACTTGCATTTCCTTGTAATTACCTGCAAACCCCATGCTCCATAGTTGATGTAAGAGATTGGGTAACGCCAGAAAACCTTGGGAAGGTCAGGCAACGATCGAAAGTACCCGGAAGTCATCAATAGGACTCCCTGTAGAGGAATGCCAATGGAAATAGAGATCGAGAATAAGTATGAAGAATTTGATAGGATTATCAATGAAGCGGCATGAAATACTTATTCTTACAATGTATCCAGCTCCAATAATTACTCCCATTAAGAAATTAGGAACCAGTGAAGCTATGGTCATCATGCAGCCCTCTACAGTTGCTATCCCACTTATGAGGTCGAGGCAGATATACGCGAAATGCGAAAATCCAGGTTGGAATTTCACCATGTAGTAGGTGATACTCGCGGTCGCAACTGACATCACAGTCAAGTATGGAAAGGAAGAGAGGAAGTTTGAGAGGATGTATACACCAATCCCGTAGTGTCCGTTGAGCTTTTCCTTGTAAAATACCTGCTCAAATAACAAGAACCCGAGTGATGGAAAGCCAAGTTATAACACTTAATGCCAACAGTATAGAGTTATCCCTGCGGTAGAATGTATGGTTTTGAATTAACCTTCAGTTCTTCAATGAAGGAAGGAAAGCCTCCAATGGACATGAATGTCATGAACCCAGATATGAAACCTCCGCATGCTCCACGGGCAAAGATTGCTGTGTAGGCTGTTCCAACATCGAAAAAGATGGTACCCACACAAATTGACAATGCTATGTAGATCCCTATTCTTATCCAGTAGTATCCTATATCTCTCCACATATTAGTGAAAGATCTTTGAGTCAGTATTGAAAGTTGCTTCCTCCAGTTCGCCTGGCTCGTTCCTCGCCCGTTCATCTCGAGCCCCTTCTGCATTGCAGAATTAGCGTGCTCATTAACCGTCCAATAATTTCGAACCTACTCATTGGTCTGACCATTGTTTTTCAGGGATAACCAATCAATATAAGTATAGGTATATGCATTGGATGGTATGGAATGCTTACAATGGCCAGGATTTCTTTTGTTCTAGTTCTTGCTTTTGCCGCGTAGCTGGAGGTCCTGAATTTCTTAACAAGGATTGCCTTGATGTCTGCTGTTGGCAAATTTGCTAAAGAATCCGATAGCTTTTGAGTTACCTTCAGTCATGGAAGCCAAAAGCATAATAACTCAGGTCACCTAATTATTGAGACTTAAAAACCTTGGTTCCCCGAGTGTTATAATAGGACTTACTCTGTGAGATTCCATCAGAGTTTCAGTGACAAGATCAAAGTCTGAATTAACACAACGTAGGAAATGATCAGAAGGATTCCTTCGACTCGGACATGGAAATCCGGCTTCAGCGAAGAACTAGAAAATTTACCACTCGTTAGACCAGGAATAGAATTGCAGAAAAATTTATGTTCTGTGCACTGGTGAATCTGAAATGACATCTTTTGCCAAGAACTAAAATGTTCTAAATTTTCAGAACCTCAGAATGGCAAAACTTTCTGAGCTCAGTTTAGCAAGAAACTTAAACAGTACCACACACCTTGTCACGTTGTGGTTTAGTGGCATGTATTGAACATGCTGACCGTGATGTCATGGGTTTGAGCATTATCAAAGCAAGTGGTGGGGTTAAATATACGCAACATCTCTTGAGTCACAAACAGTGTAAGTTTGGATTGGGATAGCGAGATTTTTTTCGTAGTGGGTTCTGTGTGTACCGGCCTAGCCTACTTAGAGTGTGTTAATTCGCGCAATCCTCCTCGGCGGGTCCGCAAGGACATTACCCCTCTTACTGATTTAAAAAAAAAAAAAAAAAAAAGAAACTTAAGCAATATCATGAAAAGGTTAGAGCGAGCATCCATACCTCTACTGCCATCTTAGCTTCTCCAAAATAAACGGTTTCGCCACCAGATAACAAGAAAAGGTTGTCAAAGAGTCCAAAAACTTCACTGCTTGGCTGGTGGATTGAAGAGATTACTGTTCTTCCATCTCGAGCAACATTTCGGAGAGTTTGAATGACAAAGAAGGCTGAGGCACTGTCTAGGCCAGTTGTAGGTTCATCAAGAAACAAAAGGTGTGGCCTAGTGAGGATTTCAAGTGCAATGCTTAGTCTCTTCTTCTCCCCACCACTTATTCCTCTCAGGTGCCAGTTTCCAATTAGCCGATCCGCGCAATCCTGGAGGCCCATTTCCATGATTGTTCCTTCTACAATTCCGTCAATCTCTTCTTTGGTCATGCTGCTTGGGAGCCTTAAATGAGCTGAGTAAGTAATGGTTTCTCGGACTGTGAGAGTCCCCAACAATGTATTTTCTTGTGTTACGTATGCCTGAATTGAACGTTGTGCATTAGAAGAGCGACAATCAGAAAACACATTAATATGCATAAAAAAATATATATATACACAGGGTCTGCAAGCATATCGATATTGTATAGTTGTTTTCCCAATCAAGCACTTGACTAAAGCTGAAGATTAAAGCCTAAATTGAAATTTTGCCCATGAATTTTCCCAAAATTCTTAATGATAGTCTAAACAAAAACTTTGGTGTAACAAAAAGATTATCCTATTGTGATCTGATAATTAGAAGTTTGTTTTATAAAAATAACCTTCTTTGCAAAAATAAAGGGATCGTCCCCATGCCCTACAAGTATGAGTGTATAGTCCTCAGTTAGGACTATAGGGGGGACAAACCCCTTAACCAAAGGATGATTAGTATACTTACAACAACACCGTGGTCCAGTCTCCTCTTCTTTCCATTAAGCAGCACACTTCCTGTCATGACAAGATTTCCTGAGAGTCTACCTGCACCATTTCAATGCACATTGCATTCACTTTGTAACGAAATCTTGAACTTAATAAATGTCAGGACTGGATCACAATGTGTGCCCATTCACACATGCATACCTGCCCTTTGGATTGGATACACCAACAGAAAATACAAAAGGCATTGAAGCACACATATTGTCCAATATCAACGACCAAGCTCAGTTCGCATCTCATGCTATAACTAATTTCTTCTATGACGTTGGATTTAGACTCAGTTTAAGTTTCCAATATCAAAAGGGTTTAGTTTCGTTTATGAAATTACCAAAGTAAATGCATTGTCTTGCTTACACCTACTACCGCCTTTCATTAAAAGCACACAGCATTCATGCTGCCACTGGTTGGTCACATGTATGTCGCCAAGGCTGTGTACTGTATTATTGTATAGAACTTTATAGGCAGTGTCCTAAGGGTCAATTAAGAACAAGGGTCCTGAAGGCCTGGGATCATAAAAATGGCAGCCCTACGACTGACCATTTTGACAAAGAGCTCTATCACACAGTTTAATTTTCAGTAATACTAAAATAGTCACACAATTTATCTAACAACATTTGATAGTTTATTTTTTTTTTTATTTTTACTAAATTTAATTATGTGGCGACTCATATCACTTTGGTACTACTTTGATACTAGTTAAAAAATACTATCTAATATTTCTCTTTGACAACAGACAAAAACAGAAGACCAAAAGAAAAAAAAAAAAAAAAGAAGAGGGAAAAAAGCACTCAAAGAAAAAGCAATTTCTAGTTTCTTGCCGTGTGTCTACATGTCATCATAATATGGTATCTGACAGTAGCTTGGAATTCACAGACATTAGATGTAGCCTTGTAGTAAATGCTCGTGTTTGAGTTGGGGCTTTCTACGTTCACCTAACTCCTGCCTGCTTTTAGTAATCCCTTCCAATTGCTATCATTTTGTACATTCAGATCCTCCATGAACATTGCTATGCTTGTGAAAGGAAGTATTAAGATTTATGACACACTTTCCTTTCTCATCCACCAAAGATGAAGTAGCTGGTTAGAGTTTTTGGGGAAGAAAAATGAAATAGGAGATGGGAATCAAGGTTGGGACATTACAACTCTACCAACTACTGCAAACTCAATATTGTACAAAAACTAGACAAAATGCACTTGCAAATGAATATTCCTCATTTACACAGGTTTAACCTGTTTCCTGCTTTGTACTTGCAAATGTGTTGGAATTTGCAAGTACAAGAGTCTTGAGGCAATGCAAGAACTCCCACATGAAAAATGAGAGCAATGTTCAAGCATGTAAGACTCATATTCCAAGCCTTAAGGTTTTGGAAAAGAAGTGGAGTTGATTGTTCATTATGTTGTTGCTTAATCTTGTGCTCGCGAAGCGGCGGGTCAACCCCGAATGAACAGGGAAAATGGCAACATGGGGGGGGAGAGAGAGAGAGAGAGAAAGAGATAGAGGACAGGACAAAACCTGCTAATGTATCAAGGAGGGTGGACTTCCCAGAGCCAGAAGGACCCATAATAGCCATGATGTTACCAGGCTGAGCATACCCATGAAGGCCATTAAGCAGTCTCCTTGTAGGTTTATTGCCAAAATTTGGCAGCACCACAGTTAAATCCTCCCATACCAAATACATTGACCCTGCTTCATCTCCTCCTCCTGATAAACCAGCCTCCACATCCCCACAGCCACCATCTCCAGCTCTGGCAGCATTTTCCTGCTCTATCTCCATGATACTTGAGCAGATATTTTGAGTGGAAGTTGGAACCCTTCAAGGGCAACTGCTGAGAATTACAACACTCTAAGCTTGTGGTCTTTTATAATGTCTTGGAGTCAAAAGTTTGACATGACAGACTATTAGTATTTTTACTGGTGAATAAGTTAATGGGCTAATAACTTTGGTGACCAAACCTAGTGGAATCGGTACAGACTCAGTAAGGTTAGCTAAGACAATAAATGGTCTCAAACCTATTGTGAATGCTTCACAACATAAATGCAAGAAAGCAAATTAGAGTTAATGAAAGTGACTATAACAGGCATTCCAGTGACAATCATCTTTTAGTGTTTTCAACATCCTATCTCTTATGGGTTTAAAAACATGCAAAGATATACTTCTTCCATCATTATATTATCTAATATACCTTATCTGGGAAAGAAAGTGTTTCAAAATTTTTTACTTAGCATTTGGTTTCATTCCCAACATCCAACGAACTCTTTTCCATTGCCTTGTGAGACATTAAAAAGAAATGGTTTTCTCTGCTAGAAATTTCCCTGGTCGGTGTAAGAAATGCGTAGATTGTGCGATCCTAATATGTTTTGGCAAAATGGAGTCGACTGATTAAATTTGAGAAACTGCAAGCCCCATATCAATAAAGGTTCCGTACTTCCATCTACAAAAGCTAATGACTTGTCTAGCCGGCCATATCGCAAGATAGCATATGCATTCCATTCCCTATCCCATGATAGATATGTGTTTGCCATATCCATCATAAATGAATGTTTGTGCTGTCCATTTACAGATGGCCGCTTGCTTTAATTGACAACCAACTTCGGAACAAGACTTTCCTTATTGTTTGAATTGGTCGACGTTCATTTCTTCGCTTGCTATTTCTGGTTTGTCAAGTAGAGGCCATTTTGTCGTACTAGTACCCATTATGTTCAAACAAATGTCTAACATGGTATTACTCAAAGCCCATTTGACAAAGTCTAAAGTTTAAACCAGAAGACAATGTCTAATATTAATTTTGTATCAGTGTAAGATGAGAATGTAGAGGATAAAAGATATAAACATATGGTTGACAAATGCTTTATGAGGCGTCTTGAATCAATTTCATATATTGTATTGGAGTTGCACGTGACGAGTCTAAGGCAAAACCAAAATCTCTCACATTGAATGTGGAAGTAAAGAGCAAGCAAGATTTAAATAGAGTCAAATGTAAAATGACCTACAATCCAAGATTTACGGTTTTAGATAAGAACTAGAGTCAATTGCTTATTTATGTTGTTTGGTCTTGTATTCATGAAGTGGGAGGTTAATCTTAGAGCGCGGAGTTCAAACTAGCAAAAGCAGAGCCTAGAGGAAAAGCAAAGCATGTCTGGAGGAAAAACAGAACGTCATGTGAGTCCGTGTATTCTATATAGAAGTTGCAAGTCCACATATTCTGCATGCGCCAAATTTACAACACATGGAGGTGGGAATAATATCATTTCATGCAATGGCATCTGTCATCACCTTGATGAAGATGCAACTGTATTAATGTGAAAGGAGTATAGTAGAGGTTGCAAAATGAACTGCTTCATTTTACACGCTCACAGCCAATGAAAAGCAGGCGATATTCTGAGCACACACATTCCAGAGAAAACTTTTGGGATGGCACAGCAGAGGTGGGCACAGATGAATATAAAGAACAAAGCTAAATGCTCCAGTACATGGCTAAATGTCACCATTTGGTCACTGGTGGACAAAGTATCATGGACAGTAATGGAGTACATTAAGGCATTACCATCAATGTTTTCATGTGCTAGTCTGCACAAAGTATGAAATTGAGAGTGTTATCATGATGGTTGCTTAAATGATGTTATTTTCTTTGCATTCTGGTACACCGTTTCTTATGGGGTGTCACAAGACAGAATAGTTCCCTATGTTTCCACTCATTTATACAGTCCTGAAGGGCTGTCCCCTAAGTCAAATTTGAGCTTCGTACTTAGTTTACATATATATACATAAAATATACATAACTGAAATTGGGACCCCTTGCTATAAATTTTCTGTATGGTTTGGCAATCCAAATTATGGACTTTTTTTCTGCATAATAGCTTTAGAGAAGGCCATTGCCTACATACAGGATCTTCTTAGCTATAACATTCGGTAAAGAAAAAAATTATCATGTTAATAGTTAATGGCTTCGTTCCACATCAAAAAATTAACCCCATATGATGCTTGATTTTAACAACAAAGAAAACAAGTTGTCAATGTTATTCCTATTCTCTTTACCACCTCCTCTCTGCCTGGTATTTTCTTGTCAGCAATTCAAAATGAGAATCTACCCAGAAATTCCTATGTGAAAATGGGCTTAGAAGCCACCTAGTTGAGCTTCTACCTGACCAATTGCATCTACAAACACATCAAGGAATATATGCAAAACATAAGGGCAAGCCATGCTTAGTCCAATTATAATAAATAAACATAATGGAGTTTCCCCATCGATGTTACCATCTATTATCTCAATGAGAAAGAATACCAAGTCCTGTACAAGAACATTAACAGGACCTTCTTTATCTTTATGCATTTTGTATGAACAAGAAATACATATTACAGCAGCTGCATATCGTGAAAATTACATCTTTCAAGAACTCAAAGAATAACCAGGAGTACTTCTAGTGGAGTGGAGAGTTGAGTCCTTCTTGAGAAGACAGTGAATGTTGAGGTTGATGCCTCCTGGAAGACAGTGAACTTAAGGATGGCATCTTCCTGAAAGAAGGCCTCCTTTCAAGTATTTGCAAAGTTCTCTTGGAATAAAGATCCTTGACAAATGGTGAAGCTCTCTCCTTGAACTTGAGAACGATGAAGAATAGAATCCTGTAGCCTATGAGGATGAAATAAATAAATGCCAAATCCCACCACTTTGAATGTCCGAGTGAAATACCAAACATTTTGGTAACCACATATTCGCCTTTGATCTTTTCGCCTCCTGGGAATAGAGGATCGAACTCGAGGCCAAGAAAATCATTCTTACATCCACCCTACATTTCCAATAACAACAGGAAGAAATTGAAACCTTCATGATAATTGCATGTATTAAAAGTTTGCTGCTAAATATTTTCACAAACTAAGCTTTTGCTTAACACGGTATGTACAACTAAGGCTTATCATTCCCAAATAACTTTCTCCATCAAGTTCAAAACTGGTTTGCTGTGTACCCTTTAATGTTATTCCAGTATATGAAAATGAAAACAAAAGAAATGAAATTAAGCTTCACAAGATTACCTGAATTCCCCATGACCCATAATTGATATAAGAAATAGGGTAACGCCAGAAGGGCTTCGGAAGATCAGGTAGCAGTCTAAAGAATCCAGAGGTCATCATCATCATTCCCTGCAAAAATGAAGACCAAGCTCAGACAAAATCTAAGTACACTCTTTAAAAATAAATGTTGGTATTTCGGTAGTTTGTGTGTCGAATTTTGTGTCAAGTGAAACTGAGACTGTTATTTTTAAAATCAGAACTGATATTTTTGAAATAAGTTGTTATTTTTACGTTTCCAAAATATCAATCGCAGTTTTAAAAATAATAGTCACCGGTTTTGCTATCCTGGGACAAAACCCCCGAAACATATAACTGCACTCAAACTTTAAATAGGATCCGGAAATTTTGCTCTTACAATTATTCCTGCCCCAGTGATAAGTCCCATCAAGAAATTGGGAACTAATGAAGCTACAACCATCATCAGGCTTTCTATAACAGATATGCATCCAAAGATATTGAGACAGAAGAATGCATAATAGGAGAACCCTGGTCGAAATTTGACCATGTGAAAGCATATACTCCCAGTGACTAGTGCAATTGCAACCAAAAATGGGAAAGAAGAGATGTAGTTGGATAGGATGTATACTGTAACTCCATAATACCCATTAAGCTTTTCTTTGTAGAAAACCTGCATTACAAGAAAGAACAAGGCATTAATTTTTGTTCCTTGTGTTTATTTTGAAGGTGTTTTTGCAAACAAGGGAATCACACCTTCATTTCTTCAATGAAGGATGGGAAGCCTCCAATGGACATAAATGTCATGAAACCTGTTATAAATCCACCACAAGATATCCTGGCCAAGATTGAGGTGTAACCGTGGCCGACATCAAAGAAGATAGAACCAACACAAATTGAGACAACAATGTAGATGACTATTCTAGCCCAGTAATATCCCACATCCCTGTACATGTTTACAAATGACCTATTGGTCAATGTTGAGAGCTGCTTCCACCAGCTAGCTTGACTCCCGCTTCTTGTTTCGGGTTCTAATCCTTCCTGCAAAACGTGACTTCTTCAGCATTTGTTATGGTGACTAAGGCAGGAAACAATCTAGTGAAGTCAGAATGCATATTTTACAGAATTCAATTGCATCATATAGAGGATAACAATGCCACAAGCCCTGGTTTCAGTTGCTTACAATGGCTGATATTTCCCGTATCTTCGTTTTTGCCATTTTTGCATAGTTTGAGCGCCTATATTTCTCAACTAGCCTTGCTTTGATTTCAGATGTTGCCATATTCATTATAGGATCTGATGATGTTGGGATATCCTACAAGTAAGACAGAAAATAATTGTATAATGGTAACCTGATAAAATCCAAAACAATTTTAAATCCAATGGCAGGCTTAATGGATGAAGCCATAAAAGATGTTTAACTAGGAAACTTGAGCATATATAAAACCAAAATGAGACACCAGAAGGCATCTATGACTGTTATTATTTATGCTTTGAGAAATACTCAGAAACGCCAAATTATATAGAGTTGGGAGGAGAAATACGCGAATTCTCTGAGATCCTTTTAGTGCGGCTGTCACAGCATCAAAATCCGAATTTATGCAACGTAGGAAATGATCAGAAGGGTTTCTTCTACTCGCGCACGGAAAACCAGCTTCAGCAAAGAACTGTGAAATCAATCAACAAAAGTATTACATTGCATTAAAATAGTTAACAGGATGATGACTTTCACGCTTGGCAGTTTAGATCAATCCAAGGCTTTTTAAGACTCTTCCTTTTTTCCTTGTTTCAATGCTGCAGAACGTTAATGCTAACATTCTGGGGTTGAAATAATAAGGCTGTTGCATACCTCTACAGCCATCTTTGCTTCTCCAAAATAAACAGTTTCACCACCGGATAGTAAGAAAAGGTCATCAAAGAGAGCGAAAACTTCACTGCTCGGTTGGTGAATGGAAGAGATAACTGTCCTTCCATCGCGGGCTATGTTTCGAAGAGTTTGAACCACGGAAAAAGCTGAGGCACTATCCAGGCCACTAGTAGGTTCATCAAGAAACAGGAGATGCGGCCTTGTGAGGATTTCCAATGCAACACTCAGTCTCTTCCTTTCACCACCACTGATGCCTCTCAAATGCCAATTTCCAATCAACCGATCAGCACAGTCTTGGAGACCCATTTCCATGATTGTTCCTTCAATAACATCTTGAACCTCCTCTTTGCTCATTGTAGATGGAAGCCTTAGTTTTGCTGAATAAGTTATGGTTTCTCTGACTGTAAGAGTCCCAAACAGTACATCTTCTTGTGTCACATAAGCCTGTAATAATTTGACGAAATGAAAAGAATTACCGAACAATTTTGATTAGTCTAAATCAAATGCTTTCAAAAAACTATTTGTCATCATGGAAATAGTTTGGATGAACTTAAAGACAAAGTCACTTACAACACCACAGTCTGCCTTCCTTTTCTTTCCATTGAAAAGAACATTTCCAGTCATGATCACTTTTCTTGAGAGCCTACCTGTAGTAAGTGCAAGAACCCTTTTAGTTTTAGCAAATGGTGAGCACAAGGCAACAATTAATGTGTAGCTAGCAGCACGAAAAATCATGCTTAATCACATGATAAAACTCAGATGGACAGCAAGGCAAAGGTGCCCTATGTTATTTATTCCATTCATTTAAGATTTGCAGTATCCATCTCTCTCCGTTTTTATTTTTTAATAGGAAAAAAGTAACAATCCCCACACTTTTGCCTGATTTTTTGCCCAAATGATTTGTTGAATTATAACCGATCTTTGTCTTTCTCTGTAACTATAATGATACTTTTTGTAATAAAAAGAATAAAATATTTTTTTTTTGTTTAAAATTTTATTTATGTGGTTGCAAAAAATCAAAAGATGTTAGACTAGTCATTCAGACAAACAATTAGACAAAATTATCTGAATATATAACAACACTCTTTTTTTTTTAGTCAAAAAAATGAGAAAATAGAGATAATGTCACAATAATTCTATTAAGAATATTACGATCATCTTAAAACAAATAAGAAATATACAAATAATTACGATACATTTCTCGTTCCGGTTAATATTTTGTCATGTCTGCTAAAAAGCTGATATAATGATACCTTTTTATGGACACAACCCAAGACACAGATACCCAAGATTTCCTTTAGAGGTTCTGCGACCTGCAGCAGCTTTTAAAATTCCTTCTTGTCACCAAAACTGGAATTTTTCTATTCATTTTTACTCACTTTCGGACATTGAAACCTGTTTCTATTGGTTGGTCATTTCGGACGGTGCAATTAATTTATTCAATCCAATACCATTTTGCAATACATACTCAACGAGGCCAAAAAATTGGGGAGACAAAAAGAAAAACACACACACACAAAGAAAGGGCTAATGGTAGTCAACGGACGAGAGGGGAAACCAGGAATACTTGCTGGGCCAGGAATTGATTTTCCAAAATGGGTGGGGCCTCAGTACACTGTATGATTAAGAGGAGCCCAACAAGCCCATGGACAAGGTTTGGCGGAACGCCTCAAACTTATAAACCAAGTGTCATAATTCCAAGTATCATAATTCCAATATCATAACGCCTCAAGCCCATGGACTATTTTGGGTTAACTCAGTTGGTTTAGACTTTGTGCCTCTAACATTCAGGTCTTAAATTCGAACATCACTGATGCTTACCTTCCTCTTTTCCTAATACTAGATTACAAGTTTCGATATATCAAAAAAAATATCATAATTCCCAGTCAACAGCCTATTTCAAAGGTCGTTGGCACTAAGAGCCACCCCAGGCATTCGATTTAGTGGACCATTTGGGGAAGTCAACTTTTGATTAAACTATACTCTCTTTACATTTAAGCCTTCACACTCTCATGCCCCGAGCAAGAAGAAAATGGTTCCAATGGAGAGTGAGACACACACACACACACAGAATGTGGGAGAGAAAGAGAAAACCAACCGATCTTAAATCATTTGGCCAAATGAGCTTGGCTCCTTTCCAAAATCTTACAATAAGTGAGTGTCAAACTCATAAAAAAATGTGAGTTTGGGTCTAAAGTATCTCATGTAATATTTTTTAAATCCGTCGTTATCTCTTTCTATTAACTCTTAGCAAATGAACTATTAACTATTTCCAATGTTAAAAGAGAGAGAGAGAGAGGAAAACGGGTAGAGAGAGAGAGAGGCTTTATTTTATTTATTGTTTTTGGTCATGAATTCTAACATGAAAGAGAACTACAACTTTCATTTTCCCTGGCTTTTAAATTGGATTTGTGTTATAAAAACGTGGGCTTCCTGGAAATGGGATGATTGATAGTACGTTTTAAAATTTTCTATTATAAGGAAACAAAACTATTCAAGGATCTGAAGTCGTTTTGTCCGTATATTTGTTCCTATTCAGAACATAAATCCGTGAATCTACTACTTGTTGAGTTGGTAGAATCAAAGCCAAAGGGAAGGCGGCATTTATGTCTGTATTAACGTCTTGTTCTCGCCAAATTATTAGTTACCCCATTACCATTAGAAGGCTAGTTTATCTTTCCCAAAACATCTAAAAAGAAGAAAACGCCTGTAAGTATAAATTACTCATTCAACGGAAAAACTTTCTATGTTTACGACAAGGAGTGTTTTAGTTGCTAGACATTCTATGCCGACACTTCCAATTTTGGTTCCTTAACCAACCACCAATCAAAACTGTAATAATTGGACATATACCCAGAAGGCAATTTCATAAAGTTAAACATTAAAAATTATCAGTAGTGGTCCTAAAAGGCAAAAGCTCTTAGACCTATCAAGAAATCAAGGAAATTAAAAAAATTAAAAGAGGAGAGGAACTGAAAAAGAATACCTGCTAGAGAATCAAGAAGTGTGGATTTCCCAGACCCAGATGGACCCATAATAGCCATGATTCTGCCTGGCTCAGCATAGCCATAAAGCCCTTGAAGCAACCTCCTTGTTGGTCCATGACCAAAATTTGGCAGCACAACACTTAGATCCTCCCACACCAAGTACGTCCCTCTCTCCCTTCTGCTCCGGGAAACCGCCTTGTCATTGTAATGATAGTTATTATTGTTGCTACCGCCTCCGCCGCCGCTGCCTGTGTAAACACCTCCACCACCGCCAGTAGCAATACTTTTACTATTACTACTACTTGCGGCCTCTATCTCCATAGTGCCTACCCCCAACTGAAAATTCTGACGATTGATGAGCTCTAGTTAATAAAAAGAAAATGTAACGCGAGAGGGTACTTTAGGCGTGCATGTACCATTGGCTAGCAAGTGATTGGAAATACAACAATCACCAAACAACCAACCATGAATAATGCAAGTATGAATGAATTGGAGGGGTATCATGGAGTGAGTATGTGAGAGGGAGAAAGAGTGAGAAAGAGACATGGGGAAAGGAAGGGAGTTAATGGTGTGTATTTCTAACAGATAGACTTGTATAGTTGGCAAGTAAGGGAATTAATGTTGGGTTTGTGTTGTGCCTACGTGAATAAGATTTGACCCTTTTGGTGGTACCATGACATTCATGTTACCTTTTATTATTGAATAAGACTACGTATATATACTTAAGTATCAATATAATTAAATTTAATGATATCTAACGAATTATTTATTTTTTTATTTTAAGAATTTAGTCATCTGATTACTCTTAAATAATTCATGTAAAGTCAAAAAAATTTCCCCTTAGTAGGACGGTTCTAAGAAGTGCATCCTCAAATTATAGTCATTTTTTTAAATTTTCCATGCCTTCATTTTCAGATTGCCAATAATTAACAGTTTCTTTTTTTCTTTTTTGGTATTGCCATTAATTAGGAAGAGGGCATACATCGATCTGGAATTCAGATGGATTATGATATGGTTAACGTCAATATGATGTCGGTCACATTTAAATAATAGTTTTTTTTTAAATCTAAATTTTCTGCACAAAAATTATATAATCCAACAATATGTTTATTATGACTTGATAAAAGTGCAATATTATGAAATTCAAATTGTTGTTGCACGTTTCTTAATTCTTGGTTCACATTTTGTTCTGTATTGCAGATTTTAATGCTGCTCTTATTAGTTATGTATTTTTTTGTTAAAAACTTATATTTTTTTAAAAAAATAATATTTTAAAAATAATATTATTTTAATACTCAGCCTTATCAAGATTGCATCAGGATCCTTAGGCCACGTAACTTTTCCATTAGTTCTTGCCAATTAAACCAATTATCCCAGTTTAACAAATAAAACCTGAATTGGGAAACTCTTAATTAAGTTATAGAAGGGGCAAAGCTTTGAATATAGTTGCATTAACATTTCTTATATATATATATATATATTTTAATAGGGACGGCCAACCTATATTTCTTCCCAATGTACATCAATTGCAATTTTTTTTTTTCATCATCGTGCTTGTAGCACAATGGATAGAACACTTACGTGGCAATGGCCAATGGGGCTTGCCCACAACTACTAATTCACATGTAATTTCTCTGTTTTATTTTTTTTTTCCCCCTTTTAAAGGGATCAAGCAGGTAGATAAATGTCATTAGCAAGCTGATGGAGATATGTAAGTAAGTGGGGCATGCTTTTATTGCAATCTAAGTACGTAGCCGATAATTGGCACAAGCCAAGACAACAAATACTTCATTATTGTTTGTCTTTGGATCCTAATAAATAAGTCGTTAGGGAGATTTTTTTAATTTGATTTGCCTTTTACTCACTCATAAGGTCTATTTGAAATTTAAAAAAAAAATTACAATAAATTTATATAATAAAAAATTATGAATAAGTTATATTTACCATAAAAATAAATAAAAATAACAAATACTGTTAATTAAAGTCTTACTAGACTGAATTTAACATAATTAGGTCTCGTTGCATCTCAAGGGTAAAAGAAAGAGCAATTACAATTAGAGTAAGTATATATATCATGACGGTTTTTGTTTCAGGTAATATTCTGGTTGAAACTGTGACTGATAGTTTTAAAATAAAATTGATAATTTTTGAAATGTAAAAATAACAAATGTTTTAAAAATATTAATTTTTATTTTAAAAATATCAATCACAGTTTCAATCGGAATAAAATTCAAAATAAATTCACTCGAGATATCAATTTTTTTTCTTACAATTAATCACCGAAGAAAATGGCTGTAAATTTTAGTCTAAACGAGGAAGAAAATTTTGACTTTTTCAAAATAAATTTTTATGACTAATTATGCCGAGATGAGGATTAGAGTTACTTCTTCCCTGACTTGGTTGTCTTTATTTTGTCGGAATTCATACATTGGCCCTTGGGAGCCCTAAAAATTCTTTTGCATTTAATTATATTTCCCACGCCTACGTTTTAAAAGGTTAGTTGGGTTTCAAACTTAAGATATTATCTTTGACTTGAGGCCACAAATTCTTTTGCATTTAATTTTTTTTAGGGAAAAGTTACAGAAAATTGTAGATACGAAATTAGTATATGAATATCTAAATTATTAAATTATAAAAAAATATATTAAATTTTAAATTAATTATTTATTATTTACGTATTGTCGATTGTTTCTTTAAAAAAAAAAAATACATGTTGTAGATTGTTTAGCTGCCCTTATTTGAAATCTGTGTATGTGTGGAGACGAAGGAAGGCAGTTAATACGAAGATCTGACAACTAACATGGGTGTTTATCATTTACTTCCAATCAAGCCGACAGAAAAACAAGGACAAATACGGTTGGCCAGTGAAGGAATTTAATTTTCGTTGGCCGTAAGGTATGACCTGTCTCGTAACAATATTTTTTTTTTATAAATAAAATGAGAAAGTGACGATAGTGTCATGATAATTTTACAAATATTGAATTTTATTTTAATAGTACAAACGATTTGAATAATTACAATAAAATTCACACTCAAAAAAGATTAGATTTAACTTCACATAAGGGTTTTGACTCAAATGATATTATGCTTAACAACGCTAAAATTTAGAATTTCTCACCTAAAATTTGTGTGTCTTAATCAATTAAACTACATTTAAAAATGATTGTCTCGTAACAATCTTGCTACTAATAATCAATCAAGGCTGTGTTCCTATTGGACTTGTCATCTAAGAAGAGATGTTGAGGAAAATACTGGCACAAGGCACAAGCTTATGATAATAATAATAATAAATGAGTTAATGAAAAGAGAGAAATGTAAAAAATAATTGTATTATTTAATTAATTAAATAGTTGTGTGTATTATTTGTGTTAATGCAAATATTTCTAATGAACTAATGAATATTATGGTCTAATAATAAAGAAGAGTTCTTAGTTACAAAGTCAAAAGTCTTAGGTTCATGTTTTCACGGAAGCGTCCAAATGAGCTAAATGTGCACTCACAAAATTTGATCTTTGGATACATGCAATATGCACTGACGAAATTATGACATGCCGCCAGAACTTTCTCGAAAAAAGAACAATTCTTACAATAAAGGAGGTTTTCATTAAGTTGAAACCACCAAAGTGGTCTAATGGCAAAAAGTTTAGGATTAGGATTGTGATGAGATTATAAATTTAAATTTTAGTCATAATAAACAGGACGTAGGTCCTTTAGCTCCTTAAATGACACTAATGATGATTATTGAGTTCGTGAGATTAGCTCTCTTGCGGGTTCAACATAAATTCTTTGGCCTACCCAGCATAGTAACTACACGATCCGTATTACTTGGATTTAGAAAAAACCACACATGTTTATCTATTTCATAAGTCAAAATCAAACCAAGAAATTTGACGGTTAAATATTGTTTAATAGTTGACATTGTTTTCACTTAGATGTATCTTCTAATCACGTTGAAAAAAATATACACACGGACATATTTGTCTTAGGCCCTGTTAGTTTAGTTAAAAAGTAAATGAAAAATGAAATGAATAAAAAATAATACAATAATATGATATTATAATTGATAAAAAGTAATAATTAGAAAGTTGTTAAAAAGAAAATGAATAGTAATTTGTAAAAAAAAAGGTAAAAGATAGTTGTTTAAATTGATAAAAAATAAATAGAAAAAAAATAAATAGAATATATATTTTTTTTTCTTTTTTTTTTGAAAATTTCCCAAACATAGCCTTAGGAGTACTGTATTTATGATGATTAGTATTATTTGTATATTTTAATAGGTGTTTTGAATTTCTTATTAGAGTATAATATACTCATTGCACATTTAACATTACGTAACAAACGCAAACTGTCACATCACATGCACAATTTTCATGTTAACAAAAAAACAATGTTAATATACAAATATACCACTATTTTCACTCAAAGTAATAAATTTAATCGCAAATTTAAAAAAGTAATAAATTTATAACTAACTTTATATAAAGTAACAAATTTAACAAATTATGAAATTTTTTAAACAGAATTTATTTATTTTGATAATATGATACTAATTTATATGATTATCATATCATTAAAACAGACATATTTTTATAAATTTATTATCGAAACTGACAGATTCTATTCATATAAAATCATTGTGTGTTAGATTTATTACACTTTAAAGTTTGAGCTAAATTTGTTATTTTAAATAAAGTTGGTGATATTTTTATATATTAAAAAAAAACAAGATGTACAGTTAACATTCTTAGTCTCCAACAATGTTACGGTCATAATTCAAAAAATAATAATTTAAAAAAAATATAAGTGATGTAATTATTGATAGACAATGAACACCAAGAAAAATAAATAACGCACTAGTAGCGGCTATCGTGCGCTAAGAGTCTCAATCGCGTCCCTCGTCGCTCATCTTTAGACGATTGTGCTCCCTTAGGAGCTTTGTAACCCCTCTGTGGGTTTTGGTAGGGGCTTGTCCTCCTAGTGGTTGGTTGGTGCTTTGGGTCTTGCGTGCGGATTGGGTGGTGTTGGTTGCATTACGAAGTGGATTTAATTTGGGGTGTCTAGTTTGTCATGGGTTTTCTGGTGGACTCTCTTACCTTCTACCGTTCTCTGACAGGTGCGATGGCAGGGGAGGGCTATTTTTTAAAAACTCCGGTCGCCCCTATAAAGCTTGGAATGTTTGCAGTTGGAGTCTCGCACCTCCTATGCCACTCTTTTTTGTCACTGGTTGTCGTCTTTTGTTGTGCCTCTCGTGATTCAGTTCTCGAGCCTTTTAGCGGGTGCTCATGTGCTCTCCATGTTATGCGCTTTGGCATTTTCAGCGCGTCCAGTGTCTTCGTTCTTTATCATCGACAGCCCTTCAAGGTTTGCCATCCACCCTCGTCCTCCAAAGCTCTGCCACTGTGGTGATAGCAGGGTGCTTGGAACCTTAGGGTTTCTGGGTGCCCTAGGGATCGAACTTTGGGCCCAGTCCTTCTAGCTCATCGATCTCCTAAGCTGTGGGCATAGGTTCGAGTTGAGCCCACGAGTTTGCTACTTGGTTTGGATCCAGTTATGGTGGGCTGAGTCCTGTATAGTTAGGTGGCTAAGGTTGTTTTTCCTTATAATTTTGTTGTGGACTCTTGTTAGGATGAGTCTTATGTATACTTATTTTATTTTTTAATAAAATGCAGTTTCCTCTTTGCTTTAAAAAAAAATGAACACCAAGAAAATGAGAATGAAAAGGGCCCATCGACTTCCTCCAATTAAATGTACTCTCCATGTTTGACCGTTGAGTTGACTCCCTACCAGTGACAAACCAAACAAGTTTGCACAACATTAGAATGATAGAATGAAGATGGCATTGTTTCGCTGGTTGGCAAACAACAAACATTTTTTGTTTTGTCTATTATGAATAAAAAAGACAACATGCTATACAACTGTTGTTTTTTTTTTTTTTTGGCAAAGGAAACTACGAAGATAATTCGGTATGTCTTTTTTTGTATTAGTCTAGATTTGAGTTTCTGCGACTTAATCTTTCTACAAGTGAAGCTATGCACGCGCCCTGTATGGATTAACGACTCGTTAATATCGAGGTTAGACGTTAGAGAAGCCCATTCAGGTCCAACAATGTTTGGATGGTAGGTCTGTTCATCAGGCCCGACAGTGTTTGGATGGTAGGTTTGTTCTTATGAAATGGTTGAACGGGACATTAAAAAATGAGAATTATTTTGACTTTAACTTATAAATACTATAACCAACATATTTATGAGCAATTTTTTTCAGTTAAAAAAAATTGGTATTTGGTAGCATACGAAAACGCAGCAAAACTCACATAATAATTTCCCACCTTGGTAGAGTTTTGTAGCAAGAAAAAGACTTTGGCACTATATACATATATCCAAACCATGGGTTCATTTAATTTCTTTCAGTGTATATAAAGCTTAATAATAATTGAGGACACATCATTCTACATTAATTTTATGTAATTATTTTTAATCCGAAAAAAAAGTACATATCATAACACATGTGGAGATAGAGTGGATGTCACTCCTTACTATCTTCATTTAACTAACCTTATAGGTAGGATTCATCATTCGATCACTATTAGACTCGAGAAGGCTTCTTCTAAGTTGACCACATTGTTAACAAATCTAAAATTAATATCGTACGTGCATAGTCAAATTGATAATCAAAGGAGGACATTTCCTCCGAAGTTTAGTCGTTGAGACTAGAACTCAAATCAAGCTCGAGGGAAGCACTTTGGATCACCGCTAAACTACCACCTCAGGTGATAAGTTTATATAATTATATATCACGTAAAATTGCTTCAAACATTAAGATTAGCAACAGGGTAAATGATAATGGTCCAACCATTGTCCGTAATGCAGCAACAGTTATTTTTTGTGCAACAACAACGATAAAATGTGTAACAAAAAAATTATGATTTTTTTTTTATTTTTGTTACATATTTTATAAACATGATTACAAAAAATTTCCTGCTTATTATATTATAAACAATTTCTTAGATAGATTTGTTGGGCCACGTAATGTGGCTCTTAGCAATATGTGTATATCTGTAAGTTCCAAATTTTCTAAATGATAGTTAGGACTGCCATGTGTCCCAATTGAAAAAAAGAAGTAGATGGAGAAACTCAAAGAATCAATTGGCACAACTGATTATTCACAATCGTTTCCTTCTGGCAATCCATCTCTCTTCTTCGGAAGAAGGGAGTAGATGGAGAAACTAATGAAAAATAGTCGAATACTTTTTTACCCGTTTGACTTCGTCAGAGATTAGTCTTTAAAAATCCCGAGAACGAAAAAAGAGTCGCCTTGCCCTTTCGTCGCGATGGGCCGCATGTTCCACAAATAGGCCGCTCTTGTTCTCGGGAGCCCATTGGGGCTCCTAATGTTTTACTTAGTGGGCCTAAATATCTCATTCATTCATAAAACCTAATTTCAACGAAAAAAGAGAGACCTATGGAAGTTGATTCGCGGCGATCGCCGACGTCATCGGAAAAAGAGGATCAGTTAGCTCGTAGCAATAAAAAAGTCACATTTTCGTCTCAAAATGATGGTCCAGCTAGGGATTCTATTCTGGTGGTGAAGCGCCCTGTTGTGTCTTACCGGGATGCTTTTTTGGGACCGAAATAGGATAATTTTTGGAGTGGGGAAGACAGCTTTTTATCTGATGAGGAGAATGGGGATCTTGAATCAGATGACGAGGCTAATAAGGGGCCCAAGGAATGCCCAAAACTTCCTCTGTCAGCAGTTGAAAAGGGTCGTATTAGGGAGTCTTGGAGACGTTCTTTGATTGTAAAAGTCCTTGGAAGAAATGTGGGTCATGCCGTTATGCAACGCCGACTAAGCCAGTTGTGGAACACTAGAAGTACTTTCATACTGGTTGATATAAGTAATGGGTTTTTTCTTGTGCGGATGGGTTGCAGTGAGGATTATGAAATGGTCATTCGTGGAGGCTCGTGGCTAGTGGCTGGTCATTACCTTACGGTGCGGTGCTGGCAAGTGGATTTTAACCCGGAGGAAGCGGGGATTGAGAGGGTGATTGCATGGCTCAGGCTACCTCAGTTGCCGGTGGAGTATTATGACGCCAAAATTCTCTGGCAACTTGGGGACTTGTTTGGGCGTAAGATTCGCATTGATAGAACTACACTGGACGTCATGCGAGGGAATTATGCTAGGATATGTGTTGAATTGAATCTTTCCCAGCCATTGGTGACGAAGTATGAAGTGGGTGGCCGGGTACAGAGGGTTGACTATGAAGGATTGAGTAATGTCTGCTTTGAGTGCGGAAAGTATGGTCATCATACTGGGGAATGCAAAAGGGAGGTGAAGAAACAACAGGTGGCAACAGGAATGGGTACTGAAGATCCAACAAAGTTTTCGGAGAGTGGGCCAACCTATGGACCGTGGATGTTTACTCAATGTCCTAACAGACGTCGTTCTTCTAGCTCTGGTCAAGGTGTGGCTGGCGCTAGTGTTGTCAATGGGGACCGAATGGGTCGCAACATGAATGGATCTCAGTTTGCTGTTCTATCAGAGGAAGAGGAGATGGTGGCGCCCGAATCTATGCAAGTGGAAGTGGCTGCGCTGACAGTAGCACATCGAGACAAATTGGTGTTTGATAAGGGAGAAGGGCGTGACCGTGCACGTGGGAACAAAGGTACAAGAGGCGGTGTGGATAGAGGAGCTGGGGACGATGTTGGGAGGCCTTCACACAAAGAGTTTGTGAACGGGATATAGGGGCAACAGAAAGTGGTGGTAGGTCCCCTGATGTCTAGTGACCTGGGGAATACTCTGGATTTGAGACAGAGCATATCGGGGGAACGATTTGGCGTGTTGGATCAGGTGCAGAAGAAGGCAGTGGAGGATGTTATGGCCCTTCAAGGGAACATGGGTCAGTCCTTTATTGGCTCTGGTGAATTAGGTACCCCTTCTAATGGGCCCTCAAAGGTCACGCCAAATCCTAAGCCTCTTGATTTGGAAGGTCGTCTGGACTGGGATAACGGGGCTGCGGAAGACGTGGACCTTCAATCACAAGTCTAGGATTCTTTTATGCAGTTTGAACCTGAAGACCACCTGGGGGTCGCATGCCAGCCTTTGCAAGCATGATGTTTTCCCCTTGTGGGGCGGTATCGTTTCCTTACCTTTATTCTTTATATGGATTGTCTTTTTTGGAATTGTCGGTGGGCAGGTAGTGAAGAGTTTAAGAGAACAATATGTATGTATGTTCAGATGCATAGGCCAGCCTTGTTGATTTTGCCTGAGCCACAGATTAGTGGAATTAGGGTAGATGAGGTATGCAGTGAGCTTGGATTTCGTGGGGTTATTAGGGAAGAAGCAACTGGCTTTAGTGGGGGGATATAGGCATTATGGGATCCAAAGTTGGTTTCTATCTCAAAGCTGTCTGGACATGCCCAATTCCTTCATTTGCAGGTGACTCTGTCGGGCAAGCCTCCTTGGTACCTTACTGCTGTTTATGCTCACCCTAGAGCATGTAGGAGGAAAGTCCTATGGGAAGTGTTGCAGAAGATCAGTGAGGGTATGAATTCCCCTTGGCTCTTGGCAGGGGATTTCAATTCAATCAAATCCCCTGATGAGAAGCTGGGGGGAAGAGAATGTAGGGAGTTTAATTGGAGCCCTTTTGCGAGTTGGGTTAGTAGGCTGCAGCTTGTAAATTTGGGCTTTAATGGGCCAAAATTCACTTGGATGCGAGGGCGAACTTTGGCTACTCGTGTGTTTTGCAGGCTAGATAGAGCTTTGGCAAATTTGGAGTGGTGGTTGGCTTGGCCGAATGCCTCAGTTTTTCACTTCCGATCACAACCCTGTTTTACTTCGCATGTGTCCAGGGCATGATCAAGTTGTTGGATTTCAGCCATTTCATTTCCAGGCGGCTTAGCTTACTCATAGTGATTTTTACCCGCTGGTTCAGAGGCACTGGGGTAGGATGGGATCGGCCGCTAAAGATCTGGAGCTTTTGACAGGGGTGCTTACTGATTGGAATAATAAAGTCTTTGGGAATATTTTTCGAAAGAAAAGGCGAGTTTTAACAAGGATTCAAGGCTGTCAACGTGAATTGGAGAGGAATTTCTCACCTGGGTTACTAAAGCTAGAAAGTCAGCTGCAGTATGAGCTCTCTTCAACCCTAAAACAAGAGGAAGTATTATGGTTTCAAAAGGCAAAAATTAAATGGTTGGCAGATGGGGATAGAAATACCAAGTATTTCCACTCTACCACTATCATTCGTAGGAAGAAAAATAAAATCGAGGCCTTGAAAAATGATAGGAATCAATGGATTTTGAAGGAGGAGGATCTTAGGGCACATGCTTGTGGATATTTCCATCGACTTTATACGGATGTCATGGATGAGTTTGTACCCCTACAGTGTCAGGGGGTGTTTTATAGATTGTCAGATATTGAAATGAGGAAGCTGTGTGCTCCATTTTCTGGGAAAGAGGTCGAGGGGGCTTTGTTTGCCATGAACCCGCATAAGGCCCCGAGGTTGGATGGCTATCATGCGCTCTTCTTCCAAAAGATGTGGAGTACAGTAGGCCCTTCAGTGTCCTCATTTGTATTGAGCATACTGCGCATATCATCAGTGCCACCCCCACTTAATGAAACTCTGTTAGTGCTGATTCCTAAGGTAACCTACCCTCAAAAAATCACGGAGTTTCGACCTATTAGTTTATGTAATGTCATGTACAAATTGGTTACCAAGGTGGTGGTTAACAGGTTAAAGGAGTTCTTGCCAAAGTGGATTGGACCTACTCAAGCTAGTTTTGTCTCAGGTCGAAGCATAACAGATAATGTTGTGCTGCTCCAGGAAGCCCTTCACTCTATGAGACAGCTTTAGGGACGGAAAGGATGGATGGTTTTTAAGTTAGATTTTGAGAAAGTTATGATAGACTGCGGTGGGATTTTATTAGGGACACATTGATTGAGCTGACATTATCGGATTGCTTTAATTATGAACTGCATTACCACGGCTTCAATGAGGATTGCTTGGAACGGTAGTGCTACAGATCAATTCTACCCCTCCCGAGGAATCAGGCAAGGAGATCCTCTCTCGCCTTATATTTTTGTCCTGTGTATTGAAATGTTGACACATTTGATAGAACGAGCAGTGGATTTAGGGGATTGGAGGCCCATCAAAGTGTCCCGTAGGGGCCCTGGCTTGACTCACCTGCTCTTCGCAGATGATGTAATCTTATTTGCAGAAGCTACACGGGATCAGGTTGAGGTGGTTAGGAAATGTGTGCAGGAATTTTGCTTGAGTGCTGGACAAAAGGTTAATTTGCAGAAATCAAAAATGCTGGTCTCTAAGAATATCAGTGAGGCTCGAGCTAAACAGTTAAGTAGGCTTTCCAGGGTGAAGCTGACGACGGACTTGGGCATTTATTTAGGAATGCCAACGATAAATGGCAGAGTGACCGCTTCGACTTACAACCACATCCTAGAAAAAGTGCAGACTAGGTTATCGGGATGGAAGGCAAGACACCTTTCTTTTGCTGGCCGTTTAACCCTTGTCAAGTCGGTTACGTCGGCGATTCTTATCTACGCGATGCAAATGACTGCTATACCAGCCTCTTTATGTGTTAAATTGGATAGATTAAATCGCAATTTCTTGTGGGGGGATAGTAACCAACGAAGGAAAGTTCATTTGCTGAGTTGGAATATAGTATGTAGGCCTAAAATTGAACGTGGACTGGGTGTTAGGAAATCGCGAAGCACTAATAGAGCGATGCTAACAAAGCTATGTTGGCGCTTCTTGAAGGAACCTAGGAGTTTGTGGGCTCAGGTCCTTAAATCGAAATATTGCAAGAACACAAATGTTGCTTTTCCGAGTAAATGTGCAGCGTCCGTGACCTGGAGAAGTATGATTAGTGTCAGTGGGGTGATGGACAAGGGCTTGATGTGGAGGGTTGGTAATGGGAATTTAATTCAGCTTTGGTATGATAACTGGCTTGAGGGGGGAAGTTATTGGAACATGTATTGAGACCACTGACTTTGGACGAGCAGCAATTACTATTAAGGGCCTACTGGGTTCCAGAACAAGGGTGGGATTGGCGGAAGTTGGCTCCCCTGTTACCAACTCATATCCTCAAGCAAATGGCATCAATCTGTCTATATGATACACCTAGCAATCAAGATGCTTTGATGTGGAAGGGGGCACAGAATGGGGAATTTTCGGTAAAATTGGTATATCGACAGATGGAACCTTCCTATTCTAGGCCTGCTCATGCATCTTTATTCAAGCAACTGTGGAAGGTGCGATGTTATGAACGATGTCGTTGTTTTCTCTGGCAAGTTGTTCATGGGCGGGTTCTCACAAATTTTGAATGGTGGAGAAGAGGTCTATTGTCATCTAATACTTGCCATTTGTGTAGGGGTGAAGCTGAGACTCTTTTTCATCTGTTTCGGGATTGCCGACTAGCTGCGACCCTATGGAAGTTCATTTTTCCTTCCAATGTTAGAAGTCGTTTCTTTGGGCTTGATTGGGATTAGTGGATAGAAATAAATCTCGGAAATGTCACTCTATTATGGGAGAATGAGATGCAATGCGAAGATTGGGCGTCGCTCTTTGCTTTTACCATTTGATGGATTTGGAAATGGCGTAATAAGCAAGTTTTTTCTGGAAAGGAGTATGGGGTGTATAGATTTTCCATTATCCACAGCCTTTTCTTATAATATAAAGATGCAGTTGTCAGTGTGAAGCCAAGCTTGCGACCAGAAAGAGTGGAAAGACTCATAGGATGGCGGGCTCCCGAGGTAGGGTGGGTAACATTGAACACGGATAGAGCATCGCAGGGGCAGTTGGGAAGGGCTGGTGCTGGAGGGATTATGCGAGATCACAAGGGGCTTTGGTTGGGAGGCTTTGCGGTTAATGTAGGAGTTGCTTCATCTGCGGCAACTGAGTTATGGGGTTTGTTTAGAGGCCTCCAGCTGGCTTGACAGTTCCAAGTTCCTAAATTGAGGGTGTAAGTGGATTCGAAGGTAGTGTGGATGGCAATGAAGAATGGGGTTGGAGATACGCATCCGTGTGCTAGCTTGGTGAGAGCATGTCAGGATCTCATTTATAGAGATTGGGAGGTCCAAATGAATCATATTTATCGTGAAGCCAATAATGTTGCAGATTGGCTCGCAAACCATGCTCTGTCCTTACTAATTAGATTTCACTTGTTGTCTCGGCCACCTGAGGGAGTTGGATTGTTACTGTTACAAGATATGGTGGGTGTTCAATGGCCAAGAATGGTGTCATTTGAACCCCCTAATACTCTAGTATTTTTGTAATTATGGGCTATCTTACCGATGGATAAAAAATATATATATATCTCTTTTATTGGCCTGTTAACGAGCTACCATTTTTTAAGCGTAAAAAAAAATCTAAATAGATGAAAAAAAATCTAAATAACGAAGTTTAATTTTAAAATGTGTAACATTATACGACTTAATTTAAATAATTTTAAAATAATTATAAAATTTAATTTAATTACATATAATAATTTATTTATTTTTTTATTTTTATTAATTTAATCGTTTAATTATTTATATCACTTTATTAATATTTCAAAATTATATATGTGAAATAGTTAAATTTTTTTAAAAAATTATGTTATAAAAAATTAAAAATTAAGGGAACTTTCTAATTTCTTGCAACTTATCTCTTACTGCCCCCAACTGTGTTACATCTTTATCTTATCTAGCTGTCCACGAGAAAACGACCCCCACCCCCTAAGTTATAATAATCTGAAAAAATTTTAAAGGAAAAAAAAAAGTTAAAAAAAGAAAAAGAAAAAAAGAAAAAAAAAAAGAGGGAAACCGACGCAAGAAATTCCATGTCCTTTACCCAATTTAACGCCTACGGACAGAAAAAAAAATATAAAATATCTTCGAGAAGAAATTTTGAATTTTTCATCAATAAAGTAGGAAAAGAAAAATATTAGATGGAAATGATTTTTTTTATAGGAAATAATGAAGTAATGAACTCACCTCAGAGAGAGAGAGAATTTATTAATTCTGCATAAAAATATTTTGTAAAACCAAAAGGAAAAAAAAAAAAAAAAGAAGGAAAAAGAAACGGATAAATAAATGGATATTATTAATGACGAGAAGAGAAAAAGACCCACCGCTTGTTTCAAAGAAAAAAAAAAGAAAAAAAGAAAAAAAGAAAAAGTGGAAAAATAAAGGAGAAGATGGCGGACACGTACTGCCCGGAATGCAAGAAGGCGACGGAGGTGGTGTTCGACCACTCGGCGGGCGACACGGTGTGCTCGGAATGCGGCCTTGTTCTGGAGGCTCATTCCATCGACGAGACATCCGAGTGGCGGACGTTCGCCAACGAGTCCGGCGACAACGACCCCGTCCGCGTCGGCGCCGCTTCCAATCCTCTCCTCGCCGACGGCGGCCTCACCACCGTCATTTCCAGGCCCAAGGGCTCCTCCGCTGATTTCTCTTTGGGCCGATGGCAGAGCCGCGGCTCCAGTTCCGATCGCACCCTTCTCCAGGCTTTCAAGGCCATCGCCACCATGGCCGAGAGGTTCCGCTTTTTGTTTCTCTATCAGTTTCTGTACAATTTTGTTTTTTTCTAGACCTCAGTATCCAAAAACCATATCACCATATCACGTCCCTACTAATTCAGTTCGAGCTAAAAAATACCCATTAAGGGGAATTTTTTAAATTACAATATTTAAACAATAGTAAAGTTATTTCCTTTTTTTTTCTTTTTTTAATGAAGGGAAACGGATTTAATTTTGCTCTCCCTTTTTATCCTCGTTTTTATTGATTTAAATATGCGGAAGATGTGATTTTGATTATTTTGTTGTTATTGAAATTGTCTTTCTTTCTGTTTTTTTTTTTTTTTTGGCTTCCTAAAGTATTATAATTTAGCTGATGCAATTATATATGATGGCCCTGCTTGCAGGTTGGGACTAGTCGCAACCATAAAGGTATGGCAAATTTCATATATATTCCAACTTTGAATTCATTTATAAGTTGTTGTTGGCTAACCATTATCGGTGGTGTTTAGAGAGGACAAGAGGAAAGGACCGAAGCATATGTTTTAAGGGGCATTAACTAGCTTTCCTCTTGGTTTCTCTTTTTTTTTTTTTTTTTTTTGAATATATATATTTGAATAATGATAAATATCCTGAAAACCGTGTAATGAAACGTCTTAACAATTAAGTGTATTACTTACCTTTTTCTTTTTTGATTTATTGTTGTTAAATAAAATTGATTTTATGCCTATGAGCTTCTAAAGGGGAGAGATGAGAAATAACTGTCAAAAACCCCATTAAGGAATAATAAATGGTAGAAAAAGCATTGACCGATGTTTTTGGCATGTTAATTAAGATGCTACTTTTCAATTTATAATCTGTAATGAAGCATTTGCCGGTAGGTTTGAAGCATGAAAGGCTGAAACCATAACTAATTTTAAGATGCATTGTTTGTTATTGTACTTTCTAGGTAGACTAGATTCTAGAATATGTTAAATTTGTAATGGCAGAGTCATTTGCCTATTAAAGATTATTCTTTTTTGAAGAGGCTCTATGGAATTTTTCTTTTTCCGGTATGTGAATCATGATGGTGATGATATATCAATAATCACTTGTTTATTTATGAAAATTTGTTGTCTTGATTTTTCACCATCTATAATTACATTATAATTTATGTTTCCAAGTGTCACTTAATGTAAAAGGCACAAAATATTGCCCTTTAGCTTTTTTTTTTTGTATATATTTTTATTTGAACTCTTTGTGATGAAGGACCGAGCTAATGAAATATATAAGAAAGTAGAAGACCAGAAACCTCTTAGAGGACGAAATCAAGATGCAATCTTGGCTGCATGCCTTTATATTGCTTGTCGACAAGAAGACAAACCACGCACAGTGAAAGGTGCTCTTCTGGTGTTTGATGGCTTTGATATATATATATATATATATATTTTTTTTTTTCCTTCATTTTTGAGAATCCTCACTCTTTGAATGCCAATTAGAAATTTGTTTGGTTGCTAATGGAGCCACAAAGAAGGAAATTGGCCGTGCAAAAGAGTATATTGTGAAGCAACTAGAGGTAGAGATGGGGCAGTCTGTGGAAATGGGAACGATACACGCTGGAGACTTTTTGGTGAGTTCATCAGTGAAGTAAACGTTTTTGTTGATCTGCATTGGTGGTGTTTATATATATATATATATATATATATACATACATGTGTGTGTGTGTGTGGAGTTCCATGAGCTCCATTTGTCTTGTTGTTAACTTGAATATAATTTTCAATCACCACACCCACGTGAAATTTCAGAGACGATTTTGTTCTCATCTTGGGATGAACAATCAAGCAGTTAAAGCAGCACAAGAAGCTGTGGAGAAATCTGAAGAGCTTGATATAAGGTAAAGGTTCTGTTTCTTTTTGTTGCATTGTGGAAATTAATTTTTTTATAACAAAGATGTGGCCTTTACCCATGAATATAAAAAAGGGCATACCGGTGCATCTTTTCCCATGCTGTGGCCTCATCTTATGAATGTGTAGCACAATAATGAATCACACTGAATAATTTCTTGTGTCTTGAGTATGTTATTCTGTTTATACATTGTTCTGTTTTGTTTGCTTGGCTCAACACTAATGAGGTTCTCTGCATCATGCTATCTATTTTAGTTTAGGCGTCCTCTTTCATTTCCCAATCGGAATTTAGATGGTGTCAGATGTACATGTAAAGTCATGCTTTAGGTTTGGGAATAGAGAAAATGAGAATGCAGCTTTGGAGAATCACAAGCAGTATAATTATGTGGATCTGTACCTGACACGAGAATGATTTCAATGGTTTCTGTCCAACAGTTGAGGAATAGTTGGGGAAATGGCTTCTAAGAAGTGTAGTGAAAATTTTGTTTATGTTTGACTTTCAGGCGAAGCCCAATATCAATAGCAGCGGCTGTTATATACATAGTAACTCAGCTCTCTGATGACAAAAAGCTTCTTAAAGGTTAGAAAGATGATAAAAGAATGTTAAGCACTGGTCGATTTTTTGAATGACAACCTTAATATGCTCTATTGGTGCAGATATATCGCTAGCTACTGGAGTGGCAGAAGGAACCATCAGGAATTCCTATAAAGATCTCTACCCATTTGCCTCGAGGATTATACCGAGCTGGTATGCCAAGGAGGAAGACCTGAGGAACCTCTGCAGTCTCTAAATAGTCAAGGACACCACCTCGGTAACCAAGTAAATGTGACCGCATTTTTGCAGTTAGGTGCCTGCTTCTGTTCGTCTTAGTTTTGAGTTGTTCTTATCTAAATTATCTTTGCTCTAACTAGCATACCTTTAGCTGTAGTCTTACTGCCGTTAACAACCAATAAAGGGCTCAAAGAAAGGTTTGCTTTTTTTTTTTTTAATTTATATTTTTGGGTTTCCCTTGAGGGGGTTCTATGGCTACTTAGGTGTACGATGTAGAAGTAATCAGAAACTTCCGGTTTCTCACTTTGTAGATAGTAAGAGCTTCTTCAAGCAGTAGGTGGGGAGAGTTGTTTTGGTTGAAGCTGTAAGGAAATTATCTACGAATTGTAATCGTAAGCATCTTCCATCCATTGTAATTTGATGCCTTAAATTTATCGGTGTCAGTTTGAAAGTTAATCTGTTCTTGTTGACACATCTTTTGAACAAAGCATGAATCCCAGAATTTGCAGGGTACAAGAAAATGCTAATGTAATTTTTTGAAGTTGCTATCTTAAAAAAGTCCAATGTTCAATAATCTAATCAAACATGTAAAGAAGAGATGGAATCTTTTGACCAAATAAAAAGATAAAATAAAATGCAGTGGAATCTCTTTTATTCCACAAGTCTTGTATATCAAATGCAAGCAACTACCCTTCTTAAACATAGGCTGTCAACTTTCTGACGACTTGTCGGTTACTCAACGACTTCGCTTGGTTTGCATATGGTAGATTTTTTTGGCGTCCATCGATCGACATTGAGCAATTTCTCATGCGGAAAGAGCAAGAATCCCTTAAATTATGTTGTTTTCGGGCTTTGCCACACAGCACCAGGCTTGGAAAAAGTAGGCTGAAAAATGTTATCCTGGAGCCCATTGGGCTACACTAGAGGAAGGAAGAAATTGGATGTTTTGTGCTCTTTAAGAACACTGTAATTGTTAACTTTTTTTTTTTTTTTGGATTTTTGGATTTTAATCCAGTGAAAAGGTTTGTGAGAATAAGAAAAATCACACACAAGTTTTTTTTTTTTTTTTTTGTATAACTCATAGGTTAATGGGTCTTTTAATAAATACAAAAATAGATGTTTATTTTATTTATTTATTCATTTATTTATTTTGGTTGAGGGCGGATGTTCCATTGAAATAGTTGATCTCTGTGCAATTTCACTCCAGGTGGGAGGACAATGTTTGCGTTTCCTATTTTGGTTTTGGGAGAGTAAAGGATTTGTTGCATGACCAGGCTTTTGCAGCAGATTGGCCTAAGTAAAAGAATTTCTCTGTTCATTTTTAGCAATCAATCAGTGCAGAACTAAGTTGTGGACACAATATCAAGCCAAGTCAGCCTTCCACTCGACAGATTTTTATTTTTTTGGTCATTTCAGCATTTATTGGATCATAAACTATATAATAGAAGTAATTTTTTTTTCATAAATCTCACATTCAGACATAACTTTTCTCTTTCATAAATTTCACTAACTTTATTTTCATAATCAAAATTTAAAATTTTTAAAATAGAATATTTTCCTATTAAAAATTTAAGTTCTTACAAGTAAAATATTTTTATAATGAACTGTCACAATTTATTTGTCCCCATTGTTGACTTACGCGCACTCGCACTATCTCCACTAAACCCAAAATTAAAAGTGCCGATGTCTTGTTTTTTTTTTTTTAACCACAAGTGCCTAACTCATTAACTTACCAATTAGGGCTTTTGTGATGTGTCACCTTCACATAAGTTTCTTTGCTAAGTGTCAGTATAAACAGGACCCACCACAGGATTGGCTGTACTTCCAACTTCCAAGGCTCATTTTCTACTACTGCCGACCCCACACAAAATTCAGCAAATAAGGAGTTAAGGACCGTTTATCACGAGTTGCACGCTGCACATCAGAAAGTTGATGATTTAGAAACTCATCTTCTTACTCAAATAGGAAAAAAAAAAAATAAAAAAAAGAGGCATTCGTCCAAGTTTATTAAAAATAAAGAAAAGATGAAACTATTTACACGAAAGAAACAGCTGCATGCACACAAGTTATGGGCGAATTTTTTTGTCTTTATTATCTCATTTACGTGTATGAAGTAAAAAGTTAGGTGTAAATAACATTATAAAAAAAAATTAGTGATTTCAATTATTTAATTTCTTTATCTCCAAAAGCACAGCTTCTCTTAAAAATTTTCTCTGTAAGGCCTCTCTTTAGTCTTCAACAGTATCATCCACCTCTTCAACCGTCTCGCCAACCATCTTGATTGTTCCTTTTTTCCTCTCATCTTTTCCCTTTTTCTCCATTTTTTTTTCTCTCTGCTCCCTCTCCACCCCACTTCTCTTTTTCCTCTTCTTTGCTCTTGCTATGGTGTTTACTGTGCTTTTGGTTTGGCAATTTCGTAGATTTTACCTAAATAAACTCACCCACGACCCCCCAAGCACCCGATTTGGGTTCTTCGATTACTTTCCACGAATTTTGTCCTTTTTGCCACCCTCTCTAACATCAGTGCTGCCGCATCGGCCTCCTGCGTTGCCGTCTTCAAAGCTCTCTTTTTTGCCAGCGCGGCCTTACTAGTCGCCACCTCCAACAATGTAACCGCTGCTGGCACAACTCTACAGGTTATCGTCTCAGACACTGCCCTCGCCGTCACACTGGCTACTAGCACCACTGTCTCCGAAGATGTCTTCTCTGTTGCCGTTCAATTTAGCACCACTTTCACCCCTACTGCCTCTATTGGAGCTGTTGCCACCACCCTCCTCAGCCACTGCTGCCACCGCCGAAGCTGCTGTGGAAGGCTATAGTTGGTGTATTTTTTGTTGGGGTCTTTTGTACTGTTCGGATGGTTTTTTTATTTTTGCAACTTAGCTTGTAGGAAAATCAATACCGAGGATATCCGATTAATTTTTGTTACTAGTCCAGTGAAGTGCGGTGGGTACTGCATTTTGCAACTGCATTTAGTTGAACTAAACCTATCAGTAATTTCTCGATTTTGAGTAGATTTAGTTATAGCTTGATATGTTCTTTCGGTAAATGAAGTTATTAAAACAGGTTATGCACCCAGTTTATCAGTGATCTTTTTGATCATGTCACTGATAGGCCAATTTAGGTGTACTGTACTCTTATATTATACCGATTTTGTTTTATTTTTATTTTATGTAGGTCTTTTTAATATTTTTACGTTAAATTCATGTATAATTTTGACTGAAATTAATGCAATAATTTTTTTATGGTTAAAAAAATATTTAATTTTAAGATAATTATAAAATAATATAAATTATTATCATGAACTTGTAGTTCAAATGATAATAACAGTATATCAATAAAAGAGAAGTCAAAAGTTAAAATTTTTAATCTCTCTAATTATCATCGTTCAACTAGTTGATCTAAATTTAATAAATTTTAATTAAAATAAATATAAATTATTAAATAATTAAATTTATAAAAAAATATATAAATTATTACTTTCATTAGAGTTAGACACCGTTAACTCAAACAGTAGCAATCTCGCATATCGCGAGGGCCCATAGTGGCATGGCCCACGGAGGATCATCGATGAATAAGAAGAAAGTTGAACGGAAATAAAAAAAAATTAGCTCAGATCAAAAAAAAAAAAAAAGCTTCGACTAACGAGACCCACTAGAAAGATCTGTGGCATCTTACCTCAGCTCCATACATTCAAGTATTCAACCCAAAGCAGCTGAAAAAAAAAAGAAAAAAGAAAAATATTGGGTAGATGCATATTTTCTATGCATATAACTATAGTCGTTAAATTGCATATTTAGAGCCTCATTTTTATGCTTGCAGTTTTTGTGAATTCAACATATATATAATAGAGTCCACTTTCTGATTCTGAGAGAGCCCCAAGATCGTTGATCAGCAGGCTGTCACTATCACATCATGTGATCATCTTCCTTCCCCAGTTGGCATCAGAATTTCATTGAGCAGTGAATATATTCCATGTGATTAGTTCATGAGGAACTTCAATAAAAGGGGTGATTGTAGAAAAAGTAAAGGCAAAGGCAACATTTTTATTCGTTCGACAGAATATATTACTTTATTGTTTTGAGCAAATCGTAGTAATTATCTAATATCAAACTGGCACAAAGTCATAAGATTAGGTAAGAAAACCATTACGAACTCCCATTAAGTATGATGCATTCGCTACAGAATGCAAAGAAAGATTTTTTATTTATTTATTTATTTATTTTTTATGGTGGATAGGTGAAGAATACAAAGAAAATTGGGCAATCCCATCCAAACAAATTCACTGCTTAGATATTATTGACATCAATAGTTGACAAAGAGGGGGATAGTTGGAATCTTAGGGGACCTCTATTTGCATTAACTGCCCCTGAAGGGCTTAGGCTTAATCTGACGCAGACCCACAAGTCTCTCTCTCTCTCTCTCTCTCTTTTAAAAGGTAAAAAGATATTTTAATAATTAAAATTTAAAAATATTTATTTTTTAAAATTTTAAATATTAATTTTAAAAATAAGGCGTAAAATTTATAAGAAAGAAAAAAATTATTTATTGTATAACTTATAATCTTTCATATGTTTTAATGAAAAAAAAATCATAAAAAGGGCGAGAGGTTGTCTTTCCAAAGATGACAGTCAAGTCCGTGGCGTTTTGAGTGATTCTCTAAAAGCTTTTCGGCTATGGCCTTATATGGTGGTACCACAGAAGGTACGAAAAAACCAACCAACTAGATTCTGCACATGAAACCATCTGCATATCTCAGTTTTGTAGTCTATCTGTATGCTGGCCCTCTTGCATCAGGTTCTCTCATTCCACCATGCCTTCGTTGTTCCATTCCATCTGGGTCCTTTTGTCCCTAGTTCCAATTCTGGGTCATAGTTCTTGGTGCCCACATAAGTACGTTCAACAAAGCAATCAAAAGTTCCAGCAGAAAACTGATCGCTTCTGGGAATTCCAAGAGCAATCCAACTCTTGGGTTGAAGTGGAACTGCCTTATGACCTGGTCTCCTGTGTTAATGACAACTGTACTAAAGTGGGTTCACTCGATCGAATAACAGAAACTAAACGTGATCATAGCTCAAAAACTCAACGTCATGGTACCAAACAAACTGAGAGCCTGAAAATAGAGGATGGCGGCGGCGATGGAAGAAGGAGAGTAGAGGAGGAGAACTCTGTGGTTGTTTTGCCTCTGAGAAAGAGAACTTCTTTGACTAAAATGTCTGATAGCTCGATTTGGATCACTGGTGAAAGTGGGTCTATTTATGAGAGGTTCTGGAATGGAGTGCTGTGGGTGATAGCACCTCATGATCTACCGGTATCGGCTGGTCGTGCAGTCTCAGTCTTTGTTGTCAATCAGACAATTCTTGCTCTGTCAGAAGCAGGAATTCTATATCAGGTACTATTTTTATCCCTTCATATTTCAATCATATTAAAGCAAGGACGCTATGGATATGTATTATTGACAGAAAGGTAAGCATGAACATTCTTAGAAATAAAGCCAGGTTGATTTACTGATGTCCTAGTTCCATAATCTGAACACAGGTTTTTTCAGACTCTTATTCTGTTTCCATCAATTTCAGTTTAGAATATATTGGATGATATTTGATACATGCACAAGTAAATCTATGAATAGACTGTAACTCTGAGCATTTTCTTTGCCTTTTCTTCGTAGAAGTGGCTATAACATGACCCTGACCCCACACTGTGGGAACTTCGTGCACTGGGAACACGCTTTTTAATCAGAAAGATTACACATGTGATTTGTTGATCTGCATTTACATCGCGGAAGCTGATCTTCTACTAAAGAAACTCAAGTCTAAAAATGGATTCAATTGACACTGTGACTGCAAGAGCAGGTTTTGTTGCCTGGATTGGTTGATTCATCGTTTCTTTCTCTTTCAGATGCAACTAAGTGAGAACTCACAGCCACTATGGGTGGAGTTCACACCCACCCCCGAGCAGAGTACGTTTAAAGAAGCAGAAAAAAGCTCTGTGATGCTAGTAAAATCTGGTGTTGTTTCACAGGATGGGGCGTAAGTGCACCATTTTCACTTTAGGACTATTTATTTCTAATACGTATGTGCTGCAGTCAGAAAAGCATTGTCTTTACTGCAGAAATTCAACTAATAAATGCTTGCTTTATCTGTACTGCATCTTAGGAGAATTTATTTCTGCACAAAGAGTGGGTGGTTGTTAGAACTTTGTGAGGTTGAGCCTCCAAGGTAAACTGAATTCTATACAACTAAACTCCAATAGCTTACTTGACCAACATCAGTTTAAAGTTCATTCTTTGTTTAAGGCAACACTGTAATGTGGTGACTAATATCGAACTGGCCTTTTGTGCCATGAACATTGGACAGATGGGTAAATCATGGGCGTCCACCTGGTGCAGACGTTGCAGCAATTGCTGATGCTACCACCATTAGACCAGAAGTAGTATACACCATAAGGTGACCTCTCTCCCTCTCTCTATCTTCCCCTCTTCTCTGTGAATGTATCCCTCACCTGCAAAGGAGAGGGGCTTTGTGCATAAGGTTTTGTAGATGCATCCGCAGCTGAACTAAATTTAACTCATGAAATGACGTCAGTAATTAAGGGACTGCCTACTGAAAAATATTGCCGCATTGAAGATTCTAAGAATCTTCAGTCGGGTGGTAATATCAGATATTTTAAGTAATAACATTCATTTTCCTTTTTAACATAAGTGCTACTGCCACACAGTTCTGCAGGTGATCTTTATGAGTATGACAGTAACTCAAAGCCGTCATGGAAGAAGCATATATGGGCACAAGGAATGGAAGACGATGCCTCTCTGATGCCATCAAGGGGGTGCACCTTATATGGCTTGGGTGGGGACCACTCCGCGTCCCTATTTCTTTTAACTAAGGTATTATATCTGCAAGTATCAACAATCTCGCATACCTGACTTCACGCTGACTTGAAACAATTTTACATGAGGAAGCGTATGAATTGTCATCTTGTTTTCAGAAAGAAGAATAGTTATCTAAGTACCATTCACAAGATCTTTGCACACAGGGTGGTAAATTGATAGAAAGACGGTTGCATAAAAGGAAGTGGAAGTGGATAACTCATGGAAGTCCCCTCAACCATCACCTTACATCGATCACTCCAGTTATACAGGATGAGACAAGTGAAAAAATCTATCTTTTGTTCTGCACCACTTCATCTGGGTCCATTATCGAATATCAGTTACCAAAACATTCAGGTAAGTTAAGCAGCCACCGAAGAAACTGAATTAAACAATCTCTTGGCCTATCTTAAAATGGTATACCTTTTTATTGTCCCTTTATTTTGTATCTCTATGCTACCTAAAAATGCATAGAAGCTTCAGTTTAAATTTCACTCTAAAAATTGGAAATGCTGAATGTTCACTATAAGTTTTTTTTCTAGTGAAGACAGGCAATGTTCAAGAGAACTTCACTCCTGAATCATGGATAAGTCATATGCATCCCCCGCATGCAAGAGCTGCAAGGGGAATTTCTGGAGTACAAATTCAACTTGGCAGGATTCTTTTCCCACTGGATGATGACAGACTTGCAGAATTGCATTTACCTGGACTAGGTGGAGAAAATATGGGACCAAATCAGCAAGTAAACATTAAAAGGAAAGCATCATTCAAGTATGTGTGGTCAGTGTTAGATGCCCCAGAGACCGAAGGTTGGAATCTAGAATACTGTAAAGAAGAACGTGGACCAACAAATTGCATTGCAGGCATGAAAGATGAGCCAAATGAATCAGGAAGTATAAGAGCTACAACAAGAAGGCGAAAAGGAAGCCAGCCACAGCAAGATTACTTATATGTAGGTCCTAGCAGGGCAATGAAATCTCTGGAGGAATACAATTTCCCAGATCATGGGATTAACAGTAACTACCGCCTGCGAATGATGCATGGAGGCAGATCATTTTTCCTAATAACAGATGGTGGCTTGACCTTTGAGTACCTTTACACCGAAAATGTATGGCTCTGGCTCAGGCATGATCACTCAACACCAATGAAAGGTGCGCTGGGAAACTACAACGGAAGTTTATTTTTGGCAGACATTTATGGGAGTCTGCTTATGAGAGAAAGGAGTGGCGAGGAGCTAGCATGGGTAAATTGCTCTGCTATGAGAAAATCCAAGCAAGTTATTGGAGGACCTCCATGGGATGAAATTCCAGGAAGACCAATAAAAGTAACAGCAGAAGATGCAATCTTCTTTGTCAGCAAAAGTGGAAGACTAATGCAATTCAGAGTAAGTATCTTTGCCGTAAGATTATTTACCTGTCTTAAGCATAGATTACTAATGAGCAAGAAAACAAGTGAAGATTTTCTATCTTCTGCCTATGGACATAATATCCTTGTAGTGTTAAAACCAGAGTGAAATTTGCTAGTGAAATAAATTATTTCTTCCCATTCGTTCACAATCAAGCCTATAAATGAAATCAGATGGTATCAGGACAACCAGGAAAATGTTGGAGTAATCATTCTGACCCTTACTTGGTCAAATTAACTAACAGGTTGCATTTAGGAAGTTCAAATGGAAAGATTGCCAAAACCCTCCGAGTACCAAAGTTGCAAGCATCGTCGACCAAGAGCTATTCAGGCGAAACATAGTGTTTGTCGTTGGGAGGAATGGCCGGCTATATCAGTATAACAAAGTGAGCGAATTATGGCATGAGCATTACCAATCTCAGCATTTGATTCTAGCAAGACTGCCAGGAACAGCTATGAGGTCTGCATCACTATCACTTGCAGGATCACTGTTTATGCTTTCAGAAGATGGTGGACTAGTTGAACATCAATGGAACGCAGGAGATGGTTGGAATTGGGTCGAACACAGGCAGACCTAATAAAGGCGTGACCTTGATCACTCCCCCTAGCCCTTGCTTTGAAGGTAATCAGTTATTTCTCGTTGGCTCAGATGGAAAAGTCTACATGAGGTACTTGGACCAAGCAACATGGAAATGGAAAAATTGTGGCTTCCCGTATGTGGGAACACTAATGCATGAAGATCAAACAGAAACAAATGGTCAGGATAGGAATAGAGAATTTTGTATAGATGCGGATCTGGTGGCAAGCTTGGAGAAAGATTCAGAAAGCCTTAATGATCAAGATGGAAATTGCGACCCAAAGGTTCGTGTAAATATTTTGCTGAACTGGTAAAACTTACTGATGCAAAACTGATATTCAGTGACTTAATAACATTCACAGGTGGCATCAACAAGGCCAATTCCTTTTTCTGAGGATTCAGTCATCTTTGAGCTAAGAGATGGCAGAGTAAGCAAATACTTCTCGACTCATACACTTTCTGATTCCTCATCCTCGAAGTAACATTATATGACATAATTTTGAAGCACTGCTTAAAACTCAAGATATTTTCTCGGATGAAAAAGGTAAATAGCTGACAAGAACTACATATTCACGCCACTGAGGAGACTATAAGAACGTAAAGTAGTTATTAACATTTGAGTCAGAACATATAACAGAAACTGGTTATAAAAATAAAAATTTTGAGGGTGTTACTCACAGTATTACTTATTGCAGCTGGCAGAAATGCGACGGGTGGAGGACACAAAGTGGTCGTGGTCGCGAATTATCGGCACGCCTACAAGCTTATGCAGAGCCAATTACTGGACTGCTGTGGCATCATAAGTCTAAAAAGAAACACAGCATACAGCATTACAAAGAACAGGTCAGAAAACACACGGCAGGTGGAAGCTTTGGATCTACCATTATTGTACAGTTAACACTTAACATAGAAGAGGAGCAAGCAAGCTTCTGTTCCCCCTTTATTGCTGGGGGAAGCAGTAAAATGGATAGAAAAAAACCTTTGGCTTAAGAGTTACGTGACTCCAACGCAAAAAATAACGTTATAAATAAATGCAATAGAAAGGAATCATCCATCCTTCTAGCTGTAGCTCTGGTCTGAGAGCTACTCTCCTCGAATCATGACCGTAGATCTGTTGCATCCATTTTACTGTAAATATAACGCAATTTAGGATACGGGATACTGGAATATTTTATCATTTCTGTTTCAGTCAGCATGAATTGAATAGTTAGATCAATTAAGGATACCGGTTATTAATTTTCTCAATCGATATAAATTGAATAGTTACATTTTCGACGAGTTAGGCCAAATTATTAAGGTCAGATCAGTTTTTTTGTCTCCTTACTTAAAACTAGAGCAATGCGGCATTGCCACATAATTGCAAACTCTGGCTCGATTTCGTTCATTCGCTTGCGACCCGACGTCAACAATCGAAATAGAGTAGAACGTAAAACATAGAAACTTTTTTTCTTTTGTTCGATTCGTTAAAAAGTCTGTTGTACCATAAACGATATGATAAAAGTAATTTTTTCCTCCCATAAACCCTCTCTTTTCATCTCAGGAATTGAACCCTCTCTTTTCATCTCAGGAATTGAAGGAATTGAACCTAATATTATGACTGCTGAAAATTGTACTTACCATTTGATGTCACTGCAAATGGAAGTCACCAATCTGACGATATAATTCGTAGAAAGATGTGAAACTCACCCACTTTTAGACTGCATGGCGCCTTCCCATCACAATGACATTGAGTCCCTCTAACCAATCTGAGGTCAAAAATTCATTCAACTTCACATATAGATTGGAAATGCCTTTTAATCAATTTCGCCAACATTTGGTGGAGTTGGAAAACACATCAGTTGACAGCAGCTTCAATTTAAGAATCAACAGTTCCCTCCGAACCCACAACAAATAACAACGGTACCTAATCATTATCCAGTTACAAGTAAACTTCAAATCCACCACCGTACAAAAATCTTCACCGTCACTGGCCATGATACTACCAAAAAAAAGATATTATCCCCCTACATAATCATTACTATTGAAATCCGACCCAGTACATTATAAAAAACCAAAGGATAAAAACTATATCATTCTCTCTAAAAACAAAGCATCATCCACAAACGAGTCAAATATGGTATCCGCCCAACTTGGCAATGGCAAAGATAAATGTCAACACCGTCAAAGAAATCCATTTGGCCTCGCATAGAAAGCACGGACCATTAGTATTGCCGCCTGGGACTTCTTGAGCGATGTGCTCGTTCTGGTCTGCAAATATGTATAAAAAAAGCAAATTTGGTTCCCAGTCAAACACATCTCAACAAATGACATATGCACTGAGAGGTTCTGGCACGAGATTTCAATCCGTACACATTTCACTCACAAGTCATATCAACACATCAAAATGGACCACGAGCTAAGATACAGGACATGATAGCACCATTCCATGAATCAAACAAATGCCCACACACACTCGAATGTAATGAATATTTAAATTAATATGTGCCAAATTTCATTAGGAAAAGAATATTGGAAAGACTAAGATGAATTAAAAGCTTCAAAGATTGGATAATCAAGAGTTTGAAAGCTTCAAAGACTGGATAGTCAAGAGTACAAGGGCCTCCATAATCTACCATATGTGATGACCTCCAAAACAAACAATGTATGAAACAAACCTCATATTCTGCCTTTTGAAGGTCCTGGTGCTGGGGCCCTTGCTGAACGCCCAATCAACATTAATAATCTGTGTAAGGAATTCTGCTCCATTCATAGAAGCTATTGCATTCTGTGCTTCCTCAAATTTCTCATATTCTATCAGTGCATAGCCCTTGCAAAACAATAACTCATGTTACTCTAAATAAAAAAGAAATTGCTTCAAACTTGCAAAAAAATAAGGAAAAACTCAACAAGTAACGTGAGAATGCCGATTATAATCATCTAGATAACCGCAAGAGAAGATTATTAGATAACTGCAAGAAAAGATTATTACTTACAAAGAATACCAAAATAAATAAATAAAGAAGAAGAAAAAGAAAGCAGATCACAATAGTAAAATGCCAAAAATATTCTTAAAATATTGGCAATGTTCCTAATGGCATAAAAGCGATTAATTTTTCAAGGAAAAAAACATAAAACAGGAGAACATTGCCGCACTTCATAGTTTGCATTTCAATTCTAGAAATATCCATGTTAAACCAATGCCAGAAACATTTTAATATGCAGAATAAAACAATCAAAAGTTTTGACATTTATTTAACATGAAGTTAAACTTAGATGGAGACCCGGCTCAACAAAAACAACAAACTCAGCCTGATAGAAAGAAATGAAAGAATGCCCTTGCTTACCTTAACAAAACCAGTGCGACGGTCAAGATTTAAATGCAAATTCTTCATCTCACCAAACTCGCCAAAAGCACTCTGCAAATCATCTTCTTGTGCTTCCTCATGCACTCCAGCTACCAAAATAATCCATCCTTCAATGGCTGCACCACATGGGTAACATGTGAGAGGTAGATAAAAACAAAAAAGGACACAAGCACACAAAGTCAGATCTCCATCAAAATACATATATAAAATATCGAAATCAATTGCAAGGAAAAACAATATGACTCTAATTGAAAAATGAAATACTGATGAACGAAAAGAATCCCCATTTTTGGTTGCGAGATAATAAGTTCAGGTATAAGCATTAAAATGCAGAATGAGTGGCATAAAAATAATCAGGAATTCACAGGACGGTACTCACAAAGCTAAATGACCAGGAATTCATGAGACAAGTTAACATAGTAACAACTAATACTGCAACATTCCTTAAACAAGAAATCCAAAGTCCCCACTCCGTGCAAAGATACCCAGTTTCAATTTCAGACTGAGCCGGCACACAGTTCATCATGGTCCCTTGACACATACAGATTGTTTTAACCTAAGAAAGTTCTAGGCACACACACAAAAAAATTAAAAAAAAAAAGTGTGAATATTCCAATATAGCAAAAAAAAAAGGATGAGAATCCACAGCCTTGCTTAGAGTAGGCACTCTCTTTCTCTCTCTCATGTCATCTCGCTGGGGTTTATGTTGCTCATCAAAGAAACTTCCCCTTCCAGCTGTTTTGTGCTAATTGTGATATTCCCTCACATCTGCTCAGCGCTTCTTTACTCCAATCACTTTTTATTTGTACTCCATCACATAATAAAACATACACAGTAAATCCCATTAAAAAAAAAAAAACCTATATTATCAAGCTAATGAAATTAGCCTACCAATCTACAATTCAATTAAATTAGCACTAATGAGGAAAATCCCTTTCATTTATGGTATCTGGCTCCAACAATCAATTACAAAACCCTAAAAAGCCACAATCCCATTAGTAAAAAATATGAAGCACACTCAAAACCCTAGAAAAATCAGACGACAACAGCAGCAAGCTTTCAAAAACTTTGCATGTGAAGAAAGAAAGAAAATCGTCCATCAAATTCAAACCGAAGTAGGAGAAGCAATAGTACGATGACTAACATCGCTGGGGGCCGGGCCCATAGTCGGAGCGAAGGGAGTCGAAGTGGCGACCGGCGAGGCGGCTTTGGCGGTCGGCATCAGCAGCAGCAGCAGCAGCCTCGCCTTCTCGGAAGCCGCGGCCTTTGGTCTTCTTGGAAGAAGCGGCGGAAGTGATGGCCGACTTGAGCTTGGGGAGAGGGACGTCGATGTCGGCGGGAGCATCGTCGTCCATCAAATCGTCCTCGTCCGGCTCGAAGTCCACCGCTTCCACCTCCGCGTTTGCCATCATTTTCCGATCCGCTCCGATCCTCTTTAGGGTTTTCTTTTTTTTAATATGTATATATATATAGTTCAGTAAGTAATAGCGGGTCGGGTAATCTCCATCTGGACCTGTTCCGAGATACCGTCGTTAATAGGATTAATTAATAATTAATTTGATTTGTGAAGTGAAACGCACCGTTTTTTGGCTTGACAATCTTTTGGGCTTTGACTTTTTTGTAGTTGGCCTATTGTACTGGTAGAACTAGCTCAGATCAGAACTTATAAAACCACTAAGCTACAACTTTATGGGCATCACACTTTAATTTTGGAGTGAAATTTGAGCTTGGAACTTTATATTTCACTCATTAAAAATAATTTCCCTCCCCACTCCTATTTGTTGTAAAAAAAAAAAAAACAAGGATTAGAACTTATAAGACAACTTCGTGCAGGGATGGCGATTTAATGGTTTTCAGGCTCCGTTTATTCGCTTAGGACAACAGCATAAGAAACAGTGGAACTAGAGGACAATGGTTTTTTCTTTTTTTTTTTGGGTCTAATTGGATTGAGAGAGAGGACTTAAATATAAGATTTGCAGATCTCATCCTCACATTCTATACTTAATGGTTATTAATTTATACTTAGTACTCAAAAGCTGTTTAGTAACTCTTACTGAATTCCAAAAATATATTTTTCAAGTATTTCAGTGTAGTAGTTCTTATTCATTGTATATAATAAAACTGTATAATCTTTCTTAATAAATTTGTAGGCTGTTACTTTTAACTTCTTTTTTCTTTCAGCTAAAAAAAATGAAGACACTGGTTTTTGTTTGGGCATTGATTTCTCTCAAAGATTGGCGTAAGTTTCCGATCCGTGAGCCCAAAATATTCCTTTCACTTTCTGAATAATATGAAGATGTCATGAGCCCAAAATAAAAGTATTGACCTGATCAATGGCCTAACCCATTTCTTAGTACAGAAAAACTTTATGGATGCAAAATTTGATAGATATAAATGATTGTATTATATGATATAACATACGAAATATACCATAATTTTTATATTTATAAAAAAAAATATATTACATGTCAAAAAAAAGTATGTGACACGTATGAATAAATGAAATATATGACTTGATAAATAAATTATAAAAAAATTATATGATATGTCAAAAAATTATAAAATTGTGTGAATACTTATTAAAAATCAAAATTTTTTTATTTAAGTAATATATAGATTTTTGGACGAGTAATACATTTTTTATTAATATAAAAAATATTTATATTTTATTTATTATGACGTATATTATAATTCTTTAAAAACACTAAATTTTATAATAACCCAAGAATCCTCTCAGACAAATTTCAGTCATAAAATAGTTTGGGCTGCAATTAAATCTTCTCCTGACAAAAACTTGGACACAGATTGACGGTATGGACTTAACTGACAGACAGCTTGATTGGTTTTATTTCCCACAAAGCAGTCTGAAAACAATGGTCAAAGGGTATCAAATTTACCAATTTCTCAAAGCAAAGATCTAATGCCCCCCTCAGATCAAGGGTAATGCGAGAGACACGGAAGAATGGCCCATGAAGGTTTCATGTAGAGAAGCATTACCCAAAAAAGGGTCATTTCATCTGCGTATTGAATCTTATTTTAAATTCCATTACCGTGCCAAAGGAGCGGTTTGTCAGAGTGACAGCAAGTGAACGTGCTACTATTCGGAACACAAAAGGCAAGGATTTGCCCCACGCGCAGTGCGGCGCGTGCCGACTACCGAGTCCTATTATACCCTTCTTTTAAGTGTTTTTTTTTTTGTGTGAAGGATGAATTTCTAATGAAAAAGAAAAAATGCAGGTTTTTGCAGTTGCAGTCTTTTTGAAATTACAACAAATTCCATGTACCGATGTCCATATTCAACCCAATTGACCCGATTGGATTTAGTATGATTGTTCAAGCTGCACCATGAGCCATGAAAAAGAGAGTAGAGTGAGTAGAGTGGGGTTACCTTTTTAGGTGACCTTTGTTTTTTTTCGGTTTTCAAAGCAGACCTGAATCTACTCTCCCCACTGTGCCTTGTTTTGTCCAGTTCTGTCAGGAGGACAAAACCCCAATAAAGTTATGAAGGAGAAAGAGAGAAGCCCTACATGACAAATATTTTTGTTTACAGAAGAATTTGATGTTTATAAAATTTAGTGTTTATAAATAATAATATAATAAATAAAATATATAATTTTTTTTATATTTACAAAAAAAAAATATACGATATGTCATAAAAAATATATGATACATATAAATAAATTAAATATGACGTGATAAAATAATTATAAAAAAATTATATGATATATTAAATAAAATTGTATGAGTAATGTGAATAGTTATTAAATATTAATATTTTTTAATTTGATAAATATATAATTATTTAGACGAATCATATATTTTTTTTTAATATTTCATATATTTTCTTTATAAATATAAAAAAATGTCATATATTTGGCTTATTTTATCGTTTTTGTGGCTACTTATGAACACCAAATTTTGTAGCAACGTAATCATCCTCTTTTATTTAATGATCATGTAATAGACTGTTAGATTTAAAAAGAAATTAATAATTTTTTTTATAAAAATAAAAATAAATAAATTATTAAATAAAATTATTTAAAATTATTTAGTATCAGTCTAAATTTTACAAAAACAGGACACACAACTAATCTTGTGAAACAGCACACTTTTTTTTTTTTTAACCATGAGAAAAGAAACTTCATTGCAGGAGAATAAACAGTATATACTTAGTACACAATCAGGTCATAAACCGACAACAAGGGTACAATTACATTACTATGATCGATGTTCATATATTTATAATGATTTATTGCATGACCCTTTTGTTTTTTTAATAACAAAAAATTATCATGCGGGAAGGGTAATAATCGAATTTTTGAGTTTAATGTTGACCTTTTAGTTATTTTTATCTTTAATTTATCATCTTTTATAAAAAAAGATATACTGTTAGAGTATTATTAGACTTGAAGTCGGTCCCCTCAAACTGAATTACAGTGTTAATAAGTCTGAGATTCAACATCACGCTTAATCTTTTGCCGCTTAAACGGTCATCTATTTTCAATTGTTATGGTAGAATGCAGACGCGAAGATTCTAATCTGAATTAATGTTGAAGAAGACATACCAAAATATCAGTAAACTGTCACCTGTAATAATGATACAATAAAGAATGATACAAAACAGGACAAAGAAAGGTGGAAATGAGCTTCACCATTCTCCCCATGCTGTTGCTCCAGGCTTCCACGGCCATAAAAGGTTGTCGTACCAAGATTGAGAAATTTTTTGTGAAAACATTAAATGAGTTAGGCAATGAGTTAACAGTGATATAAATAATTAAACTATAAAAAATTTATTAAATTTATAAAGATAAAAAAGATAAACACTTAGATGTAAAAGAAAAAAAAAACAGAGAAAACAAAGGTAAAATTTTTGTTGGTTTAATGGTAAAAGATGAAATTTTTTTTAATTTACCAATTGAATATTATAGCGGCACATAGTATCTCGTAATTTCACAGATAATTGGTATTTAATATGTGATTTTTGGTAATGAAAATAACATTATCTTTATGAGTCTTGTCACCTAAATTAAATATAGACAAAAACACTAACCACCAACATCAAAACTCAAAAGGAAGCCCCTTGATGCCCTCCTTCATCCAACAACATCCAAAAGCAAACTCTATTCATGCCATTCATACCCTTCCTTTCCCTCCTCCAGTATCTCACAAAGCAAAATCATGGTCTTGAAAGTTGGGAAGGCGAGATGTCATAGGGAGCAGAGAAAAAAAAAAGGTCTTTAGCTGTTTGTTGTCTATGATAGGCTGATAGCCTCTTTTTTTTTCTTTTTCAATCAAAGAAAAAAAAATTATTAAATATATTAATTATCAAAATTTTAAATTAAAATTAAAATAATTTATATTTTTTTAAAGTCTTGTTTAATAATTTTTAAGAGGTCAACTTAATTTATTAATGTCAATATAACTGAGCGTAAATGTGTCACTAAAATTCATGTAACCAAGCCTGCTTTAAACGCTGCATATCACTGCTTATGTAAGAAAAGGTCCCCAAAATAGGTCAGTCAAAGAGAAGGCGAGCGCGGGAATTCGAAACCTAAACTCACAACATAAAAATACACCAACTTACTATTAAACTATTACGTCAAGTGATATAGCCTCATTTCTTTCTATTAACTTTAAAATCGTTATACTGCAGTAACAAAAGTAAGAGTATATAATTATATATTAAAGTAATAATAATTGACATTTTATTTAATAATATATATTTATTTTTTTAAAATTAATAATTAAATTATAATATTATTTTTTTACTAATTTAAAAATACGCTTGTATTAAAAAAAAAAAAAACTCATTCCATTATTATAATTTTCCTTTACTACAAAGTCCACACTTTCACTCGTTAGTCCCTTTGTTATCGCCATCATAGTATCATTGTTTTCTCTTTCTCCCACGTACTTTCTCTCTGTAGAAAGTGAAGTTTGGTGAGGATTCTCTCTACCCACTCCCCCTGTCTTTCTCTCTTTCTCTCCATGGATTCATGTGAAGCTACTAAGATGGTGTTTTCAAGGATCCAAAATTTGGACCCAGAAAATGTCTCAAAAATCATGGGCTATCTTCTGCTACAAGACTATGGAGACAAGGAGATGATACGCTTGGCTTTTGGACCTGAAATCCTCTTGCACAATCTCATCCTCCAAGCCAAAACCCAGTTGGGAATCTTTGCTAGTAACTTACCTTCAACACCTTCCACACCCTCTTCTAGATCAAACCCCTTGTCCATTTCCTTTTCAAGAATCACAACCAACAATGGTGGCTTTGACAATATCCCAAACCCATCTTCACCTTCTTCAAATTCTTGGCCTCTTTTAAGTCCTTCCAAGTCCACTTCCTCCTTCTCCTATGCAAGCATTGTTAATGGAACCTGTAACAGCAACACTGGTTCTGCTTCATTATCTAATGCATTTCCATGCTACAACAGCAGCAGCAGCAGCAACAACAACAATAGCACTAATAATAGCAACACTAATAATGATCCCATTGATGATTATCATCTCCAGGACCAGTTATCTTTCTTCAATGATGCAAAGACTGATGATTTATTTGACCAAAGGGCAGAGTTCTCCTTGAGCCCCACTGCACACAGTGATTTCCATTTACACAGGCGAAGTTTCTCGGTTCCAGGCATGTGTTTCGGGTCGGAAGATTTGAATTCTGGGCTTGGATGGAAGCCATGCTTATATTTTGCAAGAGGGTTTTGTAAGAATGGTAATGGTTGCAGGTTTCTCCATGGAGAAGCTGACTTTAGTGGTAGTGCTGCTCCCATTGTTGGTTCCCCAAGTAAGATGAATGAGTTTGAGCAGTGCCAAGAACTACTTAGATCAAAAGCTGTTACCCAACAGCAAAAGCTAGCTGCTGCTGCAGCAGCATCACAGTTCATGGGTGGAGCTTCTTTCCCTTACAACAAGTCCATGAATTTCCTTTTCCAACAACAAAATGACATCCAAAGGTATGCAAAAAAGTTATATTCAAGTACCAATCTTTGAATGCATGGTACTTCTGTAAATTATTTTGGAATTATGTCCTTTTTCTTTTTTTTTTTTTTTATTGTGGCATTTTCAATATACTGTTTCAGATCAGCTGCAACTTCTGCATTGATAATGGGGGATGAGCTTCACAAGTTTGGCAGATGCCGGCCTGAAAGGAACGATTTTTCGCCAATGGGGCTGGGAGGAGCCATGAACCCAGGTTCCAGACAGATCTATTTGACATTTCCTGCAGACAGCACATTTAGAGAAGAAGATGTCTCCAATTACTTTAGGTAATTAACTAAGATGTTTGATTTTCCCTTTAGACTGATTACTGATACTGAACTAAAGTAGTTTTTCTTTTTATTTTCTTTTACTTGTTTCTTTATCTTTCTTTTTTGGTTGTGGTTTTGAAGCATTTATGGGCCAGTGCAAGATGTTAGGATTCCATATCAGCAGAAGAGAATGTTTGGATTCGTTACATTTCTGTATCCAGAGACGGTCAAGATTATATTGGCAAAAGGGAACCCACATTTTGTGTGTGATTCTCGTGTGCTGGTGAAGCCTTACAAGGAGAAGGGGAAAATTGCAGAAAAGTATAGGCCTTCTCTTCTTTATCTGCGTTTTCTTTTTTCTTCAATTATTTTTATATCATTTACTTAATTGAAACAATTTCAGGAAGCTGCAACTTCAACAGCAGATGGAGAGAGGCGACTATTCGTATTCGGCTTGTCCAAGCCCAACTGCAATTGATTCTAGAGAACAATTTGACTTGCATTTTGGTAAGAAAACAGAGTAAAATTTCGTTCTTGTTAATCCAAAATTCTAAATGTTGTCTTTCTAAGCATTGGTTTGGTTGCATAGCAGCAGGGGCTAGGATGTTCTACAATGCTCAAGAAATTCTGTTGAGGAGGAAGCTAGAAGAGCAGGCTGATTTGCAACAAGCAAGTGAACTGCAGGGGAGAAGATTAATGAATCTTCAGCTTCTTGACCTGAAAACTCATATTTACAATCCACATCAACACCTTCATGGTTTGGCAGCTGGATCCCCCATTTCCTCACCAACTCTATCTCGCCCGCCCATCCCCATTAATCAAAGCATCATTCTTTCACCTGATGTCACCAAAAATGGAGATTCTAAAGGTTGATTGGTCAAATTCTTCTAACTTTTACAAGATAGTTTAAGTGTATAATATAATATAATGTGCATTGTAATATTACAGAGAATGGTGGTGACCCTGATGCAGCAGTTTCTGGAAAAGCTGCTGCAGATGCCAGTCAGGAAGTGTATTCAACCTGCCAAGACAATGGTGGCAATAGTAACAATAAATGCAATGAGGAGCAGAGTCCCAAGACTGAAGAAAGTGATCTCCATGAAAGGTAAAGGAACTAGATTTCTGAAGTAAAGAGAAGGTTACCCTTAATAGCAAACACCATGTTAATTCTGAGGTCTCCATTAAATTCCTTCTGAATTCTGCTCCAGGTGTTATGCTTTCTAGTTTATAATGTCTCTTCCACTCTTTGCATTATTAGTTTTGCACTTTCTTCTTCACATTTCTCTAACCAAATTTATTGTAATATTGACCAGTTTGGCGCACATCCTTCCTGATAACCTCTTTACCTCTCCTAAAAAATCAGCTGGTGACCACCTCACTGTGTTCTCCACTGCTTCTGTGGAGGTTGACGAGAATGTAACAAGCCCAAGTTCTTCTTCTTCTTCTTCTAACGATAATCCACCAATGTCCACCACTTCTGCTCTAGATGCACCTTCTCTCAAGTCATGTTTTCTCCAAATGCCCAGGTAATTATGTGAAAAGATTTCACCTTTTCAGTCCCTACTAAGGGAATAAAGTTAAATTGTGGTCCTTCCTCTCTTCTTCTTGATTCAGGCTTCCTTCTGGGCATGGAGCCATTGGCATCTAGTTGGCAAATGAAACAATGGCCTGCAACTGGGGATTGACTCTTTTCTATGGTAAAAAGATTAACAGAACTTTGTTACATAATTGGCTCTTACAAATACATTGATTCCTCTTTGTAATGTTGGGTTTTCTTTGTTTGATATTTGCAGAAACACTGGAAACCATATAGAAGGAAGAAAAAAGTCTTCTAGCTGTATAGCCAAAACCCAAATACCCACAAGGAAGGAAAAAAATAAAAAAAAATAAAAAAAAAAGATCTCTAGACAAGATCTTTACCAAGATCACCATCACCATCATCATCAATACATACTGCTGCTTACAATTTAAGACAGTGCATACATATTAAAAAAACCAAGGACATGTGAAATTATATATATTTTAGGGTGGGGTGATTCTCTTTTTTCCCTACAATGTACCCTCTGTCTCTAAGTGTGTGGTGGACCGCACAGATTATAGAAGTAAAAAAAAGAAAAGGCATAGTAGTAACTCTGTTTACCATCTGTAATTTAGATGATCTTCTGTTAGCATTTTACCCTCCTTTTCTTGTGAGGTGAAGAAAGGTGAAACATCGCATATAGAAATGATATCAAATTCTGTATATTCTATGTCTTCTTGTGTACAGAAATAATCTCCCCCGTGACGTTTCAAAATAGTGCAACACAAACAAAAAAAAAAAGTACCGTGAGATCTCTATATACTCGAAATAGCAAAGAAGCGTGTTATTTCTTACAATAATAAGATCGAATTTCGACCTCTCTTTCCCATTGATTCTAAGTCCTCCCTCCTCTTAAAAAAATAAAATATAATATGAAAAAGAAAAGTACTATGCCAACGTAGATATTGAAAAAGATGAATGTAAATGTTAAACAAAAAAATTAATGAAAACGTTGTATGAACAAAGGCAAGTTTATACTACAAAAAAAAAAAGTGATAGCAGAAAGAAATCTGTAATTGTTGGATTTATGATCTCAAGTCACTAGATTGCAATGACTAGATTTGATGGGTAAAAGCTGTGCCTATGCATGGACTTATCTCATCCTATGCATGGACTTATCTTATCGTCATCGATGAAAGCTCATCACATTCACACATCCAATAACAAAAAAAAAAAAAAAAAAAAAAAAGGGTTGTGCCTCTTGGCACTTTCCCAAGAAATGTTACTAGTTACTAACTATTGTTGTTCACAACTTCGCACTCTTAGTATCTGTCATCCATTAGATTTTGGAGACAAGCACACGCTGAAAAAAAAAAAAAAAAATAGTAACAGTTATTTTTATCTTTTTTTATATAGTTATTATTTACGTGCTAGATATTGATTGGTTGTTAAAAAACTAAATATCAAAAATATTACAGAAATATTATTAAAAAGTGTTAATGTGTTAATTTATAATTAATATCTATAAAAAAAAAGTTTTTCGTAACAAATTTTAAAAAAAAATTAAAAATCTAAAAAAAAAAAAAAAAATTGTTCTTTTCTTCGATGACATGTGATTAAAGGCCTACTTTAGGGGGGACTCTTTTGTCTCATTTTGTGGCTTCTCTTTTTAGGTGGACATGAATGACCAAGGGCCACACACTCACATGGGTCTCTGACGAAATCAGTGAATGGTATCTGGCTACCACGCACTCCTTCTCTTTTCACTCTTTTATTAAACTTTGTTCCACATTTAAATATCACTTTTTCCACTAAACTTTTGGCTCGTTTTTATAACATTGATGGCCTTAATTGAAGGGCAATTTTTTATGTGATGAAAACAAAAGTTGTTTAATTATGATTTAGGGGTACTTTTTTAAAATAATAATATGTATAATTGACTTTTTCCGGACTCTAAAAATGTATAAATTAGCTTATTTGGTGGCTACTGTGCAAGTGCATAGTTATTTAAAAAAACTATATAGACATGTAATAATAAGTATAAAATTAACATATTAAAATTTAAATTATTAATCGTAAAAAATATATTAAATTAAAAAAAATAAAAAAAAATATTTAATTAATTACGTGTCTTTTGACACAAATTATAAATCTGCATAGTAGTACCCTAATTATTTTTGTACTCAATGCTTACATTCGATCTCTTCTTAGTGTCACTAATCAAGCGCTAATCACCCTCTGCTCAAAAAAAAAAAAAAAAAATCAAGCTAACCACCCTCCTTAGATAACCATAAAGAAAGGGAAGACAGAAGCATTTCACCAGTCAAAAGCACAAAAATTGATTAAAAAAAAAATGCAGATACGTTTTTTTTTTTTATTATTATCTCTCGTTGCAAGATTAACTACTGAGTTTAGCAAACTATAGGCATCGCACCAGTTAGTTTCCCATAATTGTGGAAAAACACATGGAACCATTTGTGTGAGTTGTTTGTTCTATTTAAAGCAACATGTTTTTTTGCCCATGTTTTGCCAGCATAAGATAGAGTGGCACCAAGAGGACCACTCACTCACCCCACCTAGCAAAAATATCCACTGTGATAACTAAACAAGTCTCCACACTCCACTGGATTTCTGATTCATCATTGTCCATTTACGGGGAGTTAAGATGTCAATATCGTAATGAATCCTTCAAGTGCCTAACCTGCATGCAATTTAGAGGGCCTTTTGCATCTCTGCCTTGATTAATATATAGCCCCTGCATTATCATGTCGAGTGTGATGTCCATGTCGTGATATATTTTCCTTTTGTGGGTAAGGATATGAATTTAGCTAACCAACACTAGTTGGTTTGAGTGGTATGGTAGAGAATTCAATTTTTTTCAAATAAGATTTCGAATTCGAGTCATATATATAAAGAAAATATGTGTTATGAGAATTTTGCCTCATTTATAAGTTTTTTTCAGCTCAATTTCAGATTAATCAAAATTTAATATGGCTTTTAGATATCAGAGGATTAAAAAAAAAAAAAAAAAAAAAGAAAGATTTGAGCGTAGCTTCTAACAAGGATTTTGAACGTTAGTGCAGTTAAAAAGGATATTTTTCAGAGATAACACGGCAGTGTTGGTGACGCAAACAACAAACAGGTTGTTTCCATCTAATTCTAGATGGGTTATTGCACATTTCTACTAAGGTTTATTAATGAGTGATTAGTGGAAGGCACCTATGAACTAATCTATGATTTTCAGGGAAGTCTTTGCTTGGAAGTGGGTTAGACCTTTAATTAATTTTGATGGGTATCCCCTTTAGCATCTAATTTAAAGTTCTTGGTTCCTCCTTAATTTCTTTGGGTACATAAAATCATGCCCATGCTTTCGTGGATTACAAATGTAATTGTACAGACCAAGTTCATCCAACCATGAGGATTGATTGGCGTCTTCTTTCTTTCTTCTCTCGCTTTCTCTCTCTCTCTCTCAGAATCCTCTCGCACTCGTCCCTGGAAACCTAGTTTTCCTGGTCGGCGGAGGTGACCCATCACCTCCGCCGGCCAGCTACTGGTCGTCTTCCCTTTTCTACCCCGTTCTCCTTCTTTTTCTTTAGTCTTCTTCTGGTTTCGGCGCTTTCCTCTTTCTTCCTGTTTTTCCTATCGTCCGAACCCCCAAGGCTCTCTAATGGGGTTTTTTGGCTCGATTAATGTGAAATCGGGCTTCAATAAAGTCACCTTTGGCTTTCCAGGCTCCGGATCTGTGCTTTCCGCCACGATTCCGCCACTTTCTACACTTCCGACGACAGCGCCGCCGCCTCCTCCGCCGCAGCTCCCACCACCGGCGCCGTCGTACCGGCTGTCGGAGAGCGCTTTTCTGACTGGACTTGTGTCACCGTCGCCGTCGTACCGGCCTCCGGTGAGTTCGTCGGATTTGAAGCTCGTGCTGAGGACGGCAGTGTTGATGCCCTCGGCGTTACTGCCAGCCACTGTCACGCTGCCGCGGACCATCCCGCCACCGTCAATCACCCTGCCACCGCCTGATGCTGCCGGGCCTTGGAATAGTCACTGTTTTCTTTTGTGTAGTGTGACTGTTGCTTGTCCTTGTTACTGTGTCTGTTATTGTGTTTGTTATGTTGTTGTTTCTGAGATCGTTGTAGGACGTATTCGGACGACTCGGGACATAGCTTCGCCGAAGTGCGATATCTACTGCCTTTGGCAGTTTTCTCCGACTGGACTTTATCTGTTTAACATTTCGATGTTAGTTAGAGTTAGTTTCAGTTCGGTTTGTTTTGGGTTTTATACCCAATTTATGAATGGTCAGTCTGACCATATGAATTGTAGGCCAGGTGTGCCGTTTTCTTATCCTGCTTCTAGCAGGTTCTCTCGATCACTTCGCGTCGAGCTTATATACGTGTTTATTTATTTCGGTCAAAAAAAAACCATGAGGATTGATTCATTAAAAAAAAATTCGTATGAGTATTGTTCTGTTCATGACACGTAATTAAGGAATCATGACCATCATGGCAACGTCATAGAGAAATGAAGTGCACGAAACATACCATAATTGGCTTTCTTTTTTTTTTTTGGTCAAATAATTGGCTTTCTTTAATCAACAGGAATAATGACCCAGAGATTCCTAGCTAAGCCAATCTGCTTAATTTTTCTTAAGCTCAAGGGCCAATTTTAATCATCATAACTTCGACTCTCGGCTCTCTCCGAAAAAGCCCATCAAAAGTGTGGGTTTTGCTTTATCTTTTGAGATAATATGTGCCTTCTGCAATATTTTCAAATTCAATTCTCTCACTAATATATAATAAATTAATTGTTAATTATTTAAAATTTTAAAAAATTATCATGCTGATGATGATGATTATTATTATTTGTTAAAAAATTTGTCAAGTTATAAACTATATAATAAAAATAATTTTTATATTTTTATGAATTATATATTTTTTTAAAATTAAAATTTGACGTTTTAAAAATAAAATTTTAAATTCTTAATTATGAAATATTTTTAAAAAATTGAATTCTTATATTTATATTAAGTTAAATAAATAAAAAAGCTTCTGGCAGTTTGATGTAACGTATATAACAGCAAAAGTTAAAAAAGCCTGATCCAAAAATCCCACCATTCGAGTGTGTTTGGAGTGTAAGGAAAAGAGGTAAAAAAAAGTAGGAGAAAAAAAATAGAGAAAAAATAAAGTTATTTAGAAAGATAGAGAAAGTTGAGAGAAAAAAAGTAGGTGAAAGAAAATATGAATAGTAATTTGTGAGAGAAAACGTAGAGAGAAAATAAAATTATTTGAAATGATAGAAAAAAGTGAGAGAAAGAAAGTATGGTAAAATAAAATATAAATAATAATTTATGAGAGAAAAAATAGAGAGAAAATAAAATTATTTAGAGTAGTATAGAAAATAAAAAAATAATAATAATTATTATTCTTTTTTTTTCTTAATTTTTTCTCACACACCAAACATAAGATAAAGTAGATGGTAGTCGAGAAAAATCAGGTTCAGAAGACTTGAGCTATGTTTGGTATTGAGGTGAAAAGTGTCTTGTGGTGTAGTAACTGTATTTTAAATCAAAAGTAATTTTTTTAATTCTTTCTAAACGGAATTTTGTAAATGTGATAACTCTCAAAACTATGGTTTCACAAAAACACTTTAAACATACTTTTGAAGAAAGTGATAAAATCGAATGACCATACCACACAAAATTTAAATTAAGTGGATAAAACTAATTTTACTAATTTAAAAAATTATTAAACATTCAAAATTTAAATTTTTTTACAATTTTTTTATAATTATTACCAAATAATTTATAATTTTAAATAATAGTAATTTTAATCACAATATTTTATTTACAATATTTTTATTTACAATACTTTATCTCACAGTATTACCAAACATACCTTTAAACGTCGGACAAAAGAGTCCCTTCCATACACTCCACGATCGAAAAGTCAAAGTGGATATTCATCCAGCTGGGAAACCAGCATCAGGCCTTACAACTTTGTAGAGCTTTGAAAAGACTTTCATTTTGGCCCAATCAGTAGACCGAGCTTTTAGGTGCCCTCCGATTAAAGGTGGATCTAATCCAAATCTCAACCTTCAAACTTTATCATGGGGATGTACCATTAACTAACGGTCCAGATGGGGCATCTCCTGGAGTTCTCTTATTTTTTTCTGGGGTGTTAGAAAATAAAGTAGTGTCGCGTCTAATAATCACATTAAAAATTATTACGACTCTTTACTTAAAAATATACAAAATAATTAAATAGTTATAACATATCTCATGTTAAACAGTAAATTGTTAGTTTTATAAGCTGCAACTTCAATCTTAAAATGAAATTTGGCTTACCAAAGCAACAACATTGTTCATTAGTAGCAAGCATCGAGCTCAACATTTCGATAGTAAATATTTTCCAACTTGCAACAATAGTAAATATTTTTTCGAAGAATGGATGACGATAGTAAAAGAACTTGAACTCAAATTAATATGAATAAAAATATACCAAAACTTCAGGTAAGTTACCAGTTCTGCAGTACGAACTGAGATTTGTGGTTGTCGGGTTCGGCTACAGGGACTCCAATTTTCTTCCGTGGCCGTAAGTCCTTTGAAGAAAGATTAGATCGCAGTCCCCACAACCACAGTACACTGAAAGGGAGCTGACTGGCTTAGACAGCGAAACAGTAGGGACCCTTGCAGCCATTTGTTCGTTGTGACGGCAGCCAATAAAGCAGCGAGTGATTTCCACATGATTACCACAATTTTCAACTTTCAAACAGAAACTCTTCTTCTCCCTTCCACTTCTTCGGATATATATTAGTAGCTAAATCACATCAAACACTAATCTAATCAACCTTTATTTGGTGGTTTTTTTTTTTGGACAATTTTGGCCTTCCGGCTCCCGTATTGCTCTCTACCATGCGTGTTTTTTTTTTTGTTTGCATAAGATAAAAAGTAAAGTTACCGATTACTTACGAATAAAAATTACATCAGTTTGATCACCTTTTAAATTAGACAGAAGTCTCATTAGAAGTGTACAGGAGTTCTACATTTTCAAAGTCACACTTAGACCCAGCTTTAACATAATAGTCCATACAAGAATTTCCCTCCGACAGCATATTCAACAAATACACATCTTAATCCTGAGCATATAACAATCAAATATCTTCTAAAAGATTAGGAAAATAATGAAAATGATCTTTTCGACTTGCAATCAAATTCAACGCTTTCATAGAATCTGTCTTCATTATAATTTTACGATATTCAAATCTCAATCCTAACTCCAAATCTCGTATGCCCATGATTTCTGCCATCATATTTGTTGCAATGCCCAACTAACCCATGAATCCTTTTATCCAGCAGCTCCCTAAAGCATCCCTCACTAGATCGCCAAACCCAGGCTTACTAAAATTACTCTTAGAACTACAGCCCGTATTGATCTTCACACAATCCGTAGAAGGTAAAACTAAAATACGCAAATATGTCATTAGCTGCTCGCTATGTTTTACTATTAAACCATTGGTCTCTTCTTGCTGCATTATATTTTGTAGATTGCACAACAGGGGTAAAAAAGACTTTCTGTTTCTAAGATTTGGCAGTGGGATAGAGAGAATGGAACGTGCATATATGTACATCCTATGCAATACAATGTAATTAATAATAAAGTCGCGTAATGTATAGATTTGATAATATTTATTAATAAATTTATTTTTATTTTATTTTATTTAAAAGAAAAACCCAAAATACATTCAAATATCGAATATTTATTTTTTAGGAATTTTTCAACTGTTATTAAAAAAATAAAATGATTTCTTTTTTTGTTTTAAGGAACAAAATCGGGAGTTTTTTTTTCTTTTCTTCTCTTTTAAGAAAAATTTACCGTAGTTTTTTTTTTAAGAAAAAATATGTAAATTTGAGATATTTTCTTAATATTTTTTATTTCTTAAAAAGGAAATCCAATAATAGTTTTTTATTCTTTTTTTAATTTTCTTTTATTGTAAATAAAATTTTATAATCATAAAAATTTAATTAGAGTTAAAGTAGTACTATATAAATTAATAGAATCTTTATTTGATTACAATTAAATTTATATTAATTGAATTATAGAATACTTATCCAGATTGTAATAAAAATTTTATAATTAATAAATATTTTAATATTTTTGATAAAATCTTTATTTGATTAGAATAAAATTTATATTAATTGATTTATAAAATCAATTGCAATAGATTGTTATAGAAATTTAATAATTATAAAATATTTTAATATTTTTAATTTACAATTTTGCGTTTTGTTGGGTTTCAAGGGACGTATTGAGTTTTAATAACGAAATGGAGAGTGTAGAGTTTAGAAGAATATATAGTCTATTTTTAATTTTATTATATAATTCATAATTCAACAGATTGTATAAATAATAATTATTTGGGTATTTGAGGCTAATTAATACAATATGCTTAATTAATTTTTTACGGAAAAAAAACCAAATCAAAATCAAAACAAACAATGCAAATCCCCCTCGCCTAGGGCTTTTTTTTTTTACGAAAAAAAAATTATTATAAGTATATCGGTTATTAGATATGCGAGTCGAAATCAAAGTAACTATTTTTGTAACGTCTCATTCAATCATTCTAAAAGTAAACTTACTATCTGAATACTGATGAGTTGAACATAATTCTATTACTAAAAGTTACGTTATTTTTTTTTAATCAAGAAAATTAAGTTAATTCTTAACTTAAAACTCAACAACTCGTTATAATTCTACCCATGACTCTAACTCAAATCATCAACGTGAAACTCATACTAGCTTATCACTAAATTATAATCTCAGGTGTTCGAGCGCCTCCTCATACCTAATATATGTACGCTACTTATTAGTGCAACCTCCTCCTCGTCTCTCCCAGCTCCCTACACGCAGTCTCTTTCTCCATCTCCGTTTCTCTAGTTGTAGTTTGTAGAAAAATAGGGGACAAAAAAAAAAAATAAAAAAACAGACAAGAAGCCCTCTTTCATGGATCCGTACAACTCGAAAGGCGTGCTCTGGAGAAAGCTCAGGAGTTTAGACCCAGAAAATGCTTCGATCATCATGGCTTTCCTTTTCTTACAAGGCCTTGACGACTCTGATTTGCTGCGCTTGGCCTTTGGCCCCGAAGTTCTTTTGTACAATGTCATTATCAATGCCAAAACTGAGTTAGGATTTTTCACGAACGGTTTATCTTCATCAATGTCTTCTTCTTCTTCGTCTGCGCCGTCTTCTCCGTCGCCGCTTAAACCCGTATCTAAACCCTGTAACGGCAACGACCCATTTTCCCAATCCTCTCCGAGAGTCGCCGGCAGCGGTTCTTTCGCCGAGTTGGGGAAGAATCAGTCTCCACAGTCGACGATCCTTTCTGGGTCACTAAATAATGGCAATGGCAATAGTAGTAGTAACAGTTCTTTAAACCCAAACGCGAGCCCTTTCTTGTCGCACGATAATATACCATCTGGGTCTGCGGTGGTGCCGCCGTCTTCCAAGAATGGCAATGACGGTGATAGTAGTGATAGCGGTGGCGCTAATGGAGATTCCTTTGGCGAGTCTCAACTGGATGAGTATTTTTCTTTTCTTGCCGATAGCTCTTCACGCAATGAGGAATTGTTGGAGCTGAAGTCTCAATTGAGCGGTTATTCAGGGAATAATGGGGATTTTTATTCGCATACAAGAAGGTTCTCGGCGGGGGATGCGTCCTTTAGCACCGAAGAAGACGAGGGTCGTTTGGGAATTGGTTACAGGCCTTGTATGTATTTTGCTAAAGGTTTTTGCAAGAAAGGGGTTAATTGCAAGTTTGTTCATGGCGGCTTTGATAGAGATAATGCTGTTGAGGTTAATGGGGGTGTTGTTGGCGTTTCACATAGGGAAATGAAGGGCCTTTTTCTGCAGCAGCAGCATGAAGATATGTTGAGAATGAAAGCAACACAGGTGAAGCAACGATTGGCTTACAGCAAGTACATGAATTTTCTATTACAACAACGGAATGAACCCCGCAGGTATAATTGGAGAAGCCCTTTTTATCACTTTATGCTAGTTTTGGGACATAACAGTCTACTTGAGGATTCCATTACTTCGTTGGAGTATTGTGTGTAAATCCATCTTTCTAGATAAGATCTGGTGGATGGGTTATAGCTTGTTATTACTTATCATTGTTTTGGACTGAGTAATTTCACAACTAGCCTTTTGGGTCTTAACCCATTGTCATAAAATGCAGACACTGCTTTTTTTTTTTTTTTTGTCCAGCGCCCTAAAGTCAACCCATTTTCAATCAATGATTTATTTATTTTCGTTGATTGGTTGCTAGATTAACTCTAGAAATATTTTAGCATGTGCATAATCAATGGAAAATTTTGTAGTTCGTACCATTGATTCTTCCTTACAGGCAAGAAAATTAGGCTCAAAGATATTTTCTTTTAAGAAATAAAATTTTTTCTTTTCGGTTTCAGATTAATTGTTTTTTGGTTTTATTTGGATGGCATTATGGGTGAACTGGGTAGCTACTAGGCATAGATGAGCATACGTGCTATTTTATGTGACGGTCCTTTTTCTTCCCCTTCTCTTGTTTCATGTCTAAATGACATTTGGGGTTTCTCACATCCTTTGGGGGCTTTGATGCATTGCAGATTGGGGCGCAGCAGCAATTATGGGTGACGAGTTCCATAAGTTTGGTCAATACCATCCTGAAATGAATGACCTTCTAGCGATAGGAATGGCAGAAAAGGCAAACTTAGCTGCAAGACAGATATTTTTGACATTCCCATCAGATAGCACCTTCAAAGATGAAGACGTCTCAAATTATTTCAGGTAACCACCTGAGTTATTCATACAATGATTCAGGCTTGTTAGCATTTATTTTTGTTGCAAATAAAAAGTGGTAAGCAGAATGTCTTGGATCCAGGTTAGGCTGTTGAAAAATTTTCTGATGAAATAGTGGAAACATGTCTATCTTTTGAGCTGGGTGGGGGCGAGGGGGTGGGAAATGAGCATGGTAACAAGTTAGTGATGAAAGTCCCTATGTTTAAGGAGTGAATATTAATAGCCTCTAGGCAACCAATTATCTTGAACATATGTTTGTTTGAGCATTTTCTATCCTCTCCTACGAATCAGTCGATTTTCTTGACTATGTGTGGTGATAGAGTTTTGTCCTTTACTATTCTATTCTGGGAGTTTATTTCCAGAATTTATCTTTTTCATGTTAAATTAACTCTTGGCATAGTAACTTTTTGTAGTAGTTCCAGCTTCTTCATCATTGTGACCTTCTGGCTTCATTAGCAAGGGCTTGCTGGGGCACTGTGGAGCAGCCTTCCGGATGCTCTTTTTGGCGTATATCAATATTTAGGTTATCTGCTATTGCGGGGACAGACCAAGGGGATGTAGGCATTTAGAAATTAAACTCTTTAATTTTTTGTACCTTGTTTCAGAGAATTTTTTTTTAGCAGTAGCATCCTGAAAAAGGTTTCAATCTTACAGTACCAGAGTCAAAGCTGGGCTTTTCTTTTAAGTCACAGGCTTGCTATCATTGTTGGAGATAGTTTTCTTACTTTTGTTGCCCATCATGTCACTTGCCTTGTAGTATCTCTCATACATACTTGCTTTAATCTCATTAGTTTAATATAGAGCTCATTGCAATTAATTGTTGACAATTACACATGCCAAACAGATGTAATCTTGTATCTTGAGTCCCTTGAACTAGTTATGTGGAAGTACTGGTTTTGTTTTGGCAGTATTTTTGGACCAGTTGAAGATGTAAGGATTCCTTACCAGTATAAGCGAATGTTTGGGTTCGTTACTTTTGTCTATCCAGAAACCGTGCAGATTATATTGGCCTGTGGGAACCCTCATTTCATCTGTGATTCACGCGTGCTTGTTAAGCCGTACAAGGAAAAAGGAAAAGTCACAAATGAGTAAGCTTCTTTTTGCTATTCTTTTACCCTTTTCTGTCTTAGTACTCCAGCAGAAAATTTTCTGATGCTAACGGAATAAACAGCAGGAGACAACAGCATTTACTGCAGCAGCAACTATTGAAGAGGAAAAATTTCTCGCCCTTTTCAAACCCTTCAGGACTTGATCGTAGAGAGCTATATGATCTTCACCTTGGTAAGTAAAACGTGAAGAGTGCTTCTATGATTTCCAGGATATTTCGTTTAAGTATCCAAATATGTTTTCCATATCTGTTTTCTTTTTCTTCAGACAAAACAGTGCTGAATTCTGTTCTTGAATCCATCATTGCTCTTAGGAACGAGACTACCATATATTAATGAGGAGATGATGCTGAGAAGAAAGATGGAAGAGCAGGCTGAGCTGCAGCAAGCCATTGAGCTTCAGGGAAGAGGGTTAATTAACCTGCAACTACCAGATATTCAAGGAGATTTCAATCACTGTCACCAATGTAGTCTGTCTGTTGGTGCTCCTATTTCCTTACCTACACAAAGTCCTGCCAATCATAATGTGTTTCTTAATTCTGATGGCAAGAATCAGGAAGTTCAAGGTTTTTCCGATCATTGAAACATTTTTATGTCGACATTGTATCATGTGCCATAGATTAAGAGGTTTCACTCCTTTTGATTTGCTTGTTTGTCTGGGGACAGGCAATCACGATAACTTAGCTGCTGCTTACACATGGATTTTTGCTTCTGCTGAAAAGAATTTTCAACAAATGAATGCTTCTTGCAATCAGAAAAGTAATACTCTGAATGGCGAATTGAGGGGCTTCATCTCTGAAACTTGTGATGCTTATGAATGGTATTACATTTCCTATTTACGAAGGCTATTTATCATAGCGTTGTTAGCTCTGAGCACTTCTGAATTTTCCCCTTTTTTCTCTTCTTTTTGCTTATTTTTAATTTTCTTATGCAATCCATTGCTTTTACAGTCATGAGGGCAATGTGGAGTATGCTCTTCCTGATAGCCTCTTTTCTTCCCCTGCAAACTCATCTGGGAATCAACAGCCTGCATTCTCCTCTGATTCGACAGAAATCAAAGACACCAGCAAGTTATCTGTCCCTTTATCTTCTGAGAATGAATTATCGATTTCCAGTACTCCTACTGACAATGGGCCTTCTTAGCATTTCTATTTTGTAACCAAGGTACTGTCCTTCAATGCTGGAGCTCTTTCTATCTCTCTCTCTCTCATTATATATCTGTGTATATATGTATGTCTTTCCACATATTTGAAACTCTTTCAGTTAATTCAATCTTTCTCTAGTTCGATGGAGAAAACTGGTTTATTATAGATTGTAGAATACCTCATACTGACAGATTTTGTTTCAGGTATGTAGGTAACAAAGAATAGTGTAGCCAGAGAGTTTTGACTTTGCTAGGGTAATAGATTGTTGCCTGATAAACTTTGTAATTTGTGCACATGCATTCTGCAATTCACTCCTGACTAATATTTCGCTGTGTTTTTGTAGTGCAGAAAAATAGAGAAGCATATACAAGAAAGAAAGATCATGTAGATGTACGGCCAAAGTATAGGTGCACTGAATGGTAGATATGTAGAGAAGTTATTGGAAAGATTGCAATCGTAATAGTCGTCGTCAATACAATACTACTAACTGCAAATACATATTATATACATAGTGGACTTGAAGACTAATGGTAGTAGGGTGTTTTTACTGGTTGGTCTTTGCAATTTAGTGGCCATTTGTAGTTTATGTACTAGGCCACAGGCAAAAGCCGAACTAAGTAGCACAGACCGCCGTTACGGGTGCCAGTTTATACATGTCTTAGACTTTGCCTATGCTTTTTCATACTAGTGATTATGATACTATATAGAATATCAGTATATGCTGAGAATATAACAATCACACGGTTGCAGATCAGGTCCTTTAGACTGACTTTTACAAAACTTAAAAATATTTATTCTCACTGCTGATTGGCAAATGCAAGAACAAGAGTTAGTGGATGAGCAAAGCAAAGCCGCATTCTCCTCTGAGTTATACTGATTGATGGAATTATCCTGGTGTTTTCCGCTTGGGTACCAGCCTAAATTCCTGAAAACGATGTCAAGTCCCGTAAATGAATATGTTGGAGCCCATGTAGAATTATTTGGGTAAGGCTTGGCCCACATGTTCGTTTGATCACCAAAAAAACAGAAAAACGCACGCACAATAATGTTTTTTTTTTTTTTTTGAAATTTGTTACGAACAGTCACTTTTTACTTTCTCTTTTACAGATATCAATCATAAATCAATATATAAACACTTTTCAATGGTATTTCTGTAATATTTTTGATATTCAACTTTTTAACAATCAATCAATACCTGTCACGTAAATAACAACTGTAAAAAAAAAGATAAAAGTAATTGTGTTTTTTTTTTTTTTTCTTTGTTTGAAGAAAATAATTTCTCGGTGGGGGGGCGCTGAATGGCCAATAAGATGCAGGAAAAAGTATCTTTACACAAATAACAAGACTACAAGAGAAGTCTCCTCAGAAAAAGAAAAGACTACAAGAGAAGGTATGCAAAAGCCAATAATTGGAAAACGACTCTTGGTGGGATAAATCAATATTAAAAAACGAAATGCATAAGAATTTTGATAAAAAAAAAAAAGTAATAAAAAATACACCATTCTGTCACAATAATCACATAAAAAGAACAATTTCACCACCGTGACTTAAAAAAATTATATTCACACCCATATATCGTATATTTCAACAATGAGATACAAAAAATATATATAATTTGAATATAAATTAATCTTATTTTATCATAATTACTGATTAATTTATATACAAAAAAAAACATAAAAACTATAATTATACAATTATATATTTATATTTATATAAATTCGTATCTACAATTGCATTTTTTTTTTGACAGAGCAATTGCATTTATTTTCAATGTATTCATAACATTTTCAAAAACACCTTTTACCAATTGTCTTAATTTTGAATGTTTGAAATTAGCCACGTGATTCAAAACATTCCCTCTCCCTACCCTTTGTATTGCATCAAATCGAAGGAAACCGAAACTATATCATAATTAATAATAATTCAATTTCTTTTTTTGTTATTTGTTAATTGGTGAAAAATTGTGATTTATGTTTAGAATTAAATTTACTTATCGGAACACTAATATTAAAAGTTTATTAATTTTATTAGTACTTACGTGATTGATCTGTCCTCTTTAAAAATTATTAAATTAGCTGCTCAAACGAATTACTCTAAATGCAATCAATGATTACATTTTTTGTTTTCAAAAACTTTTTTTTAAAAAAAATTAGAAAGAAAATTACCCAAAAAAAAGGGAAACCGCATATTTATTGCCCATTCGAAGCCTATCATGCTGGCAATCACCGGCCGTCTGATCGGGCTGCCGTGGCCACTGCGCTTTACACCGTCCGATTTGATGACTCCGACTTTGACATGTTGTCGGCGTTTCTAGGCACCGGAGCTCCGATCCAAAGCCCTAATCCCAACGGTCAGATTTCTCGTCCTCTCCTCTCCTATTTCATCGACTCTTATCTAAATTTGAATCCCGGAGCAGAACCGACCCGGCTGCCCAAGAACCGATCATCAAACGCCATGAAACCGTCAAATTTCGGCGATTTAAATGCCGGGTTTTCGGGTTCGAGGACAAGCGGCGGGAATGTGAGCTTCACATCGCCTTCCGTATCGCGAACAGGGAGTCGGGGCCTTTTGAGGCCGAGATTCGTGAAAGTTAGAAAGCAATCGGGGCCCCAGAATTCGAAACCCGCCGGAGAAACTGGGGAAGAGCCCGGGTTCAATCCGTTCCGGCCCGTTGCGGGTCGGGCCAAGCCGGTTTCCGGTGAACGTGGGTCCGGTATAGGTGAGAATGAGCCATTTGTGTTTGAACCCAGTAGGAGTGATTTGGGGGATAAAATAATTTTTGAGGGAATGAAAAATTTGAGAATTGGAAGTGAAAATGATTTTTTAAATAGTAAGTTAAATGTGAGTAATTTGACTGGTTTTGTGTTTGGAAGGGATCATAGCAAGAGTTCTGAAATTGATTTGAACTTGGAGAAGTTGACCATTGATGACAGTGGGCAATTTGCAGATGGAAAGTCAAAGTTAAGTGCAAATAGCGAGACCAAATTTGGGTTGGGGAGTGGTGGCAATGTGGATGATACTTTCGCTGGGAAAAGCGTGGACTCGGGTCTATCGGATGAATTGAAGAAGAAACTGAATGTTGCCAAGAGTGAAGATTCCGATAATGGTAGTGGTGGTAGAGGTACTTTCGGTCCAAGTGAGACGAAAATGTTTGGACCTAAGAATGATGAAATGGGTCGTGCCACATTTGCTGAAAGCTCAGAAAATCTACTCCCTGATCAGATTAAGAATTTGAGCATAAAGGACCAAGTGGATGCAAAAAATGCTGGTGGTAAGACCAGTGAGAAGGATAGTGATGTATGTGGAATCAGTGGGGGAGCTGTGGGTTATGGTGGTGGTGAAAGACAGACTCTGCTGTCAAACGAGATGGGACACAAGATAAACCTTGAAAGTATGGCAGGAGAATCTTCACGTCACGCTGATGCAGTGTTTTCTCTTCTCCGACTCTTTGAGAAGGATATGCAAACTGGAAAGAAGGATGCTATGAAGGGCCCTGTTTTTGCTGATGCAGTTCCAACAGAATTTATTTTCAGGGGAGGATGGGAGGGTAACAACACAAGTTGCAGTCAATATCCTATAGGTCAATCCAATGTTGATATGCAAACTGACTTATCATCTGGTGGCTTGGCTGGTGGGGTTGCTTTTGGGGCACCATTTACTCTTAGACCTGAGAAGCCTGATAGGGTCAGTTTCGCAAGCAAGCAAGATAATGTTCAGTCACCCTTTGTTGAATTTAAAGCTTCAAATCAAAGCGGAAGTTTATTTTCTAGTCAAAAACCAGAATTTGGTGCAAAGTCAAAAGACTCAAAAGTGAAGAAAAAAAGAGGAACGTTAAAGCAACCTACCAAAGTCCATCTATGGCCTAGGCATGATCTCGTTTCAAATCCCGGTGGTTCCCAAGAAGCACCAGAGCTTTCGGAATCTTATTCACCAATGGATATCTCACCATATCAGGTGACTGCATCTGAAAGTCATCTTTCTAGGGAAACATCTGTGACTTCAGAGGAACTTTTCAGTCATGCATCAGCTGGTTCAAAACAAACTGTTATGAGTGATGCAATAGATGAAGATCTGGCTGCAATGACTCAGCACATGGCAATAAATGGAGAGGATGTTTTCTGTGGAGAAACAGAACGGGACAGTTCAGAACATTTTGCCGAGAAACTTACAGGCGCAGAAAATTGTCCCGAAGAGTCCATTTCTGGGGCTGAAACTGAAAGCTTTAAATCTGCAAACGAGGAACTAGACTTTATCAATGAGGGGGTAGTGACTTCAGCAGAAAATGAAGCCAGTTCGAGCACAAATATTGGGAGGCCAGATAGTGGCATCAGGACTCAATTTTTTTCAGCTGCAAGTTCTGGGCATATAGGTGGTTCAGGATTTACCTTTGCAGCCTCTTCTGGGCAAGCATTATCAAAACGTTATCAGAAAAAGAAGAACAGTAGAGCTAAAATTGTTCGTGATTCCTATAGTTTTACACAAAACGTACAATTTTCAGATGCTTCATCCTCTTTACAGTTCAGTCCATTATCCATATCTTCATTGCCTTTGGCCCCTGAAGATGGAAAGAAAGTGGACAACTCTCCTGGCACAGTTGGTGATAACTTTGAGATCCTTGGACAAGGCAGCAAGCAAGAGTCTTTTTTCAACTTCTGCTGCATCCGCCGCAGCTCAAGAAGCATGTGAGAAGTGGCGGCTAAGGTAATATGAGTTCTGGTCAACTTTTCAAGGGATGGACAAAAGGAATATTGTCTCGGTTGTATTTCTTTCCATTACATCTACTCTATGCGGTTATTTTCTTCAATTGTGGATTTGCAAGCTTCAAGTTCCATCATGTATATCTGACCTTTGTTTTAGGGGAAATCAAGCATACAGAAATGGGGATTTGGCAAAGGCAGAGGAGTGTTACACGCAAGGGCTAAATTGTGTTTCTAGAAGTGAGACATCTAGAAGCTGCCTCAGGGCATTGATGTTGTGCTATAGCAACCGTGCAGCAACACTTATGTCTCTTGGGAGAATGAGGGACGCCCTGGGAGACTGTCAGGCAGCTGCTGATATTGATCCCAATTTTCTAAGGGTGCAAGTTAGAGCGGCAAAGTAAGCCTTTATTTATGTTTCCATTCATTTTCCAGATTTTCAATGATTCATTTACTTAACTAAGCCCGCGTGCCCCTTTGTTGCAATCATTTGCTGCTAAGAACTATCAAACAAGTATTTTGTTTTTTTTGGCTGATTGCTTTCTTAATGTATTTGTTTTTGCATTTGAGTTGGTTCAATTGAGATGTAATGCCACTGTGATGTTGAGCATGTTGAAGCTTGAACTTCTTAGTTCTGCAGCTATTTTAGGCTTTCTAGGTTTGATGATTGCTCACATTAAATTAGGTTGTATATTGGCTAATCATCTTTTTCTCATGCTTATTTCTCTTATTCTTTGGTGTTATTTGTTTTCAAGTTGTCACCTGGCCCTGGGGGAAGTGGAAGATGCTTTGCAATATTTCAACAAGTGTTTGCAGTTGGGAACTGATGTCTGTGTGGACAGAAAGATTGCGGTTGAAGCCTCGGAGGGGCTACAAAAGGCACAGGTGGTACTCTCTACTTTATTCGGGAAATATCATTCATTATTGTTCCATTTATCCAGAAAAAAAAAATGAAAAACAAGAGTTTGCATTCGTCCCATCAGCAAGCTACTTGTCTGGATTAAGCGTGTTAGCAGTTGATAATTGCACCAAATGCAAAGAAACTTGTGTAGAAGATTACTCAGTGTCAGACAGATTGGTTCATGTCATTCATTAACATGTATAATTTGCATATTGAATTTGTGACTGATTATCATCAACAATGGGCAGAAAGTCTCGAAGTGCATGCAACTTTCTGCTGAACTTATGCAAAGGAAGACATCTGATGATGCAGTGAGAGCTTTGGAAGCAATTGTGGAGGCTCTATCTATAAGTCCGTACTCTGAAAAGTTACTTGAAATGAAAGCAAATTCTTTATTCATGGTTTGTGTTTCCTTTACCCTTTTTTGAAATTTTTTCACTTCATGTGAGGCAAAGATTGTTAGTGTCTGTTTAAGCATTACATAGAGAGAACCTAAACTTTTGTGTCATCTAGCAGCTTCGGAAATATGAAGATGTAATTCAGCTATGTGAACAGACCTTTGATTTGGCCAAGAATAATTCTCCTTCAGCACGTGCCGATAGCCAGTTAGCAGATATGGATGATTCTGAACTTGCAAACAGCTCTTCCTTTCAGTTGTGGCGATGTTGCCTTATTGTCAAGTCCTACTTCTACCTTGGAAAGCTGGAAGAGGCTATTGGTTCACTTGAGAAGCACGATAAACTTGATACAAAGAGGTGCTCTATACTTCTTGTAGATATTGATTTGCACTTTTCACTTTCAAGATTTGCTCCCTTTGTTTGCTGGTTGTGATGAGGATGCTGCTTCTTATGCAGTCTGCCTACAAATGGTTGTAAGACACTGGAATCTTCAATACATCTTGCTGCCACTGTTAGAGAACTCCTACAGTATAAGGTACTCTTTTTTTGGTCAAAAGTATACGGTACTCGATTATTTGAGCCAATTTGATCTGTTACCTCAATTGTATACTGCATGTGTTGGGCTTATGTTGGGCTGGTGCCCTCTGTGGGAAGGCTGTTTAATCTTTTCAGCTATTTAATGAAAGATTTGAGATAAGCAGGGACAGCTTTGGGGAAAAGTAAATCTGATACAAAACTAGTAAGAACTTGCAACTTGACTGATGAATGTTTGGACCATTTGGTAGTCATTATTGGGCATTATGTTGTACCAGAGGGTAAGACCAATTGTTTTAATAGCATTGATACTGTTTTATTATCATAAGAATACATTTGATGCTCGTAATTGCAGACTGCAGGAAATGAAGCGTTTCAAGCGGGAAGGCATTCAGAGGCTATTGAACATTACTCTGCTGCCTTGTCACGCAATGTGGAGTCACGACCCTTTGCAGCTATTTGTTTTTGCAATCGAGCTGCTGCCTACAAAGCATTGGGCCAAATTACTGATGCCATTGCTGACTGCAGCCTAGCTATCGCTCTGGATGGAAATTATCTGAAGGTTTCCTTCTGAACTGGTGTTATCTTTATGGCTAGGATGATATTATTAAACTTTTGGAGAACTCATCAGGTCCCTTTCTACATTAGATGATTCCTTAGAGAAGCGATTGTGCTTACTTTTGCTATGTAAACAATAATATGTATTCGTTTTTGAAATAAATCATGAAAAATGATTAACTTGATGGTAGGTCTGATATTTTCAGAACTAGAGAGCAAAGAGGATACCGTAAGATAAACCAGTAATTTACCTTAAAAGGCCCTTTCTTATGATTTTAAACCAGTAATTTACCTTAAAAGGCCCTTTCTTATGATTTTTTATATTTCAAGTCACAGAATGTAAGTGCTCCCACGCTTGTATCTAATAGTTTCATGTCATAGAACTAAATATCCTTGGTTAGGACATTAATAGTTATTGACCGAGCTGTACCATATTGTTTATAGCAACCTTTATAGGTGAACAATTATGCCATTTTGATGCTTCTATAGATTATTTCCAGACAAGTCACTTTATTTTCAACAACATTATAGGTAATGCCATCTGTATGGAATTTTTTTACAGGCAATTTCTAGACGAGCCGCTTTATGTGAGATGATTAGGGATTATGGACAGGCAGCCACTGATCTTCGGAGACTAGTGGCTGTACTCACTAAGCAAGCAGAGGAGAAAGCGAATCAGTCTGGAACATCTTCTGACAGATCAGCAAACCTGGCAAACGATCTGAGACAAGCTCGTCTACGTCTTTCTACAGTAGAAGATGCATCCAGAAATGATATTCCTCTGGATATGTACCTCATTCTGTAAGTCATTTGTGATTCAGGCTGTTTACAATGTGGAGTACCTTTTTGTGAGATTTGTATATATCTAGAATCTCTAGTGCATTACATAATAGAACACATACATTGAATACCAATTGTCACGAATTTTTTGTGTAGCCACTTGTTTTTGTAAATTCATGTCACTTGGCAAAATCATTATGTGCGCTGCAAAACATTGCATATGCATCTCATCTTTCTCCTCCAGAGCCTGAAAGTATGCTTTTAATCAAAATTGCCTGTAATAAGTACATATTTACAATGAAGTCAGGACCTTGCTTTGCTGCTAGGGTGGAATGCTGTTTGAGAGGTTGTAGAGGTCTACAGGTTATTAAAACTGAACATAACTAGATCATTTGAGGATATGGAACACTAGCGCTGAATAATTACCCAATAGTTGTATTTCACTGCTAGTTTCTACACTTCATTTGACTTGTAAACTCAAATAGCTATATTGTCATTGTAGAACAATCACTACTTGGAATACCGACAGATCCAAACGTTGGTTCTGATTTTTAAGGGGTTTGACTTGTCATGTTTCACATGCAAAGTTTTAGTCTAATTTCTGTTTCTTGACAACAGTGGAATTGAACCTTCTGCTTCGGCAGCAGAAATCAAGAAAGCATATAGGAAAGCTGCACTTAGACATCATCCTGACAAGGTTTGTTCCGTTTTCTGCTGACTGTTGTATTTAGTATTTACTTTCTTGCTCTGATTCACTCACTTAACAAATTGGTTACTGGGATAGGCTGGTCAGGCCCTGGTGAGAAGTGAAAATGCAGATGATGGGCTATGGAAAGAGATTGGAGAAGAAGTTTACAAGGATGCCGACAGACTTTTTAAAATGATTGGAGAAGCATATGCAGTACTTTCGGACCCTACCAAGGTATTGTTTATATTATTATAAGTTCTGTATGACTAGTATCGTTTGAATGGCTCAAGTTTTTCCATGACCGCTGTTTATCATATGACCATTTTCTATTTACGTTTAGTGGTTCTCGTGCCCTGATAGAAGGCATTCTCAGCAAATAAAAAGGGATATGCTAGGATTTGCTAAGCTTAGTGGTAATTATATTGCAGGACCGAGTTGTCAGTACCTACAAACTCAACAACAAAGTTCTCTGTGTTTTTCCTTCCTGCATGTAGCTATTAATTCACTCGCTCTCTCTTTTGTATATTGATATGTGCTATATTCTCGTGTCGTCCTTAGTCAATATCATTAATTTGTGGTCTTACCTTTTAGAATCAAGCTCTTGACTTTAGCAAGATATATTCACTACCTTTGAATTCCTTTGTCAGTTTTGTTTTCTCCTTTCCTTGAATCGATTTGGTGTTTCACATATCAAAAACCAATCTTTTGCAGCGGTCCCAGTATGATCTTGAAGATGAGATGAGGAATGCCCCAAAGAAGCACAATGGAAGTAGCACCTACAAGACACATATGGATGCGCAGAACTATCCCTTTGAAAGAACTGGTAGTAGGAGACAATGGAGAGAAGTTTGGACATCATATGGTAGGTAACATACCTGCTGAAAGGGCATAGTGACTTGATCTGACGGCAGGGTGACAGTGGTCATGCACAATGAGCTGTGATTATATTCAGCCCTTCTGGTCATGAGACACAATGGATAGTCAGGTGACTGAAGTTCGTGTGATTTGCTAGAGTCTGTTTTTGCTTCAAAGTTCTTGCATCCTGGAAATGACTCCAGCTACCTTTTAGTTAACGAGAAAAGCTGAGGGTTCTCTCCCAAGTATCAACTTCTGGAGACATTTTCCATGAAACTGGGATTGGGAAAGGAAAAACAGAAAAAGAGGGGAGAGGGAAAAAAAAAAAAAAAGGCTGATTGCCGTAGAAAGTTTGAAAGGAACTTTGTCTGGATTGATCTTCATCAGACTCAGAGAACGCTTGGTTTGAAGAAATACAAAGACAAAAAGAAATTAAAAACGAAAAACCGAAAGAGAGGGGGACAGGAAGAAAGACAGAAAAGGTTTGCCTTAGGAGATTGAGAAAAGGGAGAATTGCTAGTCATTTGAGCTAATGTAAATTTATCGGAAATGTACAGAATCTAGAGGTTAAACGTCGAAGCAATTGAATCAAGAATTCACTGTCATTTGTGTTGACTTTGGAAGTTTATGATCTCTGTGCTTACTGTTGCCGCTTGAATATTTATCAAAATGCCATGTATTTGAAGTTCCGTAATTCCTCAATAGTGAATTTGTTCTTTTCGGGGGGCCTTTTTGCTAATTTTTAGCATTTCAATCTCAAATTATGCTTCTTTTCGTCAAAAAAAAAAAAAATCTAAAATTTTGCTTCTTTGTTCCTAATCCTACCCCATCCAGTTCAAGAATCTCTCATATTCAATTAGGTATCTCACCTATTATTATGATGCAAAAACGGAGAGTGACGTGCAAAATCTAGCCAGTAAGTTGCATTTATTAAATTCGGGCCTGGCCTTTGTGCGCCGCCTATCTATGTATGGAGGAATTATTATCAAGTAGACCATGTTTTCATAAGATCCCAAGTGTAACAACTTTATTCTCCATAAAAGTTTCTCTTTTTAAGACTTTATGTATGAATTTGCTCGTCGAATTATTCAACAAAATAGGACAATCAGCGCCAATATGTCATGTTACAAAAAAACTTATTAGACACACAACTGTGGGAATGTGGTAAACATGTCATTATCTGAATGGTTGAATCGTAAAAGGTATATTTAATTTAACAAATAAAAAATTAGATGATTATTAGATATTATTAGATTAACTGCGTGTTGTTAAGTGTCTCATAAATATGTCCAGATAGTTTTTGCTCGTTAGGTTAACGACACACTAGAAATACTCCAACTCTGCACATTAATTAGAATTCTAGAATACTAGATGCCCAATTGCTCACGACCATGATGGAATTAACGAACCACATTACAATGTCAAAATTAAAACACTCTGCTTACGAAACAAAACAAACAAAAGAATAATACTATTTGTCTTTTTTTTTACCAAAGTTGCTTTTTTTCTCAGCAAATTCAGCTCTACAAGCTGTTGCACTCCTCATTCGATCAACCCAGCTCCTGGATTATTATTTTCTCTGAAGTTTTTGGATTCGGCCATGTAATTGTCAAAACCCCATCTTCCTCGATTATTTCCTTGGTGCCTTGGCTTTTCAGCAGTGAAGTTTAAGGATTTACAATTTCCACCCTGATCAAAGATTTCCCATGGCTGCTTGGACCTCATGGGCTCAGCATCTTCATCATCACCATGCACATTTATATTCTCATAGCCATGGCCCCCACCTCCTCCAACAATCCTACCCGTCAACACTACTGGCTTACTCCAATCGTCGCCGCAGGCATCCCATCCCGTTGGCTTTATATCTTCCCACTCCGTCGTCCATGGCATACTATCAGCAATTTGAATTGCAGGCTCTACTCTCTTTCTGTCCTGTCGAGCTGCCTCGAACTCCATCAGGAGTCGGGAGTCAATTCTCGAGTCCCAATCAACAAAATCAATGAACAGATCAGCACTCGGCAAGCTCGCATTGGACAGACAATTCGTGGACCAGAACCGCCTCTCGGCGTCGAAAAAGGACTCCTTTGCAGCAGAATCATCCCACACCGTGACATTGTAAACTGGTAATCCGTCTGTCTTGCTCGTCAGGAATCTTCTCCACTTCATCCCAAACTGTTCCTCCCAATGTCTAACGCTGCGCCACCTAGTTTCCGACGGAGACACTGAGGATGGACACGGAACACTTTTCCAGGATTCCTGATGTTGGCATCTTGGCCGAGAAGCCATTCTACCACGAGCCTGATAACTTCTGATGTACCCCATATTTCCCCGGAAAATGAAGAAAGAAAGTTTCCAAGAAAATAAGAGAAAACAAAAAAGAAAGCAGATGGGTACTTTCACGAGAAGACCAAAGAGGAAATCAGAGAAGAGCAGAATAGAATTGTGAGCACAATTTCTTGGCAGAGAAAGCCTATTTATAGAGCCACAACCGACTCCATTTTTCTACTTAATTACCTGGAAGGTGGGATTGGTATAAGCCTAATCCGAATCATTGTCCGATTCTAATTAATTGGTATGTATTTATTAAGTTCTACGGATAAGATAGAGACATTAAATTCTAAGGGGATTTGGAGTCCTAATCCTATGTGAATGTTGATTTGCACCAATTTCATCCTCTACCGAATTATCTCAATTTATTTAGAAAAAATACTATGTAGTAATATTTAAGCAGCAATAAAATGATATGAGCTGTTATATGATTGAAATTTTTATTAAAAAAAATACTGTTAAATGTCGTTAAATAAATTATATGATTACTTTATTACTATTTAAAATTAAATTACGTAGTAAAACTCGTTTATTATTTTTATATGTAGTATCTTTTATATTTATCTTTTTTTATCCTTTACCTTTAACCTTTATAAATTTTTTTTGGTCCATTAGTATCACTGCAGTATCTCCTAAAAGACCCCTTTAGGAAAATTTATTCATCTCTCAGGCACCCATAGAGACGACAACATTGAGGCCCACAAAAAGGGGAAGTTATCTCTACCCTAATCTCAGCTAGCAAAGCCCATGGTTAGTGATATCACATTACAACTCTTTCTGGGCCAGGCCAGAACACACTTACTATTCAATAAAAAAAAATGATATTGAGGTTGAACATTTACTTTAGTATTTGAAGAAAGTATCCTTCAATTATGAGGTGAGGAGTTCAATTTCTACAACTCTTATTCTTCCTTCTCCTCACATGCCTATTAGGGCTTCTTGTAAATAAAAAAAAAAAATAACATTAGTAGAAGGAAAACAAATGAGTGGCCTGCGTCCAGCTCAAGCGGTGGGGGTGCCCCCAACACCCCAAATAAGGATTCGAACCCCCACCTGAGCACATTTTCGAATGCCTCAAGTGGATTCTCTATGGTCAATTAAGCTAAACAAATTAAAAAAAAAAAAACAAACAAACAAAAGAGGTGGAGGAAAATGTCTGGGCTGGTAAAATTGGTTTTTTGGATTTGGCCTTAAGTTCATCCCATCATCCCCTACTCCTTCTAACATACATCATTATATTTATGAGCTCCGGCGCTTAACTCATTGGCGGATTTATTCATTGTTGAGGGTGGGCAATTGTTCACCCCTAAAAAAAATATTTATGTGTATTTAGGTATAACTTTTTTTAATTTTAATTTATTATTCCTTAAAATTATAATTTTACCCCCTAAACTTTATACACTTTTTTTTGTAATTTTTTTTATATGTATATAAATTTTGCTCTCCCTAAAAAAAATTTCTGAATCCGTCACTGATTTAACTAACTCAAATATAAGAGAATTAGTAATTTATTCAACAAGTTTTTTTTTTTAATTTAACCTTTCGATAACTCATGTCACTATATGTATATATTAAACACACACACACACACACACACACACATATATATATATATATATATATAAGAAAATCACTTAATTTTCTTTGTATTTCATATAGAAAATTAGAAAAATATAAAAAATGGTCAGCGGTAATAGGCATGAAAGAGGGTCAACAGTCGCACAACGGCACAACACTCTGAATGAATGCGCAATAACAGAGCCCTGACAATGACGCGAATGTCTGACGTGTCCAAGCACGTGACGGGCATATCTTTAAGCAATTCCCGTTTGTGGCGCGTCGGGGGAGGCAAAGGAACCGCTGGCTGGAGTGGTCCCCACCATCGTGAGTGGTCTGAATGTCGGATTTGACACGTGTATTGATCAGAAGTCCCGATGGTCCCCATCCAGCTGTATCCCTGCATCTGCTTGGCCGCTTGCGCTGTTCTTTTTAGCAACGTGCGCACGGGCAACAATGGGTAAGCTAGGATCCGATGCAGGAGGACCTACGATAAGACGCTTTTTATTTATGAGGGTAAAAAAAAATTCACACACACACAGACATATATATATATATATATATATATATATATCATTAAATATATCAATTAAGTTTGGAGTCATTTATTAATATTTTTAATCAATTTTTTTTGTGAAAAGAACTCACATTTAGATTACTGTTATGCTGAATAAATTTTTTCAATGTCTAAGCTTGATACCAACAAATTTATAATTTATTACCGCATGTAACTTTTTCCATGCCACTTTTTTTAAAAAAAAAAAACGGGGGGAGTTCAAGAATAAAAATAAGAAAATTTAGTGAAATAAACCATATGGGGTGAAATTTCCAATGTAAATGGCAGATCTAGGTCTCATGTGGTCTCTTATGTTATTTTTAGTCTAGATATTGACTTTAATTTTGTCGATCTTTGCTTCATGTAAAAAATAATACATAATTAATTCAAAATTACTTGGCATAACTTCTTACTGTTAATATTGTATTTATAATTTTATATTGTTAAACTTTACAAATATGTCACAAGAATCATATAAAGTCGATTAAAACATTGCATATGTCAAATGCTGCGTAATTATGGAAGCACTATACGTAACAATGCATGCTCATATGGAGACATTAAAACAATAAATGGTGGTTGGTCCATGCGTGTTCATAATGACCACAAAATACGTAAAATTGTGGCACAGAAATGGTCCATGTACCATAACATACGCTTATGACATGCCACAAGCCCACAGCCTAGAAATGGTTCCCTGCATGCTTATAATAAATACGAAGGACGTCTACACGAAGGACGGCTACGCCAAAAGAACAGTCATGCAGCAGCGGTGTTAAATTTTTGTTAGAAGATTTTTGTCGTTTTTAAAATTATATTTAAGTTGATTTAAATTAGTGAGTTTAATAAATTAAATATTAGATAATTTTAAATCAAAAATAAAAAATATTATGATGTCTAACACTTTGGGTGTTATTATACACACACACACCGAGACACATAAAAATAAGTTTAAATCTCTAGTCTCAAACAATGTTGTTAAAACCGGCTCAGACCGGCCGGTCCAACTGGTTCAACCGGTGACCGGCTAAAGATCCGGACCGATTTATGACTACAGTTACCCCTTAATTCGGACCGGTCAAAATCGGTTTGAATCGGTCAAAAACCGGTGAAACCGGTCAAAAACGGGACCCGGTTCAAACCGGGTATAAAAGTTTTATAAATTATAATTTGATCTCAATGTTTATTTAAATTATAATTTGAGTTTTAAATTTAATTAAAATTTTCAATTTAGTCCTAAATTTATCAAAACTTTCAATTTAGTCCTAAATTTATCAAAACTTTCAATTTAATCCTTAAAAATTAAAAAAGTAATATTTAATAATTATTATTTTTTTAAATTATTTTTATAAATATATATATTAATAAATACCGGTTCAAATACCGGTTCGACCGGTTGAACCTTGACCCACTAATGTTTTCGGTTCGATGACCGGTCCGGTTCTGATAACTTTGGTCTCAAATACTAAAAAAGAAAAAAAAAAACAACTGCAAATTACTAGCAAAAAAAAAAGGGACACTCCAAATGGGACATCTCTCTTGTGATGTTCTTTTTTAAAAAAAAAAAAGAAAATAATGAAACAGGTTTGACAAACTGTTGGCAAAAGAAATAATTGTTAGACAAGAGTCGCTTATTTTAATTTCTGATAAAAGGTATACTTTTCTTTGATTTGTTTTTCTATCATTTCTCATTTTATTTTTGAAAAGTTCAGAAGAGTTACCTTTTCAACTTAATATTAGGAACTAAACTTCAATTCATAATTGAGATTATATCCAATCTAACTAGTGAAGTAGACCAATATATTACTTGAAAGAGAATCACTGTGTAGGTGTAAGTTAAAAAAATATAAGCAAGTATCTAATTAATTTGACGATATTAAATAATTTATTTGATTTTTTTTATATTTTTAAATTTAATAATTTAATCAATCATATTATGTTTATCTTAATTTGATCTTATGTAAAAGATCAGACCTAATGTTGCCTTCTTAGAGATGGTGTACAATAGGAGGAAAAAAAAGAAAAAGAAAAAAAAGGTGATGGATGCAGTGACATTTCATGCTAACGTCAAAGATAATTGAGTTATGTAAGCAAATTGGAGGTAACTTTAGAAGCTAAGCGGATCTTAGGGGAGCCACCAAATCCAACTCAATTATTGATGCCCTCAAGCAGTAGGCCTAGCTGTATCGCATGCCCTACTGTTACTAAGGTGCTCCTCAATTGCTTTTCACTTATTGCAGCTAATTTATCCGCGAGTACTCTTATATTTTCAAATAAAAATATATTTAAGTTACTGTTTGAATGTAATTAATTGAATTTAATATATAATTGATTAGATTATAAGTACAATTAAATATAAATTTTTTTTTATAATTATTTATACTTGCAATCTAATTAGTTATACATTGAATCCAATAAATTATATTCAAATAATAATTCGAACATTTATTCTTTCGAAAATATAATTTTTTCCTTTGTCCATAGCCCAATTGGCTAAGCCAGCAATTTAATTGTTTCGACCACAAAAAAAGACAGAAAAAAAAGGGCAAGCCATTGTCGTCTTCGTCATCAGAAACCCGTGAATTGGTTTACCCGTGGACACATTAAGTCCAATTAACTTGAACTTTCGTTTAATTGGCTGTATAAAATTTATGATCAAAGTCGTTACACATAAAAATGAAGGACACAATTGAAGACAGTTAATAATGAAAATATTAGTTAACAAAGAGAAAAAAAAAAAGTTAAGAAGTTGCTTTATTTTATTAATTATTTTTTTATCTATAAAACTTTATTAAATTATAAATTACACAATATAATAATTTTCTCTATTTTCATAAACTTCATCCACTTTTAAGAATTAAAATTCAAAATTTACAAGAACAAAGTTTTATGTCTTAATCATTGGGTGTTGACTGTTTTATTTGATTATGTTAAACTGTGTCAGCGTCAAGAATAAATGGTACATAGAGATTCATATCAGCGTGCGCCTGGAGGATTATGTCAGCTAGAGACTCCCGAACACCGGAAAAATAAAGTCCTCCAATCGGGAATATGGAAAAAGGAAAAGGGTAGCTGGAAAAGAATATATAATACGGAAGAAAAGGAGTGCAGGAGCGAGATTAAAATGTTAGGTTTAGGGTACTTGGGTTGGTGTAAAATGCAAATGCAGCACTGGTCACGTCAGAATTAAAGTCACGAGTGGAATAGAATCAGGTGTGTTTTACCCTATCAGGTTGGCCTTTTCATCCCTTTATATTTGGGGCCATCTTGTTGTCACCCCACACAGACAATAGATGGATGGCCTCAAAGTGAAAGTGACTTGCACGCCCCTCTTGGCTCTTTTATTATTATTTTTTTTGGTAGGACGGAAAAAAAAAAAAAAAGTGTTATTCTTACGTTAAACCTTACTAAACATCTTGATGAAAATCAAATTTATAAATTTTTGTATTACAATAAACGATTTCTTTATCACTAAACCACAATGTTTCGGTAATCTCTCCTTGACTCGTGCACACCTTAAATCTACTACCATTACTCGCAATCACTTTTTGTGCCATCCAGCCGACTGCGTGAAGCCAAAATGGTGGAAACAACTGGAATTTATAGAACCCTTTGGACATTAAATATCTCCAGAGACATCAGGCCATCCGATGTGCCCCTTTGGTCGGCAGGTTGTTAGAAGCTTTCTATCATTCATTTTCCGAGAGAAGTAAGGAATTCAAAACACCAATTGACAATAGATATCAGGGAGGTCCACTGGACCGAAAAGAAGGAAGGTTGGAACACTTTGTGATGAGGAATAATAATTTGCCTAAGCAAAAAATGACATAAAACAATTATATGACCTATGTTCATTCAAGATACCCAAATATACTTGCAGACATAAATATTTAAATAAGCATTACAAGATTAATTATTAATTTGCACCGTAATCGATTTGTATTTGTTTTCATATTCTGGCATTAGGGAAATTATGTTGCGGCCACATATATGTCAAGAAATCAACCTAAAGAATTATGTTGTTAGGTGAATCCGAAGAATAATAATAACGTGATGTGAACATGCGCTTCTCTCACTTATGAGTATTACAAGATTAGTGTTGGCCTTTTGAGCCACGTTATATTCCTACTATATATAGGTATTTCCGACGCTTATGTGTTGATTATGTGTACTCTCTTCGATAATTATTAATATAACGAGTTATTTTTTTCAAAAAAAAATTTCAATATCATGTTGGCAAATCAATAAAGTAAAATTTTAAAATATTGGATAATTTGCGAAAATTAATGAACTATATATTAAATTTAACAATATATATCTAAAGTACTAAAGTGGGACGGCGAAGGGAATTAATTAATCAGTTCAAAAACATGATCATACTGAAAGAAAGCACTTCGTTTAGCATCACTCAAACTTTATTTGTTGAGATTCAAAATGGTTGGTTTGAATTCTTTATAAAAGAAAGATATATAAAGGGCACACAGTTAAATAAAGCCAGAGAATTAGTGCATGGACTACTTCCAAATCATTGTATTCAATTGTGGGACATCGTCTGGAATTCATGTTTTATACAAACTTCCCCGTAGCATTCTCGCTTACAAAGGTAAAGCAGTAAGAAGCGAATAAACTATTGATGCCGTACGTCCACTTAGCTTCTTTTGTTCACAAAAGTAGTAATAATATAATCATAATTAAAATACTAATGAACCCTTATAGCTATTCTTTCTCGGATGGTTATACAGTAATTATGTTTGCCAGCGATTAATTAGATCCTATGTCACGACTCCTTTTATCCAAATAAATAAATAAATAAATAAATAAATAAAACACTAAACTAGAGAGGTTTCTGGGCACTAAAAAGGCATTCTTTTACGAGTGAAGTTTAGTTAGTTACTGAGTATTATATTCAAGTAGAAAGTTGAAAGTTTAAATTCTACGTTACATTAATTTTCCTTTCTTACATATATATGGACTATATGAGAGGTTTCTCTTAAATAAAGTCTCAAATTCAAGCTTTATAAATAAAAAAAAGGCACTAAAAGAATCACTCTTACATCAAATTCGACAATAATTCAATTAAAATAGTCAAAATTTAATATAATTTCTAAATACCAAGCCTTCCACTCCATTTATTTAGTGTTTTGTTTTCAATGGATGGTGGCCGCAAAAGAAGAATCTTAACCACAACAATAGAAAATCTATGGAAATGGAATTGCACGATGGCAAATTGTCTTTGGTGTGGCCCCGTGAAAAGTGCATTATATTCCTCATTTTAACCTCTGTTTTTTTTTATAAAAAAATAATTTTCATTTTCGTTGTTGTTGGGGTTATGGATGTGACATAGCTTGATCACGACATCGTATTTGTCACAAGTTGGCAATATAATAATGCAGCTGCAACGGCCATGGTCAAGCAACTTGACCTATCATAGGACATTATAAATTGGTAAGGTGGGGAATTTTAGGTTTAATTATGTGGATGGATTTCTAAGCATGGGCCGACAACTGGGTCCATAGAATTAGTGTTTTTTGGCTTTTGACGGTCTGATTAGTGGCTGATGATCAGTAATTAGCAAAGATTTTTTTTTAAACACCGGGATGTTTAAATAATTGAAGTACTCACGGTAGCCAAGTTCCTAATATTGTAATTATTAATTGATATTATTCTTTGACACAGGGTGTTGTGCTAAGACATATTACACTTTTTTTAATTCCATATTGCACATAATATATAGTTTAGCACTTAGACATGTATAAAAATATAGAATAAACAAAGAAATTATTGCTCTCTCAAATTAAAACAACCACAAGCATGCTATGAAAAGGGTAGCAACAGCTAAGAGACACGTTAAAAAATACGTTTTTTGAATTACTGGATTATCTTAATCCTAACTATAATTTGGTTTGCCTTTAATTGGCCACCATGCGTGCTGCTTTTCATTGGTCAAAACAAGTCAAATTATGATTAAGAAAGAGACAAGAGCACCGACACCAAGAAAATAAGCTTATGGTATCTATGTTCGTACAGCCAAATAGGAAGTCTCGTGAGAACAACAATAATGAGCTCTGTGGCAATGAACCAGCGTTTTTTAGTTAACAAAGATATGGCAATTTGGTAAGTTTTTTTTTTTTTTTAATAGAAAAGTTGTGATTTTATTTAAGAAAATATTATATACTAACATTTAAATAATAGTAAAGTGATATAAATTATTGAATAACTAAGTTTTTTTTTAAATAGATTATTATATATCGTTAAATAAACTGCATAATTATTTTATTATTATTTAAAATTAAGTTACATAATAAAATTTTTTACTTTATCCCCTGTAAACAAATAATTTAAAAAAAAAAAAAAAGGTTGGCAGCCGCCAACCTTGAAGGTTGGCAGCTGCCAACCTCATTAACTACCACCAACCAAATGGTTGGTGGCAGGCAGGGGGAGGCCTATAAATTGGCCTCCCCCCAATTGAAAAACAAGCCAGCAGCAGAGAAAAGAAAGAAGAAAAAAGAAAGAAGAAAAAAGAAAAGAAGGTAGCCAGCAGCAGGCGGAAAAAGAAAAAAAAAAAAGAAAGAAGAAGAAAAAAGAAAAAGAAAAAAAAAGAGAGAGATAGTAAAAAAAAAAAAAAAATCGAAATATTACAAATCCGACTGGGATTAAGCTTCATACGGCCCTCAGCAAAATCCAGGCAACTCATCCGAGAACAAGTCTATTCGACCCTCGGTGAAATTAAGTCAGATCAGCTCAGATCGAGTCTCTACGGTTCCTAAACGTAGTCAAAACATCCAAATCAGACATAATTTCAGTCTATCCAGTTCAAGAAAAAGCGGTGGAAATTATTTCTGTCCAGATCAAACTCGTGTAGCCCTTGACGGAGTCAAAAAAAAAAGGAACACTAATCGGATGATCTACGGAGATCGACCCCACGTAAATTTTCTTTTACTTTACAATTTTTATTTGTAAGTTATTTTTGTATTTTTGAGTTTAATTGTTTTAGACTCGAAATTTACGCTTTACAAATTTTTGGCACGCTCGGTGGGACATCTTCACCTCCCATCTCTTGTTCCGTTAAAAAAAAAAAAAGAGGTAAAAGGGGAGCCGAGAGTAAAAAGTAAAAAAAAAAAGTAAAAAAAAAAAAGTAAAAAAAAAAGGTAAAAAAAAAAAGTAAAAGTAAAAAGTAAAAAAAAAATAAATAAAATTTTACAGGTGTTCAGCACATCAAATGACACCGAAAAGGAGCACAACTGCTGCCACAAAAAAGAAGGCAACGGCTCCATTGCCTGCATCAACTACCCTACCTGGGTACGCAGGTCCAGAAACCCGGGGACGGACACAATTTCTTGCCGTCCAAACCCGACAAAATGTCGAAATGGAGAGTCCACAGCTTGCACAACAGGATCTCTCCCCTGACTCTCTTGCCGCATGGAGGAGTCGATCACCCACCCCGATCGAAGTCGGGGGCAACGCGACGAAACCCGCTCAACAGAATCCAACTCATTCTGTAGAGATCCACACAGAAGAATCAGAAGAGTTTTCTCCCCCAGTCTTTCCCGGAGCCTCATCTGTTGCCGTCATGATGACCAACACAACCAGCACAGAGGAAAGAATTTCAGAATTGGAGAACAAAATTTTACAGCTGATCAGAGTCGTGGAGGAAAAAGATCAACAGATTGCAGCTCTCAAAGGAAAAGCCCCGATCCAAATTGATCCCGAGATCCGCGAAGAGCAACCATATCCACCCGGTTTCACTCCCGAAGCCACACCAGCCGACGTCTTCCCTGCAGAAAAGCGACCAGGTAGTTCTACACAGCTGCCACCCTCAAATTCCCTAGCTTCGCTATCTGTTCAACAATTGCAGGAAATGATAGCCAATACGATCCGACTGCAACAAGCTGCATCCTTCCAAGGATCACAGATGTACGTCAAACCGTACACCAGACGGATCGAAAGTCTCAACATGCCTTTGGGCTGCCAGCCGCCCAAATTTCAACAATTCGACGGACGAGGCGATCCCAAACAGCACATCGCCCACTTCGTTGAAACCTGCAACAACGCAGGGACTTACGGAGATCTCTTGGTGAAGCAGTTTGTTCGTTCACTCAGGGAGACCGCTTTCACCTGGTTCATAAATCTTGAACCAGAATCGATCGACAGTTGGGAACAGCTACAACGAGAGTTCCTCAACAGATTTTTCAGCACTCGAAGGACGGTAAGTATGATGGAGCTTACCAGCACCAAACAAAGAAAAGGAGAGCCCGTTGTCGAATACATCAACAGATGGCGTGCCCTCAGCTTGGACTGCAAAGATCGCCTGACGGAGACTTCTGCAGTGGAGATGTGCATCCAGGGAATGCATTGGGAGCTGTTATACATCCTGCAGGGTGTCAAACCCCGGACTTTCGAAGAACTGGCGACCCGCGCACATGATATGGAGATAAGCATCCAAACTTCCGGAGGCACGGTTCCCATCCAGTTGGACCAGCAAGGGGGCAGAAGGGAGATTAAGAAACCCAACAGCTCCGGAAAAGGAAAGGAAGTGATGACTGTTGAAGCCGCACCAGTAAAAGTGGGCGCCAGAGCTAAGGTAAATCCTCCGACCCAAATAACTCAGCCAAAACAACAGGAAAGGCGGAAGGTGACATTGCGAGAGCTGGAGCAGAAGCAGTATCCATTCCCCGACTCAGACGTCCCCGACATTCTTGAACAGCTCTTGGAGGCAAAGCTGATCGAACTCCCAGAGTGCAAGCGGCCGAATGAAAAGGATCGAGTCAGCGATCCAAGATTCTGCAAATATCACCGGATAGTAAGTCATCCAACTGAGAAGTGTTTCGTCCTGAAGGAGCTAATCATGAAGCTCAAAAGCCAGAATAAAATCATTCTGGACCAGGAAGGCATAACTTCTGCAAACCAGACCACCATCACTTCAAAAACATCAGAAGAGGTGACACACCGTAAGGAGGAGCCGCTCGACAACAAAAAGTCGACAACAGAGAAGGTATATGAAGCTCTCCAAACCCTTCTCGCTAACCCTCAGCTGTTTACAGCTTTGCAAACAACAGAAGTGTGGCAAAATCAAGTCGGCAATACTCTTCAGACCTCAGCTGAACCTCTGCCATCAAGTAATTCCAGCTCGACGGAGCATCAGGCGGACCAAAATCACGTCGGATGTTACTCTGCTATCTCATTTTCAGATGAGGATCTCCTGCTGGGATCCAAACCCCACAATCGGCCGCTTTATGTATCAGGCTATGTGAAAGAACAGAAGGTTCGACGTATTCTGATCGACGATGGCTCAGCAGTCAATATTATCACAAAATCCACCATAAAGGAGCTCGGCATCGGCATTGATGAATTATCAGACAGCCGCTTGATGATTCATGGCTTTAATCAAGGAGGACAGAAAGTAATTGGGATGATTCGCTTGGAGCTAACTATCGGTAATCTCACTTCTAGCACTCTATTTCACGTGATTGATGTACGTACCACATATAAGATGTTGCTAGGACGACCGTGGATTCATGGAAATGGAGTTGTGCTCTCAAGCCTGCATCAGTGCTTCAAGTACTACAATGGTGGCGTTCAAAAGGTCAATGCTGACTTAAAGCCGTTCGATGATGCTGAATCACATTTGGCGGATGCAGTCTTCTACACTGACACAGACAATCCGGAGATCATTCTGTCAAAAGCTACTTGGACTGGGGGCATCCACAAAAAGGGAAAAGCTGTCGAAGAACCTGCCAATGCCCAACCCCAGGCTCCAACAAATGAAAAGCTGCCACAGCCTGCCGAACTCCGTCCGAAGGATGTTGCATCTTCAAGCTCCACTCCAGTCCTACGCTATGTGCCAAAGTCACGACGCTCAGAAGGTCAACCCCCTTTCTCTTATTGTATTGATCTTAAACAGGAGTAAGGTCATAGCCAACCCAAAACAAAGGAGCTGCACAACCTGAAGGAGACTTACACTCTGCCGATACCAAAGATTGATCCGGTTTTGTCTTCAAAACCATTAAAAGGCTTCGTCAAACCACACACGGGGGCAGTCGAAGGTGGCTCACTTCCAGAAAGAAGAACACATGAAGGATTTGATCCTAATGCATACAAGCTTTTGGCAAAGGCGGGCTATGACTTTTCAAACTCGAGCACAATGAGTACGCTGCCGTCCACACATGGCGCCGCTTCTCAAACATCACAGTCCCGACCTGGCTTGGGCTATCAGGAGAAGTCACCTGTGCGGATCACGCTAAAGAGTCGAAGCCGACCAGCTGATGCACGTGTCATCACCACCACAACCAGACAAGACAGGCTTATCCAATCAAACAAAGAAGGCGAAGTCAGAGGCTCCACATTTCATGTCACAATCAGCGAGGAGGCTGAGTCTGACTCATCAGATGGTGAAGTGAAGGAGGCTCCCCCGGAACTTGAAGATGGTGGCCAAGCGACTGTTGATGAACTCAAAGAGGTCAATCTTGGCTCTCCGGAAGATCCTCGACCTACATTTGTAAGTACTTTACTTACTGCAGAAGAAGAGCAAGAATATGTTCAGGTATTAAGTCAATACAGGGACGTGTTCGCATGGAGTTACAAAGAAATGCCTGGACTTGACCCAAAAATTGCGGTGCATCGTCTAGCAGTAAAGAAGGGTGTTCGTTCTGTCAAGCAGCCACAACGACGGTTCCGCCCGGAACTCATTCCACAAATCGAGGAGGAGGTGAACAAGCTGATCAATGCTGGCTTCATCCGAGAGGTCACCTACCCAACATGGATTGCCAACATTGTCCCGGTAAGAAAGAAAAATGGACAGTTGAGGGTATGTGTTGATTTTCGAGATCTTAATAAGGCCTGCCCGAAAGATGACTTTCCATTGCCCATAACGGAGATCACAGTTGATGCAACAACGGGTCACGAAGCATTGTCTTTCATGGATGGTTCTTCAGGCTATAACCAAATCAGAATGGCACCAGAAGACGAGGAGTTGACAGCATTCCGCACCCCAAAAGGTATATACTGCTACAAAGTTATGCCGTTTGGATTGAAAAATGCTGGCGCCACTTATCAACGTGCTATGCAAAAAAATTTTGATGACATGCTGCACAAGATTGTAGAATGTTATGTTGATGACTTAGTTGTAAAGACTAAGAAGCGCAAAGACCACCTCGAGGATCTCAAGACAGTGTTCGAAAGACTTCGGAGGCATCAGCTCAAAATGAACCCTCTCAAGTGCGCATTCGGTGTCACATCAGGAAAGTTTCTTGGGTTCGTGGTGCGCCATCGTGGAATCGAAGTTGATCAGTCAAAGGTTGAGGCAATTCAAAAGATGCCTGAACCTAAAAACCTGCACGAGCTGCGAAGTCTACAAGGAAAGCTAGCCTACATTCGCCGTTTCATCTCCAATTTAGCTGGGAGATGTCAACCTTTCCATCGGTTGATGAAGAAAGATGTCAACTTCGAGTGGGACGAAGCTTGCAGCAAAGCCTTTGAAAGCATAAAGAAGTATCTTTCCAATCCACCGGTCCTAGGTGCTCCAATTCAAGGAAAGTCGTTGATTCTCTACATTGCAGCGCAGGAAAGATCTTTGGGAGCCTTGCTTGCACAGGAAAACGAGCAGGGAAAGGAAGTTGCCTTGTACTACTTGAGCAGAACACTAAACGGTCCGGAGCTGAGTTATTCGCCCATTGAAAAGACATGTCTAGCACTGTTCTTTGCCATTGACAAGCTGAGCCACTACATGCAAGCTCACACGGTACGTCTCATTGCCAGAGCTGATCCTGTCAAATATATCTTATCCAGACCAATCTTGTCAGGACGACTTGCCAAGTGGGCAGTAATCCTACAAAGCTACGACATTGTCTACGTGCCTCAAAAAGCAGTCAAAGGACAAGCTCTAGCAGACTTCCTTGCAGATCACCCTGTTCCGTCAGATTGGGAGTTCACAGACGATCTTCCAGATGAAGAGGTCTTTTACATTGAGACACTACCACCATGGACGATATTCTTTGATGGTGCAGCAAGGCGTGATGGTGCTGGTGCCGGCATAGTGTTTGTCACCCCTCAACGACAAATACTACCATATGCTATCATTCTCGGTGAGTTATGTTCAAATAATGTTGCTGAATACCAGGCTTTGATCATTGGTCTTCAAATGGCTGTCGATATGAAGATTCCAACTATAGAAGTCCATGGAGATTCCCAGCTTGTCATCAACCAACTTACAGGATTGTATGACGTGAAGAAAGAGGATCTTGCGCCTTACCATCAACGTGCTCGACAGCTAATGGATGAATTTGAAAGCATCACCTTGGAGCATGTGCCTCGACGAGAAAACACTCAGGCAGACGCGTTGGCTAACCTGGCCACTTCTCTTGCAAAGTCAGAAATTCAGGCTACAGTTGTTGCCGTATGCCAGAAATGGATAGTGCCGCAGAAGGATGATGAAGAAATTACAGCAGCCAACGCTGTATCTATACGTCTCGCGGAGGACGAAGATTGGCGCCAACCAATCATTGACTATCTACAGCACGGGAAGCTGCCTGAAGATCGTCGTCATAAGACAGAAATTCAACGACGAGCTCCCCGGTTCATATACCTCAAGGATGCTCTGTATCGAAGGTCTTTTGATGGAGTTCTACTTCGCTGCCTAGCCAATGAAGAGGCAAAACAGGCTCTCACTGAAGCACATTCTGGTGTTTGTGGCGGACATCAATCGGGGCCTAAGTTGCACTTCCAACTCAGAAGGATGGGATACTACTGGCCAACCATGGTACGTGATTCAATTGAGTTTGCTAAAACCTGTCAAGCTTGTCAATTTCATGCGAATTACATACATCAACCACCGGAGCCACTCCATCCAACTGTCTCATCCTGGCCCTTTGAAGCTTGGGGTCTCGACTTAGTGGGGCCCTTGCCAAAGTCATCCCTGGGTCACCTGTACATCCTTGCAGCAACCGACTACTTCTCAAAATGGGCTGAAGCTATTCCACTTAGAGAGGTAAAGAAGGAGCATGTTGCCAATTTCATCCGGACTCAGCTGATCTATCGCTATGGAGTCCCTCGATTCATCATCACTGATAATGGTAAGCAGTTCTACAACAGCTTAATCGACAAACTCTGCGAGAAGTTCAAGTTCAAGCAGTACAAGTCATCCATGTACAATGCCTCAGCAAATGGCTTGGCTGAAGCATTCAACAAGACCTTATGCAACCTGTTGCGGAAGGTAGTCTCTAAATCCAAAAGAGATTGGCATGACAGAATTCCAGAGGCATTATGGGCGTATCGTACAACTTACCGGACTCCAACACAAGCGACGCCATACTCACTTGTCTACGGTGTCGAAGCAATACTGCCGTTGGAAACACAGATTCCATCCCTGCGCATGGCTCTTCTGGAAGGACTCACACAGGAGGAGAATGCTCGCCTACGTCTGGATGAGTTAGAAGCTCTCGATGAAAGGAGGCTCGAAGCACAACAGCAACTTGAGTGCTACCAAGCCCGGCTCACCAACACGTTCAACCGCAGGGTCCGCCTTCAATCTTTTCAAGTTGGAGATCTTGTTCTTGCAGTGCGACGGCCCATCAACATGAAGCATCGGCCTGGTGACAAGCTTACTTCCAAATGGGACGGGCCATACTTAGTGCAGGAGGCCTACACTCACAACGCTTACATGCTGTCAGACCAAGAAGGCGTCCGAATCGGCCCGATCAATGGTAAATTTCTGAAACAGTATTATGTGTAAATATGTTTTAAAAAAAAAAAAGAAAAAAATCAAAAAAAAAAAAAAAAAAAAAGTTGCGAAGTCCCGATCTGAGAAACCAAGCGAAAGTCCAAACCCAAACACTTGAGCCCAGTCCAGACTCAAAACCCAAACACTCAACCCAAATCCAAAAGTCCAAACCCAAACACTCGACCCAAAAAACCCAAATCCAAATCCAAAAAACCAACCCAAATTCAATTCAAAGCCCAAAACCCAAAAAATTCCAAGTTTCAAACACAGTCCAGAAACCAAGTTCAAAATCCAATCCAACTCCTGGCCCGCATGAGTATAAACTGTGAACGGCCCAAAAATATAAAACCGACGGAGGGTTTGATTCTGAAAGTCAGCATCAGTCTCAACCGATCTTCACCACATACCAAGACCTTTGCTCCTCTGCCGCAAGAAAGATGGAACCAGTTACAGAACCTCAAGACAAGGGAGAAGAAAGGTCACCTCGCACAAGGTGGCAACCGACCATGGCACAACTGCAAATTTTGGAGGAAGTCTTCTACAACGATGGAGGTATTGTCCCTAACTCTACACAGATTCTCCAACTTGTCTCACGACTTCGCCCGCTAGGGGCAGTCGAAGGAAAAAATGTATATTTTTGGTTCCAGAATCGGAGACATAGGGAAACAGTGGCGCTGAGAGATGGTATTTCCAAAGCACAGCCTGTTGTTCCTATAGTAGATCTCACCAGTACAGCTTCACCCTCAAATGAAGCCGGCCCAAGTTCTACCACTGCAATGGTTTCTCCACGGTACGTTCATCAAAGTCGTAGCCTATGGGAGCATACATACTGGTCCTGGTGGTTTCACGGAGTCAGCCAAGGGTTCATCCCTCCTAGATACTTAAGTCTAGGAGGAATTTTTCTAGCACACAGGAGTCATTCCGGCGAAATTTTGCCTCTCTTTCCAGAATATTCCGGCAGCATCAACCAGCCGGAAAGCGACGTCAACATCATCGGCCCACCAGACGAGGTCGAGCTTGACTTGGAACTGCGCCTCGGGCCCCGCTAGGACGGCCGACAAAATAAGGTGCAACGACTTTGGCAGCACGCGGCAACGACTTCTGCAGCACACGGCAACGACTTCTGCAACACACGGTAACGACTTTCGTGTCATGCGTCAGCCGCTGCCTCTGTTGTCTCTTATGCAGGAAAGGGACGTGGATGGCCCTACTCGAATCTGCGTACCTTCTTTTTGACTTTTCAAAAAAAAAAAAAAAAAAAAAAAAAACTTTATCGCATGTATATATATCTTGCATTCCCGAGTTGTAATATTCACCCCTCAGCTCTTCTTTCTCAAAAGAAAATGGCTAGTCTCTGCACTTGTCTCAGGAAGTTCTTCGATCAAGAAGTTGGAGGCTCACGAGCTAAGAAAAGAAGGAGTAGTCTTCTTCGAGGGATCCCTAAAAGCCCTCGAAACTCAGTCTCCAACGCCATCGGTGTCATGGAGTTCCAACTACTCTCCTTAGTTCACATCTACCACAGAGGGATGAGAAGCTGCAATTATCCTAATCTTTCTTTGGATGCAGCGACGTACAGGGAAGTTCCAACTACTCTCCTTACGTCGAAGCAGACTTGGAAATCATCACTACAGTCAGTCTCTCTGTGAGCCGGTCTTGAAGTTCCAAGGTCCTGAGCCTTTCTCTTGGGGAGGTTGAAGTTCTTTACCTACCGGATCATCCTCACCAGAGCTCTGGAACTTTAAGAGATATAAAAAATCCTTTGCGGGCTATGGAAGTTCGAACGCACCTGGAGCCAAGACTTCAATTTTTATATTGGCTGGGCTGCTAACTTCCTCAAGATCATATCGGTTTCCTATTGCGATCCAACAACAGCGGACATGGTCAAAGATAGAAGACTCCAAGATTCAATGTTCATCAGGACTTTTCAAATTTCAAACTGGACTTCAAGACTCGGTTCAAATTATCTCTGTAAAAATTTTTTTACCGACCCTTGAAGTGGGGGCATTTGTAAACAAATAATTTAAAAAAAAAAAAAAAAAAAAAAAGGTTGGCAGTTGCCAACCTCATTAACTACCACCAACCAAATGGTTGGTGGCAGGCAGGGGGAGGCCTATAAATTGGCCTCCCCCCCAATTGAAAAACAAGCCAGCAGCAGAGAAAAGAAAGAAGAAAAAAGAAAAGAAGGCAGCCAGCAGCAAGCGGAAAAAGAAAAAAAAAAAAGGAAAGAAGAAGAAAAAAGAAAAAGAAAAAAAAAAGAGAGAGATAGTAAAAAAAAAAAAAAAATCGAAATATTACAAATCCGGCTGGGATTAAGTCTCATACGGCTCTCAGCAAAATCCAGGCAACTCATCCGAGAACAAGTCTATTCGACCCTCGGTGAAATTAAGTCAGATCAGCTCAGATCGAGTCTCTACGGTTCCTAAACGTAGTCAAAACATCCAAATCAGACATAATTTCAGTCTATCCAGTTCAAGAAAAAGCGGTGGAAATTATTTCTATCCAGATCAAACTCGTGTACCCCTTGACGAAGTCAAAAAAAAAAGGAACACTAATCGGAGGATCTACGGAGATCGACCCCTCGTAAATTTTCTTTTACTTTACAATTTTTATTTATAAGTTATTTTTGTATTTTTGAGTTTAATTGTTTTAGACTCGAAATTTACGCTTTACATCCCCAAAAATAAAGTCATCATGAAAGTTACCTAAATCTCTTGACACTAAATCAACACCTTCGTGCTCGTATTATTCCAAAAATATCAGAAATTTAACGTATGAACGTTCACGATAAAGATGTATATCCACATAGATCACTTGTGTGTGGTTATTTCGGCCAAATCCTTGCTTAAGTTTCTAGCGAGACCCCAGCAGCATAGAGATTCTATCTTAACATATTTAGCCACAAGCGTTGGAGTTAAAAAGCATAAATATGACATAATTAAGCTCTGTTCTCTTTATTTTGTACGATACTGATGATGTGTCTTGAATTATATATATATATATATATATATATATAATAAAAAAATTTATTATAAATATGTCGATTATCAGATTTTTGAACTGAGACCGGCATTTAGATAGTTGGGATACCTCATTCAACTGTCTCTAAAAGAACAGATTTATTACTCGAATACTACTATATTTGAACGTGACTCTCCCAAACTAACTACGACATTAATGAGTTGTAAATTATATCGCATTGCAGCCGATTAGGCAAGAGAGGCCGGTGTTGCCTCAGGCGTTGGCACTGGGATCCAAAACCATGTCGAATATAAGGGAAATATATCAGATCACTACTAAACTATCACTTTAGGTGGTTATTGAATCCGATATTTAATTACAGATTTTATTTGCTTTTTTTTTTTTAAGTTTATATTTGGATAAGATCCCTAAATTGTTTATTTTTATTTCTTAAACCACTTAATTAGTACAAAATAGCAATATTACATATAAAGAATTAAATCTTTTCCAGTAAGATATTGAAGATAAGAACTTGAAGAAGAACAAAATTATAATTCACGAAAAGGAAAGAAAAAAGAATTGGAGCCACCACATTAATTTTTTTCCACATTTTTACACTTATTTTAGTTAAACGTTAAATAAAAAGAGAGTGTAACTTCGAAAATACCACAAAAAATGTTTTATATATTTCAACTTAACTCATATTTGTGAAAACAAAAATAAAGTGAGTGCCACAGTCCTTAGCCATCTCAGCCGGTTAATTTCTTGGGTTTGATTTATGCATTATACTGTGCCACTAAATATAATTTTTATATTTAAATTAACAAATACAATTATTTGTTAACAAAATATAATTATATTGATAAAATATGAAATAATATAAAAAATAATAAATTTAAAATTTAAAATTAAATAAATATTATTTTAAAATTTAAAATATGTAGATCTTATATAATATAAATTATAAAAAAAATTACACAAATTATTAAAATAATTACATTTTATTAATATATGATTGAGTCCCATTAGGTGGACGGAATTAGGTAGACAGAAAATAAACATAAAAATTTTTTTGTGCAACCAGGTGGCTTATTTGTTCAACCAGGCACTTAATTTTTACAACGAAAAAATATATAAAAAAATACTTCAAAATTTGTTACAATAATTAAATTTCTCGTTACATAAAAGAATTATTTAGTTGCACAAAAAAATTCTCACGTCTATTCTCTGTCCACCAAATTTCATCCACCTATATTTTTCCTATATGATTATATTATTCAACTTCCATAGGGCGCACTAGCGTGGCTCATGTCCTAAGCTTTTCTGTAATTTCTACCACCTTTCTGCGTGCTGGGTCCATCCTTAGTACTGGTTACTGTTTTAGTCCAGCTCTGGGTCAATGCCTGCCTTATAAAACATTGTAACGAAATGAAAGGGTGGTTAGATAATTAATTAATTGATTAACTTAAAACGTCATTTTCAGGTACTGGGGCCCATTTCCATTGGAGAGACCTGACACTTTAGATGGTCAGTGGCAAGGACTTTTCTATTCGCACGTGCTCAAAAACCAATGGAAATGCCGGCAAAGCATTGCTTCGAATAGTCAACTCCACGAAACATCTCACAGATCGTACGGTTCAGATTTGTCCCTCGGCGCTTGAAGGAAGGCCTAACAAACCAAGTTGTTGTTGGGACTTTTTGATATGACAACAAGTTTTATTAATTAACATGATATATATATATATATATATATATATATGTAATTCATTGGAAATTAGTAAGACAAAGTATGAGTTATTGCACTGTATACTATAAAACCGAATAGTTTCAACATGGTTCTTGAATATTATCTTATACACACAATTACGCGTCCTGCTATTGAATTTTTTGTTTAATGTCAAATTTAAACTGTAGAATCTTTCTTAATTTTAAGTAGTTATGAATTTGTTGGAGTTGATGTTAAGCATATGTATATAAATGAATATTAAGAGAAGATTAACGCCAAAATTATTCTTAAAAGCCAATAAATTTTCAAATCAAAACCATCTAATATCCAACGTGTTAATTCTTATTAGGTGTCAATTAACGCTACGAGTTGAAGAGTATCCTATGATAAATAAGGGACTTTTTTTTTCTCTCTCTCTCTCTCTTTTTGGTTTGGATTTTTTTACTATTTAACAAAAAATTATGTTAACACACAATATTAAATATAAAATTGTTATGTAATAATATAAAAAATTAAATCATAAAAATATATTAAATTAAAAAAATTATTAAAGTAAATACATTTCTTTTATTTATTATAAATTATATAATTATACAATAGCATCCGCAAAATTTGAGTCACATGAAAAATGGTACGGCAAAGACAGATGTGCTTTATGTGTGAGTTACAGCTGGAATTAGCGGGCATACAGCTGGCAATGTACCAGCACAGACACGCAGCAAGTGTCACCAGTTTTATCGAATTTTCTTTCATTAATATTTTTTATAAAAAAAACCCTCTTTTTTTTTTTTTTTTTTTTGTTCTAATTAGAAATGCAGCTGTCTCACTGCACTGTGGTAAACCCAAGTACCCAACAAGAGGGAGGAGGCCACACTCTCAGTCTGGACGACAGCAGAGCCAAAATCCAAGGCAGAACTCTTAGTTTCTCTTCCCCTCTTCTTGTGCCTTTTATGTGTTTCCCCTTTTACCCTTTCTTTTTTCTTTATTGCAAATTGGGGCTGTTCCAGATTTTTCTTTGTATAGGGCTATTGGGTTTTCAAGAAGCTCCTTTAGGACAATGAAAAGACTGGACCTCTCTGCATTTGGGAAATTTTTTAGTTCATGGGGCTACTGTACTGTCCTTGTTCTTTTGAGCATTGATTAGGATTAATGTTTAGAATTCTGTTAGACAATTTTATTTTAAATTATAATTATTAATTATATAATTTATTTGATAATATTTAATATTTTTTAAGCTGTATATAGACATTGCTATCTAAATTTTTTTTTTAAATGTTTTGTTCTCCCACGGCCACATTTTATGGTGCCGGGTGTTGATTTTTGGAATGTGATTATGACTAGTAATTCAAAGTTTTAAGAGAAAACACGTAAATATATATGATACGAATTATTAAATAATTAAATTTTTAAAAAATAAATTATTATATATTATTAAATATGTTACATGTTCTTTTTAAATTAAATTATATAATAAAACTTTTTTTTTTCTAACAAGTTCCATTCACACAAATGGCTGGCTGGGGGCAAAATGATTGGGTGTTCCTGCCCAGCATCATTGGTGCTTTGAATATTCGCCGCGGCAATTTTGGATTGATATTGGCACGATATTGAACAAAGAAAAAAAGTTATGTTCATCCATTATTAGTTGAACTTGTGATTGTTTATTTATTTATTTTTTTGTTTTTTTCTTGAGAATGAACTTGTGATTAAGTTGGAAGAACAAAGTTTTAGTTATAATAACATGTAAGAAGGGAAAAAGAACATTTTTCTTCGAGAGCATATCCATAAAGCGTTTTTTCTTATCTTGCAATCTTAATGATGATGCAAGTAGATAACATGCGAACTCAAAAGTAGTAACCTCATCATTCACAGCAACCATCTATTTGTCAGGAAGAAAAACGAACTCTCTATAGACTCTTTGATTGGCCAACCCGCTTTGGAGCGAATATTGGGATCCAAATATTATATACTATTTACAACAGTAGACATCAGTTAGGATTTTTCAGTGTTGTTTATAAGATCAAAATTTTATAGCGTTTTCTTTTTTTTGCAACTTTTAAAGAGGAAGAAGAAATCTCAACCAACGTGTGCAACGAATCCTTCAACAATTCATTTGCTGTGTCGCAATAAAACTTAGAGAAGAAAAAATCTATTTGGTTGTCATTTTATGGTGTTGTACGTAATTGTCATTATACGATATGACAGAAAAAATTATACAATATATCAGAGAAATTATAAGAAATAACTCGTGTAACTAGCATTAAAATAAATTTTGATTTTTATTGGTTAGTTATACATCGTATAATTTCTTTTGATATGTCTTATAATTTTTTTATAATTCTTTTGTCACGTCATATAATTTTCTTTATCACACTTTATATAACAACTATTTAATAGATTCTTAAAAAAAAGTCACCTAATTATGTCGAAAACAAATTCCCCAAAAATACTTGAGTAATACTAAATATTTTGAAAATCAGGTCATAAAACATTTTAAAATATATAATTATGAAAAAAAATTATTAATTTTTTTAATATCATTAAACAAAAAAAAATCAATAATTTTTTTTATAATTATATATTTTAAAATATTTTATAATATAATTTTTAAAATATTTATCATTGATCAAAATGCTTTGCTTGCTACTCTCCAATTTATAAAGGTTTTACTCAATGGATGAATTCAAAACGATCAACAACACCACGTTGCCAACAATGTTTGACCAAAAGATCTTAACCAAAACTCACCACCCCTTCTTCCACAAAAACAAAGCCACCCAAAATCGTAGAAATCTCGAAATGTCAGTGGCAATTACGTCTCCACAAACAAAAAAAGGCCAACGCGAGTCAAAATTCTCGTTAACCTCAATAAAACAATTATTTTGATTAAACAGTTAAAAAAAGAAGACATATTAAAGAAAGATCCTTTGACGAAGGCAGAACAAATCCGTCATTTTAGAATATCACCCAGGGCAAATGTGTCATTTCCTTCAATCTATAAGTACCTTCGGCTCGCTGCTTCGCTTCCCAATACTTCTTCCCCAAGTGCAAAGCACGTGTTTCTCTCTCCTTCCTCTTTTTCTCTCTCTAGAAAAGGAAATAAAGAAAGGGTCCATTTCCTCGACAAAAAAAGGATCCCTTTTCACCGGCGACTACCCCTTCAAGAGACCGCCGGTGACCTGTTCGAAACCGGCGAGGTGGTTAGAAACTGGAAGGTTTCATTTTATGTTAACTTGCAGGGAGGGATACTCAAACAAAGAAACAATCTTTTTCGCCATGAAGCGGCGTCGTTTTCGTGCTTAGATTGGATTGGTATAAGTGTATATATTTGATGGGGAGGGTAGCGGTGGGAGTGGCGGTGGGGGTGGCGGTGGTGGCGTGTGCGGTGGCGGGTCTGGTGGTGGGGAGGAGGTTGGGGAGGAGGAGGAAGTGGAGGAGGGTGGTGGAGGTGGTGAAGGAATTGGAGGAGTCTTGTGAGACCACCGTGGGGAGGCTGAGGCAGGTGGTGGACGCCATGGCCATCGAGATGCATGCCGGTTTGGCCTCTGAAGGCGGCTCCAAGCTTAAAATGTTGCTTACTTATGTCGACCGTTTGCCTAATGGGTAAATCAGTTTATCATCCGCCTGTGTTGTTGTTCTTCATGAATTCTTTTTGAGGATATGCGCATGCCTGCCTGATATGATCGCTTAGTTTTTGTTTTTGGTGTTGAATTCCTTTTTTTGTGATTGCAAGTGATGACTATTTTGAACTCAGTTTTCCTTAATTAAGGTCTTGTTCTCGAGTTTTTGTGAATGTAAAAACGGTGTTAGAAGAGTTCTCCCACAAGAAGTCCAAAAGAAGCTCGAACCGGATTAGTCGGATCCTGGTTGTCCAGATGCCGGGTCTAGTAATATATATATAATTTTTCAGTTGGAAATGAATTATTTTTTAGGCCCCCATTGGTTGTATGAAATTGTTCCGTTGTAACCTTAAACTCTTGCTGTCGTTCCGTTGCAACTTGGTCACTCTTTCTGTGTCTTGTATCTGTTCCTTGTTTTTGCACACCTTTGTCCAAATTTGTGAACTTTAAAGTATTTCGGCTATTTCAAATATTGCTTAAGCATGGGCGTTAGTTTTGGTGTCTTTGCTGTTTTCTCCTTTCTGTTATACGTATCCTTTTCCTTCCTTGTATTTCGCTTCCGTATTTGTTGGGTATATTCTTTTGTGGGATACTGCTTCGTTAGTTAATAATAATATAATAATCTACTTTTAATTTATTAACTAGTGTGGATCACGTTGTCTATAGTTTAGGCATTTTTCATAGTCATTAGTGACGAATAAATTCATTAACTATTTGCGTGAGGAATATCATTTTATGTCATATCTTGATAAATAATGTTTATAAGAATCTCGGTGTTGGTTCCTTTTCAGTCCTATTTTCATTACTGAATGAAAATTTTAAATGCCAAACGTTTGAATTAAGTATCTGTTTAGAGTTTGCTATTTTATTGTGGTCATAAAAGATTGTGCCAATTTTTTCTTCACCTTCTTTTTAGAGCTGGAGCATGGATGTATTAATGACTATAATACTTGCTATGTCATGTGCGCTTTAATGGAGTCAATTGATACTCGTAATGGTTGAAAATTTTTGACAGCTTAGCATTATCGAGTATTGGTAGGATCATAGTGGACCTGATATGAGAGCTGCTACTGTACTACTATGTTGCTGCATATCTTCATTGAGACATCTCCTCTTTATTATTTTACTCGGTTTTGAGATATTTTCATGAGCTATCAATAACAAACATCACCCACGAGATTGAGCCGGAGCTTTACCTTAAATTTTATTTGCCTTTTTAAGGACCATTAGTTGGCTTTTTTTTTTTTTTTTTTTGCACTATGTGTTTCTTGTGTTTGCTTAGTGTGTGTCCATAAATTGATTCTTAATGTTGTTGTCAGGAGTGAGATAGGAACTTATTATGCTCTAGATCTTGGGGGTACTAATTTTAGGGTCTTGCGGGTTCAGCTAGGAGGTAGAATGTCCTCAATCTTGTCGCACCAAGTGGAAAGGCAACCAATTCCTCAGCGCTTGATGAGGAGCACAAGTGAGGTGACAAAGATTAAACTGTAAAAGTTTTGCTATATTTTTGTCATGCTTAAATAAAGAAGATTATATAATTAACACACGCTGATGTGTTCAAAATTTTATATATGCTCTTGCCCACAGGATCTATTTGACTCTATTACTTCGACGTTAAAGCAGTTTGTTGATAAAGAAGAAAGTAGTTCTGAGCCCTCTGCAGCTAGATCAAGGGAACTAGGATTTACATTCTCTTTTCCAGTGAAGCAACTGTCTATTCGTTCAGGGATCCTTATCAAATGGACAAAAGGACTTGCTATTGAAGACATGGTTGGTGTGAAATTCTCTGCTTGTAACAATGCTGAGTCTTTTTCTAATCTTTCTTGTAAAGGGCAACTGCATGATTTTTTGAACCACATCTTGCCATGCTGTTGATGGTACCTCGGCTCCTGTTCTGCTCTCTCTCTCTCTCTCTCTCTCTCTCTGTGTCAAACTTATGCATTATATGCTGCTTTTAAAAGGCGCGGCTAAAAATTGTTGCAAGAGATTTTTAAATTTTGTTCAGCCATATTTTACAGTTTGTAAACAAGAACAATCTAAACTTTTCTCGGTCCTATTATGACAGATATGTCATGTTTTAGGGGAGATAAGCAAAGAAACTCGGTCCAGAAACAAGCATAGTAATTGATCTAGAAGCATTTCACAATATGATGGAGTGAGTATTGAAAATAATGTCTGCTATCTGTTGACTTAATTTGCTAATTGTTGTAGGTTGGAAGAGAGATTGTTGGGTGTTTACAGGAGGCGCTGAACAAGAAGGGTTTAGATATGCAGGTTGCTGCATTGGTAAGCACTCTATTATTTTCCTCAAGCAATGGCTGTTATGTTGAGGGACTAGGATAAATGGAAGTGGATGCCTTGTGAGATTGTTCATTAATATAATCCTTTAGATTTTCTTTTCATGCCACGCAACTTCGTGGATTTTCTTAAGAGAACACTTATATGCTTACTCTTATTTCTTCTAAATAAGTGGTGTAATTTACATGTCTGTTTTTGTTTTCAAATTTGCATTCCTATGAGACAACAACAGTTGGAGACTGTCTTTGAAGCAAGTATTTCTTTTCTATGCATTGGAAGACAGTACCATTTTTTTAAGTACTTTGGTGTTCTATTGTATCATTTGTGGACATTAACATGTTATTCACTATTGTTTTTCATCATTTATGTTATTATTGACCCTAACCATAAAATGGAGGAAAAAGAGGTCACCTATGCACATAAAAGGCACACACCACAAAAAGGGAAGGGACGGAGAAGAGAGAGTTCTTTTTTTTTTTTTTTTTGAGGGAGGGGGGAGGGGGGGGGGGAGAAGGTTTATATGTGTGTCAGCTTTCCTTTTATTGTTGCCTTTTCCCTTTCGCATATAAATTATACTGTTCTCGCTGTTTCTTATTGAAAAAGAAAAGGCATAAATTACTATCAATGATTAAGCAGGTAAATGATGCCGTGGGGACATTGGCTCTTGGACATTACCATGATGGAGACGCTGTTGCTGCAGCAATATTTGGAACTGGTACTAATGCTTGCTATTTTGAGCGAGCAGATGCTATCATAAAATGTCAAGGACTTCTTAAATCTTCTGGAGGCATGGTATTCTTTATTGTCTCATTCAGGCATTTTCTCATATTGCCTCTTAAAAAAAATAATAAAAGTAGTTGACTACTGGTTTGTTTTGCTCACTTCATTCCACCTCTTAATTAGGTTGTAAATGTGGAATGGGGAAGTTTCTGGTCATCACATTTGCCAAGAACTTCTTATGACATTGATTTGGATGCTGGAAGCCATAATCCGAACGATCAAGTAGGAGTAATTGCTTGTGATTTTGTCATTTCTTAAAAGGAACAATCTTGAGGATCACTGGATTTATCTGCAGGGTTTTGAGAAAATGATATCGGGATTGTATCTAGGTGAGATTGCGAGGAGGGTGATTCTCAGAATGTTACAGGAGGCTGATATCTTTGGACCTGTACCATCCAAATTATCAGCACCCTTTAGTTTGCGGTATGTGCCTGCATCGTACTTTTTCTCTCTGTTGCATGCTTGGGTGCATGTGTTTGCAATGTGCACACGTATGAGATGGCATAGTTGCTTAGTATCTCAATTTATTGAATTTACTTTGAATGAAGTAAACTGCTATTTTGTTCCCTATCTGGGACTTGATCTTTCTCCTCAATCTATAAATTTTGATTAATTGATCGATGAAGGCAGCATATTACTTTTACCGGAACAAAGGATTTCATGTTTACATGCCGCCATTTGATCCCAATGATGGAACTTCTTGCTGCATTTCTATACACTCTGCTAGGGTGTAATTAATGATTTTTAATGTTGAATGCAAGTATGCCTACATTGGACAAAATTTCACTTTTTGTCCTATGTTACTCTAGAACAACTTTGATGGCTGCAATGCACGAGGATGGCACTTCTGATCTGAAGGAAGTAGCTAGAATCTTGAGAGAGACTCTGGAGGTAGATTATTTAGACAGCTCTTATACGTTTATTTGTTAACAGACTGCGAAAGCTACTTGTTTTGTTTCTATGTTCTTGTGTTGTAATTTGTGTTGCGGCTGCTTGGTACAGATTCCGGAAGTCCCCTTGAAGTTCAGAAAGCTTGTCGTAAGAGTTTGCGATGTTGTGACGCGCAGGGCTGCTCGATTGGCCGCTGCTGGCATTGCGGGGATCTTGAAGAAGATCGGCCGAGATGGGACCGGGGGCATTACCGGTGGAAGAAGTAGAGGAGACATGAAGATGAGAAGAACGGTTGTGGCAGTCAAAGGGAGTCTGTATACTAAGTATATGATGTTCCGCGAATACTTGCATGAAGCCTTGAATGAAATCTTGGGCGAAGAAGTCGCCCGACATGTCATTCTCCCGGTCGCTGAGGATGGATCAGGTGTTGGAGCAGCTCTTGTCGCCGCGTCCTATTCAGCCTACAATGTGGATACCGTACAGTTGCTATAAATATATAACATCGCGTATATATACGTATAGCACCTGTAAATGTAGAGAATTCTTTTCAATATCCATATACATGAAAAAAGGGGTTTGTCTCAAAGATGATTGTAATTAATTGCATTATTATTTTGTTCATATTCGTTCTTCCCTTTCTTAAAGCACCATTCTTGGCGTGGTGGACACAACATTTTCACTTCTCACGTAGAAATTGATTTAAAAAAATTTGGTAATTTTACTTAAAACAGTTTTAAAGTAACAATAATGCGTTATAAATTTTGGCGAATAATTAAATTTATATTAAATAAATGAATTAACCGTTAGACCGTTGAATAGGACCATGATTGTTAAAATTTTGATCTGAATTAACAATTCAAATCGTGGTAGGATCTTTTTAAAGTAAAATGTCAATAAATTTTCGATTCAAATTATGAGATTGGTAGAATTCTAATTCAATCTTACAATCTTCATTTTCTTTATAATAAATTTTTAAATTAGAACTTATCCTTATTAATAATACTACAAAAAATTATAAATTTGTCTTTGTTAAAATTTAAGTACGAAATATGGCCAAGTAAATAATTAGATTTATAAAAATTATTTTGGTGATAACCATGAATACAAAAAAAGTTATTTTTCTTTAATACAATAAAAGAATTATTATGAATCCTCTTATTATCGGTGAGTTAATATGTATAAAATATTTAATTATAAGTTTTATATATTAATATTAATTAATTTTTTTATTATTAATATAATTTTATAATTCTACGATTTGATCTCGATATGGTCGACATTTTAAACCGATCCTACTTAGAATCTTGATTCGAATTGGATGGGCTGAGTTGCTGCATATCATTAAGTTTTACTCTTTTGATTTTTGTCAATGAAGGAGCAACGATAGGTCGGTTGCTAACAAAAATCGTTAATTACTAAGAGCATGAGACGACATGTCGGTGCATATATAGATGCACACGGTGAATAGAACTGCGGAACCCTCGGCTTGCATAACTAACTAAAAGTCGAAAGCTGATACTTCCGTCACTCAGCACATCCTCTCCGTTTCAATGGCAACCGACGGCAAGCCAAAGTCCGCCGCTACCGGCGCCGCCGCCACCACCAACAAGAGCAAAAAAGGGAAGCAGCGATATCTCCCCTATAATGTAATTATTTCCCTTTTTTTGTTTTTTTTTTCTTCCCGTCTCAAATCACTAGCCTTTGATTTATATTTAATTATATATTTTCTCTTCCTTTTTTTTTTTGGTTGTAGAAACCAGTGAAGAAGAAGGGCTATCCGTTACGGCCAGGAGTGGAAGGATTCTTTGTTACTTGTGATGGTGGCCGAGAGCGCCAAGCCGGTTTTGAGGCCATTAATGTTATAGACTTTGTATCTTCTTCTATATCAATCTCTTTCTACTTTATAGTTCATGCTTTATATTTAAAGTTTCGTTTTTTAAGACTTGTTTTGGTTTTTTATTGCTGATTCCATATCTGGGTATTTGTTTTTCTTGCTGAGTTCAATGTTTTCTTCGTCTAATTGCTTGTAATATTTCAAAATTGTAGAAATTTTGATGCTTTTGAACTGGGTCTCTGATTTTATGTTTCAAACTAGGCTGCTAAATGATCAGAATTCCTTTTATCCCTCTTTCCAGTTTATGTTTTCTTGTCCTGTTTCGCTGTAATGTTGGATGGAGGCATCTTGTATTTTTGTATTCAATTCTGTCCGGTTTTTCTGGAATCTCTTGCTCCATGCTTTCTTCCCTCAGTCTTCTACTTCTCTGCAGGGGGTTCCATGGATTGGATGTCAGTTGCCATTGTGCCGAATATTTTTGAAGAGTTTAATAAAGTCTTTTATTCAATCTAAATTGTTGTTCCTTTATGCGTTGAAGTACTCAGTTTTATAGAGATTTAGAGTTTTAAGATTGTGTCCTGGTGGTCAATGAAGAAATCCTCTATGGCTTTATCTGAATTTGCTGATACTTACGGGTTTTCAGTCAGATTAAAGGATTCTGGCTGGGATAGAAAAGAGGGGGAAAATAGGATGAAAGTAGCAAAGGGAAAAGGTTTAATTAAACTATACACTGACAAAAGAGGGAACAAAACAGTAGGCTGTTTGATTCACTTTAACAGCAATGTAAACTAGTCTATTGGACTTATAAGGCGAATTATGTTATATGAGGTTACATGGCTTATTCTGCCTTGCAGTTTTTTGAGGAGCTAGTCCATGAAAAGGATTCAAGTGTGAAGATTTCACAATTGCCTAATAAACCTTTGAACAAAAAGATTAAGTTCACATATTCTGACGATGAAGAAGAGAAAGGAGAAGAAGAAGAAGAAGAAGAAGATAGTGATGAAACTGATTCTAGTGAGGAGGATGAGGAGAAGGAAAAGGAGGATGGAAAAGAGGAGATTAAATACGATACTCGTCAAATCAATGATGTTGAAAAGAAAGTTCTGGCAAATGAAAACTCATGTTCTGCTGAGTTGGATAATGCATGCCCTGACAATCAGACAGAAGAAAGGATGAATGACAATGAAGAGAATGATAAAAATCAATCACATGAATCTGAGGAGCCACCAGTAAAGAAGCAATGCATAGAAGTGCCTGCTGCAAAAGGTGGAGTCCAACAAAAAGTGGAGGAGAAATCAATTGATAAGCTCATTGAAGATGAACTCAAAGAACTTAAAGATAAGAACAAGGTGACTTATACTGTTCCCACCTCTGGATAACAACTTATAATTATGCTTCCTGATTACAGGACATTTGTATGGCAAGGACAAAAATTGATTTTGTGACTAAAATTCCTTAGCTTATGCCACTTTCTCCTTAATTTTTGTTGCTGAAAGATGCTCTTATTTTTTTTACTGCTATTTTTTTGTATTTATTGTCATTTTGATTTAAATATACTCTTTCCTGATTTTGGACCTATATAGTATATAGCATATCCTTCACATAGTGATTATCCCAAAGATAAGGGTTGTACTCACCATAGCTATTGGTTCTATATTTGATCGTATGGTTATTATTTATTGTATTGTTTATATATTCTATTAATGTCAAACAGAGGCGCTTTATCAACCTCGATTCAGGTTGTAATGGTGTTGTCTTTGTTCAAATGCGCAAGAGAGATGGAGACCCTTGCCCCAAAGATATTGTGCAGTATGTGATGACTTCTGCTGCGGCAACAAGGAAACACATGTCAAGGTTCGTGAATTGCTGACATGTTAGTTGAAATTTAAGAAAAGTGCAGTAGCTTCCAACCAATGAGATTCCCCCTTTGCGTTTGATGTTTGTGCAACGAGTTTGGGCTGTCAATGCCATTTCATAGGGCTGTTTCACCGGTCTAAACATATAAACATATTCTCATATGCAGGTTCCTCTTAAGGGTGTTACCAATTGAAGTTGCATGTTATGCTTCAGAAGAGGAAATTTCAAAAGCAATTGCACCAGTTGTAACAAGATATTTTCCTGTGGATACGAAAGAGCCACAGAAGGTACTAGATTATCTGTTTCATTTATTTTTTGGGTTGGGATTTGATAAAGTATTGAGTGTAGAGCCCCGTCATATGCTACGGAAAACCAAGTTTTGCTAACTTTAGATTAAGTAATAAAGAAAAAGAATTCTCCTCTATGCATCTACGATGCGCCCATCCCTTGCAGCAGCACCTGAAGTCTGACAGCTTATTTGCTTTTGCAGTTTGCAGTAATGTATGAAGCCCGTGCAAATACTGGTATAGACAGGATGAAGATTATAAACGTTGTTGCAAAATCTGTTCCTGGACCTCATAAAGTTGATCTTAGCAATCCTGACAAAACTATTGTTGTTGAAATTGTCAAGGTACTTTAGTTTTACCACTCCGTTGAAAGTCTTATGGCATTCAGATTTGCTCCAAAAGCTTAACATTTACTGCAATTAACTCAATTTCTGTTCCTTATGGCATTTTCAGACTGTGTGCTTGATTGGGGTTGTTGAAAAGTATAAGGAGTTGGCCAAGTACAACCTAAGACAGCTGACATCCCCAAAACAATAGCAAGTTGTCACATTTTTGGCTTCCGCTGCTGCATGCTTTAGATCTGTTATGTAAAATTCTTATTCAATCTGACATCCCCCAAAATTCTACTAATGAACTAATAATGGACCAATATTGTCCCATCTTTGTTCGCTTGTGAACCATTGTTTCCATTTCTTATGATTTACTCCATATTTCTTTCCCTTCTGCTACTGGTCTACCTGCTTTAAACTATGACAGTTGGATTAAAGCTGCGCTTGCTTGGTCTCACGGTTGTCATCTTTGACTGGTCTTTTTTGTGAATGTCGAATACCTAGGACTTGATGATATTATATTAACTGAATTTAACCAGCAATCATTTTACCTGCATTAAGCCCCCAATGAAGCCATAGAGCTCCATACGGGCTGGGTCTAAGGTGCCTATTCCAGCATTGTTTCTTCATAAAATGAAGAAGGAATACAAAGATCTGCACTGGTAAAAACTTGAAGGGTTCCATAACTGTATTGTGGACACATGCAATATTGTTGTGTGGAAATGTGAAGCAGTGACAACGGGAAACTTGAAGGGGAAATCAGGTCGGCCCCGCAAACTCTCTTTCAATGAGGCAAGAGGCCAGCGATTATGGATGTATAAGGTAAAACAAGTTCACAGATCACTCTATCTGCAATCTCCTAATCAAAAAGCTGGCTTTTATGCACTTGGAGGCTTGTACAATGTCTCCACCATCTTCTTGTATTCTGCAAGACACAGAGGAGTGTACAATGGTTTAGAACTGAAAGAAAGAAATAATCATAAATTTGAGTAACTTCAGCAGTATTTACCTTCTTGATTGCTCCAAAGTTGTGCTGCCTGTGTGTTTAGAGGTGAGCTTATGTTTGGTTCTGAACATCACACACAAAGAGTTCAACAAATCAAGCCATTGAAAAACTGCAAAATTTATGCCCTTGATTATCCAGAAAGAAGGAGACAAGAAAAGAGCTTACCTCCAAGCAGACTCTGGATAGAAAGTAGAATTGTTCTAACATCATATGCAGATGACCATTTATCCTACATGGAAAAACCCAAATTCTGTCACATCTCAGACAACTGTTTTCTTTAAAGATGCATGTAAGGTGAAACAAGTTCACAGATCATCTTAATATTAATACCTGAAGAATATCCAGGCAAATGTTGCCATAGACATCTACATTAGGATGGAAGCAGCTAGTCTCAAACTTGACTTTTGGTGGCTTGAATGGATAGTCATTTGGGAAAGAAAGAGATAACTTGTATTCTGTTCCTTCAAAGACTGTGTCTTTGCTTCCAACAATTGTTCCTTTCCAGCAGAATATGTTTTCTTCCTCAGGAAATGCAGATATCCCAGTTTCTCCACTCATCTTTATATTGAAAGATCACAATCCACGAGTTTAATTTAACAATTTTGTTTACAAAATTAATTTCAGCCCCAATTCTTTGCACCCCCCCCCCCCCCCCCCCCCCCGAAAAAAAAACAGATCATGAAGGGGCTAATAAGAAAAAAAAAAAAAAAAAGAAGGGAGATTCGTTGTTCTTACCATGAGTGCCATCAGTTCTGATTGCAACCTGTTTCCCAACAAAAATAAAGTGGGGAGAAAAAAAAACAAGAACAATAAAGAGAAATTAGAAACAAATTAAAAGGCAGAGTAATCAAATCAAGCTTGGAAAAAAGTCTTAAGTTATGAAACTGGTATGGTAGCCGAGTTGAAATAAATCCAGTTCAAGATCCGCAAAAAAACATACACCTAGCAGAAAAGAATCAAGATTTCCATAACCCAGTTGGCTAATAAAGCCAAAAAAAAAAAAAAAAAAAGGCGATATGCAGAGTCAAATAAAAAAAAAAAAAAAGAGGAATAATAGAGAGGATGGAAATTTACCGTTTAAGGACGGAGTGGGTATCAACGGTGGTGGCGGTTGGGACGCTCTGCTTGGAAGGGGTTCCTGCCGGAGTGGCTACCGGCGTGTTTCCTTGGTACCCATTTACGGTTGCCATCTTTTTTTGTTTTCTATTCTTCTTCCTGGCTGGCAGACTAGAGGCCCCCCCAAGAATTAAAGAGAAATAGAAAGAACCCAAAAGATATAACAGAAAAAACCCCAAGAGAGAAACAGAAAGAACCCCTTTAATTCTTGGGCTCTTAAAATTCTGAACTTTTTTACAAGAAGAAGAAGAAGAAGAAAAGATCAAAGAGAGGGCTTTCTTCTTCTTCTTCTTCTTCTTGGTCTCTTTTTTTTTCACAAAGGAGAGAGAGAAAGAGAGATTTAGAGAGAGAGAGAGAGAGAGAGAGAGAGAGAGAGAGATGAGGAGCGCTTGGGCAATGGAGGAGTGCTTATAAAAAAAGAGAGATGGTGACAACGACGACACCGTTTTGGTGGATTTTATTTTAATCGAACGTTGCGATGACGGCTGTTGAAAACCGAATTGTCGGTTTTGTCCTTGTTTGCCAACGGCTAGTTCACTGTTTGAATCTACTGTTCTTCACTGTTTGAATCTCCTGTTCTTTTAACCCTAGCTTTACACTATGTTTGGAGTGGAATGAAAGCAGGGGAAAGAAAGCAAGAGGAAAGAAAATTGTACAGTAAAAAGCACTTTCCTCTGTTTGGAGAATGTGAGGAAAGAATCAGCGAAGAAAGGGAGGCGAAAATTTCGATCAGCCGTACCGTACGATGCTTCTCTCCAAAATGGAGAGAAAAGTGAGGAAAAGCTAAAGGGTAAAAGTGAATTTACCAATCTGCACTCGTCTATTCTGTGAAAAGGAACCAGGTCGGAAAGAGAGAAGGACAGAGAGAGGACGACACAGCCAAAATCACAAGCTCGTGAAGTGGATTTGATTTGCCTCTTCAAAGTAATTTTTTGCTCTTATTCAGATCTCTAGTACCTGAAAAGGATAAAAGCTTTCCATTTTATTGCTTATTTCAGAGAAATTTTTTGATCTATAGGTCTGTCGTTCTCACCCCACTGTGATCCCATTTTTTTTAATCTTTTTTTCTTTGATCTTCATGTTCTTTATTTTCTCTTTTGTCATTGTTGTTTTATTCTCTGGTCTTCTTCATTTTGCGCAGAAAAAAAAACCTAATAAAATTTTATCGTTCGTGAACCCATGAATTTTGAAACGAGGTTTTTCTTTGGTTCGATTTCATGACTGATTTTAGTTTATGTCTGTTGAATAAATCGAATAATTTCATCACCCATTGAAATGTCGGAAGCGTGGAATCTATAAGCTCCACGAAGCCACTGAAATCTCCATCTTCTGCTGGACGCCGAGTTGACTATCGGCACTTGATTCAGTTTTTGATCTCCAATACCAGGTACTCTCTCCATCTCTCTATGTTTTCTTCTTCAATCCGTACTCCCTTGTGTTGTTTGAAGATGCTGCAACTTGTCAAATGAGTTTTGTGAATTGGGTTTTTCTAATCAAGTACCATTGGTTCAAGTGTAAGACATTGGAACTTATTTTGGATGGGCAACGTCACTGTGTTTTTGTAGAATATAGCACACAATGATCTCCAATAAGGGTCAGTTTTCATATTTACACATAAGACTCAAAAAATTAAGGCTTAAAAATGTCAAAAATCTAGTGCAAAATCTGATTATAATTGGTTTGTCAGATCGACCGAGCACTGAAAAGTAGGAAAACATGTTTCAATTGGCTCGAAATTCAATTACTAAAAGGTGAACAATGTTTATAATCAAAATAATCTCTCTTTGTTTTCATTCTTCTTATTCTTCTTCTTCCCATTTTGCTCCTCCTCTTCCTCAATGCATGCATAATCTTTGGAGAAATTAATTTGAATCTGGAATGAATTAATTAATAAATTAGGAGATGATCAGAGGTGTAGTGCGTACTGTGATTTGGAATCAACAACAGTCATACTGATAGTCTGAGTTGTTGAAGAACCAAAACCATCAATGGTAGTACTGGTCTGGGAGGAGGTGTTGGTAAGACTAGTAATATGGGTGGAGCAGGCCACAACGCTCCTGACAGTGAAGTAGGCAGCAACATGAAAATGGTCCAAGACAGTGCGGAATTCAGGGGCTTCCCACGAAACATATGCTGCAGGGAGCTTCTTAAATTCAACCACACATTTAGCCACATTCATCATGGCATCCATCAGTTCTTCCAGTGGGTTTAATGATTGTTCGATACCAGAAGGCAGATTCTTAATCAGTGCCATTGATTTGGCTATCCAGATAGACGAGTGAGTCTGGTTTAATAGCAAGAAGTTGTTGTGATTCAGAGCAAAGGCCGCCATGCTCATCACCAACTTGACTTCCCAGCTATAGTCTCCCATCATTTCGAATATTACTTGCTTTAGATAAAGCCTTATGAGAAAGCTGAAAACAAGTTACGTTATGAACCATTTTCATAACCATTTTCCTTTGAATCTTGTTACAGACTTTAAATTGCTTATTTGTTATTTATTTATTTACTTATTTATTTTTGTAGATTTCGTTTATAACTGTGCGTATGTGTATGTGTGTGGGTGTTTTTTTCTTTTTATTTTGCGTTCACTTGTTTATTTACAGGACTTTCCCCGTCGAGGAAACTTATATGGTGACGGAACTGGAAAACATTTGATTTATCATAATGACTAGTACCATTAAATGACACTTTTCAACTTCTTGCATTCAGCATTGCTTAATTTACAACTTTGTCTTTGGACCTTTCAACTTACAGATTTTTTTTTTTGCATATGTCTACTCCATAACTGAATCTTGAATGACCTTTTACTAGTGTGTGAATTCTGATTTATGAGGGTGTTGCAGCGTGAGCTGCTGTAATGTTGCATTTGCCTATGATCTATGAGGGTGTTGCAGCATGAAGTATTGCTCCAAAAATTGGCCAGCCCTTAGCACCTAAAGGCAAGCCTTTTTCTCAGTATCTCAACTCATTCCATCTCAGCAAAGCAGAGGATAAACAGAGTAGCAAGAGAACTGCTCCTATAAGAATCACAATGAAAATAGCCAATGATACTTTCGGGGAAAAAAAAAAAAGGCCCCAAAAAAACCCGCTCCCCAAATAATGATAAAAGGCACCTTGACTATTGCACAGCGGACTCCTTTATTCGTGTGCAGAAAAATGGAGGTGTCAAATTTGAGATTGAATTCAAAATAATTAAGAAAATTTGAGATTGCTCGAATTTAAAAGAACTAAGAAAATTTAGGATTGAATTCAACCTGACTCACAACTCTCACTACATCAATTATTTTAAGAGGAGGAAAAAAGTTACAAGAAAGAATGTGGAAGTTAAACAATAAATTTTACAAGTAATATAATTTATACTATTTTACTCTAACTATTATGAGCATTAATTTGAAAAAAAAATAAGTGTATTATTTGATATTTTCTTATAATTTAATTTATTATTTTATTTATATATACATAATTATATACAAATCACACATGTACATTACTTTCGTTTTATATATTTTACAAATATGTTAATTAGGATTGTCAAAAAAATATAATTATTATCTATAAAAAAAACGTGACTAGTAACGTGGGGGCATAATTGTCATTTGTAATTAAAAAATTTTCTTTCTCTCCACTTTCTCCTCATATCCAAACAAATTATTATTTTCTCTTCACTTTCTTTCCTCACATTTCTCTAATCACTCCAAATAATATAAGAGAAAATTATATTCTTTCCCTCCACTTTCTTTCTCACCACTTTCTTTCTCTCCACTTTCTCTTCCCACCCCTTTTACACTCCAAACATAGTGTAAGATTTTTTGATCTGCACTTATCACGAGACTGTAATTAGCAGTGGTCAATTACCATGATAAGTTTATCGAGGTGCAGTGCTTGTTACTGGGTGTAACTTACTCCAATTAATTCGGTTGATACTCTCATAAGATAAGTTTACGGTTTCAAGTCTTATTAATAAATGGTCATTTTGATTATATTAATTATAAGTCATTCTACTATTTTTTCTGCTCTGTACAAGTTTCTCTGATACTTTAATCTCGATCTGATATATGAAATTTAAGTATTAATATAATAATTTTCTTTCAATTAAAAAGTGATACTGCCTATTTCTATTTTTTTTATTTATTAAAATTAACAGTCTAACAATAAATAATAAAAAAAAGTGACCAAGTGCTCTGTGTATTTCCATTTTTGTTATATTTCACCGCTTCCAACTGGTCCATTTCATGGGCTATTTGTGGCCCAACAATGATTCAATAGAAAATTCTCCTAAAAAATGTTTGGTTACTAGTCTTGGATATTTGCTGACTTCGAACCCAATTGGTTCGCCCCAGAAAGAACAAAAGCCTATTTAATCATTTTTTTTATTAGCTAATGATATTCCATTTTAAATTTTTATTTTAATTCAAATAAAAAAAAGTTTGCTGTATTCCATTGATAATAAGTTACGATTAATTTATTTACTACAAAAAATTTTATAGATTTATTTATAAAATATTAATAATAATTAGTGCATAAAGACTTTTTTTTTATTTAAGAATGCATAAAAACTAAAAATGCATTTGAACAAACATACAATTTTTTGTATCATTTTTATTTTTTTAATCAAGAAAAAAGATTCATCACAGGTATGACAGTCACCAAATTTTTGAATTGAGACTGGAATAACTCTCATTCATTTTATCTCATTCAACCAATCCAAAATGACAAACTTACTACTTAAATATTATTGGGTTTAATGAATTTTTCTCACATCTAACCACAGTGTTAATAAGTCATGAATCGATAACTGCACTCTTGTTTAATCTCAAGTAATTAGGACAGCAAAATTCCAGCGTCAGGACTCGAACCTGAATCGTATTGAATGATGACACGCTGAGTAACCATCATGTCGTCACCTTAAGTGATTTTTTTTTTCTATTTTCAATCATATAAAGTTAAAATAATATTGTTTAAATTTGTAAAATTGATTTCATATTCATAAAACAGTCACTAAGGCAAAATAAGAGTTGTAACTATTTGTTTTGTAACAAAGGTGAAAAATATAGGAAAAAAATGGAAAATATAAATTGATGCAAGAAGATGCAGATATAGAAGAGATCCATAACAATAACAATAGATATATTTAATATTTATAATAAAAATAAATATATTTTTATTAATTTTTTTATTATAAATATTAATCAATTAATTACATAAATAATTAATTGATTGTTATAAAAATGTGATGCATTTACCAGTGAGCGTCGGTATGAGTGACAGACGCTCGTTATCGTTTAATCAGAGGTCTCGAGTTCGAATTTTTGAGAATACAGTCGTGTTAAATACTCATTGGGAGACCTTTACCACCCTTCAGAGTCCTATCTGAGTAGGTTCAGATTAGTCAATTTATTAGACTGGATATTGAGCAGTTTAAAAAAAAAAAAAAGTGGTGCATTTGTGTTGTCCTTGCACCTGGGACTAAAAAAAATTTTAAAATAGATAAAATTAAAACATAACAGCAAGCATCCATGTGAGAGAGAGTATTACACCGGATTATGTAACAGATAAGGGGCAATCGCTCTCTCTTTCTCTCTCTGTGTCCAGTGCAGTACAATGGCATCGTCTCCGACAGCTGCTTGCAGTGCAGTTTCTGGCCTTCAGTCTTCTATGTTTGTGACTTCCTCGTTCAAGTTTCAGTCTTTTATCTGTCCCTTGAAGCCCTTTAAGCGAACCCGCAATCATGGTCGTCGTCTCCTTGTTCTTTCTTCTTCCAATGCATCTGTTATTGAGTCTGGCAATGGCGCTGTCGTTGCTAACTCAGATAAACTGTTGGACCCCTCTTCTTATGGCAGAAAGTATTTCCCTTTAGCTGCTGTTGTTGGCCAGGTAACTGGAACAAGAACTTCCTTTTGATGACTTTTGATGAGAAACGAGCATGTGGGTGTTTGTTTAATTCATTTTTAAGTTGATCATTTGTTTGGATTTTAGTTTTGCAGTAGTGGGTTTGTTGGGTTTTGGTTTTACTGAGATGGGTTTGTTCTGATTGCCCATGATGTTGTTGTTATGCCACCCTCACAAGGGGAATTCTGCTCCTGTGAGTGAAGTTTTAAAGGGGCACTTTTATTACAGATTGTTTGGTGTTTGCATATTCTGCGTGGCTGTAAAGAAATGCCATTGGAATTCTGTCACTGCATATACTTACTAGGAGTTCTTTCGTACTCCTATTGATTATTATTTTGTTTATAATTCTCATTGTTTTGCATTCTTGTGACTTTAGCGATCAAGTTACAATCTTTCCTGTGGCTTTTATTTTGGGGTTGAGCCTGTGAATCTGTTAGAAAGAAATAAATGAACACAGGCTGCTAATTGATTTGCCAAATCTTTGTTGGTATGTAGCTGACGATGCCAATTGTTTTTAGGATGCTATCAAAACGGCTCTTTTGTTGGGGGCTATTGACCGTGAAATCGGAGGGATTGCAATCTCAGGAAGGCGGGGAACAGCCAAGACAGTTATGGCACGTGGGCTGCATGCAATTTTACCACCTATTGATGTTGTCGTCGGTTCCATCGCAAATGCAGATCCAGCTTGCTCAGAAGAGTAAGTTCAATGAATGTAGTAAGAGGATTTGCATTCGGTATATTATTTTGTTTATTCCCAAATCGACTCAACTCAACATGCTTGTGAAGGTGGGAAGATGGCTTAGCTGAGCAGGTTGAATACGATTCCACTGGTAATATTATAACCCAAGTTGCCAGGTCCCCTTTTGTTCAGGTATGCTTCATGGATAACAGCTTTTATTGAGCATATTATCATAACTTCACTAACATCTGGTCAAAATCATGCTATAGATTCCACTAGGAGTCACTGAAGACAGACTCATAGGATCTGTTGATGTTGAGGAGTCTGTCAAAACGGGAACGACTATCTTCCAGCCAGGCCTTCTGGCTGAAGCCCATAGAGGTGTTTTATATGTAGATGAAATTAATCTTTTGGATGAGGGTATTAGCAATCTGCTTCTTAACGTCTTGACGGAAGGAGTTAATATTGTTGAAAGAGAGGGAGTCAGCTTTAAGCACCCATGCAAGCCCCTGTTGATTGCTACTTACAACCCAGAAGAGGGTGCTGTTCGTGAGCACTTGCTGGATCGGATTGCCATTAATTTGAGGTACAGGCATCCATTTTAGCTAAAAAAATGAATCTGTTATTGATATCTTTGTTGTTCCCATTTGAGTGATGACACATTGGTTCTGCAGTGCAGATCTTCCAATGAATTTTGAAGATCGTGTTGCGGCTGTTGGAATTGCAACTCAGTTTCAGGAATCTACTAATGAAGTCTTTAAAATGGTTGAGGAAGAGACAGAATATGCGAAGACCCAGGTAATGGTGTTTCTATGATCTCTCCTCTGAACTTTGAATCAGTAACCCAGGAGATTAAGAAAAACCTTCTTGTTAGGAAAAGTGCTTTTAGGTGCATACTATCACATATCTTGATGGTTATCATAGTGGAAGTTTGTAATTCCCCATACATGATTTTCAATAATGTTTTAAAGTTGCCTTGTAGGACATTCAAGCACCGATATCCACTAGACAAGTCTCAATATCATGCTTTCCCTGAAATTCTATCATATCTCGATAAAAGACGCTCATGTGCTTGATTATTTTTTGTGGACAATGATTTAAATAGCTTCCCGCACTAAAATGTTTGAGTTTCATAGATTTTTTATCCGAAATGACCATCCTCCCCATCATTGCTGTGTAAATCTCATTATAAGCAGTCTCGCTTTGTGATGTTGAAAAATGTAACTTTTACTTAGGTGAAGACATAAGAATAACTGCATAATGTTTCATACGAAGCAGGTCATTTTGGCAAGGGAGTACTTGAAGGATGTTACAATTAGTAGGGAGCAATTAAAATACCTGGTTATGGAGGCCATTCGTGGTGGTTGCCAGGTATTGAATCTCAACTCTTCCCAATTCTTTCTTCCCTGCTTTATGTGAGCTTTTAATTTACTGTGTTTTGTGAAGCAAAATGAATGCAAGCCCTTACATTATTAAGCCTCTTACCATCAATATATGCACAAAACCTCTTCAGAGCATAGTATTCCATCATGCATAGATCAACTACTATGCATAACCTAGTTAGCATCTTTGCAGAGTTCACATCATGTAACAATTTTGTGCTTCAGATGTTTCTGCTTATCTGATTATTTTAAGTTTTGCTTCATTAAATTTCAATGGACTATATCATACCATTTTCGTGATTGAAATCTCAAAATGTCCCTTTTTCTCTTATTTCCATTTTTTCTACGGTACATTTCTTATTTCCGTCTTTATGAATGGGTACTAAAGATAAGCTTCCGTTAAGAAGTGAGTTTCTGTGTGTTCATTATGCACGGTTACTATACAACATAGCTCAACAAATATTCCATTTTTTAGTTGGGGATGGTTGTCATTGGTTTGGTTCCTAAAGCGGATACCTATTTAATTTGTTGCATGTGTTTTTCCTTGCTTCCTATAACTGACTTGCTTACTAACAGCAAAATATGAATGATAGGGGCACAGAGCTGAGCTATATGCTGCTCGCGTTGCAAAATGTTTGGCTGCTATTGAAGGACGTGAGAAAGTTAATGTGGATGACCTGAAAAAGGCTGTTAAGTATTTTTCTTAACATACTGCAGCTATATAGTTACTAGGTTATTCTTTTACAGTAATTCCGCATATATTGACTCCAAATTTCATAGCCTTACTGTTCTGAAATACGCCTTAAACAGGTAGAACTGGTTATTCTTCCTCGTTCTACTGTCATTGAGAACCCACCTGACCAACAAAATCAGCAGCCTCCACCTCCACCTCCCCCTCCACAAAATCAGGATTCTGGGGACGAGCAGAATGAGGATGAAGATCAAGAGGTTCTCAGATTTGATCATTTTTTGTTGCTATTAATATTCTAGTTTGTGCATTCTTTTGCACATTATGTGTCTAGAAGATGATGATGATGACAACCAACATCAATTTTCAACTTCTGACTTAGTTTTTGTCTTTTATCATGAGATATTGAGTATCCTTCCTCAAAGTTGATGTTTTTGACTGTAACTAGGAGGACAATGATGAAGAGAATGAGCAACAGCAGGAACAAATCCCTGAAGAATTTATCTTTGATGCAGAAGGAGGTTTGGTGGATGAGAAACTTCTCTTCTTTGCACAACAAGCACAGAGGCGCCGAGGGAAGGCTGGGAGAGCAAAGAATGTTATATTTTCAGAGGACAGAGGGCGATATGTTAAATCAATGCTCCCAAAAGTTTGTACCTCAACCCATCCTCCTTGTAAAAGCAATCAAGATTTTTTTTTTTTTTTTTCAACTTCACTTCTTTTGTTTTGCTGAAATCTGGTTCAATATGATACAAATTGCAGTAAATTTGTTTGTTGGGCGGATTTTGGGGGGTGGGGAGTGTTCTTCATTTAGATAATGTTTCCCTGTCTTGAATGAGCTAGCATCCAGTGAGTTAATTCTCTGCCTAGTTGTTTTTACTATTTCGATATTAGCTTAGAGTGTTTGTGAGTGCTCTCCTAGGCCATCTTGCAGATCTTTCAGTCACTTTGTTTTGAATAGTATACTCATCATCTGTTGATCTTCTACAGGGTCCTGTAAAGAGATTAGCAGTTGATGCTACCCTGAGGGCAGCTGCACCATATCAAAAATTGCGCAGAGAGAAGGACAGCCTAAAAACTAGGAAAGTCTTTGTCGAGAAAACTGACATGAGGGCTAAAAGAATGGCTAGGAAAGCTGGAGCACTGGTAATAATTGATGATTTTGCATTTGTTCTTTTCTTCATTTGAAGGGAAGGAAGAGTTCCGGTTTCATTGCAAGACCCTTCTGCAGTTGTATCGATAACTTTATATATGTTGGTGCTTTATGGTTATTTTGATTGTGATTTCATTTGGTTTCAGGACAACATTGTCTGCCTTGTCTTATAGCTAGAATGAAACCAGTTTTAACCAAACTATTGGACTTTCTATAACAACTCATACTATTAAGTCACAATTGGCTTTTTCTAGAATCCATGTATTCTGATTAGGTTCTCTTCTTATGATTGGGAGAAAAGAGATTTAGTTGCATTCATTTCCCTAACCATCACAGAGAGAGAGAGAGAGAGAGAGAGAGTGACTGGACAAACAGTTGATGTTTACAGATTCTTATATATGTTTGTCACATGGCAGGTAATATTTGTAGTTGACGCAAGTGGGAGCATGGCATTGAATCGGATGCAAAACGCAAAAGGTGCCGCGCTGAAGTTATTAGCTGAAAGTTATACAAGCCGAGATCAGGCAATGCAAGGCTGTGTTTTTTATCAAATCAACTTCTTTTCAGCAATTTTTAGGACTTGTGGACCATGGATGCTAAATACAGCACACCAAGATTGTACATTTTTGTTCTTTCTAACATTTCTTGCTGGCTTACGTGAAGTAGGTGGCTATTATTCCTTTCCGTGGAGATGCTGCAGAAGTCCTCCTACCTCCTTCCAGATCAATTGCAATGGCAAGAAAACGTCTTGAGCGACTTCCTTGTGGTGGTGGTTCTCCCCTGGCTCATGGACTGACAACTGTGAGTAGTTCAATTAAATTCCTCAAGTTGCTGATAATCATATTCTGGCAAAACATTCGATTCCTACAAAACTCAGAAAGTTTTTTCCTTTACTGAATCTAATTGTTTAAGTACTTGCATAAAACGCGTATGGATCAGTGATAAATGTTACGAATCACTTCCCATGCATTCTCTGTAAAAGCACTCCTTTGCACCATTTGTCTTTGCTGTCATCATCAGCTTTCCAAAACATTAGGTATTTGGGAGTGTATTAACCATCCGCAATAATCCCCTGCCATGGCTTCCTGTCTCTGAATATTACTTATTTATTTGCATAGGCTGTCAGAGTTGGGCTAAATGCGGAAAAGAGCGGCGATGTTGGACGTGTGATGATTGTTGCTATAACTGATGGTAGAGCCAACATATCATTAAAGAGGTCGACTGACCCTGAAGCTGCCGATTCTGATGGCCCAAGACCTTCCGCACAAGAACTGAAGGTAAATTAATTGACCGCAGTATGACAATGAGCTATCTAATCCCTGTTTAGATCTCCAACGTTCCTTTGTCCTTCTTAGATTTTTTAGAGGTTCTTATGAAAATTGGCAAATGGGGATTTAAATTTTCTCTTGAAATCGCGCTTTGCCACGAGTCTAATGCTTTTGTTTGGCCGCCTGTTAAAGGATGAGATACTTGAAGTGGCCGGGAAAATATACAAGGCAGGGATGTCTCTTCTCGTCATTGATACGGAAAACAAGTTTGTTTCAACTGGTTTTGCGAAGGAGATTGCAAGAGTTGCTCAAGGTTGGTCTTGCTCTGGTAACTCACTAACTTTTTCCTGCTATAACGATGGCCGCTGCAGTTCACGTGCATAAACAACCTTATTCTGCAGGCAAATATTATTACTTGCCAAATGCTTCAGATGCTGTTATTTCAGCTACAACCAAGGAAGCTTTATCGGCATTAAAGAGTTCGTGAATTCTACTTGTGCGTTCATTGATTATTGGCCAACACAAATACATCCAGCCAGAGACATCCGATTGTAAGATAAATATTTAACTGTTCATTTCTTTTTCAATTTCTTGATAGTAATTGGGAATACAGGCCGATGAGATATAGAGCCGATGAGATTTAGACTAAGCATACATTTTATGTAACATATTATTAGAGGCAGACGCATTGTAGCTTTTAGTAACATCATGAGTAAGATAAGCGATTGTACTGAAGTCCCTCATTGCGTTATCATTTCGTATCATTAGTTCAATTAAAGTAAAGATGTTTTTTTTTTTTTTTTTGAGCTTTCTTAGATCTAAACCAACTGGTTGGGAAAAAGAAGATACTTAAGGAGGTCAAGGGTTCGGATCACTGACCTCTCATCTATTAATATAATGCCAATGCCATCTAAGCTACAAAGTTCATGTAAAGATGTCTATTAACATGTATATCTGTATTATCTACGTCTATGTGATTGCTGAATTTAAAGGAGACTTGTTTTAGAAGTAAGACATCGATTAGGGAGCTACAGATTTTTGAGGTGACTTTCCCTGACAAAAAGTCCGTGGAAGCCGTAAGGAACCCGGCGAGGAAGTCTCACGGCAGCCACAGTATCAAGATAAGGCGACTTAGCGTCCATAACCAAGAACTTGGACTTATCAGCAATCTCATCGTGAACATAAGAAACTAAGTACCCGTCATCCTCCTCCGCCTTTGGATTCTCAGGGTCCCTAGGCACAAAGAACGGCTCACCCCCATAGCATCCCTTTCCATATATCCTGGTGGCCACGGTGCATTCCTGGCCTTCCTCCCCTAATTTTGACAAGTCCAGCTTTGCCACTCCCGCTACCTTTGGCCATGGATCGCCTATTCCTGCATACATGTATCTGTTCTTTTTCCCTAAATAAGCAGGGTTTATCACTGCAAAGTCTAGGTTACTTGCTGAAAGTGGGGTTCTTGATACTTTCCCTGTTTTCAAGTCTATTCTCACTTTCTCCACCAAGGCATGGACAAGGTCCGTCCTACCTAGGACATGTTCAAATGGCAGAATGTTTGGTGCTAACATGACTATTGTATTCTCTTCTCCTTCGTCCCACGCGTTGATGGCGTGCATGGGATTGAATCCTGGCACATCAAACCATCTCATCTCTGAGTCATCTTTCGCATACCTGGGAATGACTCCAATCCTGGGCACTCTCTTGGGGTCAACACCTATTGGCGAGCCGCCTAAGAACACTTCTAACGGGTTCATCCCAAGTTGTATTTCAGGAAATATGGCATACTTCTTGCTGATTGCAAAGTCATGCAGAAGAGATGGTTGTGTCATGGAGAATATGGGGACATCTGGCTGCTTGTTTCCGTCAGAATCAAAGCGGAAGAATGTTAAAAACGGAGACTCAAGACCATGACGAAAAGCAAAGGCTTCATTGGTACCGGGGTCGATCTTGGGGTGAGCGGTCATCCTCATGACTAATTTCCCGTCAAAATCATGGCGCCCCATCGTCTCTATATCCCCGTTTGACGTCAAACGGACAGCATAAGGCAGATCAGACTCGCCGAGTGCATAAAGACGGTTGCCGAAGTAAGCCAAGCTTGTATTTGCCTGGCCAACACCATTTGCTGGATCGTACTGGCCAGCGAGGATTCGAGCAGCGTTGAGAGCACTGCGAGCTGCAAAGGCAGTAAGGCCGTTGAATCCGGAGAACAAACTTGGAATAAGTGGAGCCCCAGCATTGTGCTCCACTGTGTACTTATAAGTCTTGACATAGCGGCTGCAGAAAGTGGCTTTGCCTTGGGAGATTCTGATGGAGTGAAGCATGCCATCACCATCAAATTGATGGTAAGGCCCTTTAGGAAAGTATTGGGGGTTTGGTCCATTGCGAATATAGGCCCCATCAAGGCATGGCGGAAGATACCCCTCCACGACATCACACTCCACCGGAGGAAGCTCATCAACTGGCGCAAAGTTGTCGGAAAGAACATGTCTTGGATCAAACCATTGCCGTCTTGGAGGATCTATGAAGTTGTTGATAATGTTTTCCAGAGCATTAAACATCAAATTCAGAGTGAGTCCACTTGCATCCACTACATGTCTCTTGGCTTTTGGCACCCCAGGTGTAGCTGCATTTCTAAGGGATTTCTTAGTGGGAGTACTTGGCTTTGAAGGAGGGAGCACTGAGGTTCTTTTGTGCATGTCAGTTCCTGAACTTGGGCCTGATGCAGTAGGGGTTTGGGGGTTTTCTTCAATTCTGACAGATGATACATGGAGTTTAGGAACATCATGATGAGGAAAAGATGGAACTGCAGTGGCTGCCATTGAATTAAGCCTAACAAAGGGTTCTGAATTGGAGACCAGTGCTGTAGAGTGGAAAGAGGAAGACAAGGCATCCATGGTGTTGCTGTTGCCTTTGTTTAACAACAACTGGCAACAATAATGGACCTCTGCTGACTAACTCGGGAGGAATATTAGCTTGGTGGGGTGGTGTTAAATTATCTGAAGGTCGGAGGCTATTTATGAGCAAGTCAGCAAGGGAATGAAGAGCCACGCATTGCAAAGCAAATGATCCAGATAGTGGAAACCAGGGAGTCCCCAGACAATCTGATGCTGAAATGTATGATATGTGTACGCCTCAATCAATTATCACTACGAAGGAATTATTGAGTCTGTGGCAATCCCTTCTCTTGCCGGACAACCGAAAGTTTTGGCAGTTTATGTTTCTATCAGGCTAATTAGCTACAGAAAAGGGCAATAACATGACCGAAAAGATTGGCAGTTTATGTTTTTATCAGGCTAAACAACAGCTACAGAAAAGGGTGATGACTGATGGATTCTATCATTGCCTAATTACATGGAAAAATAATCATATTTACCTTCTATTTTTAACGGCACATAATTTAAAATAAATCATGAATTCAATTATATAACAGTTCATATTATTTTATTATTAAATAAAATTACTAAATTGTTTCTTTTTACAAATACAGAAATTTTTATGTCCATGTAAAGAAGCACGAGAAAGTTGCAAAAGTGGCCTTAGATCCACAACCCAAGGCGGTCGGTAGGCGGGTGCCTCATACCACTGCTTCACTATTTTGCTTTGCAATTTTGACGCGAGGAAATTAATAGAGTCTGTACATGACACGAGGCAACTCATAATATTTGCATATGCCTACACCTACAACTACAAGTACAATTCATGATACTTGCATCTGCACATTAGAAAAGGATTTTCCATTATTGTTACACAAAGGTAAACACCCATTTGTGTGCATTAATTTTATTTTTTTTTTATTCAAAAGGATCTTGTGATTCATTTGATCGAAATCATAACGAGACTCTTAACCCCTCTAATTATTGGAACCACATCTTTTACAGATGAATAAAATATATGAGACATTAAATATTTAACAAAAACAATTATAGTTTTAAGAAATACTAATAATTCTAGTGTAGAATTTATTCTATAGATCTAATGTAAAAATTCAATTCTATAATTCTCCATACTAAAATTGTGGGGTGCCAAGCCTGTCCCTCTTTTTTTTTATAAAAAAAAAAAAAACATACAACAAATGCACATCTACTAATGCCAAACAATATTTCAATTGTGGGGAAAAAAAAAAAAAAAAGAATCGAGGTCATAAATATTATCTGAGAAGAAAATGTTCGTGAGACCAATTGCTGGATGATGGGACCACTGTCCCATTCAGTCAAAAATCAAACCCAGGCCCCTTTCATCATGTCATTAGTCTGAAAACTATTCCACATGCAACGGAAAAAGATTGCGTGCAAAAAATAAATACAGAATTTTGAACTCAAAGAGTATAAAAAAATTATAAATAAATGACAACAAATTGTCACCATATGATTTTATTTGCTGTGCTCGTATAACTTATTTGTGAGATTTATCAATAGAAATAAATAACATTGCCCTTTTAGTACCAAGTCACACATCTAATCCTGAGAGAGTTTGGATGAACAACTTCCTGCTGCAAAGCCAGTTTCTTCAGCGGTTTTAGTTATCTGCCTAATTTGGTACACCAGCAGCATAAGGAACTAACTTTCCCATTCTATGCCACAATTTCTTAGGTTTGCCTTTATCTATGCAGAAGATTTTGGAAAGGGAAAGCCTTAGTAACTGTTTTTCAGGTAGCTTCTGTAGCTGAATACACAACGCTATAAAAAAAATTATACGTGTTAAAAGAAATTATACGATGTGTGAAAAATTTTTAATTTTTAATAATTAATTATACGTTGTATACTTTTTTTGTGACAAGTCGTAAGAAGCCATTTAAAAGAATTTTAATTTTTAATGACTAATTATATGTCGTATAATTTTTTATAATATGTCGTATAATTTTCTTTCAACTTTTTTATTATGTCATATAATTTCTTCTGTCGCCGTCGTATAAAACAGCTACCGAAACTACCTAAACCCAGAAGCAACGTCTTTCGCTGTTTTGGTTATCATCAATAAACTAAAGTGGAAAAAAGAAGGGCAAAGCTCCATTAGCAGTACTTTGGTGCTTTTATTCACAATATAGTTTACTAAACAGAAAGAGCAAACGTCAAATTAGGTGAACTGTACAAGAAAAACCAAAATAAATGACATAGCCTGGGAGTGTGACAGTATAACCAATAACACATAATACTTCACCAATTGATTTTGACGTTGAATTAGATCATTTTCTATAATTGGCAGTTTGGCACAACCTATCTTTGCAACCATGAAGATCACATACTAATTGTTTTAGTTGCCAAGGGTAAGGTCCTTGATTTTTGGCAATAGTTTCTTAGATGATTCCAAAGACTCAAAATTCCAATTCGATAAGACTTTCAAAAGCTTTACGTGGGCCTGCCCCGAATTTCAAGCATGATTCTTGAATGTTTACACGTTTAAGTTGCTTATTGGTTAGTCCCTTGTAGTACTTCACAACAACCTTTAAAGTAATCTTCACACGCAAAACCTCATGAACTGATTCGACATATCAATCAGCTTTGCTTCAGATCCTCATTCGCCTTCACTAAACGTCAGTTTAATTTTTGGGTTCCAACTATTACTTAGAGAAGAAAATTTAAGTTTGGGAATTCATAAATAAGACAGTAAACTATGGTTTGTTCAGAATAGCAGTAAAGTTACATATCCAGTATAAATAGCAAAACAAGGAAAACAAAATCAAAGATATTAATAGCATTAGCTACCTGAAGTTCTAGAGGCATTTTGATATTTACTCATTTTCCTAGACCTAGTTTCAGCGTGATCAGTAGCACAAGCAAATTGTATTTACTACCCAGTGACTTTGGATCTCTTCCCAGCTGCTTTAATTCTCCACAGAAAGTTGAGGGCCTTGATATCTATCCATTGTGGGCATTTGCATAAGCAGGCATGCTAGTATGCAGGCTTTTTCCGTGTAAGCAATCGCCTGAAGAACACCCGCTGCATCCTAAACCATTCTTCATTTGCCACACAATTTAGTAAGAAATGCAGAACCCAATCATCTATTTCCAACCCAAGATTGAACTCTCAAACTTGTGCAGGAATAGTGTGGACCTGTCCCACCAAAGTATACATCTTTGCCATCCCCATCTCGTCTAAGTATGTGTCTGTTAAAAATGAAGAATCCTACATGGATGGGAGAAGAAGAAAAAAATGAATTTATAAATTAAGCGTAAGTTAGTTAAGATGACTTAAGTAATTTTAATAAGACAACGAATTTATAAAATAAATTTAAAATAAATTTAAACTAATACTCTCGTATCTGTAATAGTTCATGCTGTGAAAATATAACATGGTATCAGAGTTCGAGTCTATTTAGACGGGTTTAACAACCTGAAAAAGATCTTGGGTGGGTATTTGAGACGATGTCTTCCTGTTAAGACCAGTAATAATAGGGCAAGTGTGAACTGACTGTCAAAAATCCCGGTTGCACTTGAATAGTAGTATTAGAAATGAAGAATCTCACATCGGTGGGACAAAAGAAAAAAATGAATTTATAAGTTAAGGGTAAGTTATTTTAATAAAACAACGAAATCATAAAATGAATTTTAAATGAATATGAACTAATACTCTTCTACCCGTGTCAATAAATCCGTTGAAACATCTGTCTTTTGCATAGGAGCCGGAAATGGGAACATTTTCTTCAAAAATCAACTAGTAATATCCAACTTCAGTAACAACCCGAGGACTTGCTTATCTATTCTTCCCAATCCCACAGTCACAGCGTTTCCAGACGCCTCGAGCATGCAAGCAACGAACCAGGGAGGGAACTGCGAAACGCAATGGCAGTTGTTCTGTACCATTTTGGCAAACAAAGTGAAAGCCTCATCGTACCGGGCATTGTGCAAATAACCCATTATCAAAATTGCCCAAGAGTTGAAGTCGAATAATAACAACTCTTTCCTAACAGACATTTGATCGAACAAGTGGCGGGCAGTGTCCAAGTAACCACACGACACATACATTAAAAGCAGCCGGTTGGTCAAGGCGGGTAAGTTGGCTTTGAGGCAAAGGCTGCTGCGTTCCCGGAAAAGGTGCGCGTGCAAGTCAGCCGCCCCGGCAGAGTCGCCAGAGACGGTGCATTCTTTCATGAGCAAGGCATAGTCTTCCGGTTGTAAAGGAAGGGCCAAGCCGTCCATCAAACGCAAGATGTCGGAAGAAGTAGAACTCGCGGTCTTCTTTCTCGTACTCGTACTATGAACAAGATTGTCGGGAAATGAGATAGGAGTGATTGGTCGGGAAAGAATGGTCGTGGTGGGTATAGGAGGAGGAGCATGCGGCTTCGGTCTCCTAAGAGGCAACTGAATGTAAACTGGCGGCGGCAGCGGCTGCGGCGGCTTCTCCAGTGGGCTATTTCTACTGCTACAACTGAATTGTGGGCATGCCGGATTGTTTGCTGACGAAAACAAAGTGCAGTTGATGGACAACTTATTTCTTGTAACGCAGGACATGATCATGGCAATGAGGCTCTCAAAGGAAGTTTATGTAAAATTTGAAAGTTATGATGGTTAAAATAGAACCTTAACCACCGACTGTAAGTTGGAGTGAAAACACGCTGAGATTCATATTCGAATCCTTATAACTATGTGTCAGGTTATTTTTTTTAGAGAAATACTGAGTTTCAAATTCGATAACTGTTGCGCCTTTTAATGGTAAAACTTCGTTCTGTTCTATTAATATTTAAATGGTGATTTTGTTCTTTTGAAGTTATTAAATAAAATAATACAAAACAGAAATTATCCTGACCTCAGCTTATAAATTAACCTCAGCTTATAAATTCAATGACCAATATACAGGTAATAAATTTTTTTTATGGGTTCAAAAAAATATAACATTAAAGTTATTCGTTTTCGGAGTTATGACTCCTCAATTGATGCCAAGACTGAAAGTTTCGAATTACACTATAAAGCTCGTCCTTCACCGTATAAATGCACAAGTAAAATGGAGTCAAATGAGCAAAATGGATTCAATTTCAAGAAGTTGATGAAAGTTTACACGGTGGCTGTGTAACAACAATCCAACTAAAATGATGTTACAAGATCTCACTCTATCTGACACTAATATCTACACGTTCAAGCGGATGACAAGAACAATGCTTCAATAGAAATTGAATCCAAATAAACAATGTTAGAAAGCTCCAATGTAAAACTACTGCTACTATTCCATTGGCAGCCACGTGCAAAACCTTAAATCTCCCTCAATGGGCCAAAGCAGATGATTACTTGAGAAAAGAAAGCTGCTGTAGGTCACGGAGAAAGAAAAATTGTCCGCAACCCGGTAAGAGATCTTCTAAGTTGCCTCCAGACTTGCTTCCCAAGAACAAATTGTCAGTCACTTTGTGAAAATTCCAAGCCTGAAATAGCAGCAATAAAGTGGAGCCACCTCCAAAGAGGTTTGAAGTCCTCAAGAAACAGCAGCTTAAAGCAAACACCTTATTACTCGCTACGAGTTAATTTTCCAGGTTGTATAAACTTCTTTCATCGGTTTCAGCAAGCCGGGTATATTTAAGGGTGCCTCTGAACATACCTTTGGGTGTTTACTTGAGCAACTAAATGGCGGATTGTGAATCTAATCTAGATTTGTTCGCTGTCTCCTACAATAAGGCACTTGACTCTACGCAGGGTTGTGGATGCAACTCTCTGGAACTCAGAAGAGGTCCGTCACTCGGCAGCTTCATGGTTGGAGCTGCTAAGCTATCCTTTGAGAAGTCGTGTCCTAATGATGGCTCCATCACACCAACACCAGCTTCTAGACGAAAGGATTGTACATCAGAATGTGGGGTTACAAAAGCATCATGTCCTGCATGGGGGGACAAACCTTCCAACACATCTTCATTAATGGCTGACGTCAGTAAATTTGGTGTCTGTTTCTGTACTAGAAATTTGCATTGCATCAGTATTCTCCTCGCCAATGGAAAGTGAGTTTCCATTTTGGGCTTCAAAGGCAGCTTTTAATACCAAACTGTGATTCGAGTCCAGGGCTTCACCAAATTGCTTATCCCTTAAAACGACGTCATCAACAGGAAGTGAACATCGATGATCTTCATCTGAACAAGACTGTTGTAATTGATCCATCTCACTGTGGTGTTGCACAGAATCAGACACTCCCTCAGAAGATTCAGCCTCAACATTTTGGGCCTCAGTTTTTTTGTGTCCATGGCCTCTTATGGACGGTGCATGTGAACAGATAGGGATTGCACTCATCCGACACACATGGCACCTAAACCCAATAAGCTTGCCAATGTTGTCCGCATTAAGTCCAAAAGCATCTCCATGAAACCACTCTGAAAACAGGAATGGTTGCATCAAAATAACTGAAAGTAGAAGAAAAGGCCTAATATACCATTGTGGTTATTAAATTACCCAAATAGAAAAGACATTAGCGTTGACAAAACATACCTCCACACATCTCGCAGGATATATAGTTTAAAGTCTCCGTATAATCTGCCTCGCAACAAAGCTGGCACCGGGGTTGTTGATCATCAATGACCCTCTCCAAAGGGACAAGAAGCCTTTTCTGTCTAAAATGCATTACTCGTTCATCATCTGGCTTTCTGGACAACAGAAGACCGTTAAGCCAATAACTATGATAAGCCTGATTTCTCTTCTTCTGCAAGGAATTAATTTGCTTTGATTTTGTTGATGCAGCTTTTCTGGATTTGACTTTCTTCCCCTTCTTGCGTCCTCCAACCTTTTTATATAGAGTTGAGTTGTACTTAGTCTTCCTAGGTGAACGACGCAGAGGTACAACAGTGGTAACCTTCCTATTTTTCTGTGATCGTAGTGACCATGCAACAGTTGGTGCTTTTTGATTGTTTTTCAGACGTGCTGATTTGCGAACCAGGGAAAGCTTTTTAGATTTTTGCTGTGAAACTTGCACGCTCTTCTTGTTTTTCCCCCCTTTTGTGGCAACTTTCACTTTCTTTCTGTCGATATTCACATATATCCCATTTTGGCATCGGTGGCATGAATACATGCGATCAGCCGTAAAAGAACCAACAGACTTCCTGACGTGCCTCCTATGAAAAAATCCTGGAATTTGCACATAAGATACTAGATCAATTTAGACTCAAACCTATATGTACACTTTAAAATGCCGACAACAAAGAACTCAAGCACCCGATCAAGGACACACTGGCAACATGAAATTTGAAATTTACAGTTAAAAACCAACAGCTTACCTTTGCAATACTGACAGGACACCGCCTCCCTGCAAGTGTTTAGATAGATGAACAAAGATGAAATTAGAATTCCAAAAGAGGAGAAAATAATGAAGCGACAGAAGGAAGAAAAAGTTGTCAAATGTCTCAACTAAAAAGAAAAGCATTTCCCAAGTGTCTGAGGCTTCCAAATTGTGGGGTTTGGAGAAGGGTCCAATATATGCAGCCTTACCCATGTTTTACAAAAAGGCTATTTTTGTGGCTCGAACCTATGACCGCTATGTCACAATGAGGGGACCTCCCGTGTCACCTTACCGTTACAAAAAGGCTCAAACTTCGTCAAATGTCTTGACTAAAATAGAAATATTGGTGGCAAGAAAACTAGAAAAACATACAGTCTATAAATAGGAGACAATTAAGCATGCAACATACCTAATTAAAACATCTTTTTTACAGTGCCCACACTGGTGGTACTCTAACTTTTCTGCTCTGGCAAAAAGGTACGAAAATCCCTTGCTCTTTGAGAGCCTCTTCCCAGTTACACTGGTCTCAGAAGATTTTAGAGAACTCATCTTGTCAGATTTGCGGGCAATTTTTCTCTCTTCAAAACTTTTCAAAAGATGCAAGGGAACATCAGATTCGCTCAGCCAATATTTCTTCCTCTCACTAGAGGACTCTTCAACCACAGATCCATTTTTCAGAACAACTTCAGGAATAAGTTTCCTCTTGCCAAAATCAAGAAGATACTTGGAGCATCCACCTTCTGTACTCTTCCTGCGGATAATTGCCTTCTTGAAAAACCTGAAAGATTTTCTAAATTCCTTATCCAGCATGGACAGAGGACGTGTGTTCTCAATTTCATCCCATCTAACGTTCAAATCAAACTCTCTAACCTGGAAACACCATAGGTGATTAAAATATAGAGACGGAATAGAAAGATGATGTAGAAACTAGCACAAACAATGCGGCTAGGTCATTTCTTAGCTTGAACATTGGCAATTTGAATAGAAGAAATTTGTATGACCAAATGAGCAACATAAAAAAAAGTTGGGTAATAAGATATCATACCTGCAAAGCAAGCTGTTCCACAGTGTTTGATGACTCAACGGCAGCTCGCCAGGCAATACATTTGCTTCTCTTTGCCAAATCTGAATTTTCTGGATATAGTATGCCTGGTATCTTTTTACAGCCAGCTGCAAATTTAAAACTTCAAAAAAATTCAGAACAATCACCCAATTGAATAAACTCTAGACACTACACCTGCATAGCTAGTGGGAGCAGAAAATTTCTGACCTTCTCTGGCAGCCTTGGATGCCAAGGAGCGGGGTAACACCTTCCAACTGAAAAGTTTGCGAGAAAGCCTGCCACCTCTCCACCAAAACATACACAATCCACTTTCAGCGTTTGAACGACTGTTGGTCTCCATTTCTGGGTACCTGGTTCTTTTTCTTCCAGCGCCACTCTTTGAGGATGCACGCAAAGATGCAGTCACAATATGAGAAGCTGAACCTAGTGTGACAGCGGAGTCGACATGCTTTGTCCACTCAAGCGAACGGGCACGATGGTGCAGATTTGATTCCAGCTGCACAACAACCATAACAACACAATTTAACCCAAATATTTAAGAATATATCAAAGACAATTACATAGACATAGAATATTTTGTTGATATCATTGAAGTAGAGAGCAGCTTGGGACATTCTAAAGCTAGGCCTAGCACAACTTATTACGCTAAAATGGAAAGTTATCAAAGCTCAATAATGGGTGGTTTCAAATTCATTCACAATGAGACTTTGGGTATGACAAGAACAACAAAAGCTAAATTTTACTGCATCTCTAGTAAACAATACATTTATATCAGCAAAATTTCCCCATAAACAACTAGTAAATTATCCAACTGACGTGCCTTTTTTTTGTTTTTTTTGGGGGTGGGGGGGTGGAAAACAGATAATTTAAATGGGCTTGATTCATCCTGAGTGATTACTTCATAGAATCAATTGAGTTAGTTCAGGTCAGACAAGAGAAAAGAATTCCTCACCATCAGCAGTAAACGTCTCAAAAATACAACACCAGGTTCCTTAACAATGTTTTTATGCCAGACCCTGGTAAAATGTGGATTCAACCATGGACCCAACAGAAGCCCCTGCAAGCGGTCTTCAACCAAGAAAATGTGAAATATTATATCCCACAGATGGCTTTGTCTTTTTCTTTGTGATTGGAGGCCACGCACTTCACTTAAGTTCCCTTCCTTAGCAGGACTAGAACCAAAATAAAACAAACATTCTGTGTCGTCAGTAGGAACCCTGCAAGAGAAGCACCACCCACATTTTTCTTTTTGGACGTCATCGTTTAGATTCGGAATATTTGGCCAACGAAACTTGGTGTATTTCTTGGAAATAACCTTCATCTGAGCTGAAACTATTTCCTCATCTGACTTCAGAGAGTCTTCATTGATTTTGTCTGACGATTTACGCATTAACTCTTCTACAACTAATGAAGCTGTATAACCAAAGCTGTAATAGTTCATGTAACTGGTTCCAAGCTGCAGCTCCCTGTCTGTCATATTTACAACAGATGCAGTATGGCTAGTCGTGGCAGGTTCTGGATTATTTGTTGTATTAACCTCCACACTGTTAGATGGAAAAAGATTTCCACCGGCCATCTCATATCTATTTAATAATTCAGCAGAGATGTTTGAACCATCGGCTCCTCCATTATGACAGTTATAATTCCTTTCTGAAGTTATGCATGATGGATTCACAGACTTCAAATTCTCAACATTAGGAAATTTAGTACCAAATTTCTCTTGGGGCTTGTTATGGCCAACAGTCTCATTCTTAACCACATATGCTTCTGAATATGCCAAAGCAGATGGGGGTATGCACATGTCTGGGCACATAGTAAGATTTTCAGAAACCAAATTACTAGTGGCTCCATAGGAACTAACAGAGATACCCCAATGGTTGTAGATAGCATGCATGATGCTACTATAATAAATCTGTGAAGACTTGAGCACTTTTACAACCGCGCCAATATCATCTTTGTGGTAATAATTGAATGAACATTCGCTGTCACATGAATCTGACCTGCAACATCAGCAACTTTGATAAAATCTTGTATGCATCATAAGCTGTTAAAAATCCATGCGCACACAGAAAATGAAAGAAGATGCTAAGGAGGTGAAATCCAAGTATCCGAATGACAGACAACCTCTTTAGACTAAGATGGCGACTATCAAACAAATCAAATTATTATATGTAGCAGTGCTCATGAGGAAGATAGCAAGACAAAGAAGTTGGCAGAAATCTTTGGTTTACACTGTAAAAACTCTTTTTTTTTTTTTTTTCGCTGAATTCTGCACATTGGCTGCCAAAATAACAATTATAGCACAGAGAGCATGCATCACTAATGCCTAAGCATATGAACAATAGGAAAAACTTACACCAGCAAGTAACCACAGCTGCTGAAATATAGTCGACCATAAGGATCAATTCCCAATAGGTCTGCTCCACGCAATGACTTTCTAGGTTTAAGCCAAGGTTTGTGCCTGTCCATAGAGCACTCAGGGCAATACCAATCACCCTCTGGCAACGAATCGTTCACAACACCTACACATTTCGAATGATAAGCAGCGGGACAACCATCACAGCATATCAGGTTTCCATCCATCTTACAAAGGCAGCACTCATCACTGTTCCCATCGGTGGTTTCATCAGCAGCCTCCTCAACCAAACAAGACCCACCTGACACATCCACTGCAGCCCTTTTTTTCTTATGAGCCCCAAAATTGACAATTCGATCAAAATCCAAGTCAGATTCAACTCCAGAAGATCTCCTCGTTAGCTCGGACCTAATGGCTTCTGTCTCAGTCACATTATCGCAGAGAAACTGCAATATCTCAACTTTTGTAGACACCGGTTGTTTATAGTATTCATTCTTGAATAGCTTCAGGTGATTGAGATCAATCCTAGGATTTAACCCTGAACCATGTATCAGAAGGTACTCCACCATGAAGACAGGCCATGTCATCAGGTCCAATAAACCCCAATCAAGACTCCTTCATCAAAGACCAAATGGTAAATACCAATAAAAAGAAGTCCAGGCACAGAACAATCAATACATAAATAGAAATAATAGCAAAAATTCACAAAAAAAACTACCTCAGACAATCAGAAGCGGATTCTGAACCTTCATTTGAAAGGTGCTCCAAGTGCTTTCTTAAGGTTTGCAGAATGGAAACATGGATGCAATCAAATAATGAACCGGGAGAGTTACATTTCAAAGCTGCTGCAAAATCCTCCAACTCAAAGGGACTTAAAAATAAAATTGCACTAAAGGACCTCAAAAAGGAATAAATTGAGAAAAGGTCAAGCAAAGGAATTCCATCCAAATCCAATCTCTGCGAAGAAGGTGGCAGTTGCACCTTCAAAGGGAGAGCAGCAGGCTCTTCAAGGCTTTCAGTCATAGGATTTTCCTCCGTCAATGCACTAACTGGAGGATGTTCTGACAGATCATTGACCACAATTGACATTGTTGACATTAAACCATTAATTCTAGCTGACCCTCGTCGGGTACTCCTCCTCAGCACTGTAGTCTCTAGCATGGAGTTTGCATGATCCATCAGTTTTCTCCTCTTTCTATAACTACCACGCACTTCCCTGTGTGCACTTTCCATGTCATCTTGGTTGACATCAATCACCATAGAACAATCATCCTTAACACTGTTAGGATCTATCAAAACTGTCACTTCTGGCACTGGTGCAGAATCCAAATTATCTGCAGGCTTTCGCCCCCTCCTCCTCCCCCTCTTCTGGCTACTGCTCTCTTCTGTATATGCACTTCTCATATCACCAACCGTATCTTGGTTCACATTGATTATCACAGTACAATCTTCCTTATAACCTTGAGCATCCATCAATACTGGCATTGCTGGTGCTGGAACATAATTCAAATTTTCTGCTGGCTTTTTCCCTCTCCTCCTCCCTCTCCTCCGATTACCAGTCTCTTCTTTACGCTCACTTCTCATATCCCCTATGGCATCTCCGTTCACATCAATAACAGTTGTAAAATTTTCTAGATTAGAATTCAAACTATCTGCAGGCTTTCTCCCCCTTCTCCTTCCCCTCTTCAGGCTAACACCGTCTTCTTTAAAAACACTTCCCATATCGTCATGCTTCCCATCTGTGGAAACGGGACCATCCTTTTTGATGCCTTCTGCATCCAGTAGTTCAACAGCCTCACAAACCCGTCCATCTTCGGCAGAAACAGTTTCACCTTCCCTATATCCCTTCACCATCCCTATTCTTGAATCACCACCATCATGAACTTCCTCCGGTGTCCCACTACCATCTTGAATCCCCAGACCAAGCCTACTAGGCTTCACCATCATTTCAGTTTCCTCTTTAACCATCCCCAAAGATGCATTCTCCTCCGAATGCCCCACACAATCACCTCCCACATCATCCTTAGTTTCCTCATCCACCACCAAATTCAAATCAAACTTGCATTCCCTCTTCTGGGCCTCCACAACATTTCCCCCCAAACCAACCTCGTCCAAATTCTCATCAACATCACCATTCACGTCCAAATTCAAGTCAATACACCCTCTCTCCATCAACTCTGCCCGAAAATTAACAATTAAATTATCCCCCTCATTCAAATCGAACCCTTCATTCAAATTCAAATTAAACCCAGAATTCAAATCCAAAACCTCTTTAAAACGATCAACATTTCCCCTTTCCAAATTTTCATTCAGATCAATATTATTAACATTCACACAATTCCCATTAACACCCTCGCTCTCTCCCGAACCTCCAACCAACCCACCATCATTCAAATCAACATTCCGAACCAAACCAAAATCCCTATCAGCTTCTAAACCAACCTCTCGCCCTAGGGTTTCCCCAACATCAGCATGAAAATAAGAATTAGAATTACCAGATTCTTCTCCTCCTCGTCCGCCGCCGTCGCCGCCTCCGTTCCTCAGATTCCTAGACTCAACCCGGCGGCGCTTCCTGGGCTTCCGGCCAACCTCCCGGGGCTTGCAGTCAACTGGATCGGCTTCTTCTTCTTTTCCCTCCAAAATGGAAACGACGTCGGAGAACTCGAGCTCCTCGGTATCTCCGTCCTCGTAACAAATCGCGAAGAAACCGGACGACGCGTCGTACGATTGCACGATCCCGGAGAATACACCCACACCCTTCAATTCCTTCTTCACAGTTTTACCAACAAATTCCATTTTTTTTGAAAAAATATATATATAATAACTATTTTTCACTTTGATCTTTCATTAAGGAGAAAACGCGGCAACACAACAGAGATGGAAGAAGAAGAAGAAGAAGAAAAATAAATGCCCGTTTTCGATTCTCGATTTCTCACTTTCTCTCTCTAGGTTTTGGGGGGTTTTTTGGGAGGCGGTGCTAGAGAGAGAAAGTGCCCGTTTTAGAGAGAGAAAATAAATGTTGGTGGATTTTCTCTCTCCTGATTTGCTTTTAACGTGCACAGAGACTCAGAGAGAGAGAGAGAGAGAGAGAGAGACAGTCTGACTTTTCTCTTCCCTGTTGTGGGGGAAAGTGGGTGATTTGGACTTTTCTGGGGAAAGAAAAAAAAATTCAAATCTATGGAAGTTTTCATTTTTTTTCCTAAAAAATGGAAGTTTTTTTTTTTCGTTATTTATCATAATAAATAAAAAGAAACTAAGCAAACAAAACACTACGGAGAATGCGAATAAATAGCTTACTCTCTACGAAAAAAAAAAGTTACGCCAACCATACATATAAAAATGAGAGCTTGCAAATTTAATGACGGATCATCATAAATTATAAAGGGAGCATTAAAAGAGACATTTATATTGACCAAAAATTCGACTCAAGTTGCCTCCCTAATGAACAATAGAATGAAACAAAAGTTAAAACCACTTCCTTTTAAATTTTTTTCCCAAACAGAAGTTCCTTTTTTTGAGTTTCCCCAAACAGAAGTTAATAATAACGATGAGAATAGATTGATTGCTATAAACAGAAAGAGAGAGTCTCTCAGAAAATATCTCATAGTTAGAATTTAAAATTTTTATTATAGAAATTTTGAATTCAAATTTTAGTGAGTGAGTGGTGAGATTTATGGGAGGGAACAGTTACCCTCATTCTGTAGCTCACGACTTAATGAACCTCTAAATAAAAAATAAAAAAAAAAGAATAGATTGATCTAATAATAATAATGATATACAAAGGGAGAGAACAATACTCATTATGATTATGGCAAGTAAATTTAGTATTGCTGACTGTAGTTGACATTCAGTGAATTTGAATAATTATACTTAAAATGGAAAATGTGGACCACTACAATTATTTCTTCTTTTTTCTTTTTTTTTTTTCCAAATACGATAATGGGAAATGAGCGAATCTTGAGGATGAATGTAAAGAAAATTTTGCAAAATTACATTGGGTTCGTTCTTGTGCCAGCACAATTTTGACAAATTTGAGAATTTTAGAATGGAAGTGTAACGGATGCCCTAATCCCTCTTTCAAAGTTTGAAAGCAACTTCCACAATATTTTTTTGGCCCTTAAAATGGTGGCTAACGGAGAGCAATCACTTTAAAAATGAGAGCATTATGAGTTTTATTCTCTCCTAATAAATGTTTTTTTTTAATCTCTAACCTCTATATATTGACAAGTGAATCTAATTAAAATCAGTCTATTTAACTGAGCTAACACCTGTTGGTTGGTTCCTTCCACAATTCATGCAAGGATAATGCAAGATTTTTGGTGGGGGTGACTGGAGGAAGTAAATGCAAAAAAAAAAAATATTATATGATTGTATTTTAAAGAATATTAATATAATCATGCAATTCTAATAACTTGTTTATTTTTTAATTAATTATTTAATAATTTATATTATTTTGATACAGAGACATAAGTCTTGATAAACCAATTGGGGGGCTGCCAAAGGACTGCGTTTGAGGAAGAGAAGAATTCATGGCGCTATGAAATTCGTACTACACCCAACACCATTTTGTGTTCAAAGTAAAAATATTTATTATAATATAGCTTTTTTACGTACAATGAACCTCCAATTTTCTCTCGAGATTTGAAGCATAAACATTAAAATTTTAAGAGGAGTGTATTACGGTAAGTGAGAACAGCCTATTCTTTCCAACAGACAAACCGAAGAAGACAGAGAAAAAAGACGTTAAACGGTCCAAATCCCTTCAGATTAGAGCAGCAGATGTGATTTGTCCACCAAACAATGAAAAGGCCCACCTTTTCATAGCATAACTGCAGAGGAATCCAACAAGAAAACGTTAGATTATGACTCAATTTCCGCGGCTTTTATAGATATATCAAATTGAAGGATTTTCACACCATATCTTTTCTCAATATATTTGATAATTTAAAGCAAACTCTCACATTTACGCGTGAAACCAATCGACTAAGCAATGTTATCCTTCATCAACTCTCACATGGTTTGAATCGACCCTAACAAAATTCACATAAGAATTCATGCCGCGAACAAATGATATCACAAACCCCACATATCGCACAGGCTTCACCCTAATTATAAATTAAAGCAAATTAACTTCAGACGAAATTAACTGTCTCAACCTTTTAAAATAACCCACTTTCTTTCTTTTTCCTTCTTTTTTTTGTTTTTGTTTTTTGGGTTCTTTTCTAAGAAGCTTTCCTAGAGCTTGGTCTATAATCTTTTGGAGTCATCAATATAGATTGAAAATGGCTAAGAAAGTCACATATACCGATGCCATGTTTAGGAAGGAAAACACTTTTCAATTGTACCTTGAGTGGCTGTGATGGTGGCTGTCACATACCACACAATAAGTAAAAGGGAGGTGATATTTACACGCACCAAATGCTTCTTACACGCCCAATTAACATAAGAAGACAAAAATTTTATAGCCCAATAGTGCGTGTAAGAAGTAAATCAATCAATGCGTGCAAATATAACTTCCCTAAGTAAAATATAGACACTAAAAAGAAATTGTATGAAAAAAGTAACCCACCACTAAAAAAAATTCTTTTGTTAATAACTGATTACACATAGTATGTGACACATATAGCCAATCCTGTATATTTTATTTATTGTGTCATATATGATAGCCACAAAACAGCTATTTAATAACAGTCATGCTGTGGTGCTCATTTAGTAAATAAAACAACATAGCGATCTTCACCTTCCCCCCCCCAAGCTGATTGTACTGGTCGCAACTTGCAAGCTTCCATATTAATCTCATAAGTTGTCTACATAATTGTAAGCCGAAAAAGTTAAATAACGAGCACACCTGCTCCTAATATCCTTTCTCTTCCATTTGACAAGCAATATACACAGGGAGCTTTCGGCAGGAAAACCAACAAAGAAAAAATATTAAAGCTACTGAAACAAGAACAAACAAAAATCTCAGCTAGATGACGCTTCTTCATTGATTGGCCGATGCAAACCAGAATAAACTGCTTTCAAGAAAAGAGGATGCGCATTCTCGGTGTACACCTCCGCATCTAACTTCTCAATATTATGCCATATCTGCCACACGCCGTAAATTGCAGAAATTAGGAACAAAATTATTAATTGCCTCCCATACTTGAGCATTTGTGAGAATGAAAATAACAAAACCAATGAACAGGACAGAAATGTAATGCCATTAATTTATAAGCAAACACAAGAAAATTGCTGCGTGCTCTCTCATACAATCTATATACGACTGAAAAATGCGAGAGTACTGCTTAAAATGAGAAAATAGATAATAAAGCTTTGCATGATATTTACCTCAGCAGCATATTGCCTTGAGAATGCCTTCACATAGCCTAGAGTTGATAAACACCACTGCTCCTTTTCGCCTAAAGCGTATATATTGCTTCTCTTCCCACCATTTGATAGACTGCAAAAATTTTTGCTGTCAATTCACTTCTGACTATATAAGAAGATGCAAAAATTATAAGTGCAAGGCAGAAAAGGCGGCTGCAGAGATGCCACTGCTGCCTGCGCAAGGGGGTGTTTTGTGGGGGGGAGGGGGGGTGTGGGGTGGGGGCATAATAACCTCTTTTTGGATTTCCCATTCTCGTTATCCACTTCCATTGCAGTTGATCCTTCAATGTCAACAGCCATTTCATCAGCTTGGATGGACTTTAGTCCTCTCAATGTTTGAACCTTTGTTGCGTCAGGCAGACGTTCCATCAAAACATTTGAAAAATTCTTATACAAAGAGAGGAACAGTGCCTACAGATGGAAATTGATGTCAGTAAAGGAAATGCCATTCTAAATCTTTATCAGGATAATGCGAACAAGAATAAATGATTCAGAAAATATCAGTGAACCCAAGCTGATTACCGTAGTGACTGGAGCAAAATCAAACGATTCTTTTCGTATAGGCACATGATGTTGTTGGGTTACATGAACTCATGGAAAAAGATTTTTCCACAAATATAAAGGAAAGATAAATGAGCTTGAGCTATGTTGAGGCTGTACTCAAAATGCTTTTATTATTTCTTTTTTTTTCCCCCATAACCTATGTTGTTTAAATTCATAGTAAGATAAGCTTCACCATTGTTTCAGGGCAGAATAGGGGAAGGGGGAGGCAGAGGCAGAGGCAGAGGGGAGAACATTAAGCAAAACTAAAGACAACTAGAAAGCTCAAGACTTTTGATGCACTGATTATAGCCTTGTAAAGAGTACAAATAAAATAATCGCCCCAGCAGAGTCACTAGGGCCCCTAATGATACGTGTTTGATAAATTTTATGGGCATGACATAATCTGTCATCTTACTACATGCTGATTTGACATTGAAAGGCACTGGCATTTATGCAAATCCCATCTACAACTCAACCTTGGGAGATGCAAAACATTGGTATTTGCAAACAAAAGTAATAAGTAGAAAGCAAACTACGCAAGATCTTATCATGGTTACCTCATTCTCCTCATAAGCTCGAGTAAGAAGAGCCTCCTTGGCCTCCAAAGAGTCTCGTACAGAGACCTCCTCTTCTTTTGCCTTTTCAGCCTGAGCTTTCAAACGTTTCATCCTGGCAGGATTTTCACCAAGAACAGGCTCACCATCAACCAGAGTGAGCTTCAACTCAGCAGCATCCAACTCAGCTTTTGCCTTCGCTGCAGCTTCTTCAGCTGATGCAACACCTTTCTTGAGAGATAATACCTCTTTCCTCAGGTCACATAGACGATTATAAGTCTTGCTGACAGCATTTCTGAGAACCTGTGGCGGAGAACAAAAAAAGTAGAAAAAGTCTTGAGGAATAGCTAAAAAATCTGCTAACTACTCACTGGAAATCCGAACCATTCTTGATGTTAAAAAGCAGATCCAAAGAAGGGAGAAAACTTTTTCCAGCCCTTCCATTCAGACCTGCTCTATGGCTTCCAGGAAAGATCACGATCACATAAAGGGAGTTTGATACTTCATAGATGACAACAAGAAACTAATAATTCTTGTGGACATACAATTTCATGCAAAAAATAACAATAATAAAAATTTGAAGGTCCATATTTAACTCCATTTATAAGTTATACTTTATCTGTTTATATTTTTTTAATGCAATTATGCTTAATTCAGATAGAAATAACTACAAAATTCCTTTTGTGCATCATAAGTGTTAAATGCGAGTATATTCCACGCAGAAAGTTGGAAAGTAAGATAATGGGACCATAATGAGGATTTCTGTCTCAGATTTTCTTTCCTTCATTTCCATTTCTCCCAACCAATAACATAATCAGATAGCTAGACTACATGAACTCACTCTCCTTTTCTCCACTTTCAACCCCGCCTATCCCACCAAGTGTTGATAAGACTAACAGCTTGGAAGTAACAGATTAAAAGGTATTATGGCCTCTATCCAGACATCCATAATTCAAGCCCAAAAAGCTGTCAAGATCAGTTGCTATAGGAGATATCTTCATCTCTAGCTGCATGTTTCAACAATAAAATATCAGGTTCCAATCCTTAGAGTAATGTAAGTGGTGCCTCTAGCATTCTAACTATTAAAAGGAAGTCCACATCTTCTTAGCATTTAATTGATCTAATCATTTAATTATTACAATGATTTCCTTTGCCATTAGTTGTCTCACAAAGTACCAACTATTTCTATTCAATAACAAGGATATGATATAGCATGCAATACGAAGGTGATGAGAAGGGAAAAGGGGAATTTTTCACTTTGAACGAAAAAAAGGAACTGACGAAGCATTCTCATTAATGTACCTCCCATGGACGATCGGAGATATGAAATTGCTCTATGTTTGCTGGAGAAAACACCCAACCCACAATGGCCAAATTAGATAGAAGACGGTAACCCATCATTCTGTCAATGGCTATAGCCGTCATTTGAGCATTGTTCTTCCAGTAAGAACTTACTTCTGCTATCAGCATGACCTGTTTATCATAATCGGCACATAACCGTGACATTACTTGGCCGTATCTCTCCAAAACAGTGATCAAATGAGTGAAACTTTTAGAACCAATATCAAGAAGGGTTTGCACGATGACTCTGAGGGCAACTTCAAAACCATGACTGGGAATTACACTTTCCTCTACCCATGAGATTATTTCTTGCACAGTTTCCTTTCTCTTCACCTTTTTCATGAGCTCCGCAGAAAGTTCATATTCTTCAGTCCTTTCCCTACCATCTTCAATACTATACCTGAAGTTTGGAGAACCCTTTGGCGGAAGCAGCTCTTCTAAAGCAGGAGCATTCTCAATGCTCTGACACAGAAAAACAAAGGTTGGGAAAGTGAAAAGGTGAACAAAGTATAGCATCATGCCAACCATAATTGAAACAAATTCAAACCATGATAATGCCTGGAAAACCGAAGGTTTTATTGAAACTCCCTTCCCAGTAGGGCTATACTTTCCCACCATCAATTTTTTCAGATGTTTAAAGACATTTGAAAACACGGAGAGAGAGAGAGAGAGAGAGAGAGAGAGAGAGAGAGAAGATCATAGAATTTATGGCAACAGGATCCATGGTTCAGGTGACACTGAAATTGCAGATAAAGCCAAATGGTGGAGTCCATGCAAGGGTTATAAGACAGTGCAGAGTTAGTCGCACAAGAAGGCACATTGGCTCCATCGCTTAAGCCATAAGCATAATAGACTCTAGTTGCTCCTTAACCTAAAAGGCAAATTACAAAGAACTGCCGCAAACCTGCTGCAAGTATAATAATAAGTTGATAACAAATGTCATCATCATTCATACCTGCTTAACTTTGTCCCAGTATGATAGACGAACTTCTCTCTCCAAAACCTCTTGAACAAATACTCTCTGTGGAGCCCACCTAGGAAGGTCTAAGACATAAGCCCACTCCTCCCAAGGCCAGATAAATTGGAAGTTTGATCTGCAATGTCAGAAGGCCGTATTAGCTTTTGCAGCAAAAGTATCACATAATAACAACATAGAAAATGTTACAATTTTGTACTGAAATAAATTCCATGAGAAACAAGAATCATGAAATCTGGTTAAAATATTTGGTCTTGAAGAGGCCAGTCATTATGAAGGATCACGAATAGATTACGCAAAGAGCCATGTGAGAATAAAAGATAAGAGAGTTGTTCCATTGGCTAAACATAAGAAAAAGAGCACATTGAAGCTTGCATTTTATGTTCAAAAGCTTCAGACTTACAGATGATGTGAAAACCAAAGGATGAACCGTGTACGACATTCCATATCCAAATCCGCTATTTTCTCAAACAGTGCACGAACAGCAGCAGCTACAACTGCAGGAAAGGCCCCAGGAAGAGCCTAATAATCAAAACTATTGTCAAAGGCTTTAAAGTGCAATAACGTTTCATTAATTAGCAGAGCCTTGGTGAAGATTCAAACCACCCAAACAGCGAAAAGGAAACAATCAGTGTACAGTATCTCCAAAATTACCTTACACAGGTCCATAATGACCAATGCATAATACATTGGCTTGAATGGGGGATGTGGCAACAGAAGCAACTGCAAGAACAAGAAAACTAGATTTGTATTATGCCGGAGGTTATATAAAACTAATGCAACTTGATTAACATACAAATATGCTTAAACTGCTCAATCTTGTATCACAATCGAAGCCCCAAATGACTTCTCAAGAACAAGAATGTATAAAAATGGGGCAAAAGCTTACAGAAGTACTTTAAAAGGTTTCAGTCCTTCTCACTACTGCCATCTAAGCATAAAGCAAAGAACCATTGCTTTACTGAAAGAATTAGTTCAAAAATTCAAAGTAAAAGTTTCAACATTCTTAGATATCTGTAGCGAAGGGGAGTTGAGGACTAAGTTTCCTTTTTTTTAGCACATCCAACAAAGACAGCAATAAGAAATGAGAAACATTGAAACTGCCTGAGTGAAGTGCTGGTTATACAACAAACTGCACTAAGTGGTAACACAAGATTTAACCAATTCTTTCCCTTCTACTCCGCCCTCCACTCACTAGAACCACAATTCAAGGCATGGAATTGTTGTACTGAAAGAAAGGCCAGAAGGCAACAAAATTCACCTGAGAGAATATAGTTTCTGTCATAAGAAACTCGTATCGGAAGGCAACAGGCAGACCAACCATATATGACGCACATTCCTTTCGACTAGCTTTGCATGAACCAAGAAAAAGAAACAATAATTAAATACTTCAATCTAAAAAAAATCCTGTAATGAGATAAAAATCGAATTTAAAATGAAATTGTGGCATCACTGGGCACAACTAAACCATGCTTGAGAAGTATGGACTTGTGTTCAAACAAAAAAAAAAGCACTATAAACCAAATGCTTTATTGACAAGTATGGATTTTGTCCATGCAGCATGGCACATATTAACATGCTAAAAAATTAATTGCAATAAGAGGTAACATGTTTGGTCGCATTTATTCAGGTAGGGTAGCAACAGTATCATGTATGTACCATTGTAAATCAAACCACAATCGATGACCATAAGTGAAACAGCCCCTCCTAATTTATGCATGACACCTTGGTTAAATTAATACTCAACTGCATCCTAATTGTTGAAAAGTAACTCCATTTACCCATTGTGCTATACTTGAAAGGAACTAAAGCAAAGGTGCAATAAAGAGCTTTCCAAAAATATATGGCAATGTTTACAAACCAGCCATTAAGGAACAGAAGCACGTCCAATAAATACTCTTCCACAATAAATCGATCTATAGGCTGCATATCCTGTTATCCAAACAGAATAAAGAATCAATAGGTGACAATGAAGATACAAGAAAAAGAAAAGAAAGAGCAAAAGTAACTGTCACTCCACCTGATGCCCAAATCTAGTCATAATGCCCAAGGTCCACATTGATTCAAAGAACTAAAATGAAAGCATAGTGAAACACTAAGGACTAAGGAGCTTGAATCAAATGGTTCACTCCACAGTCCAAGTTTTTGCTTTCCTACATCAGACTATCAACTTTCTGTGCTACTGTGACTATCAAAACATATAAAAATAAAATGCATAGAGCAAGGCTACAAGAAAAATTCATGCATCTCCTTCCGGCTTCATTAGATAATGCAAGAATAACACGCTGCCAAATAATGATAAGATAGTTACTGAAAAGATTAATATTTTCTGATTGGATGAGGAATATACATCAGAAGCTTTAATCAATAATATATACGTGTAAATACTTCTCAAAGACAATCTATCTGCAGTTCTATCACATCAACAACAAGAATATACATTTGATTAGCAATTTGATACATGTGTAAGGAAAGATGTTTCCCATACCCTAGGATTTAGACAAAAATTGCAAGCATATCTACAAGGGTTTTGACGTAAAGTGAAAATCACAACTCATATTTCCTCAAGCTGTGTAAAAGCCTAAATGATAGCATACAGTAAGTATTCCATGAAGAAAGAAAAATTTTCTCCCCTGTTGTACAAGCAGCAAATCACTAATTACCTCTGTTTTACTTGCAGGGAATATATTAAGCCTGCGAATCCTTTGAGGATACTTTGAGTCTGCATCATGCTTCTGTTTACCAAAGTTTGTCCCCGAAAGCTGTGAAAGCGGCTCGGGTTGGTCAGGGGTATTGATTGGTCCAAACTCGTAAGACTTTCCGGCAACTAGCTGAGCCTCAAATGAGAGGTGAGGTCTTGGCACTATAAAGCAAAAATATGAGACACAAGCAGTAACATTATAACCACAGAGGAACTACCAATGTAGAATAAAGCATGGCATGATAAATTAGACCTTGCATTTTGGACCCAAAAGACCTGGTCAACACTGCAAAAAGAAAATAGAAAACCAAAAACACCCTCACAACATAACAAACACAGAACTAAGAACCACGCACTTGACCCCACTTCAAATAGCCCTCAAGCCTTTGTGCAATCCAACCAAAATGTGTAAAAACACACTGGAGAGACTAAAACACCTACCACTTTCAACTTTCCATCCACCATTGGATAACACTTGTACGCGGTCCCATAAATCTTCCAAGAAATCCTAAAGAGAAAAGTATGGAACATCTTAATTAAGAAAACCATCAAATCCAATTCACACAATTAAAGGGAATAAAACAAGCACAAGCAGAATGAGAGCACAAATTATGAAAGCAGTAAAATAAATGGATCCTTTTTTCCTCATTGCACAAGGTCCACATGTGTATTAACAACATAATGTCCTAAAGGGACATCACACCTTTTCAGCAAGACCTTCGCCAGATTTATCATCATCCTCAAAAAAAGATAAACCACTCTCAGAATTATGCCTTCTGATGCTCATATAGGCTTCTATACCAACCATAACTCTCTCAATCTCGTCAGGAACTTGCTGCAAATACAAGAGATATGGTTATCAAACATGTATACAGATAAGCAGACATTGTATTCTAAGTGAGACAGCACAGTCTGAGTGAAAAATACTAAACTGCAAACAAATAAGAATGACAAATCACAAATCAATGAAAGAAAACAAATTAGTAGCAAGCCATAGTGACAATGGTTTCTCCACTTTAACTGAATGAGATTGAACTTCATAGATAAGTGACAAATATATCTTAAACATGACTGTACTAAATTTCTTGGTGAAAACAAGTTTGACTCAGTTGAAGCCTATGAAAGAGAGCACACATCATAGGTCTATAGCTACAAGCCCTGGAGAATAGACACCGTTATTGGCTGTATTATGCTAAATTCACAACTGGTTGAACATTTTGATTGCAAATGTATATGGACAGAAATCAAGTCCTTATTGTACAACAGTTGTAATTTTTTTTAAGTTCATTAGGACCCCAAGATATCATATCACCTAAACACAAAACTCCTCTATGGAACACAAACCTCCTCTATGGAACACATAATATGAATTAATGCAAAAGCAAAAATTTAACTTACCAGGTTTTAAAATATTGACTGACAAGAGATGTACAGAATAAGTAAAGATGATACAGATAACCAAATTAGGAGAAAAACAGTACATGTAATAATCATGCATGACTACAGAAACACTGATAGTTGAATTAACATCCGAGAGATGACCAAAATGATTCCCATTTCATGTGATCAAAAGCTTTCAAGCACCCAAAGAAACATTACCTCGGCAAGTTCTGATCCGCCCCATGGAAGGCAAGATAAAATGCATGTCACATAAAAGTCACCACGAGCTTGCCACGCCGGATTTCCTTTCTCCTCGTCCAGCGTTGTGGCAGCAGATGATAATAATGTTTCAAAGACAACCACCAAAGAAGCAGGTTGGAGAACTTTACTGCACATCTATATAAACAAAATTAATAACCATATAACTGCATCTTCCGTCATAGTACAAAGTATAAACATTACTTTTAAGGCAAAAATATGAATGCCTGTGTTGCCATATATACCATGTCAGCAATAGCTAGATCCCAAAAAGAAAAAGTGATTTATGTTCAAGAACTCCTCATCCCCTTCATCCTCTTTGCGGACAAACAAAATCAAACAAATATGTTTAAAAATTAGCTATCGTTGATTATACAAAAGTAAAATATGCTGGTTAACTATACACCTCCACAACATCCTATACCAGCAACAACAGAAATAAATATATAGAAAAATGTACGTGCTGTCTCATTTCTTTTCTATCCCCAGTTATATCAACTGACAATTCTCCAAATTTTGGTTTAAAATGCATCTTTTTATGCCTATATTCCAGATCAAACAGCTCTTATCTTCTTCTACTTCTGATTGGTTTCAGAAGTGTATGAAGGGCCAAATATCAAATTTAGCTTACCATAACTGTCAGAATGCGCATCAAAATTCGAATCTTGTCACAATTTCCCTGATATAAAGCATCCTGAAAAGTCGCCAAGAAAAAAATAGAAGAGCAAACAGATCAGTAAAAACATGACCATTGCTTGTATAACAATCACAAATTTGCACATCCGCAGTATCTAGACAACCAAAATGAGTAGACAACCTCTGACAAATACATATTAGTCAGAATTTATGGCATGAGATCAGTGAAGTGACACCATATCTATCTAAGCAAAACAGATAAACTGGACATGCTCTCCCACTTCCGTACCAATAGGAAATGGAAAACCTATGAAAAGTACAACTCTACACTAGAGAAAAACATCTACCAATTTTTAAATCAGGGAATCTAATTGAAGCGGTCCAAAGACCGTTGAAAATTAAATCAATGAATTGATAACAGTACTATCACAAAGATAAATTCAGCGACCGAACTCATAACCAGATACATTTGTTAACATGTCATCAAGAAACTAAATCACTATAAATGGACAAGGATCCTGTCAAACTTCAAACAAAAAGCATGATTATTATCCTTCAAAATAAAAATTCAAGTTTTCTTTAGATAATTTGTGTTCCGTTTCAAAGTAGGAACCGCAAGTTGTCACTTAACCAAAAGATAAGTATTGCATGTTGTAAAGCAACAGCTATATGGCGACAGCTACAACCTAGTCAAGTCGCAACCACTCACCTGGAAATTAGTTTGAGTGCTTTCCACTATTTTCCTAACAAAATCTTCATTTTCCAGGTTCAACAAGCCAATCTGACAACAGGAACCGAAGGAGGGAGAGAGATGAAGTCATAATAAATAACATAATGTGGCTAGTGATGAAGATTGAAGAGACAAGGTACCAAAGATTAGAAAAAGCAAAACTAAAGTAATTCTATAGCACAGGCAATAGCAAGAAAAGCATGAGTGAAAAAAAAAAAAAAGACAATTATCATCGCATCATGCATCGAGATGAAAAGGACGTCACAAGGAAAGATGAGAAGACACAATACCAGTGTACCATACAGAGGAATCTTGTGAGGCAATTGTTCAACGCATTGGAGAAGGAACTGTCAGGACGAGGGAAGACCGCGTTAATACAGTAGTGGGTGTGCTTAAAAGCAAAACAATCTTGCATTAAAGAACATATGCAAACTGAAATTTCTCTGCGATCAATACAAAACATTCGACATTCCAAAATACAGCAACCCTTAACATCTAACAGCGAATTAGTGATAGAGTTATAAAAATTTGGGAGTCAACAGAGTCTCTTTCTTCTTTTTTTTTTTTTGAGACAGGAAGTCAACAGAATTTTTAGAACTAAACTCCACAGGCCAAAAAAAAAAAAAGTCGCGGAAAGGCACAAATAAAATGAGAGAAATTAAAAAGGAAGGACAAAAGAAGAGTTTACGTCTAAAATTTCATTCTCAGAGTGCTCCAGCTCTCGACGGACAACGCCGAAGCATGTTTCCTGGAAAATCTCAATGCACAAAATTAACTACAGTATGATGCAAACAAAAATACAACAAACTAAAACAGCGCAAGAACTTAAAGAACCAAACAATTAGTTCTGAACACCAGAAACCAAAAAAAAAAAAAAACACGAATAAATTAAAAGGAATCCATTAGAACCGAGACGCAATCCTAGGGTTTCCCAAGAACACTACCAAAATACCATACACATGTATGAGAGAGAGAGAGAGAGAGAGAGAGAGAGAGAGGTACGGACGATGGGTTCTTTGAAGTCGGAGGAGGAGTTGCCGTACTCGGGGCACTTGTCGCCGATTCGTAGAATAAGGGTTCTCCAACTGCTCATTCTCTCGCCTCTTTAATTCAACTCCGTTCTTTTTGCGTAGCAGCAGCGCGTGGAAGAGTGATTTTCGCGAACACAGAGAGAGAGAGAGAGAGAGAGAGAGCTCAGAGCTGCAGGGCTTAAGTGCCCTGAAATTGAAATGCCTAATTGAGTTGAGACCAAGCTGAGGAGAATTGAGCCCTAAAACGCAGCGCCCCGTGCCTGTTTCAGCCAGGTTTTATTTCCGTTGCAAAGAAGACATTTATTGTGTGTTGGGAACTTGGGATTGAAGAAAAAGGTGAGGAAAAAATAAAAAAAAAAAAGAAAAAGGAAATGAGGGAGAAATAAAATTATTTGGATAATTAAAGAAAATTATGAGAACGAAAATAATTAAAAAAATAGATAATAATTTATAAGAAAAATAGTTGTAAAAAAATAAATTATTTGAATATAAAAAAAGGTTGTAAAAAATAAAAAATTAAGAGAAAGTGATAAAGTAATTATTATGTTTCTTTTTTTTTCTCTAACTTTCTCTAGTTTCTCCAGACAATCTATTAATGACCCTCGAGAAATTACCGATTTTGTTGGTTAAAGTCCACAGTTTAACTCTTATTGCATAATTTTACTAAGGTTGATGTGTCATTATATCTTTGTTGTGACCCTCAAGAAATTGGGAAAAAATAAAAAATTAAAAAAAAATAATAAAGTAATAATTATATTTTTTTTTTCCTAACTTCCTCTAACTTCTCCGTTCAAGCCATTAATGATGCTCAAGAAATCACCCATTTTGTTGGTCAAAGTCCACAGTTTAACTCTTATCACATAATTTTTCTAAGGTTGATGTATTGTTATATCCTTGTCATGTATTGTCTGTATTGTCATGCCGACATAAATAAAAGTAATTCTTTATTTTTATAAACTTCACATTTATTTTAAACACAACATAGTTTAAAAGATTGTAATTGTCCAGCGGCCAATCCATAAAGTGATGTGTTGTGTGGACTCACATGTCACAAAAATTTATCTTTTAAAATTTTGAATTTTTCAAGTAAAAGTATTCATGATTTTGCAACACACGACTATTTACAATGAGTTTGATAGTATTTTGCAAGTGTACTTGCAAAAAAGTGAATTTTAAGTTCATTCCAAGTTGTGTTTGTATTTATTGCAAGTTATAACATCCTTATTATTATTGCAGATTAAGTGTTTTAACAGTAAATTTAAAATCTAAACAAAAAGAAAAGAGTTTGTTAGTTTTACTTAAATAGTTTCAAATTAAGTAATATATATTATTAAAAAGTTAAATTTATATAAATAAAAATAAATTATTATATATCGTTAAATGAAACTTTATTATTATTTGTTGCAACCTATTTAAAATCATGCAAGTTACTCAATAAAAAAATACAAAAATTTTATTTTGTAAAGCCCACCAGCTACTGGTTATTGAGGCCACCTTATCTTCAAAATTTTTTAGTCCAACCCTTAGAAATAGGACTCAAAACTTGAAAGATAAAGGTTTATGATTTTCACTATAGAGATAGGGGTGTAACTTAATTCTCTTTTTTTTTTTTTTTTTTTGTCTTTTAAAACTAGTAGCCTTGTTGAGAGATGGAAAGGGGTGAATGAGAGATCTAATTGTAAATCTCTCAATTAGATGTTACAGTCTTTAACTATCTCAATTATTGTTAAATTCTCTTAATTCTCATTCGTTTTTTTTTTATGTTTTTGAAGCTACTAGAATGGTAATATAAGAGAGAAAATTATATAAATAAAATTTAAAATTCAAACTCAAAATTTGATAATTGACAGCCACTAATATCATCCATGTATGCTACTCCAAATTCACTTACACTATATTTGGCAATTTTCCCAAAAAAAAAAAAGAAAAATATATATTTTCTTTTTATTTATTTTCTATCGATTTAAATAATTATCTTTTACTTTTTATCTCACAAATTACTATTTATTTTATTTCTCACAATTTTTTAATTATTACTTTTTATTAATTATAATATTATTATTACTGTATTGTTTTTTATTTATTTATTTTTTCATTCACTTTCTAACAAAAACAAATAGGATGTTAATTCTCATTGGTTGTGAATGCTGATGGAGTCCCGGCCCCATCACGGTGCGTGGGAGACCCACTTGCAATGTGTCACGTCAGGGGAAGTCTGTTGGGTCAGGCTCGGCCGAGCATCCTGTTCACTAATGACATGGGCCTGTACAGGGTTGACTCCTCATGCATGGGATCCAGTTAAGGGGATGGACTAATCTATGGGGGCAAGCCTTTTTTTTTTTTGGTTTCTTTTTCTTGTTGACACTCACTTGGTTTTCCTTTGAATTTGGGAAAAAAAAAATTATTACCCATTAGATTAGCTGTCATGTCTTTTAACGTGTCTCATTAAGTGTATTCACGTAATTTTATTTTTCAATATTTACAATTTTGCTGTTTTTACGTAAAGGTTATTTGATGATTGTTCAGGTTACCTATATAAAATATTCCAAACACAATGATCCTACCTATCCAATAAGTTTTGTTATAGAAATGAAAACACACTGGTTTTTGAATTTTGAGCCTATTGCAATGGTGACCGAGTTGCAAGAACAACACATTTTACATATTTGCCTAACTAGGTGTGCCACAATCCACTGCAAGAATCCCATTATGTTCTATGCACAATTGAAGGGCTAGCATGCAGGCAGTAGGCATAATTGGAGGAATTAGGAGCCAATGTGCTTGTTCATGTACAAATCTCTAAGGGTTGCTCTCCCAAATATCTCCAACAAGATTCCAACAAACCCCTACATCACTAAAGGTGAAAGCAAAGTTTTTTATGCAAATTTGATTATTTAGTTTGCAGCTGATTGCTCATTAAAAACTGAATTGTCTGCAAAATATAGGACAATACAGTACTTGTGACCCAACCAGCTAAGCATGAACTCAGCTATATACATAGCTCAGCAATTGTTCTTGGTGCACAGAAGCACCAAAACTTTGATCATGACAGTGTACAGATACATGCTTAACAGCTTAGCTTTAGTGATGTTACTAATAGTTATGACATTGAATTCCAGCAAGAAGGTTTCAGCTCAGGCTCAGGCTCAGGCTCAGGCTCAGGTATGCAACACAAATATACAAGGTATAATAAGTCAGTGTCGAAGATTTGTCTCCAAATCAGGACCAGAGGTTCAACCATCCAATGAATGCTGTGGATTCGTAATCAACGTGGACGTGCCATGCATTTGCTCTCTTCTTCCCGGAGTGATCGAACGAGATATCAGCATGGATAAGGTAGTCTATGTTGCAAGATCATGTGGCAAGCAAGTTCCGCCCGGAACCAAATGTGGTGGTAAGTGTTTCAGTTACCTTTTTGGGTGAAATGAAAAATGGTGGCTTGAAAAGCAATGCCAAATCAATTCTAAAGCTAGGCTATCATTTGATCCCATTTCATTTTTGGCAATGTAAGACTTTGATTGATTACTAAACTTTGATTGATTAACGATATGTCTATGTATTTGTCATTGCAGATTATACTGCTCCGCCTATGTGAAAAACAGAAGAACATGAAATAAGGCAATATGAACTTGTTTTCAGCAAGAAGGGCAATTCCCCCAGCTTCACTGCAAACAAGTTTGAAGATTCAAATTTATAGACATCCTATAAGACTCATGTTTTTTTTTTTTCTTTTTTTCTTTTTGGGGTTGTAATGGGTGGGAAAATTAATGATATGAGAGATGCCAAAAGGTTAATCCTCCCATAATTAGTAACATAAATCAACGTAAGATGGAATTCGGACATGGAAATTTCAGAAGCTTATCCTTCATTCCCAGGCAGATTAACTTTCATATGAAATCGAACATGATCAGTTTGACAACCAACATGCTTTTTTGACACCTGAGATGCTTTATATCACAATTTTAGAGATATGCATTCAACATTTGGTCATGAGTTGCATGCTCAAATTGAGTGTTGGACATGGTGTTTGCATACATTTATGTGTAGCTGTTGGAGAACATCTGGTGGTAGCATTAGCTTCCTCACTGAAGGTGGCTGTCTTTTCAAACACACCTGAATTGCACCAGAAAATTCACTAGCAATCTTGACAGATTATCAACACTTTCCTGTTGAGGGGTCAAGTTAAAATAGCGTTAGCTTCAGATGACTTGTTTGAGCAAAGACTTTCCGAACTTGCTCGAGGCCAGTGCTTTGCTTAAAATGCAAACCAAATTCTCTACAATTCTCCATTCGGCCAAAAGTCCATTTGCATGTTTTGAATTTGTTCATCTATTCATTTGTTTATCTGTTCAGTTTCCGGGCGTTCAAAACATACTCCTTTGCATCAATAAGGGAGGCAATACCATAGAATAGAATCTGAATACAGGAAGCCAATGCCCACATAAAAACAATTTAGAGGTCAAATATTGGCAGCCACCTTCACTGTGATTTCCAATAACCTTCACCATTTATTAATACACTTTTTTTTTTTTGTTGTGGCTATTGCAAAAGGTACACTGGTCGATTTCTGGAAGTATTGAACATCAAGCAATTATATCTGTGACAATTACATGTTTGTCGTATTCCCATTTACACCGTTGATTATGCAATGTTTCCATTTGTGTGAACGAGCTTGAACCTGAACGAAAGCAAAGGACAAAAAGAAGCATATGTCTGAAGAAAGAGGGAGACTTGCAATTGATGCTAAATTACAGATTGACTAACAAGCTTCATAAGTTGAAGCATATTGATTCTAATACAGAAACAAGGAACAGGCACAATGATTTATATACACATAATATGAATTAATCCTCAAAACAGGTATCCGAATGTATTTGGTTACAATAATTGTAGAATCAGAAAAGAATTAAACAAAGGAAATGAAGATTAGACGTTGAGATTTGATGAACTCTCACATAATTCTAACAGTATACGCTTGCAGATCAACACAAAAATCCTTCATACAGAAAGGAAAAGCAAGAAAAACTCTAAGCACAGTTTCACCAGATCGTTGAGCTACTATTTCCTACACCTCCAAGCTGATATTGAGAAAAGAGGACGGTCCTGCCAGCAAATTATCACACACCCATTTTCTTCCTTAATCCTATAGCCATCAAAGCCATAGCCTTGCAAGAATCTCCTTGCCTGCAAAATGCCATAGTAGCTCAAGGAAACACTTCCAAAGCCAGCCAAGTCAAGCCTTTGAATCCACTTGTCGAGTTTTTCGTGCCTTTCCTTCCTTTCAATTCCTTCACAAGCTATAATATTCTTTATTTCCTCCCCAAACAGCATCTTCTCTATCTTCAATCTCTCCATTGATGTTCTTGACACAGTAGATTCTAAACAATCAAATAATGCTGCATAAGAATATAAAGCCTCCAGCAGCCTCTCCATAAGAGTTGATCCATTATGATTGGAATCCTGTTCCACTACCACCATGAGCTTTGGTGACAGACCCCAAAGGGCATTAAGAAAGTAATCCATCTTCAGCGAAGCAGGCGAAGACAGTGGTGATGACGAGGATGAGTCGGGACTTGCGCTGTATCCGTTAAGCATATCTTTCTCAAGCAACTCCCCCAAGGCGCTTTGGTTCATGTGAAGGACCCTATGGAGGTTAACTCCATTGGAGTTCTTCAAGTTCAATGGGGATTTCTTCCTCAATTCATCATCTGAGGCCAAAAGAGGATGCAACTGGAAAACCGAACTGATTGCTAGAGCCTCCCCCGTTTTCACACGCACTTTGTCGATGTCAAGCTGCTCTAATTTGCCAACAATGGGATTGAACTGGAACGGAATGTCCAATTTTTCTGCTTCTTCAATAAGTTTGTGAGCCATTTTATCTAACACCTCTTTCTGCTGGTGAATCCCTGTGATTCTCAAATGGGGCGGTCCCTCAGGCCGTGCACTAAAAGCCTGAAGAAGAGCTATCCATTGTGTTGGTTCAGACGCATGAAGATCAATAATATGAACCATCTTCTCCCCCTCCATGGCTTCCATTATGGCTTGGTTGGCAAGCAGAAAGCCCAATTTCAAGAAGGGAAGCATATCAAAAAAAAGCTTCTGGACCAGAATTTCCTCCGAAACCAAGTTTATTCTGGTAGCATTGAGGGCCCTGTGCACACCAGGCCAGGCCTTGATAATCCTATCAGCAAGCGCCTCAGTAAAGTGTGCAGCAATCCGCTGCATGGTATCCCCATCAGGAGAAGCCAATTGGGAAATCTGCCCAAGGGCAATCTCTGCATTCTCAAGGCTGCCAGTGGCCACATGATTTGCACAAGTGAGGAGTAAATGGATCAAATACAAACCCCTCTCCTCAGATTTTAGCTCTTTAAGCCAGGGATATGGTGATCCCACAGCAGGAGAAATTGGCATCATGGAGAAAAACTGAAGAGGCGATGATGATGTTACAGATGATGATCCATCATCTTGAAACATTGGCACCACTAAACAACCCACCTCAAACAACTTAAGGGAAACTGACACAAGAAAAGACCAAAACTTCGTTTAACTAAGTACAAATCTTTTATCTATTTACACGAAAAATGACCTGAAGAAACTGCACTAAAGAAATCCAAAATCCCAGAAAATGCTGTTGATCCAATTAAACATGCCGCTAAACCCAATGATGATAAACAACCAAAAAAGCAAAAAAAAAACTACAACTTGATAAAATAGAAACTGACACAAGAGGAAAAGAAAAAAGCAAGAAAACTAACAACAAAGAGCAGAACACAGTACCAAGTACCAGACAATCCAAAGCAAGAACGCGGAAATCCTTAATGGGTTTTGTAATTGGTTGAAACCCCACAAGAAACCACACGGAAATTCTGAAGCTTTGCCGTTCTAGAATCTCTCTATGCAAAAGATGCGATTTTTCCAGTGTGGTGTCTGTCCTGAAAAGCAGAGGGAGGGGCTTCAACCTGTTAAAAGCTATCAGAGTTTATTTGAAAGACTCTTCATGGCTACGTTGTCGACAATGCGTGTGAGTGGGGGGGCTGCTTCTTGTCGTCTTGTGATTTGTTTTGTCGTCTTCTCTTCCCCTAGTCCCCTAATGGAATTGAGACTGAGAGAGGAAAATCGAATTCAGCATTACACATATTATTTATAAATTTATTATATATTAATTTTAATTTTATATGTCATAAATTATAAAAAAATAAAAAAATTTATAAAATTTATAATTAAAATTAAAATATAATAATTAATATATATAATATTTAATTTAATTTTTCCATTAATTTAATTTATTTAATCTAACAACTTTTTCTAAAAAGAATTTGTGAGAAGTAGAGCTCATCCACTCTCTCTCTCTCTCTCTCCCCAGAAAGCTTTTGTCTTTTTTCATTTCCTCACTTTTATGATTCTTGTCTTAACGTAAGGTGGATAGAGAATCCGGGGTGGCTTAAAAAGCTATAAATTATTCCCAAAGGTAGCAAAAGTCCAAGCATGTCCTAACAAAGACAAACAAATGCCCCCTTCTAGTTGCTTTGTTTCTTAGTGGGGTAAGTGTGGGAATCGCAAGGCTTCTGCCAACAAAAAAAATAAAAATAAAAAAATAAAAAAAATGCTTCCAAACTTGGGGTTTTGTTTGCTTGTCCAAAGGTAATTTGACCATATACGATTGGTAATACCTATTTCTGTCATGTTAGGACAAAGAGACAAAGAGGTTATGGAAACGTCCAAAAGTAGATATTGCATTTATCTCTTTGTGGAGTCTTCGTTGGCTGGCGCTCGCGGAAACTCAAGAGCTAAAACTGAAAGAGCTTTCATTGGATTTGTATGATCTAATTCTAAATTTTCTCTCTTTCTTATCCCCAGATCTTTATCAAGATTTGTCCTTTACCTGATTTTGCTGCCACTCAATCAAGTTTGCGTGTTCATGCTCAATCACAATATGCCATGTCTAACGTTTTCTTTTCTTTTTTTTAATCTTTTGAAAAAGGGTAAAACTTATATTACAATTACGAAAAATAATTTAAAACGAGTGAAAATTAGAACTTCACCTCTTTAGATATAGTGTTAATGAATTATATACTCTAAACAATTACAACGTGTTCGGAAAATACGTTGAACAAAAAAAGTAATAGAAAATTGTAATTTTCGAAAGAAAACTATGAAAAAGCACCATTAATAGAAAAAAAAATGTAGAACAGTGCATTGACAAAATCTCATTAAAAACTAAAAGAAGAAAAAGGAAAATATATAAAATTAAAATTACCAAAATAACCTCACTCTTATAGATTCAAACTACTAATAAATTACGTGTAACGATAATTTTATAATTTCATTCATAATCTCATTATTCTCTTTTTTTATATTTCATATTTATTCAAACAACAGTTCTCACATTTTTCTTTCTCACAATTTTTTTAATAAAATCTCACGATTCAAACAAAATATTAGTTCTGATTATTTTTTATGATATGAGCATATTACATTCCAACGTCGTTTCTTTTTCTATTATTCCCTGCTCTAAGACTAAAATCAACAATTTGTTCAAACACCATAAATTATTCTTTTTTTTTAACACGTATTCAGGACAAGTTATGCGCATCTCAATTAATTCACTTCAGGTCATCTATGGTGGGAGTAAGAAATTTTAGAAGAGAAATAACCTCATAAGTGTTGACCTAAGATCAGACCTGAGAAATTTTTGGAAGAGTAAACCTCATTCCCCCTAGAGCACCCTTTTGGAGACGAACTGAATTTTCACCAATGAAAATAATATTTGTCAGGCAATGATTTAGATATTGTTCCTGGACGAGAAGCCATCAACTGGAAACAATTTAAAGCAAATTTGAAAGGAGAAGTCCAGCTTTGAAAAAGGCATGGAATTGGGAGCAGCCATTGGACCACGAGCGTGATGGTATCAACAATTCTGAAAGTTGGCAATTTTTTTTTTCCCTATCATTCGTTAGAGAGATAAAGAAAATAAATACGACTCGAATATGGACTCAATTCACTCAATTATAAAAAAAATGTTTCACAAAAAAGAAGTTGCCACTAATGCTTGCAATTATATATTTGCGAGATTGCAAACTATCTGCCTTGTGTCCGTGACTTTTATGATGTAATTAAATAGGCCACTACTTATACATAAGTCGGGATGACATTTGCTAGAACATCTTTAGAGCAGAAATCAGCCAATAGAACGTTTCACGACCGACAATCTTTTTCTTTCGTGTAAGCAATGTTTTATACCAAGAACATCTAAGTTCAGTGGAAAATGACAGATATTACTTCTCGGTCCTAAATTTTTATACTTTTTTTTTTTTTTACGTACGAGTCTTCAAATGTTTTGATATTTCATTTGAGTTTCAAGGCTTTTCATTTCTTATCAAATCAATTTTTTCATTTATAAAAAATGGTCAATAAGTCAATAAATAAATTTAACTTAATGAAAATTACTAAAAAAAAAGGTCAAATATAAGAACTAAATATTTTTTTTCATCAATAAAATATACACATTAAATATTTTTTTAATTAACAAATATGTGAATTAAATAACTAATATGCATATTTTTTGATGGAAAAAACATTCAATTCATATATTTATCTTTTTCTTAAATAATTTTTATAAGATCAAAATTATTTTTTAATAAATTGATCACTTTCTATTCACGAATAGACTGATTTAATAAGAAATTTAAAAGTTTAAAACGTAAGTAAGATCTTAAAAATATTTAACATTCATATATAAAAAAATATAAAAATTTAAGATTTAAAATATATACATCCCAAAAAAAAAAATTTAAAGAACGAGCTGAAAGGAAATGATGGATGCCCAGCATGACATGAGAAACGTAGGATACGTGTGCAGTGTCCCCTGGGCACGTCATAACCTTATACCGTCAATTTAATCAAGTCAGACATCAACTCCTCTCATCTCCGTTGAATTTTGGGCGTATCTGTAACTAAGCAATTAGTTCTTAACGTTATTATTCTTAACATTATTATGTTTTATGTGTTCTAGCTGATGTCGGAAATCATTATGAATAGATGACACGTAAGTTATATTGTAAGTCTATGGTGATTTGTATACAGTATACCCCTCTTACAGTTAAACTTTCGCAGAGCAACATGAAAGTGTTCAACAAAAAAACAGAAATTCTTACAAAAATTACAGCTGTGGGGGAAGGGTGCAACCCACTATTTTGTCACGGGGTTTTAGTCCAAGTTAATCGAAGAATTGGTTTAATTTTATTGACATAACTTAGGCTGAGCAGTGTGAGCTAATACGAATTAAACTCCGTGCTTAATCATGTACATGAGACACACACAAAAGCTCTAATGGAATGTTCAAAGCTGGAATCTTTTTAGGTGTATAGACCCTGCGATTGGAATTAGCTTTCCTTTATCATAGATTGTGGTCTTGAATTTGGTCTGATTTCACTTAATTAGCTCTTGAAAGTAGTAGTCTAGATTTTGATAAGAGACAACTTTCTACTAAATCTTATCCACTGAAAAGCCGCCTGAAGAAGACACCCGCAAAAATGTTGCAAGAATAAAGAGACATGCATGCACCCCACTATCTTGCCAATTTTATATGCAAATTTAATCCTAGGATTTTTTTAATGTGTGTCTCCATTCGGCAAATTGAGAATCTATTTAGACCACTCTTTACACTACAAAATTAATCATAGCCAATTCTCCACAAAAATCAAGAAAAAGCCCTTTAATGTCTTGTGCAAATATATTAAAATCAAGGACAGCAGCAATAACACAAAAAAAAAAAAAAAAAGAAAGCATTCTACAAATTATGCAACTCTGCCCTTATGAATATTCCTTCTCAGTAGAGTACAAAAATGAGAATAAACAACAGTTTCCCAAAGTTGTAATGCCAAATTATGTGTCTGGATATAAAGACCGAAGATATATTTTTCTCTCACTGTCGTAACTCTTTAAATTTATATGTAATTAATTATAATTTACATTAAAAATATGACCATTAAGCTAGTCCTATTCATTAATATGTAGTTAATACTAAATGCTTGGACGGTGAGCAGGAAGTTTTGAATGATGCCAGAATGAGTGAAAGTTAAAAGAGATGGCCACTAAAAGAAGCTTTGAGATATAATTTTTTTTTTTTTAATAAGGTTTTCAAATGGAGTACGTTTCAAAGGAAGAAATTAATGTCCACACATTTGTCTCGACTCTAGTCTATGACTTTGTCTAATGTGAGACCAATAATTAAATCTACCCAATAGCACAATCTCTGTAAGGAAACAAATTGAAGACAAGGACCCATGAAGACATTTCTTTTGTTTTTCTCTATAAGAGATTTTGGTAAGTCCTCCAAAGTGAGCAGATTAACGATAAAGACAAGATCTTGATGGGTGCGTTCAATCTTTAATAATACACGGTCGGCCGTCATTAACTTCACATGCTTTGGAATTTACAATAGTAATTATAATTGTACAGGCAGCAAACAAATATAAGCATGAAAAATATCATATAGTAATATTTAGATAATAATATAATAACAATAAAATACTCGGATGTAAAATAGTTGTAGTTAAGTTTATCTGTACTTTAATAGAAGATCTATTTTATGTGAATAATTAAATAAAGATGTAATAATTTAAATAGTCGACCTTAATTTATAGATATTATAACTAACACACTTATGAATATTTTATTTTTTTAATAAAAAAATATAATAATAATAAAATAACATAGTCTGTTTAATGATTGAAATTTAAAATAAATAAATAAATTGTTATAAATTATTAAATAAATTAAGTAATTATTTTGTTATTATTTAAGATTGTGAAGCTCTACAAAGATTATTTAGCACAATCTCTACGTGGAAAATTTGTTTGTCATCTTTTGAACAATTAAAAAACAAAACGCACTATATGACAAAATTATTGTAATGATTTTATAATGTATAAATTTTGTTACACCACAAATGTCAGATGAGCCCATGCATCACTAGTTTGTCAAGTAAATCCCAACGTATGCATAGTGATAATAGAATTATTTTACACTGATAAATCGTTTTAATTAGTTACAACGTGTTTGAATCAGAGTAAGACACAGGAGACAACAGTGAAAAAAAGCAATTTCACTTGTTCGAGAAGAGAAAGAAAGGAATTTGAAAGAGATCGTTCCTTGTTGAAATTTGAAATATAGAATTAAAGTTTTGTTATTATTTTTTTTTATAAAAAAAAAATCTTACAGAATATGTTAGTCATTAGATTTTTAGGCCGAAATTAGAGTAACTATCGTTTGTTAAAGTCTCGTTGAATAACTCTTAAGGAACTGACACATCTCTTAAACACCAATAAAGACGAGTGTGACTTTACTACAGAATTTTAGACAAATGAGTTTATTCTTAACGTCGTACATCATTGCTTATATAGTAAAGAATCCCCGATATAAGTTAATTAGGGAGAATACAAATGCGGAAGTTTGAACTGAAAACTTATATCGTAAAAGCATGTCGATTAACTACTAATTTACTACTTTTGATAATATTTTGTTATTGATATTGTTTCGTTATCTATTAGACTCGTGAAGAACCAATCCTCCGCATTTGGAAAAAGAAGGAAAGGAAGTAAAATGTTGATTTTGAACAATTTTTTTATGTTTTAATTATCAAATCAGACATACACCATTAACGTTATTATTACAGTGGGCATATGAGGAGGTACACGTATTTTCTACGAGACCATACAACAATATTTTGCCTTCTTGTCATGTTCATTTCAACTAGTTTCTTTTCATTTGACCATCTTACTTGCAAAACCGTGTTTCCAATGCCATCTGTCAAAAAAAAATTCTTACTTGCAAAACCATTGTCAGAGTAATGTGATATCCCTTTAACCGTGTTTTAACGGTTTTTTTTTACACATAAATAGTAATAATTAGTCAGTTAATTATTAAAAAAAAACAGAGAAAGTAGACCCATAAATACTATAGGATGCAAGTACCTTAACCACTTTAAAGAGAGAAATCTTCTATTAAATAGAGGGATTTGAGGGTGACGAAGTTTGACCTCTTGATAATTTGTGTCAATTGTCAGCCAAATTACTCCAGTTCATTGTGATATTGTAGTCTTTGTCATTCAATTTGGGATCTTGCATTGCTGTATTTTATATTTGAGCGATTAATTTCTTGCAGAAATTGGGCCTTAATTTCCAAGCGTTACACTACAACTATTAACAACTAGTGCAAAGAATTCTTGCAAAGAAATTGGTCTGCACATCTATTGTGAAGGAAATAAAATTTGACAGGCATTGAGAGTCAAAAGCCTGACCTTAATTTGATAGTCTCCGAGGGAGCTATATGGTATTTTTAACGAGAACATTTAATTAAAAAAAATTTGATAATTTGATTTAATTAATTTTAAAGTGTTATAAAATAATATAAGTTATTAGATGATTAAAAAAATAAAAAAATTGTCATAAATATTATTATATGATTATTTATTGTTGTTTGTTTAAAGTATTAATTATGAGTATTTTCAAAAAAAAAAAAAAAAACTCACTAATGTAAAAGCTTATCCTCCCTACCTTTATTGCAGCGCTCTCTCTCTCTCTCCCCACAATAAATTCTTCGTTGTTACCTGACGTGCGAGGCATAGAGACGCTACAATAATGAGTCAGCACCAGCTGCGACAGCCTAGCAAGACCTGCAGTACACAGATGCATGAGGCTGCCAAGAACCATTGCAAACAAAATTGCTACATGACGACAACATTCCAGCAAGCAACGGCAATGCAACAAAGATAACAAGCCCGCCAAGTACATTGAATTAGCAAGCTGGAGCAAGCTGGCGTGCAAGAGACTTACTTGCCACGTTTTCCCCTGGAAAACTTAACAGGTAATAACTTGCAATGTGCGTTTGCAGCTTTGGCATTCCTCGGTGGGCCGGTCCGGATTTCCTGTTCATAAGTGATGCAGCTAAAATGTACGAATATACAACAACGAGGGCGAAACTTTAATTCCAGATTTAATTAAAGTCGATGACGTGAACTTTTTGAGATAATACTCATTTAATTTTTAAATTTTTATAAATTTTTATAATTAAGTTCTAAATATTTCAACTTTTTCAATTGAGTTTTATATCGTTAAATCTTTTATAATCGAGTCATTCCATCAGTTTAACTGTTAAAACTATATTTGAGTGTTAGGTTAGATACCTTTCAAATCTATGAGGTCAAATACGTTTTTAAAATTTAAATTGAAAGAATTACTTAATTATAAAAAATTTGAAAGGTATAGAACTTAAATAAAAAAATTAAACAGCTTACAACTTAATTATAAAAATTTATAAAAATTTAAGACTTAATGGGTGTTATCACGAATGTTTTCTTCAAATCAACAGAGACATGAAGCTTACCTCCTTTAGAACGTTCTCAAAATTTGACAAAAACCCGTAAGATTAAGATTGACATTAGCATCTATTATTGACAAAAAACCATAAGTGAATGTAATGACTTCAGATACTCATTAAATGGAAGGAAAGAAAGATGAGAAAAGCTTACTTCTTCACCTCCCTATTAGGCTAGCACATTCTTCTGGAGCATCAAACCAACAAGGCACCTAGATAAATCAGAGGCAAGGAAGCTATGGTATTACAAGTCATTTGAAACGAACGGTGTAAATCAAATATTGGAAAACAGATCTTTCCATCTCACAAAAATGAAAATGCCATTAATATCCTGTTGAAAATTGAATTTTGATATTAACCAGAGTTCATCCCAAAGTCCAGGATCTTAGATTGAATTATCAGTATCCTAAGTCTAAAGGTCACATGGGGGGTTGAATAGTTGAATTCTGTTGAAGCTTTAAACTTTAAAGAAATGTGATTTTTGATACTAATTTGAAGGTTCTTTCTTTTTTTTTTTTTCATCATGTTAACTGTATGCAATTGGGTAGGTGCAATTGTTTCAGGAAGATTACTGTATGCCACTCCCTTTTGGAGGGCACCCGGTGGCGGCATCATTGCCTGATCGGAACATCAAATCGTTTTTGCTATTGCATGATCCCGTGAGGGCAACTGCATTAGTCAGCAATCAAGATGAAGGTACAGTAGGTCAGAAGTTCTTCTCAGAACAATCAGAATCAGTAATTAGAGTCCCATTAATAAGGGGAAAAAAAAAGAAGCTTATCTAAACAGCCATTTTTGTGTTATAATCGTCAGGATTGGCGCAAGCTGATGTGCGAGGCTTATTAAAACTCTGGAACAGCTTTCGAAACTTGTGAATCCCATATTTACATTCCTGCATATGCCACAGCATGACTAATGTTGTCTTCATTGTTGGATTACAGTTTAGCATCGGAAGTTATGACTAGTTTACACGTTTATCTCTAATGCAACCAAAAGCCAGGAAATTGATTTTTTTAGTATAGGAAGTTCAATTGTCACTATTTTGCACATCTACATTCAACATGGTATTACCTCGTGCAAGATCTGCCTTGCAGAACTGATCGATGAGATTCAGGCCTCTGTGATCAGCCTGCAAGCAAGGACCTTCTCAGCGTGTCTTATGTAGATTGCCAATGTTTGTTTGGTTTCTATGGAATCTCAAAATTATCCTAGGGGAGTGGAGACTAAAATATGCAGAGACTTAATGCATAGGAATTGGATGGTTTGCATCAGACATGTGTTTCGCGAAGGGAACCCTGCCGCTGATTGGCTCGCCTCACAAGCTACTAAACAAAGCTTAGGTCTCACCATTCTGGAGAACCCACCGCTTGGCTGGTTACCTATTATCTTTGATGACATTGTTGGGGTTTACTTCCCCCATGATATAGCTACTTAGTTGGGCCTTGCCCTCCATCTTGACCAAAAAAAAAAAAAAAAAAGAAAAGATTTAGCACACCTTGCAAATATTGGTATTTGTCTTATGGTGTTGCAATGTAGGCAGATTTTCATCATAAAAAAAGGAGGAAAGCTGATACCGCTATGAAAATTGATAGTTGCAATTATTTAGAGAAATCCAAAAGAGTGATTACCTACAGAAATTCAATCAAATCAAAAAATTGAAGACAAAAGCACTAAACATGTGTTTCCTCACTCAAACATTGTGATGCTTATTTCACATTCGATTGTTCTATGTCCCCAGTTGTTACTATTTTCTTCCAGAACCAATGACTTTGCCAAAGTAGGTATACCTCCTCTATTGGAACTTGCTTTGTTTCCGGCAGTAGAAAGTAGATAAAGGTGCTCATCAGGAGAATCAAACCAGCAAAAAGCACGAAAATCCCGTATCTGAGATGGCAGAGAGAAACAAGGAAGCATTGTGCTATCAAAGCTGTGAAGATCATGTTGACACAGACCACTATACTCTGGCCAGCTGATCTTGTCTCCAATGGAAAGATTTCGCTTGGAACTAGCCAGCCCAAAGGGCCCCAAGACCTTCCATAAGCCAAGACAAACAAGCAAATAATGATCACTAGAAAGATGCCAAGTCCTTTTGGAAGGGCAGCTCCTTGTCCAAACTTCAAGGCTAAGCTTATAGCCAAAGCCACCTGTAAACCAGACAGTTGAAGAATGTATCAATACGTATGAGTTTAGGCGATAGAGCACTTATGGAGAAAGGTAATTTACCATGTAGCAGAACATTTCAATTCCAGCTTCCAAAAAGAATTTTCTTCTGCCGTATTTATCCACCAACGACATTGATATAAGCGCGCCAGCAACAAGTGCCCCGCCTGTAATGACAGAAGACCACAAGGAAGCTCCAGAGCCAAATCCTAAGCTCTGAAAGAAGACAGGCGCATAGAACAGTATGGAATTCATGCCAGTGAGCTGTTGAAACATGGGGATTCCTAGAGCCCCTATTACCAATTGGGGCCTATTCCTTCGTTCGAGGAGATTCCTGAAAGGGTGCTTTACGGCTTTTGCTTCATTACTTGCATCAATAAGATCAGCAAACTCCGCGTCAACTTTTGAGGTTCCCCTGACTTTCTCTAGTACTCTTCTCCCTTCTTCTAATCTTCCTTGTTCTACAAGACTGTTGGGTGTCTCAGGAAGGAAGACACCCCCAATAAACATCAAGGATGCAGGCACAGTAGCTAGGCCAACAGATAATCTCCAACCCCATGGATGGATGCTTTCCGTTGCAGAATTTATAAAGTCGGCTATCAGAATCCCTACGCAGGTTGTCAGCTGGAAGAGCTGATTTACTGCCCCCCGGACTTTTGCAGGAGCCATTTCTGATAGATACAAGGGCACTGCCTGTTACAGAAAAACAACAAAAAATTGAATAGAAAATTAACAATCTTGCCAATGCACATTCTAATTCAATGCATAGAACATACCTGATTGCTAAATCCAATGCCTACACCAAGAAGTATCCGCCCCAAGATCAGCATCCAGATTTTCATTGCAGCTGCATTGAGAATAGCTCCGACAAAGAAGCTTATTGATCCACAGAGAATGCTGGCTCTACGGCCTTTGTTTCTGGTTACATGGGATGCTCCAAACGTGGAAAGAAGGGCCGCGAAGTACAGCGAAGATGTAAAGAGCGTGAGAATTTGGTTGTCATACTTGCAGTAGTCTGTCTCGTGGAGGTGCTCTTGCTTCCTTCTATACACTTTGGGGAAGAAAATCACCAAGAAATCGTCCATGGAAGTAACCCCACCTGAATGAGACCCACCAGACCAGATTAGTCAACTAAAGAACAAAACTTTTTCCGCATTGGATCTATATTTTCCGTGTTTTTCCAGGAAAGTGCTCAAGTGCATTAAGTTGTTCTTTGAATCTAAAGTTTCTTTGCGTTTCATAGACAATTGTGTTTAGTACCATACAGGGCCTGCAATTCCTCTGTTAGCTTTTCCTTGGTTGAGTTGAATTGGGAGATGAAAATTTAACTATTAGTGGTCCGGATTCGAGAATCCAAGTTATATGGTTGGTGTTGCAATTCCTCTGTACTGTAATATATTTAAACATAATATAGCCATACAATCTATTTTCCACCAGCCATTATTTGGTGATGATCTTCACTACATGACCAAACCAAAAAATTACTCAAACATATTCAAATTTCAGACTGTAATAATAAGTATATTTTGTGTAACAGTTAACTTAAAAACAATAGTGATATTTTTTCGTTTTACTTTTTATCATTGTGGTTGCACAAAATATACTCATTATTACAATATAAATACCGTTTGGATAATTTTTGTTTGGCCATGAACATTGACACATTTACTGTCTGGCGATAGCCCACATACCGAGTGAAACCATCATAATAACTACAACAAAACTGGTGAAGAATAATCCTAACAGAACATTAGAACAAGAATCCAGATTTTCGTAGTTTTTAGGGATCAAAATTTGAACCAACTTAATTTGTATATCTGAATATCTTTTTCTGATCTTTGGACTTACCAGAGACACCAAGATCATAGCCGAAAAGAGCCCCTCCGGAAGAAGCAACAATGCAAGCAAAAACAAAATAGGGAGTGATCTTATACTCATAAAGATGAGCCCTTTTCAGATTTCCACCATCTGCAAACGCACCTCCTGCCATATCTGCTCTCTAAGAAAATCAGCCTTACAATCAATTAGCACGTCCGTGGAACTATTATTAGTGTTATAATAAAGAAGTGCGCATGCACATATCAGAACAGCAGTAAAATTGCACTTGGCGTGGGCAGAGCACATCAGTTAGTTGGATGCAAAGGCCATATTTTATCGTATCCTGTGGTGGGGATTATCGGATAAATTGTCTTTTGGATAAAGTAGTTTGATTAGCTCCGATTACTGGATCATGGGGATAAGGAGAATGTGAAGTTCAAGTGCTTCTCCTTTTGACTTTATCTTCGGATTCCTTAAAAATCTCCAGTTTTAAAACTAAAAACTTAGTATTAGTCGTTCAATTATCCGTTCCTTACTTTTTTTTTTCCCTTAAAATTTGCAGACTTTTTTTCTCTTTCATGGCTCCACCGATTCTCACGCATTAGATTAATCTCACTCGAAATAAAGATAAAGTGATTGTGCTATTTAAAGTGGCAAGAGAAACCAAAACTTTTACAGAATTTTAAGCCAACCAAAAGTCCAAGCCTACCCTGATTCCTGTCTTCTAATCATATCCTTATTTTGGTCTCAACCCCACCTGGTTGAATTAAAAAATTTTAATGTCAAAATTGTATTATACCATCAAAGGATTAAAAAAAAAAAACAGTTGGAATTTACGATGTAAGTACTAATGCAAGGGGAAAAATGTTACATGGTTCAATTCCAATCTCCACAAATAATTAAAAAAATGGGGTACATGAACGTGTACAGTGGTTGGACGCTAATATTATAATAAAAAAATATTAGTGTCTCGAAATTTAATATCTTAATTAAAATTAAATTAATATTTTTAAAATAAAATTATTAATTTTTAAAATAATTATTATTTTTATTTTTTAAAAATTATCACTTTATCAGTATTATTTTAAAAATATCAATTTTAATTTTAATTAAATACTAATTGACATTAATACTCTATTATAATTTATTTACATCACTGATCAAAATCTAACGTTAAAATTACTTAGATTTAAAAAGAGATTTAAATGTCAATAATGTACCCATAATTGAGTTTCACAGCCAAACTTGGTGGAGATCTACTTATACCGTACAGTGGTTTAATGGTGATGATCATTTCACTCTACTTACATGTGTGATGATTATTTGGATATGATTGTGATAATTGATGATGTAACAAAAACTGAATCAAATAGGGCTAGGCACGTGCTTTTTCGATGAATAAAAAAATATTGCTAAGTTCAACCAACAACCCTAAATAAATTAAAAATAAAAAAACGAAGCAAAACAAAGAGAGGAAAATGAAGATAGATTATTCAACAAATTAAAACAAAAATTGCCAACAAGGAGGAGAAACTAGACACACAGAGAAAATCCCAAAAGTTTTCTTTTCTTTTTTCTGTTAGTTGAACTGTGATGTGGAGAGTTTCAGTGAAATAGCTTCCAAGTTCCAACTCCAATGGAGTTATCTTCTTCTTGGTCAGTAAAGTTACCAACTTTATATTCAAGGAATGAGGGTAACTGGATAAGAAGAAAGCAAATTCAGCCTCAGCTATTACAGGTCTCTGCTTTCTCTTATAAGAAGTTCATCGATTTTGCCCTCAATGAAACCAAAAGCCGCACCGTTTTGTTACCTTCTCCCCTCCAGGTACTTCATTTGCCTCTCACTGTTTATCCTTTTATTGTGTGTATCTTGAAACTGCTGCTTGGACTGAGAAATGGGTTGTCTTTAGTTTTGTCTGAAACGAGGTTATTTGTTCAGTTTGTGTCCCAATACTTGAAGGGGTTATTTTTTTATGTAAGGTTGTGGTATGACTGTGTGATGTGAAAGAGAAGTGACAAAATTGAGTCGAGGATATTTTCTGTGAGTTGTGCTCTTTGTTGCTCTTTCTTCAGAGAATTGGTGTTAATTTAGCTGCAATAGTCCAAGAACAGTTTACCAATGAGCAACAGCTCAGTGATATTGGAATTGTCTCTGAGGTTGAAAGTTTCAAATTCGAATCCCAATTGGTGCTAATTTACATTAAAAAATGGTCCAAGAACAGTTTTAAGTCATTCTGTATTTCCAATTTTGCAGCTTTTGATAGATGATGAAGTTTTCTTTGAAGTATATTGTTTACTGTATATGAATATTATTTCGTAGGAGAATGTGTTATTTTGCTTTTGCTGCAATTCTGGAATTGGGTCCTGACTTTTGGTTGGAAGAGTGCTGATATCAATAAGAGGTTTCGTAGGAAACTTGGTCTAAGTTTTTGATTTTGATGGTAGAAATTAGGTGAAAAAAGTGCTCTCTTCTCATTTTATGATGGAGCAGTATGGAGCTTCTGCAGGCTAGTACTAGACATGATAACCCCTTGCCACATGAAATTTTTTCAGTTTTTTTTAACAGAAAGGAAGCAACAACTGCTCTCGGTTATTGTTTGATTATTCGATTATTTCTTTCATGCATAATAAGAGCAATTATGATGATCAGGAAAAGTATGGTGTTGTGACTGCCATGGATGGAAGAACAGAGCTCCAAATGATATCCTTTCAAGCTCCCAAGATCAGACTACTACGTAGTTTGAGCATTGAAAATGAAGGAATGCAGGTATCGTTCTCTTTTATGCTCGTTCCTTTAGAAATCTGAAGTGCTAAAAGGGTGCAATAAGTAGTTTACCCATGGTTTCCTGTGATAATCTATAGTATGGCTTTACGCTTGTCAACATTTAGACCTAATTTAGTTAGCGTAAAATATTATCTTCAAACTCCAGGATATTACTTTCATCCATGATCTAGCCCTCCATGGATCCATTCACCTAGATATTAAATTCTCATTTTTCTTGATATTATCCTACCCTTGCAGGTTTTGGATTTTGCTGTCTTTGCAAGACCAGAGTTTGATATACCTATATTTTGTGCCAACTTTTTCACCACCACTAGCATGAATATTGTTGTCTTGTAAGTTGCAGCTAAGAATCATCCTTGCATCTCTTCTCACATCAAACAATCTAATTCAATGCCCATGTAGTCAACACCAAATCAATGAGGAGGTACATCTCGGGTACTTAGATCTCACTTTATACTTTGCAGGGACCTCAACCCCTTGCACAATGTCATTGATCGAAGAGACTACAAGGAGAAGTACTATAGAAACTTAATACCTTTAGGCTTGAAGTACGCCGAGGTAAATTGAATGCTTGTTCCTGGCACATTTATGTTAGATAGACCCTTTTATGTTTTCATCTTCCCAGAATTGATGGTATGTTTGACAAAAACAGATTTGCTGCAGCTTTTTCCTTGGGGAGGAAAGCTCACAAGTGAGTCCTTGAAATTTTTCTCACCGATTGTGATATGGACCAAGTTTACTCCCAGTCAGGACAAGCAAGATAATCTGTATTCTGCATTCAAAGAGTACTACAAGGTAGAGACATTTACCGGGTTTTTCTTTCTGCGCTCTAACATGCTAATTATGAAGTGAGTCTCAAAGTCTGCAAATTAGCCTGATTTCAACAGTTTATAATTCACATGCAATAATATAAGCCTCCAAATTGAATTAGTATTTCTGTTCCACTCTTAGGTGTGGCTTGAGCTGATTGACCAAGTTGTGGAGGAGAAAGATGCATCTCAAATGATGTGCAATCGTGAAGCACAGCATAAGTATCTAACATGGAGGGCAGAAAAGGTGGTTTGCCGATGTTCCTCCCCTTTTATTTATTTGTATTATCAATCCCTTCCATTTCTTTTCCATTTTGGCATTATCCAAGTTATTGAGCTGAGAGCTGACACATCTTCTGGAAGGCAGGATCCAGGCCATGGAGTTCTGAAAAGGTTGATTGGCGATAGTTTAGCAAAGGTATCATTCTGTTACTCACTGAACTCAGAAGCAGTTATTACCATTTAGCAATGCAGTTTCTTACTTGACATCTAACTAATAGGACTTGGTGAGGAACTTCCTCTTCCATGGAATTGATGAATTAGGAAGCAAAGTATTTCTGGATTACTTTCCAGAATATTGCCGCGAGGATGGGACCATAAACGAGAAGCGAAGTATGATGGGAAAATCCTTTGAGAATCGCCCTTGGGACGCGAGGGGAGAATTCATCGGTGACGATCCTAACGTCTAACTCGCTGCTATCGTGGACTGATCGGCTGAAGTACATCCACTGGTTTCAAGGGTCTGATTAAATTACCGACTTCTACAAGCATGGCGCCTAGTCTCACTTGCCAGGCTTATGGAACTATAACAGGTGAAAATGTTACAATTTTAGCATTAAGTTATTTGTAAAATTATCTCTAGTTGTTTTTGGAAACTTTAACTCACGATTTGTTGAGGTTTTGTTGAGGGGAGGGAGTGGTAACAATCTTTTCACGTGTAGGCGTGTTGGTGTGGCCAATTCTGTATGCATTTTCCTTCTTTGGCATTTTTTTTTTTCGGTTCTTCCCTACTTCCTTCATTCTCTCTTTTTTTTCAAGGATGTTTATCGTTATTGTATTTTGGAGTAATATTATGTTTTTTATTCGAAAAAATAAAAGAAAGACTAAAAGTAAAAACGTCTCAACACCAATTAGATGGTCTTAACATGGAGAAAGGTACTTTTTTATTTGTACAAAGATGTTGTTTTGCTACTCAATTTTGTTATTTTTATTACACTATATTTTTTTTATTGCTCGGTGTGAGAGCGATTTGATATATTATTATTATTATTTTAAAAAGAGAACACATTCATTTAAATTTAAATATGAAAACATAATCTTTTGGTTTGGACGAGCAAGGAACTCTATATTTAGAACCTCCATGGAAGGAGTACGTAATAGGCACTAGACCTAGAAAATTGGTGTTTAAATGAAAAATCAAAATCTTGAAACAAAATGCGCCGTGTGCATGAATAACTGGGTGGGTTCGGACTATTTTACTGCTCGGCCCATTTGGGCCATGTCACTCTTGCCAATGGTCTAGTATATTTGTTCGGACAATCTTTAGATTCTAAGCTTTCTTGGATCCAACTCAACTCGACCCAAAGGTATAAAAAGGTCCAGTTTGGGCTTTTTGGGCCGAGTAGCGTAGGCGGAAATGAGAAAAATGAATAAATTACTTTTTTCGGTGCAAACTGGCTGTGGTTTTATCTTTAACCTTTTAAGTGGCATTTGATATATGGGAATTTAATTGTTTTTTTTTAATTTCTTTAACCAAAATATTGTTGAATGAATTTAGGACATGTTCTTTTTTTATTCTACCAATCGGATTTCGGTAGAGTGGAAGTTAAAATCGTCATTTAGAATATATGAAAATGAGTTTAAATACCAATAACCATATATCAATAAAAGAAAAGTTAAATATTCAAATTCATGATCTCTTCAACTGTCCCATTTTTCCCAACCGATTAGTTTAAATCTATGATATCTATAAAAAAAAGAGAATGGATTCAAATTCCTTGTTAACCTTAAATTTTTTAAAAAAAATCTCAATTTAGTCTCATTATCCACCGCTTTTATATATAATTATTTTTAAAATTGCTTTTAAATATAATATTTATGGGTATGAATTGAATATGTCCAAACTAATAAGAATATCACTTTCTCAATATATCTCTAATTATTGTTGTAATTATTTTCACACACACACACACATATATATATATTATCTCTGACCCAATTTTCTTAGGGTTCAATAAAAAGCACAAAGGTTATGTATTCATAGGCTATTGAAATATAGTATTTTTGTAATTGCAATTGAGATCATAAAAATTGCAAAATTTGGCAAAAAAAATCTGAAAACAAAACACACTTCCCGGACTCTAACTTTCTGCTTGTAGTGCCTGCCAACAGGCGACCCCAGCAAGGCAGAGCCACCCGTTTTGCCCTACAAGCATGCACTCAACTCGGTAAAAATCTCCCAAAATTAAGGGTATTTAAGTAACTCCACTATCCACCCCCAAAATTTTAACCCTCGGAACCGCGTGCAACGCTCCGAAACCCGTCTCTCGCTCACCGTCCGATTACTATCATCCCCTACAAGGATCCCTGCCACGTGGGATCATATTACTGGGTGTAAACAATTTTTTTCTATGATTTTGGAAAAAAATGTAATTATTCTGTGATTGAAAGTTAATATAAAACGAAAAACATGTTTCCTGAACCCCCAAATCATTCTTTTAATCTTTTTTCCTTCTCTCTTTCTCTCTCTAAAAAAACATCTTTTTTTTTTTGCCCTTTTCTTTTCTCTCTCTTTCTCTCTCTTACCAATCGCCGATTAATCCAGCATCGCCGCCGTCGTCTCCCCACCAAATCGGGACGGCGTTAAGCCCCGCACCTCCTCTGGCCCACCGATTAACCGCCGCTCGCCGGCATCGACGCTCAAACCTGAAACCTAGACCCGAAAAATTTTGAAAAAAAAGAAAAAAAAATCGAAAACCCGGAACCCGAAGAAACGACATCGTTTTTGAAAAAATTCTTTTTCCATCCTTTCCCCGCGCCTCTCGTCGGCGATTTGCTTCCCGGCGATTTGAATAGGTGCCGTAAGATTACTAAACTGCCGCACTTTCTTCTCCCGTTTGAGAAACTTTTGACCTGATTCAATCGAATTCGAACGCCTTTTTCCTCTCTTCTTCCAGAGGTTAGCCTCGCTTCATTGCTTGCACCATCGGAGTCAATTTTTGACCCAAATTTTCGATTTTATTGCGTATTTCTTGAATTTAGGTTTTTGAATTTCGGATTTAGGCTTCTTTTTTTTGGCCTTAGGGTTTCGAATTCGCTGAGTTTTAGAGCATCAGGATTCTTGATTCTTTCGATTATGCCTAGCTGCTTATGGATCTACCGTTTGGCTCGTTTGATTCGGATTTCTGGTCTGTTGTGTGTGTCGATGAGTTTTTGTTCGTTCGTTTCGATTTCGGTGCTTTTCGTGATCAGTTTTGTGCGAGTATAGTGGGCTTTGTGGGAATTGTGTCGGTCTGCCTTCCGTTGCATTTGAATTTTGTTTGGCTTATTTCTGTGTTCTTTGATTGGTTTGGAGCCCGAAAGGCGCTTTCGTTTGAAATTTCTTGCTGGTGGTCTAAAATGACAAGATTGTGATTCAGTTTCAGCTTACTCTCCTTCTATGCATCTGATCAGTAAATTTACTATTACATGAGTTGGGTGTCAACATCAAATGATTTGAGTTTATCCTATCTAGTACGTGAAAAAGTGATGATTTTTTGTTCCACCAATGCTTTATTGAACCTTGCTAATTATGCTACTTCTAAAAACAGACATTAGTTTGAATTCCCTGGTTTTGTTTTAGTATTCTGTGAAGGTCAAATCTAGTTGCCGTGTATCCTGTGAAACATGCACTCAGAATTGCCTATGTTTTTTTTTTTCCCCAGGGTTTAGTTGTTTTCTTGCTTGTTTTATGCCTATTCTGGATTTAATTGATAGTTTTTGTTGTTTCTTCCATTTGCTTTTGGGCATTGTAGGCAAGTTTTCAGAAGTGCAGAAGAAGTTCCTGGCTGCATTGCATCTGGAGAAAGCATTGCAGAGTCTAGACTGTTTGAAATAAATATTTCATAAGCTCCATGCGAGAGGATGGCTTTCTTCAGGAACTATTCAAATGACACAGTTTCACAAAGCCATTTAGAGGAAAAAGGACAGGGACAGCAAGATAACACAATGGCTGGGAATGAGCATGTAAATGGTGCTCTTAGCGAAAGGGAATTTGATATCAATATGGATGCTCAGAATGAAAGTGATAGGGAACCAGATACTACTGTTAGAATGCAATGTAATGCAGCTCCAAGTAACGGTGTTGGTGCGAGTATTTCGCACTTGCAGCCTTCTGGAAGGAGAAATGTGACAGGAAAATGGGGTTCTACTTTTTGGAAGGACTGCCAACCTATGGGACCGCAGGGTGCATCTGATTCTGGACAGGATTTAAAATCAGATGCATCGGAAGCGAATACATCTGACAGAACTGAAGATAGAGTAGGTTCAGACGATGAAGGGGAGCAAGTAGAAGTGAGTAAGGCACAAAGGGCCTACCCTGATGTCCCGGCTGATGAGATGTTGTCTGATGAATACTATGAGCAGGATGGGGAAGATCAAAGTGATTCCTTGCATTACCGGGGGGTCAGCCATTCTGTTGGACTGAATTCCAAGCCTCAGTCAAATTCTGTAGCCTTCAATAATATGTCTAGGGGTTCGAGAGCTTCACGCAACCTTGAAGAAGATGATGATGATAATGATAACAATGATGATGGTGATGCTGATTATGAGGAAGAGGACGAAGGGGATGGTAATTTCATTTTTAAAGCTGTATGTCCAGTTGTTAATATTCTGTTTGACGAAAATGGTAGAGGGGATGTGTACTTAGTTTAGTTGTTTGTTATTGTTTTATTGTTCTTCACTCTTTGAGGCAGTGATTTGATTTTCTTTTCTCATTGCTTTCAGAAGATGATCCTGATGATGCAGATTTTGACCCTGACTATGGTGTTACTAGTGGCCGGTCAGCAAGCAAGGTTCTTATCTTTACGTTTTTGTAGCTGTCCTGACTGCCTTTTTTATTATGAAAAGCTTATATTTTCAGCCTGTGCCAAATGCCATGTTATTGTATATTTGTATTCTATTTTTTCCTCATTTATAAATTATATAATTTATAGTGGGAATGGCTTAAAGTTGGGCATATTGCTACATAAACCAAAAATTAAGTTGGTGTGAATTTCATTAATGAAATGTTTTGTTTTCATTGGTTGGCAGAAAAAAATTTGAAACACGGGTGTTTGTGTAATAGTAAGGTTACTCCATTGTGACCTCTAGTTCACGTACAATCTTTGTGAAAACAGGGGGCAAGGCTGCGTATGTTTGATCTTTCACCAGATCTCACATTGTGGGAATTTTATGCAAGGGGATGCCCTTTCTTTGTTGGTGGAAAATGTTTGTATTAGTTATCGAACTGGTCCTAGGTAATGATGTATTGTTCCTTGTTCAACATGATTAAGATGAAGCATTTTTTCATGCAGCATAAAGACTGGGAGGAAGAAGAATCAGACGAAGATGACAACAACGACAATGATTTAGATATCTCAGATGAAGATGACTCTTATTATACGAAGAAACCTAAGAGTAGAAAGCATGGTAAGGTTGGACGTAATATAAAATCTATCAGAGAGCGTAAGCCTCTACATGCTTCTGGTAGGCAGATGAGAGGGAAAACATCATTAGAAGAGGATGAGTATTCTGCAGAGGACTCTGATAGTGACAATGATGAGGACTTTAAGAGCATGACCAGGAGAGCAGCTTATTCCCGCAAATCTATGGCTCAGTCAACTGTGTCAACTATCAATGGGAGAAACAATGAGATTCGCACTTCTAGTAGGTCGGTTCGGAAGGTATCTTACGTTGAAAGTGAAGAAAGTGAGGAGATTGATGAAGGGAAGAAGAAAAAGTCTCAAAAGGTGTGATTTACTTGTTGCAATTGATCTTTAATGGCTTTTTGAAAATGTTTTGACCAATTAGGTCTAGGCACTATTATATTGGGAGCTCTCTGTCTTCCTGATCCAAAATTGTTTTTGGGCTATTTTTTGGTTGACTTTGTGTTAATTTCTCTCTGATGTCCAACTTTTTCTTTTTTGCCCTTTTATCACCTCTTAAATGCAATTTATCTTTTAGTCATTTTGTGTAAATGGTTAATCAAGCTCTGGAGGTGAAATGGAATGCGCTTTAGTACTATAATTTGGACTAGTGACACCCTAGGCCCTTGTTCTTTTGGAGTGGCTATTGATTGTCAGAAATTTGTTGTGAATCACTTTTATGTTGGATAAACTACCTAAATGGTCACATTGCTATCCATGAATAAATTTGGACTCCTGTTAGCATTTAATATATGATCCATTTTTGAGCCTCGCCCAATAGTTTACACTTTTGGGTTGATTGGTATTTCCACACTTTCAGCCCAATGGGCTTGCATGAGGGGGGCTTGTTTGGGTTTAACATATGATTCATTCTTGGGGCAACATCTCAAGCATTTGTGTTGAATGGTTTCTTAACCACCATGATTTTGTTCTATTGCCTAAGGCTTTCTTATAGAACCCCAATAAATCATTCAATTTCATGATGCTTTTATGGTGAAAGGGCTAGACTTAGAGTCTTAGAGGTTTGGGTGTGAGCTCTTCTAAACTTGTTAGGAAATTGTTTATGCTGACTTGAATTAACTACAACTGAAAATAATTTGGCCTAATTTTTCTTGAGATATGCTGGCTGTTGGAGCCAATATTTTTTAAGTTTTCATGGTTTGGAAAGGGCAGTTTATTTTAGAGTGCATCACACGGACTTGTGGCAGAGGCTAAAGCTCATCAGCTATGGCAGGATTTTGATTAGTTGTCATAATGTTTTGCCTTGCTGTTATTTGATCCTCAATGTTGTTCCAGTTTCTTCTTTAAGAAATTGTTTGTTTGTAATTTTTTTTTCAGGAAGAACCTGAAGAGGAAGATGGTGATTCCATTGAAAGGGTGCTATGGCATCAGCCAAAGGGTATGGCTGAAGAAGCTGCAAGGAGCAATAGGTCAACTGATCCTGTTCTGTTGAGCCACTTGTTTGATTCTGAACCAGATTGGAATGAGATGGAGTTCTTGATAAAATGGAAAGGCCAGTCACATTTGCACTCTCAGTGGAAGTCATTCTCTGAACTGCAAAATGTATGATATCTTTGGTACATCGCTTGTTTAATTATTTTTATGTCTAATGTATATATAAATGGTGTCTCCTTGTGCTTGTTAAGAAGTGTTATTTTTGTGTGCTTTCAGCTAACTGGGTTTAAGAAGGTCCTGAATTACACCAAAAAAATGATGGAAGATATACGGTATAGGAGAACACTTACGCGTGAGGAGGTAAGACCTTTGCCCAAAGAGTAGCTTTTGATTCTTGCGGACCTTAATTATGAGTGAGATTTATGTTTGTGTAGACTATGAAATCAAGATTAGAATACGTGGGTTCAAAGTCGGTGCCAACGTTGTGGCTGCATTTGTTTACCTCTTTTGAGTTTGCTGACTTAAGCAACTGCTCTTTGATACTGAATCCTTTCTCTAAGTTCTTCTCTCTTCTTGTTTTTTCTCCTTAGTGATCTTCATTGCAAAGTAAAGCTGACTATCAAATTGCTTATGTGTGGTGAATAAACATTTTGTCGCTTGTGTTTAATTGTCAGATTGAGGTCAATGATGTTAGCAAGGAAATGGATTTGGATCTGATCAAGCAAAATAGTCAGGTTTTCTTTTTAGCTTCATGATCTTTCTGTAGATTAATTTCTTTTACAGGGTTATCGGGTGTCTTTTCTAATTATCGGCTTCCTTGTAATTGTTCACTTTATGTTTTGTAATGTTTTTTCAGGTCGAGAGAATTATCTCTGATCGGATCTGTAAAGACAGCTATGGTGATATTGTGCCCGAGTATTTAGTGAAGTGGCAAGGACTATCTTATGCTGAGGCAACATGGTTAGTTCATACCATATGAGTTTTATGTATGCTTTGATTGGTGCTGCTGAACCTTTATGCTTGTGTGCAAAGCGTGTCCTCTGAATCCTCTTGTTTATTGGGGATTTTTCATTTGATTTATGTGAGATTATAGTCTGGACTTTCTATTTATTAGACCTTCATATCCGTTTTGACTATAAGAGAGTTAGTGCGATGATTATATTATGCTACACTTGGTACAGGGAAAAGGATAAGGATATTGCATTTGCGCAAGATGCAATTGATGAGTATAAGGTGTGACATCTGTGAAAATGTGCCTTTTGTTTTATGGTTATGTCTGGAGGATGTTGAGTTGGTTATGTCTGAACAGGCACGTGAGGCAGCAATGGTTGTACAAGGGAAATTGGTGGATCTCCAGCGCAAGAAAGGGAAAGGTCTATTCTGATTTTTCTTTATTGTTGTTTCTTTTGGCTTGTGGTCTGAATTCTGTTGGTAAGAAAATTGAGTGGTGTTTGGGGAACATAATTGATGCTCTGTATGTTGACAAAAGAGAATATTTTCCCTGGGTTTACTGGGAATAATGTTTATTTGATGAGGATGCTAGTGTGAGATTGGAAAATGCTAATCTTGTTGTTTCTATATGTTTTTAACATTTGTCAATATGAGTAGAGATAGTGAAGCCCAACCTGAAATGACTGATGTCCATAATGACTCAATTTAAGTAACCCAGACCCACTTGACTCGAATCGATTTGACTCGGCATGTTGCTGGAAATAATACCTGATTTATATGAATTACTCAAATAACCCGAAACCTAAGCGACGTGACCCCTATCAATCAATTTCTTGAGCAACCCAATCCTGAGCTGCAGACGGCCCGAGGTGACCCACACTGTAGAATGACCTGTACTAAACCAATCCTAACCCAAACCCACCTGACCTGCCCGTTGGCCACCTTTAAGTATGAGGCTGGATTTCTGGTTAGTGACTTTTGCTTAAAATGGGTTTGCTTGTGTCATGTTGTGTGATCCTTGTTCAAGTGGCCTTGATTGATCGTGTTTGTATCACATGAAAGTGGTCGCCAAGTATTGATCTTCGGAGTTTGTGTCAGCAATTGGAAGCAAGTCTTCTGTTAGAACTAATAAGATTAGGAAGTTGTATGGGATCCTGTGTAATACATTGTTTCAAATTTTTTCCCTGTTTCCTTTTGTCCCATTGTGCAGTGTTTGTTGCTTGGCAGAGATTAAATGGTCAATGTGTCGGCATCGCTAGGAAGAAAATTGATACTTAAGTTTTGATGGCATCACTAGGAAGAAAATTGGTAGAAAACTAAGTACTCTGCCTTAACTTGATATCTGCTAACTTGACTCTCCCTTCAAATTGTATTACTTCTTCTTTTTCCTTTTCGCTCTCTCTCTCTCTCTCTCTCGTCCTTGCTGTTTCCCTTTCAAAATTTGTGGTGTTTTGCCCCCTATGTAAATTTGAATGTGATATAGATACTCTGTTGCAAATATATCTTTTTTTTTTTTTTTTTCCTGTGTCCTTTGTTACAAATATATTGTTTAATTAATAGATATTATTTCTTTTCAGCAAGTTTAAGGAAGCTTGATGAACAGCCTGATTGGTTGAAAGGGGGAAAGCTTCGTGATTATCAGCTTGAGGGTTTGAATTTCCTGGTTAACAGGTATGTCGTTCATTTTAGCTGAAGAAAAATGGGTGACGTAGTGCCTTTTGAGTTGGATATAATTTAATTGGTTTCTTACGCTGGACAGTTGGAGGAATGATACAAATGTTATTTTGGCTGATGAGATGGGTCTTGGCAAAACAGTTCAGTCGGTTTCCATGCTTGGTTTTTTACAGGTTGAACTTTTTAATTTTCATCTTGCTGTAATTTTGATGTTTATTTCCTTTATTTCCTCTTTCAATGATATATATATTTTGTGTCATTTGGCAGAATGCTCAGCAAATCCCTGGTCCATTTCTTGTTGTTGTGCCACTGTCAACTCTGTCTAATTGGGCTAAAGAGTTCAGAAAGTGGCTTCCTGATATGAATGTCATTGTATATGTTGGTACCCGGGCTAGCAGAGAGGTAAATCACAATTAACATTCATCCTAAGTAAATGTGTGTGTGCGCGCGCGCGTGTGTACGCGTTTACCTTTGACATCTTCATTTGTGTTATTCAAGTTTGGATTGCAGAATTTGATTATGAAACATTAATTTTCTAAAATAGCCTATCAATCTGGGTTTAAGAAAAAACCATATTATGCCTGGACATAGAGTTTAGAAGCCGAGTAGAGGCTTTGCAAGAGCAGTCTTGATGGTTTCACATGCATTTTTTTCTGCCGCAGAGAGAGACCTGGAGTTTGGAATTTTTTTTTTTTTTCAATGTTATTTCCTTTTTTAATGGTTTTGTGTGATGGTATGTCTGCTCAACTGTTGAGATTGACTGCTTTATTCTCAAATTGGAGGAAAATATTATGGGTGCCAATAGATATGTAGCAGGACACTAGTGCTCAGTCTTCAACAGCAGCCATTTACAAGATGAACAGGATATCTTTCTTTCTCTTGCCCCTCTAGCAATTTTGTGGAAAACAAACGTGTTGCTTTTCATCTTTATTTCCACAGTTGTGGATGTAATTTTTCTTTTCTTGCAGGTTTGTCAGCAATATGAATTCTACAACGATAAGAAAGTTGGCCGTCCTATAAAATTTAATTCCCTTTTGACAACCTATGAAGTCGTCCTGAAGGATAAGGCAGTGCTTTCAAAGATCAAGTGGAATTACTTAATGGTTGATGAAGCTCATAGGTTAAAAAATAGTGAGGCGCAACTCTACACAACTCTTTCGGTACCGTCAGTTCTCTATAGTTCATTCAGTTGCCTGCCCATTTGCTGTGATTGCTTTAATAAGTTATTATCAGATGTTGTATTCTTATGATCATTGTTAACTGCTTTTCTTTTTTGGGCAGGAATTTAGCACCAAGAATAAGTTGCTAATCACTGGCACTCCATTACAGAATAGCGTGGAAGAACTTTGGTATTCATTTCCCATGTCCACTTATGTGTTTGCTGAAGGGCTTTGTGCTTTCAGTGGCTATTTTTCTATGTTTTGAATATTGCACCCGTATAGGATGGCTGATGAGAGACTGGAAAATCTAGTAAAGATGAGCAATACTTGACTAGCATTGTTTGTTATACGTACGAATCTCTTTGGAAATTTAACCTCCTGTTAAAACTTTCCCCATTATTTTGACACCAATGTCTGAAGGGTCTGAGTTTGCACCTGAAGTACGTGAATAGTTTGACTAGGGTCTTGCTGCTTTTTTCTTAATTTTATTATGCTTGTTTTTACTCCAATGTCCTGGATGATATCATTTATTCTTGTTGCTCTTTGTTGAAATCTGTTAATGTTGAGTTGGATATTTTTGAGCTATGTGGGATTGCCAGTATTACTGATTACTTGCTACAGTTTTTAAGCCTGAGTTACATTAAAGAATTGCCATTGTCTGTGAATGGTTATTTGAAGAAAATTTAGACACAGATATGTGCTTTTCCTTTTCAAGTTTTCAGTTTTTCTGATCGTGAAATTCTTGCTTGTAATTCCAGTTATCTGATTTTCTCAAAATGACAGGGCTTTGCTTCACTTTCTTGATGCTGATAAGTTTAAGAGTAAGGATGATTTTGTTCAAAACTACAAGAATCTCAGTTCGTTTAATGAAATTGAGGTACAATAAACGTGCATAATTGTGGCATTGTCCTTTCCACAATTCTATATGGGCTTTACCTTTTTTTGCTTTAACAAAATAGTCTTCCATTTTTTCATTTGTAGCTGGCTAATCTTCATATGGAGCTAAGGCCTCATATTCTCAGAAGAGTAATCAAGGATGTAGAGAAATCTTTACCGCCAAAAATTGAGCGCATCCTGCGGGTTGAAATGTCGCCTCTCCAGAAACAGTGAGTATTTATTTTATTTTCTTTTGAAGTGGTACACCTCTTGAAATTATATGTACTTCAGCTTCTTCCTTAACTTGCCAATGCTTCCATTTGTTTAGATATTACAAGTGGATTTTAGAGCGCAACTTCCATGACTTGAACAAAGGAGTGCGTGGAAATCAGGTAAGCATATAAATTTGAGTTTATTGTGTGAAATTAGGCTCAGAGAGATGTTTCTTATTTCATTAGTGGGCCCATTTTTTTGTTTTTTTCCAAGAAACTTGTTGTCGCTTTTCATTCATTTATGCTATGCCCGCGACTATCATATCTATCTATTGTTAATGCTGCGAGCAGCAGTGGCAATATTAATAATGAGCACCACTGGCCAAGAAAAATTATATTTATTATCTCTTTCAATCTCCATAAATTACTGTCTTGGGTGAAAATAGATGAAGCATGTTGCTGTTTGGATGACCTGGTATCAGCTGAAGTTATAAGCCTTAGCGCTTAGTTGTTACATACTTACTTTCTTTTTCAGAAATAAAACCTGGTACATTATGATGCTTTTGAATAAATTTCAGGTTTCACTATTGAATATAGTGGTGGAGCTGAAGAAATGCTGCAATCATCCTTTCTTATTTGAAAGTGCTGACCATGGCTACGGTGGGGATACTGGCATCAATGACAGTAGCAAACTAGAGAGGATCGTCTTAAGCAGTGGAAAGCTAGTTATCCTTGACAAATTGCTTGTCAGATTGCATGAGACAAAACATCGTGTTTTGATTTTTTCTCAGGTTTGTTGTTAAATTATTTTCTTGGATGCCTTTTCAAGTGCTTGCTTATTTTGAGTTATTAACTAGAGTGAATCTATGTTTTGTTGATATTAAATTCTCTTGTATAGCTAGCCCTGATTTTGGTTGTCTTTTGATTTGCTTTATTTATTTATTTATTTATTGGGTTATTTTTCCCCGCCGGGGTGGGGGGTGGGTGGGGTTAAACCTAGAGGTCATGAGTGTGAGTCTTGGAAACAGTGTCTTTGTGAAAACAAGAGTAAGATTGTGTATATCTAATTTTCCCTAAACCCCATGGTGTGGGAGCATCACACATTGGGATGCCTTTTTTTATATGTCCCTGTACATTTGCTTGTTGACAGTATGTGGACAGTTTTCGCATATTTCTCTTCTTTGGTTTCTATTAATGGTTTGGATGTATTAATTAAATTAAGAGTCGTGGAAGGGATTGACTATTGAATATGGCCAGAGCGTTTGCATTGATTGTCCGAGATTCCTCAAGCTGTGGTTAGAATATTTAGAATGGGGGCTACCTATATTAATTTTTGTTATTCATCTTTATCATGAGTGGTGAAAAAGCAATAGGTCAAAAAATGAGTGTGGCAAAGATGAGAATGCTTAGATGGATGTGTGGTCATTCGTGGAAGGATTGCACAAGAGATGAGAATATCTATAGCGCCCACTAAAGATAAATTGAGAGTGGTGTTTGCGTTGGTTTGGACATGTCCAGCACATACCAGAAAATGCTCTAATTAGGAGGGTTGCTTAAATTTAGGTGGATGGCAAGAGCATAGGGAGAGGAGGACCCAGGTTGAATTGGGAATACTTCGTTAGGAGGGATTTAGAGCATTTAGTTCTCACTTCTAACTTAGTGCATAATGGAACAGAATGACGAGAAAAAATTCATGTGACCGACCCCAATTAAATTTGGGATTAAGGCTTTGTTTTTTTTTTTTTTTGGTTGTTTTGTTACGAACTGCCATATATTTTAGTAAATCAAAATTTTTTAAGTATTTGCCTGGAATGGCACCATGTTGAAGCTCATGAATTTAATTTGATGACTATTTGATAGGCAGTTATTGATTGCATTACTTAATTTGTTAAAGTTTTATTTGAACTTATTAATTAGGATTCAGTGAGTTTCAAACATATTGGTGGATTTATGTTCTTACAGCATACAGATGCATGAATACATAAGTGATTTCAAGTAAATTGCTGCAGATGGTTAGGATGTTGGATATACTAGCAGAGTATATGTCCCTCAGGGGTTTCCAGTTTCAGAGGCTTGATGGGAGTACAAAGGCTGAGTTGCGCCAGCAGGCTATGGACCACTTTAATGCACCTGGAAGTGATGATTTCTGCTTTCTTCTTTCAACTCGTGCTGGTGGCCTGGGCATCAATCTGGCCACAGCTGACACGGTTATAATATTTGATTCAGACTGGAATCCACAAAATGACTTGCAGGTACTTTATAGGAGTTCCTCAGTCTTTTCTACATCTTGGAAACTCTACGTGTGAACTACCTTTGATTTACTTTAATAGAGATTACATTGTTTGTTTCGATTGATTAATTGTAGGCTATGAGTAGAGCTCACAGAATTGGGCAACAAGAAGTTGTCAACATCTATAGATTTGTCACAAGCAAAAGTGTAGAAGAAGATATCCTGGAGCGAGCTAAGAAAAAGATGGTAGCTATGACTGAAACATCTTGACCTTATTTAGAGATGTTAAGTTGTTTTATTGTGTCAATCTTTTTCGTTTATATATATACTTAGCCGCAAACGCATATATATGATATATATGCCCATTGTATACATAGGTTTTGTAGTGTTGCATGTGCTAATTGATTTTACATGTCTTTTTATGACATGTTCTTTATAGGTTCTTGACCATTTAGTGATACAAAAATTAAACGCGGAGGGTCGATTGGAAAAGAAAGAAGCGAAAAAGGGGAGCTATTTTGACAAAGTAAGGATTACATTGATTTGATTACGTTCTCCATACAGACCGTGGGGCAGATTCCTTTGTAATCTGCATTTGTCAACTGAAATGGAAGTTATTCTTTATCTGATCATTAAGGTGGTGTGACATTTGTGTATGCCATTTTGTTTCTGTGTTTAATGGTTGCAGAATGAACTGTCTGCAATTTTAAGATTTGGGGCTGAGGAGCTTTTCAAAGAAGAAAGAAACGATGAAGAAAGCAAGAAGAGACTATTAAGTATGGATATTGATGAAATTCTTGAAAGAGCAGAAAAGGTTGAAGAGAAGGATGCTGAAGGAGAGCAAGCACATGAATTGTTGAGCACTTTCAAGGTAAGAAATTATACTATAATCTTTTATTTTGGAGTCTTCTGCTTGGTTTTAGACTTTTAGTACTTATTGCCATTGGGTTTGTGTTTGGTTTTTTGCTGCTGCCACTTCAATAACTGTGCTATTTATGGTTGTGGGTTGCTTTTTTGCTACAGCAGTCCACTTACATTAAGTAGTGAGTACCCATATTAACTTAATTCATTTTGCAAATCCAGGTTGCCAATTTCTGTAGTGCCGAAGATGATGGAAGCTTTTGGAGCCGTTGGATAAAACCTGAGGCCATAGCCCAAGCTGATGTATGAACCTTACTTGTTACTCTGAATTTTCTTTTCTTTGCTTTGTTTTTTTTTTATTTAGTTTTCTGATTTCTGATTCCTTTAGTATTTTGTTATAACCTGCAGCCTTGAGCCGGTTGTGTAATGTATTTTCTCCTTGCAGGAAGCCTTGGCTCCTCGTGCTGCCAGAAATATCAAGAGTTATGCAGAGGCTAATCATCCAGAGATAAATAATAAAAGGAAGAAGAAAGGTTCTGAGCCTTCTGAACCACAGGAGAGAGGGCACAAGCGCCGTAAAGTAGACTATGCAGTTCCCTCAGTGCCAATGATTGATGGGGCATCTGCCCAAGTGAGAGAATGGTCACAAGGGAATCTGTCAAAGAGAGATGCTTTGCGTTTTTCTCGTGCGGTATGGCTAATGTTAATATTATCATGATGGTAGATACTTCATGGTGAGGGTAATTTAAATTCTTATAGAATCTAAAATGATTTTGGGTTCATCAGCTGTTAGTAGCTTTCCATCAGCTATTGATGTAGCTAAATCCTTGTTTATTAGCTATTTAATGCATTTCTTGGCCTGAGTTGCTCATTAAGGCTTTTTAGTAGAACTTCGTTTAGTTGGCAGTATTAGCTTTTTAAATTTTTTGTTCATTTCCCCTGCCATTGTCATAAACATTTTAGATCCTCTAAAATAGGTACTGAAATTTGGCAACCCAAGCCAAATTGACTTAATAGTTGAGGAGGTTGGTGGATCAGTGGCAACAGCTCCACAAGAAGCTCAGATCGAACTTTTTGATGCTCTGATAGAAGGCTGCAAAGAAGCTGTTGAAATTGGAAGTTTCGATTCAAAGGTTTGTTGTTATGATCCATTTGTCGTTTGTTTATCAGATTGGCTTTAAGGTGCTTTAAGCTTCTTACAGTTGACAAGTTTAATTGGTGACGAAATACAGGGTCCTTTGTTGGATTTTTTTGGTGTCGCTGTGAAAGCTAATGATTTATTGAACCGTGTTCAAGAGCTTCAGCTTCTAGCTAAGAGAATTTCTAGATATGAAAATCCCATTGCACACTTTCCAGTGTTGGCGTACCTTAAACCTTCAAACTGGTCCAAGGGTTGTGGCTGGAATCAGAGTATGCTTGCTTCATTGTCTGCGTATTGTTTTCTTCTCATTTAGAAAGTACTATTTTAATTGTTTCTTGTAGATTATTTATTATGGGTTTAAATTAGTTGATGATGCAAGACTGCTTCTGGGAATACATTACTATGGATTTGGCAATTGGGAGAAGATAAGATTAGATGAGAGTCTTGGCCTTACAAAGAAGATTGCCCCGGCAGAGCTTCAACACCATGAGACTTTTCTACCACGCGCTCCAAACTTGAGGGACCGTGCTAATGCACTTTTGGAAATGGTAAGCAATCACTTGTCCCTGAGAATAGGCACTTATTAATGCCAGTCTGATGGCATTGGAAAATTTTTAGTCACATCTTTGGCTATTTTTGGTGTCTCAAGATATTTTTGAGTCTTTTTGTTTCTATCCTCCTGTCTTTTTGTGCCTGAACATTTAGATGACTGCCAACTTTGCATTTGGTTCTGAATTTCATAATTGCTTTGACCAATTTGCATCAATTTCTCCTTAAGCACTTTGTCTTATGTTATATATCTGATGGCCTGTGCTTTTGTTTTCTTAAACTTCAAAAGGAACTTGCAGCTGTTGGTGGTAAAAAAGCAAATACTAAAGCAGGTCGTAAGTCCTCCAAGAAGGAGGCAGAAAACCTTTTGAGCACCACAGTATCTCGTGGCAGGAACAGGAAGGTAAAGCATGGTTCTTCAGTGGATACTGTCCAAACGACAAAAAACAAGCATCATAGGCCTCAGAAAGCTGAACAGCTAGTAAAAGAGGAGGGGGAAATGTCGGACAATGAGGAATTGTGCGAGCAATTTAAGGAAGTGAAATGGATGGAATGGTGTGAAGATGTGATGATTGATGAAACAAAAACTCTAAAACGTCTTCAGAAGTTGCAGACTACAAGTGCTGACCTTCCGAAAGAGAAGGTAATGGTTTTTGGTCTTCAAATCACCTGTTTCTTATTTTCTGTATGTGAGCTAATTCTAGCGTTCTTTTTTTCCAGGTTCTCGAAAAAATTCGGAAGTATTTACAACTTATTGGACGTAGAATAGACCAGATTGTCCTAGAATATGAGGAAGATCGTTATAGACAAGATAGTATGTGCTTTTCCTTGCTAAATCTATCATTAATTCTTCACGCCAACTGCCTTTTCTTTTTTAAACCTCTCCTGTTATTTTATTTCTCATATCATTGATTATTTTTTTCAGGGATGACAATGCGGTTGTGGAAGTATGTCTCTAGATTTTCAAATCTGTCAGGGGAAAGACTTCGCCAGATCTATTCTAAACTTAAAGAACAGCAGGAAGATGATACTGGATTTGGAACTTCCTACATAAATGGTTCCTTCTCTAGTGCTGTTGATGGAGATGGTGATCCCAATTATTACCCTCCTTTTTCGGGCCAAATTGAGAGGCAAAGAGGGTTCAAAAGTATGGGTGCCTATCAAATGTCGGAATCAATTCACAAAGTTCACGATACAGGGAAGTTTGAAGCATGGAAACGACGGAGGAGAGTTGAAGCCGATACTCATTCCCTAGTGCAACCCCTAAGACCAATGTTGAGTAACGGAACCCGTGTGACTGATCCTAATTCATTGGGCATTCTTGGGGCTGGTCCGTCTGATGCTAGGCGTTTTGTTAATGAGAGGCCTTATCGAATGCGTCCAGCTGGCTTTCCGCCGAGACAGAATTTTCCGTCCGGTATAAAGTAGTAATTATTGAGGAGGTAAAAGGAGAGTAGCTGATTGAATACTATTTGCCTGCCGCTTTCTCCTGGTTGCTGTTATCGCGTCAGCCATTGGAAACACAGCGGAATTCTTTTTCACCGTCGAAATAAAGTCTGCAAAAATCCCGCTTCATTTTATGGCTTATCAGAAGTTGTTCTGCCGGGTGAGGAATTTGCGACTTTTTCTTGGCAGACGAGGGCCCAAGCCTTGAGGGCGCAGGTCAAAACTAATTACCATGAGCAAGATGCTTTAGAGTCTTGCTGCAATTTTTGTTTGTTCTAAAATGAATCTTGTAATTTGTTTACATGTATAGTGAAAGGATTAGGCAGGAGCAACTTTAGGACCCTGTTTAAATCAAAAGATACTTATACCTGAGTAGGAAATATTGCATATATTATGCCTCAAAATGTACATTATCAGTTTCTGCTACTTCCAGATTTTCCCTTTCCTGAACATTTGGCTCATACATGGGTTGAACCTGTATAATTTTATCATTAACTCCCGTCGGTCTTTGACTCCGGTCTTATGCATTCTGCCGAAATAAACAATAGCCATTTTTGGTGTCCTTACGTTCCTGGTTATCTTCCTAATTAAGGTCCCCTTAATGCCGTCTTTGAAGGAAGAAGCGAAATGCTTGGGATATTGTGGCCAGAAATTGGTAAATGGTAATAGAGCTATTCTCACTCGCTTACGGTTGCTGCCAAAAGAAGTTGAGAGAAGCCAATGTATGTTCCCCCACAGAGTCCAAACCTACAAGCAACGAGTATTAAAGTACGATTTAGGAAAACCTAAGTGAGCAAGTAAAATCAAGATGACAAGCCCCGTGCGGCCTCAATTTCCACAAAAGATGGTGTGGTTGATAGTCATTCATCACATTATCTTTTCACATTGCTTTCTCTACCTCATACTTGTAATCAGGTGTACTTGTATAATATTCGTTTTTCGGGTTCAGATAATTAGATAACAGAAAATATTAATGGTCATACAATTTTTTCCAAACAAATTGGTCATATTATAATAACATCTATATTTTGTACAACAATAATTATATTTTTTACAAAAAAAATTTGTACCTTATTTTTTTGTTACAAAAATATGTGTTATTACAAAAAAATATGTATATTGTTACAATATGATTGAATGTTATAGGGCCCATTAAATAATTACTTTAGGAGACCCGCTACAGAAACTTAATTAGCATAATAATTAAATAATTATTTTTTATGAAACATCTCAGTAATTAGAGTTAATACTTCTAACTTAAAAGTTTTGAGTTCAAATTCTGACAAAAATAAGTTATATTATAGAAGGAATAACTATTCTTATTATATAATTTATAATCTATTGAACCTTTCTGAATTAAAAAAAACATTACTTGAATAATATTTGTTTTAATTAGTGTCCTAAAAGCTAACTACCTTTTTTTTATCGCCAGAAATTCTGTTATCAAATTCGATTTCGTTCTTCCAACTTCTTCACGAGTGCAAGTTCTTCCTTTATGTCCAAAAATCAGAAAGAAAAATCCGTAATTTGTGCTGTTTATTCTTTTTTGTTTTTCTAATCTCCCAAGTATATACAGTATACAAACATCAGTAAAATACAAGGAAAAAAGGAAAAAAAAAAAAAGACACGGGGATGGATGAGGAGCCAGTGTAAAATTCCAATTGGCCCACTCTTATCTGCCACGTAATGTCATGAAAGGGGGACCCACATGGGACATTGTTTGGCTCTCCCGCGCTCTCATAAAAATGAATTTTTCTCTTTGGCTTTTTATTACATTAATTAATATTATAGCAAACACTTAGTTTGCTGCAAATTCTGCCAAGAGGAAGAGGCAGACAGACAGACAGACAGACACACACACACACACACCCACTTCTCTGCCAGCTTTGGGAGATCACCGGTAACCTTAACAGTCATACATAATTAACACCCTTTTGCCGTTGATTCAATCCTTTTTGCTTCTTTTTTTTTTTTTTTTTTGTGTGTGTGTGGGTCTGCACGGATTATTTATGTCTATAGATGCTTTTATCTTTTTTGATGATCATTAAGTTATAAATTCAGCTATTGACATATGATAATTACCTATCCTTTTTTCTGATTTTAATTAGTCGCTTGTTCTCCATTTGTGTATGTTTTTCTTTCGAACTTGTGAGATGTTAATTGTTAGTGAGGAGTGAGTTTTTGCACTGTCGTTATACTAGTAAAAAGGATACGTTTGCATCTCAATGGTATTTAATGTGAGAAATTTGAATCAGTGATGAGATTCGAACTTGTAACTTTGTTCAAACTAAAAAATTGTAACTATTAACACTAGTTCAAATAGGTTGTTTGTATCTGATTTATTACTGTCAATCTTTTTGTTATTATGACTATATATTCCTTTTTTTATGTCTTATCAAACGTTATTGTGGCATCTGCTAACATTCAGGGTGCAGTGGAAAGACCATAATTTAAATGATTATAAATTGGGCAGAAAAAAAAAGGAAATATTTTTTTTTTAAACAAAAATGATGGGGATTTGGTTGGGTGGTTTGAACACGATTGGTCACGCCTCATGCAAATTCAGCAATTTGTTCCATCATCTTCATGTCTTCCGTTTAATTTTCTTTCCCTCAAGTTTCATGCTATTTTTCTCGCTTGATAAAACTAAGGAAGTGATTCTTTCTTACCAAGAGACAATATTGAAGGCAACATGTAATTAGTGAGAAAAAGAGTATGGAAGGAACAAATTTTTGTTTATGCAACAAAAATCTTGATTTTTGATGTGTTCTGCTTATATCCTTCTTTCTCCTTTAGCAGAATGATATTGAGCAAGGGGTGTCGTGCCATATTATGGACTTTGTTTATGTTTATTCTTATCAGAATTTAGTTTTTACTAGTTAAAAAGTAGAAAAATCTAAAGGGGATAGAAATTTTACCGTATTGGGTTGTCTTATGTATAATCCAAGTGGTAATTGCAATTAGTATGAGAAAGGTTGCGGTCACAATCTTTTTTTTTTTTTTTTTTTTTCAAAAGAGTAATGGAAAAAGGTTGTGCAATGCAATCCAATTTAGCTTCCTTTCTCTAGTGGCTAACACAATTTCGGCATGAAAGAGTGTAGGAATTGCAGTTAGGTAAATGGGGTTTTCCTCGAGTTTTTTCTTCAATCCGATGTACCAAAATATGGAATAAACGTGTGGAGACTAGAATTCAGGCGGATACTCTATTGTCTTGTTTCACAGCATCAGGAATTCGTCAAGAACAAATTCGCTGTTGACATTTCCTAGCTGAGAAAGATGGACTACTTTTATGGACCAGGAAGGAACCATTTGTTCGTTCCAGGGCCTGTTAATATCCCAGAACCAGTCATACGGGCTATGAACAGGAACAATGAGGATTATCGTTCTCCAGCGGTTCCAGCTTTAACAAAAACCCTTCTTGAGGATGTGAAGAAGATTTTCAAGACCACCTCAGGAACCCCATTTCTCATCCCAACCACAGGTGCTGTATCATTGCCTTTAAATTGCCAGATTGTTGTCCAAGATAATGTTGCAGATGGGATTTTAATTGTTTTTGAGTAATGTTATCTTAACTTCCATTGTTTGAAATTGCTACTATGGTTCAGGTACTGGAGCATGGGAGAGTGCACTTACCAATACATTATCACCCGGAGACCGGACTGTGTCCTTCCTGATTGGCCAATTCAGTTTGCTCTGGATCGATCAGCAGCAGCGCCTTGGCTTCAATGTTGATGTGGTAGAGAGTGAATGGGGTCAAGGTGCCAACCTTGACATTCTGGAATTAAAACTTGCTGCAGATACAGCGCACACTATTAAGGCCATTTGCATTGTTCACAATGAGACGGCGACTGGCGTCACCAACAACTTGGCAAAAGTCAGGAGAATACTTGGTAAATGTCTAAACAGATGCTTTGCCATATGCCTTTTCCCTTTTCATGTCTATCTTTTGGAAACTTTGGTTGTTCCATTAAGGAACTGACGAAGCAGTAAGGTTGCATATTCTATCTTGTTATGTTTTTATTTTGCTGCTATTTGGGAGACATTTATATTTCAGCTTATCCATAATTTAGCCAGTGGATCTCATTTTCGCCGCTGATTACAGATGACTACAGGCATCCAGCTCTCTTTCTTGTTGATGGGGTATCATCAATTTGTGCCATTGATTTCCGCATGGATGAATGGGGAGTGGATGTTGCTTTAACTGGTTCTCAAAAAGCACTGTCACTTCCTACTGGGATGGGAATAGTTTGTGCAAGCCCAAAGGCCCTGGAGGCGTCCAAGTCTGCAAAGTCGTACAGAGTTTTCTTTGACTGGAACGATTACCTGAAGTTCTACAAACTTGGAACATTTTGGCCTTACACCCCTTCCATTCAATTGCTGTATGGCCTCAGAGCAGCTCTAGACCTCATTTTTGAGGAAGGACTTGACAATGTGATCGAAAGACATGCTCGTCTCGGGAAAGCAACAAGGTTGGTTGGTTTTCTTATTATAAGTTGTTATTCGATTCATCTTATTTTTCTTCAAGAGTCTGATCAATCGAATGCTGCACTCGACGTGTTTTTAAATATTGAATCGTAGGCTTGCTGTGGAGGCATGGGGCTTGAAGAATTGTACCCAGAAGGAGGAATGGTTCAGTGACACAGTGACTGCGGTGCTTGTTCCTCCTTATATTGACAGTGCAGAAATTGTTAGGAGGGCATGGAAAAGATACAATCTAAGCTTAGGTTTGGGCCTTAACAAAGTAGCCGGAAAGGTATTCAGAATAGGACATCTTGGCAACTTGAATGAGGTAAATTTCACTTACCCATTTCCATTTACGTTGAACACAAATGTCCTCATATCAGCTTTCAATTTCTTTTTTCTTTTTTGGGTTACAAAAATGAGAACATAGGGGTGGTTGCCCTGTGAAACCCGCTAGAGAGGATTGCGTTGATTTGTTATACAGTGGGCTGAGCTTCTACATTGAACCCTGAGGAGGAGTAAACTCCTTTGGACTCAGTAAGAGTCACCGGCTACCTCCAAAATTGTGTGGGGTCAGTCGTACGTGTAGCCCTACTCCACACTCCTGGGTACTCTAATTTTCGTCGAGTGTTAACCGCGACGAATGACTTTGCCACTCAAAATGCGTACACAGTGGTTCAGCTTTCAATTTCTGTCGCTTCTCTTTTCATATTTTCAGTAGTGAATCAATCATATTGAACTATGCAGCAGAAACTAACAATGTAACTCACTGGAGAAAGAAATTTGCCTAAAGGGTGCCCTGCCTAACATCTACTTCTTTGTCTTATGCCTATTTTGCAGTTGCAATTGTTAGGTTGTCTTGCTGGGGTGGAGATGATACTGAAGGATGTGGGCTACCCAATCAAGCTGGGAAGTGGAGTGGGGGCTGCTTGTTCCTACCTGCAGAACAACATTCCAATGATCCCTTCCAGGATTTGATTCACTCACCATTGAACTTAATAATTTCACTTCCGTTGGTCTGGTTCCGCTTTAACTGTACAACCAATGCAACAATTTCCTTTCTTTTGAAACTTGTACTCTTTGGAGGCTCATATAATTCCCGTATGTACATTTTGCCACTTATATTATTCAAGCATTGTTTAGAACATCTTCTTTTTTTTTTTTTTTGAGCTTATTGTTTAGAACATCTTCAAAGACACAAAAAAAAGAAAAACAAATGAAAAAAAAAGAAAAACACAAAGATTGTTTTAGACTCTCATGTCTAGAAAATAGTCAAATGTATCAAGTTAGAGGACTGAAAAAGGATTAAATGTATTAAATTCAAAGATATTCATTTTATTCCCTTGTTCCTAGCTTTTAAAATGTGAGACTCTTTCTATTTTATGATAACTATGTGGTATTGTTAGGTCAAACATCTACTAAAGATGCCCATAAAAATAGGTAAGTCATTTTTTCCTTGATAAGGTTTCATTTTACAAATGGATGGATAAAAAAAGAGCCAAACACAAACTTATCAAATTAACTTAGTCAAATCTATTTGATTTTTTCTAATTTATATTAGTGCTATAACGGAAAAATAATGTTTAACAACAAATGTTCTATTAAACACATCCTTAGTGGAGTTTTTGTCTTCAAATATGTTTATTTTCTTAAATAGAAAATATAAGGATATAGATTAAAGATATCATCAAAAAAATGGGAGAAAAAAATTAAAAGCATAGAGTTTTCTATTTAGTTAATTTTTTTTAATTTATTTTCTGTACACGTTACTTATTGAGAAAGTTGAGCTTGTAAATTAAGTGTGCTAAGTTTGCTGCCTCTTTTTGTTAAGGACAAAACTGGTTTTTTCGGAGTACTTCACAGACACTTCAATGAATTTCAAAATGCCAATTATTTACTTTCCAGATTATTAATTATATAATTGTAGAACCCAAAAATAGAAACCCTAAGGACCCATTTGAAGACACTATCAATTTTTTGTTTTTATTTTTTATTTTTAATTTTTGCTCTTTGCTAAATTTTTGTATTTATTGTTGTCAATTTTTGTTTTTTTCAATAAGAATATAAAAAAAGATAGAAAAAGGATAGTAAGAAAAATAGTAAAAAGAATATAAATATAGAGAGAAAAAAGGGGGAGAGAGAGAGAGAGAGAAAGAGGATAGAGAGAGAATGAGTAGAGAGAGAAAAAGGAGAGAGAAAGAGAGAAGAAAGAGAATGAGCAGAGAGAATGATAGAAAGAGAAAGGGTTGAGAAAGAATGAGTAAACAGAATAGTAGAGAGAGAAAAATGAGAGAGAGAGGGTAGAGAGAGAATGAGTAGAGAGAATGATAAAACAAGAAAAGAGAGAGAGAGTCTAGGTAGAGAGAGAATGACTAGAGAGAGAAAAAGGAGAGAGAGAGAGTAGAGAGATAATAGTAGAGCGAGAAAAAGGAAAGAGAATGTGGGTAGACAGAAAGGAGAGAGAATCTGGGTAGACAGAGAATGGTAGAGAGAAAAGAGAGAGAGAGAGAGAGAGAACGAGTAGGAGAGAATGATATAGCAAGAAAAAGAAGAGAGAATGGTAGAGAGAGAAAAATGAAAGAGAGAGTGGATATAGAGAGAATAAGTAGAGAGAATGGTTGAGGGAGAAAAGGAGAGAGAGAGGGAGAGAGTGGGTAGAGGGAGAATTAGTAGAGAGAATGGTAGAAAGAGAAAAGGAAGAAAGATGGTAGAGCAAGAATGAGTAGAGAGAGAAAAGAGAGAGAATGGTAGAGATAGAAAAAGGGGAGAGATGGTAGAGAGAGAATGATAGAGATAGAAAAAGGAGAGAGATAGTAGAGAGAGAATGAGTAGAGAGAGAAAATAGAAAGAGAGGGTAGAGAGAGAATGGTAGAGATAGAAAAGGGAGAGAGAGGATAGAGAGAGAATGAGTAGAGAGAGAAAGAGTAGCGAGAAAAAATATATCGAGGGATAGAGAGAGGATGAGTAAATAGAGATATGGTAAAGATGATCGATAGAGAAAGAAAATATTGTAAGAGACAGTATAAAAAAAAAAGAAAAACAAAATCTGAAAGCTAGTTTTTATTATTTTTCAATTTATTTTTTTCTTTGAAAAACACTATTAACTTTTCAACAAAAAACAAAAAATAAAAAATAAAATCAATACTAAACATGTTTTCTATTTTTTTTGTGAAAAATAAATAGAAAACAGAAAACAAAATCCATTCTAAATGGACCCTTAGGGTATTCAAAATTAAAACAATTCCTTTGCTCAAAAAAAAAAAAAAAAAAATTCCTACAAGCTTTTTTTTTTCCCCCTTATTTGATATCTTTCATCAAAACTACACTTCATGGGGCTATGATTAGGAAAATAAATGAAGTTAAAAAGATTTTAAAAAAAGCTTACTTATAATAGTAGATTTCTATTTTTTATTATATTTCCATATTCAATTCCTTCACTCATATAGCCCAAAAGTTTCCTAAATAAATAAATAAATAAACAAATAAAATCCATTTTAATTTCGTTTGGTTTTTTAGTTAACAATTACAAACATTGGAAGAAACTAAGATTGGGGAAAAAAAAAGAAAAAGCAAGAGAAACTTCAAAGAGAAAGAAATGGAAGCAAAGATTGGGAAATTCTTGGAGTCAATCACCAACTTCTTCACCGGAGCCGAGGAGATACCTTGGTGCGACCGCGACATCGTCGCTGTAAGTTTTACTGTTTTTGTGGGTCTCCGTTTCATTTTAATGGCTGTGAAAATTTTGATGGCTTTAAGATAAAAGAACTGGGACTTGGGGATTTTGTGGGAAATCGAAAATGTGGTTTTGAGAGGTCGATTCATACTTATTCTTAACCAACTGAGTGACTGATGCCGAAATTGCAAATGGGGTTTTGAAATTTTTATTTTTATTTTTTCTGGGGCACTGCCATTTCTTCTTCTGTCTCTGTTTGTCATCTTGAGAAAGATTGTGCAGTTCAACACAATGAATATAGAACTTTTTCTTGTTCAATTGAATCAATCTTTGAGGATTATATTGCTAAATCTCAATTGAGAATTGAGATAATGACAGTTTTGGTTACGTTTGATTGTGTCCGACGTATTCAATCTTTGGTGTCTGCGTTGTGTTATGTTTTGTTGTGTTTTCTAAACGCAGGCGTTTGCGTGTGGGGTGGGTAGGAAGGTGTGGCCTTTCTTACATTCTGGCTTTATGTTTTTCTTATTTTCTTGATACATATGTTATGGTGTGTTTGTTTTGTGTGAGTATTCTTTTGCATAGTCAATGCAGGATAATGTGTTCGTCATGTATGATCTCTCAAAGGAATGATACTTCCATCTCACAGTTGATAACATGCACTTTACTTCTTATGTTTCTCCTTTCTTTCATGAAGTCATTAGTTGCGTGATCTGCATGAAATACCCGTACAATTGCTTGATGTTCATTTGTCCCCTGTTTGTCCAAGTATCGGATTTGAAAAATTGGACTGGAACGTGCTGCTTAGTTATTGTACTGTAAGTCATTATCTCGTGCTCCAGTCTGCATGATGCTATATCCATGCCATTCTAAGTGTTGTTGCGCACCATAGGCTGTGGTCACTCATTTCACAGATTCTTTTAAGTAGACATTTAGATCTTATGATTTATTTGAACTTTTTGCTATAGTCCTGCGAGCAAGAGGTTATTGAAGCTGAAAAAGGTTCCTCTGATGAGCTTAGGAATGAGTGTATCATGCGTCTATCGTGGGCTCTTGTTCATTCAAGACAACCAGAAGATGTACAACGAGGCATAGCTATGCTTGAATGTAAGGAAACAAAACGCCAATTCTCTATTCCAACCCTCTCTAAGTCTTCCTTGGATTCACTAAAAAAGGACAGGCTCTCTTCCAAATCCCACTGAACGTCTATTGATCAGAAGTTTGCTTCACAAGTTTGGCAGCATCTCGTCTTGTGACTTTGTTGCTTGCCAGTGTCACTGCTGTTGACATGAATTGTACGTCTCTATTTGCAGCTTCACTTGGAAACCCTACGAGCCCTCTGAAATTAAGGGAGAAGCTTTATCTTTTAGCTGTTGGGTATTTCAGAAGTGGCGAATACTCGAGGAGCAGGGAGCTGGTCGAAGAGTGTCTGAAGGTTGGTGTATCATTCTTATCATAGGTTCAAGACGAGTATCCCTTTCTTTTCCCTTTTATGATTCATGACACCGTTATGATATGCGCTGATGCATGCTGTAGAATCTAGTTCAAGTTAGACAACTGCTCTTCCTTGAAACCGCACGATCATAGAGAATTTGGCATACGTTTCTTAAATTGCATGAGCAGTCTGTTCTAGTCAGTTATTTTCTCTAAATTCTGATTGTATCACAAAGCCATGGCCTTCATGTAGATTGAACCTGACTGGAGACAGGCACAGTCCCTTAAGAAAGCAGTGGAGGACCAGATTAAAAAAGGTATAAACATATAATAGGTGCTCTTTCCAGATTATGAATGCGAATCAATTGTTTAAAAGTTACTAAATATCTTTTTCTGATTCAATTATCTATAGATGGTGTGATTGGCATAGGCATAGCAGCTACTGCCGTTGGCTTGGTTGCTGGTGGGATTGCTGCGGCCTTGGCGCGGAGGAACTGATGACTCATCCATTAGATTTTATTGGCTTTACACGAATATCCTACAAGCAGAAACGTGAACAGAGTGTTGGATAATTGCATCTCTGTTTTCTTCTGTGTGGATGGATTTTCATAAGTATACAAGTGGAATTGATGCCTCATACTGTATAGTTTCCTTCAATCGCTTCCACTGACATGCAAACTTTGGACTGCACTGATACTTGGGACCCTGTAATTATTTTTCTAGCTCCTTGGCCTTTCAATGTATAACATTTTTCCTTTTTACAGCAGTACGAAAGCTGAAGAAAACAGGTATTAGTGCGATAATGGGGAGCCTATGGCAATTTGAATTGGGAATATTTGAGTTCCATTCCTGTGGTCCAGCACCATGAATTGGGAAGATTCTTTTACTAAATAACATAACAATCTTTACGATCGATACATATTAATGATTCGGTCAAGTGCGCGGAATCTGCTTAGGAATTTAAATAGTTTGGATTTTGACGTATGGTATGAGAAATAAATAGTAAAACAGTTGTTAGCAGAACTCTTACCTTATTATATTTCATAAACAATTCAAAAGAAAGCAAAAAGGTGAGAGCAATTAGTCATAAAGTTCAAAATATCAGAACTAGAAGACGTAAATTGATTCATAAAGCATGAAAAATTTATTTTTTGTTGGGGATGTGCATTTTTTTTTTTCAAAAACGAATCTTTTTTACCTATTTTGTTTCTAAAGCAAAGTTTTCTGTTTTGTCAGTTCTCAATTTTTTTTTTTACACGGCCTATTTTCTTGTTTCTCAAGGCACTAGTATTTGGTATTTGCTGCGGATGTAACCACCTGGTAAAACTATAGCGCAAATTGATTTCCAAATGGATTACCAAAGGCAACTTCCTCTAAAATAGGAAACTACCTGGTAGCTAGGTTGGCAGCAGGACTCCTATTAGATGTAAGAATGTACTGATTGTAACTTATAAATAGACCGCAAGCAAACACTTTTTCAAGCTCACTACACAGTTATTGGATTGCTCATCCACCTAGTTTTCTCCAAGATTTTCAAAGGTTTCTTGTTTTTGGGAAAAGGGTCTTTAGTTTTATTGTTAGGAAGATCAAAGGAGTAAGATTTTTAGCAAAATCAAAGAAGTAAGAAGAAGAAAAAAAAAATGAAAGGAATAAATCATTGTTATTTTGGGGATGTGGGGTGCAAATTTAATCATACAGCTGAGGAATTGGTTTGTTACCACCCCTAGAACAAGGTGAACGAAAAATTGCTTCCATATGAAAATCTTGTGAAAGAGTGTGATCTTCATGGAACCATGGAGCCATGGGACATCTGGGAGATCAAGAGCAATGGGGGAGGAGACATGATAGAAGCTCTTCACTTCTTCAGGCAGACGAACGAATCTAGTGCACGGTTGGTCCTAATGAAGGCACATAGCGTGGCAAGCAAACTAGTAAGATTATGAAGATTGAAGGAGATGGTGAGGATTACCCTTGCATAGCTTGGACTTGGAAGAGATTTCGTTATGAGAATAGCAACGTACCAATGCAATGCATGATGGTCGCTGGATCATGGAAGGACACAGGCTTGATCAGCCTACCACTAATACTAATACTGTTCTCTGCTGGCTTAGAAAGTATGGAAGGAAGAGAAAATTTTCAGAATTGATCAAAAAAGAAACTTTGCAAGATGGAATTCGGATGACGATTGAGGGCTCTATGGATCATCATCTTCCCATTGATGCCGCATTGGAGGCATCGTTTGCAGCGAAGGAAAAGCATCAGCAAACCACAACAATTGAGCAGTATGGAGGCACTGAAAGGTTTATATATTGTGCATGGCCATGGTTTTAGGAGCACATGGTGTATCATTCCAATGCTAACTTGTCAATGATGCACCCATGGTTTCAAGGGAGGATGGAGAATAGTTATGCTAGTGAATTGTTTGGCTATGGATGCCCTACTATGGCATTGCAAAGCCAACCATACAATGGAATAGTTTCAGTTGGGTTGTCAAGAGTAGAGCCATAGATTCAAGAGAACTTGGAGTATGATATTACTGCTGAATGGTTTAACTATAAAGGTCCAAATGTGGAATACCAAAACCAACAACAAACAAAAACAATTTCAGCTAGTTTGTCAAGTGTGGAACCAGGGATTCAAGAGAATGTGAAGTATGATTTTACTGCTGATCGGTTTAACTATGTCGATAGGATTGTGGAAAACCAAAACCAACCATAAAATGAAACAATTTCAGTTGGTTTGTCTCAGTGGAGCAATGGAATCGAGAGAACATGGAAGGTGTTTTTCTTGCTGAATGGTTAAACTATGAAGGCCCAACAGAGGAAGACAAAAACCAATTGCAAGCTGGAACAATTTCAGCTAGTTTTTCAACAATGGAGCCCTGGATAGGAGAGAACTTGGAGGATAATTTTATTGCTGATTGGTACGACTATGAAGGTCCAATTGTGAAAGACCGAATCCAATAGCAAGCTAAAACAATATCAGTTGGGTTGCCGACATTGAAGGATGATTTTACTAATGATTGGTTAAACTATGAAGGCCCAACTAAGGAAGACCAAAACTAACAGCAACTGAAACAATGTTAATCGGGTTGACAACAATGCAGCCAGAGTTTCCAAGGACCATGGAAGATAAATTTACTAATGAATCGATTAAATATGGAGAAATAATTGAAGATGAACTCATGGAGCTCACGAGATGGTCATTTTTCGATGATGAATTGTTGAATAAACCTCTGCTTGCAGAAGGCCAACAGCATGCAAAGTTCATCCAAGATAGCAGCAATGCTTTACTGCCTTCTGGCTCCCCTATGATTTTGTCCACTTAGATCAGTTTATAGTTATGTTTCTTTGTATATGAGAATTCAGATTCCAATTCTTTATTTTGCATTGCGTATCTTTATTAGGTGGTGACTTGTAAACAATTACTTTATTCGTTTTTGTGATTAAAACGAAGTCAAAAACTTCCAAATATTATTATTTTATCTGAAAGTCCAATTAGGAACGATTGAAATATATATGGATACGCCAATGGTTGAAATAACATATGCTAGCTTACGACATTTTGATAATTTTTAAAGCTCCACCATAGGAACAAAAAACTATAAAGGGTTTCTTGTCAAGGGGAGCCTTTTCAGCTTCAAAAAGACACAACTAAAACGACCTTATCTATGTGATTGACAAAAAAATAAGCTTCCTAGCGTACGATGCAATCAAGCCAGGACTAGAGGCATTAAACTCTCCATATGCAGATATATCCAAAGATTATCTGTTTCCATCACTGTAAATTTGATCATTACTAATTTGGCAAAAATTTGTTCTAGCGCATTAAGTTACCTGCTGACATCCCCTTCCCCTCTCTCTTCTTATGACTTGAAAACCTGATTATGCAGATAGAAAATGAACATCAACGGGTTTCCTCCTAATCTAAAAGAAGACTCGCCCACAAAATGTAAATCTCGCTCCCACGAATCTGAACAATGGAGAGTCTTATGAAAATAGTGGTCATATCAACTAACTCAAACATCAAATGTCGAGCAGTTTAAGGCTCTTCTCTTGTACATTGAGGAGCCAATAAGTCTGAAGACAGATTCATGCCAATATTTTCACTAGACAACACCCAACAGTCAAAGTGAGTACCAAGAAATTATTCCCAAGCAAAGGTAAAAAGGAAAAGGAAAAGCAATTGTTATGGAATGGATTATAATATTCGTAGAAAGAACTAATAAAACAGAGTTTCATCAAAATGGCCAATAGAAGCTCTATTGGTACTGTTCAACAGCAAAAAGGAACTTAAAACCAAATCCTTTTAAGCAGGACAAATTTACTTTGGCCAAGGCACAAGATAGCACTTAATAAGACTTCCCACAATGTAATAAAATCCCAACAACCAAGAAAAGACAAAAAATGGCAGCACTTCTAGTTGTGGTTTTGCTTTGGTCTATCAATTGCTAATCTAATTTTCAATTTTCTGTGGGCAAACTAACTATAAGTTCACTTTGCTCATGCTTTCTCTTAATAGAAGAAAAACAAAAAACTTTCAAGACAAACGAAATGTGCAATCCACTGCACACAAACAAAATGCATGCTTTACCTATTTGGCTCGTCCAAGACAATTCAAGTTCTCATTGTGAATAGGAAATGGGAAAATCCGCTTTTTATACAAGGACAAGATTACTAAGTCACATATAGCTTCCAGAAAAGAGGATTGCAAAAAAAGTCGACTTGATTAATTAGCTGATTATTGTATATGACTGTGCCATACATACACAACGAACCTGCGCTCATTTTAGCAAGCACAGTTTCATTTGGAGAACTTGATGCAAAATATGACAACTTCACTAGACATGCCAGAGTTTCTCCCGAAGCATAAAGTTGAATGCGCTAGAGCATTAAATCATGTACTAACATGAAGACTGAGTCATCGAAAATTCGAAGAGATTCTGCCTTATATGCATGTTGGCTGCTGTTGTTCTGGGGACTGTTTTGGAATTTTCAGACATGATGTACTCTGCAAACTGGATAGTGTTCGAGAGTGAAGAGTTGGGTGGCCTAGTTGCAATTCAGGAGGACCTCCAACATTGTATCCTGACAATACCCTCTTAAGTTTATCCTTCAAATTAGGAGACAGTGAGTCATTAGAAATTAAAACATCTAATGACTGGGCCACACCTTTCCTAACAAGAGCACCAAAAGCTGAAGAAATACCTTTTATAATAATGTCCTTGCGGTCCACATCATAATTGTCCAGAAGAAGCAACAGAAAGTCAAGAAGAGAGAGAGTCATACCAATGTATATGGGCATTGAGCACATCATTGTTGAGAATTGGTGCTGTCTTTTAAGCTTTTGCTGTCAATTTTTGAATATTAGAAAAGCTGTCAACTATAACAGTTACTTTAACAGCTAATTTGTTTAAAATTTGAATTTGAATTTGTATGTAAAACTCATCTCTATATAAAGAAGTTTAATGATCAATAAAAATTAGATGAATTTTCCTCATCCCTTTACTGTAACTTTTTAGCAAGTCTCTCAAAACCTTTGATTCTCTGCAAATTTTCTGCAATCTATCAAAAAACATGTTCTGCTGCAACTTTGCTGCATCAAAGCAACACTTTCAGCTCTAAAGCTTCTTTTTTTCATCCCTCATAAACCAACAAAGTGGTATCAGAGCATAATGATCTTAAAGGGCCTGTAATCATTCAACAAAACCAGCATCTTTTCCTAAAAATCAAAACATCATCTTGCTGCTATCATTTCCAACAGCAGATCATCATCTTTGTTCCTTTCATTCTCTATGGCAACTCTTTTCCACCTCTGTCAAAACCTTAGCTGCCTTTTCTATCCTCAAAGACCATCTTTTCTCTCAAAAATCATCTAAAAAAACATTATCAAATCTAGTCACAAACTAGAAACTTTCAAACCTCCTCAAAATGACAACAACTCAAATCAAAATCCAAAAAATTTCATGTTGCTGTTGCAACTCTCACAAAAAACCGTTGATCAAAACTCATCAATGCCCTCTATCATGAGTTCGAGAGGTTAAAAAATGAACTCCAACTTGAATGAAGACTCATACCATTCCTACTACAAGGTCTGTCCAGAAATGTTCATGCAATCAACAACACCAACAAACTCACTCTTTTCTTCAAATCCCAACAAATCCATCAAGGAGGAGCAACCAAAGAAGAACCACATTAGTTTTGTTAAAGAGTTTTTGTTTTCAATACATCATCACAAAAATCCCAGCACCAAGGAGGAGTGTTGAGAATTGGTGCTGTCATTTTAGCTTTTGCTGTCAATTTTTGAATATTAGAAAAGCTGTCAACTATAACAGCTACTTTAAAAGTTAGTTTGTTTAAAATTTGAATTTGAATTTGATTTTGTGCGTAAAACTCATCTCTATATAAAGAGGTTTAATAATCAATGAAAATCAGATAAATTTTTCTCATCTCCTTGCTGTAACTTTCCAGCAAGTCTCTCAAAACCTTTGATTCTCTGCAAATTTTTTGCAATCTATCAAATACATGTTCTGCTGCAATTTTGTGGCATCAAAGCAACACTTTCAGCTCGAAAACTTCTCTTTTTCATCCATAAAAAACCAACAACCATCAGCAGCATTGCAGGCTCAATGCTCATTATATTATCAACCCTTTCATCAAAGAAAAGCCAGTCATAAAATAAGGCTAGCTTGACACTGGCTATGATGTAATTTTTTCCACAGTTTAGTATTAGCCAACCTATGATGGCCCATCTTGGTATAATCTGAGAACGAATAATTTCATTAGAAGGATGCTGTGCACAACATATAAATCGAACAATGTCAATTACAAAAGTATCTCTTTCTGGTCCAAAAAGAAACCTCTTAGCAAACCACACCTAGTAACGCTTCTGATCCCCAAACTTTACATGGCTAAGTAAAAACCTCAATTGGGTTTCCATTTCTGGAGTGATTCGAAGCAAAAAATACCGACTAGAAGTCCTAGTGTAGGACAATTGCGATATGCCCGAAAATCCTTCCGCCTTAAAGTCATTTGGGTTCAACACCAAATTTTTCCACAGCTCGAAAGTCAGGGACATAAACAAATCTTGGAGTAATCTTATGAGTTCCTTCCCAATCTTCATAGACAAACTAAAGTTCTCCCTCATCATCTTGACACAAAGCTCAATCTCTACTTGTTTCAATAACTCAAGTTTTGGATTACCAGATACCCTACAATGATCGGCTGTTAATCAAGCCATTTGGCTCAGAAAGTTGTTGACTGCTCTGCATTTAGCTCCAGCAGAACCAACCAGTATTTATTGTGATAATCAAGCTACAATAGCAATTTCAAGGAATCCAGTAGATCATAGAAGGACTAAACACTTCAAAATTAAGCTTCATTGCATCAGAGAAGCTCAAGAAGAAGGAGAAGTCAGTTTGATTTATTGTGAATCCCAGCAACAACTTGCAAATATTTTCACAAAAATTCTGTCCAAGTCCAGGTTCCAATTTCTAAGAGAAAAGCTTGGTATGCAATGTATCAAGTCCAAGGAGGAGTGAAGAGTGTAATGAAGATTGGCCTTGAACATTGTGCTTGTGAAAGGGAAGGTTCATTTGGCTGATATGGCAATTGCAGTAACCTTTTCCAGCAACTAAGCAAGTGTTCAACTTGAATCTTCTAGTTAGCTTTCAAATTCTTTTTGTAATGATCTTTTGTACTTGTAATGATGTTTAAGCACGGTACATCATGTTGTGCTGCTTTTGCTTTACTTTAAATTCAAGTAATCTAGCTAAGTGGGATTAGGTAGATACTTGAAAACTTGGGTAAATTGCTGTCAAGTATGGACAGTTTGTATCTCACTTTCTTGTATCACTTATAATGCTACTCATATATAAAATGCTATTTACACGGCATTGCTATTGCTGCCATTATTAACTCTCATTGTTCTTCTTTCACTTTTTATCCTCTGCTGCCTTCCTTTCTAGTTTTTTAGCAGAAACTTGTGACATTGTAAATTTTGATCAATTAGCTTGTTGTTGTTTCTGCTGATTCAACTAACATAAATGGTATCAGAGCACTAAAGGATCTTGAAGGATCTGTGGTGAGTGAAAAGTAGAGTGATACACGAGAGTCTTGTGAGGAAATAGTTGGGAAAACACTTGGGTTTAAGTTAGGACTGTTTTTCCTGCAATCTTTTCAAACTGTTATGGCCTCTGCAAATTTTTCTCCTACTCCACCTCCCAAATTCACTGGTGAAAGCTATATACAGTGGTCGGTGATGATGGAAACATATTTGAGGGCATTTGATTTGTGGGAAGTAACTGAAGTAGGAGGAGAGGTCCCTACATTGCCATTGAATCCCACAGTGGCACAGTTGAAAAACCATAGTGAGCAAGTAGCAAAGCATTTCAAAGCTTTATCTTGCCTTCAATCTGTAGTTTTTGAAACAATATTTAATAGGAACATGGCATGCAAGACTCCAAAAGCAGCTCGGGATAGGATAAAGGAGGAGTATGGAGGAACTATAAAGTCCAAAAACATGCAAATCCTTAATCTGGGAAGAGAGTATGAATTTCTTAGAATGAAAGAGTCTGAAACTATAAATGAATATAGTGACAGGCTCATAAAGGTTGCTAATCAGATAAGGATGCTTGGAGAGGATCTACCTAACAGGAGGATTGTTGAAAAGATGTTGGTATCAATCCCTGAAAAATTTGAATCTAAAGTTGCAGCTTTGGAGGAGGTGAAGGACATGACTCAAATTAGTGTTTCTGAGCTTCTTAGTGCCCTTCAGGCACAAGAACAAAGAATGATGATGAGGCAAAGAGGAGTGTCAGATACTTCCAAGCCTAGTGCTTCCACTGAGGGTGCATTACTTGCTTCTCTAAAGTCCAAAAGTCAGTATAAAAAATCACAAACTGACAAGTTGGAATGCAAGGAATTTGATTCTAGCAAATCAAGCACTAAAAGAGTCTATCCTCCCTGTGAACACTGAAGCAAAACAACACACTTGGCCAAATATTACTGGAGGAGGCCAGATGCAGTTTGTTCCTTTTGCAATAAGAAAGAATATGTTAAAAGAATTTGCAAAAGTAAAAGAAAGCAGTACTAGCAGCAAAAAAGGGTTCAAGCTCAAGTTGCAGAAAACTCAAGCCAGCAGATAGATGAGGAACTTTTTGTTGCAACTGCCAATTTCAAGAGCAAAAGCACATCAGCTTGGCTCATTGACAGTGGGTGCACACATCACATGTCAGCAAATCCTGAGGTTTTCAAGAGGTTGGGTAGATCCTGTACTTCAAAAGTTAGGATTGGAAATGGCTCATTCATTACTGCTCAAGGGAAGGGGTCAGTTGCAGTTGAGACTTCAAGAGATACTAAAACTATCTCTGATGTCCTATTTGTCCATGAAATTAGTCAAAACTTGCTGAGTGTGGGTCATTTGTTGGAAAATAATTGCTCTCTAGTCTTTAAAGGAAAATCTTGTACAATTTTAGACTCAACAAGAGCTGAAATTATCACTGTCATGATGAAACAGAAGAGTTTTCCTTTAGAGCTAGATCAAATGAATCATGAAGCATTACCTGTAATGATTGATGATACAAGTCTATGGCATAAAAGACTTGGTCAGTACAACTATTCTGGATTGCAACACATGCAGAAGCAAAACCTTGTTTCAAATTTGCCTGAATTTACACAAACCAATCAAATGTGTGATATTTGTTATCAAGGAAAGAAAACAATACAATCTTTTCCTTCAAACCAAACATGGAGAGCAAAAGAGAAGCTTCAATTAGTACATACTGATGTATGTGGACCCATGGAAAACTAATTCTCTAAATGGTAGCAAGTACTTTTTGCTGTTTATTGATGATTTTTCCAGGTATTGTTGGGTCTATTTCATGAAGCAAAAGTCAGAAGTAGCAGACTTGTTCAAATCTTTCAAATCCTTGGTTGAAAATCAATCTGGTTATCAGATCAAGGCTCTAAGGTCAGACAATGGGACTGAATTCACTTCAAATGCTTTTAATCAAAGTTGTGTTGAAGTTGGAATTCATCACCAATATTCAGCACCATATACCCCTCAACAAAATGGTGTTGTTGAGAGGAAAAACAGGACTATTTTGAATTTGTCTAGATGCATGTTACTTGAAAGAAATTTGCCTAAAAGGTTTTGAGCTGAAGCTGTTCACACAGCTGTATATTTGCAAAACAAGTTGTTCACCAAAGCAGTAAGGAATCAAACACCTTATGAAGTTTGGTTTGGTTCAAAACCATCAATCTTACATCTCAGAGTGTTTGGGTGCTTGTGTTATGTGTTGGTACCTGAAAGTAAAAGAACAAAGCTTGATCAAAAGGCAATTGAAACTGTGTTCATTGGTTACAACATCTCTTCAAAGGCATATAAAGTTTATGATGTGCATGCTAGTAAAGTAATTGTAAGCAGAGAAGTGAAGTTTAAAGAAGATCAATCATGGGATTGGAGAAGCATTGATGAGCAAAAGTCTAGGAGTTCAATCTCTCAACTTGTTGGAGATCATACTGATAGTTCAGGAGAGGAGTCAAATGATGATTTTGATGATATTCCTGTCAGGGTAACCAGACCTCTTGTTGATGTGTATGCAAGATCCAATCTTGCTATTTTAGAGCCAAGTGACTTTACTGAAGCTGGTTTATCCTCTGTTTGGAAACAAGCAATGCAAGAGGAGATTTCAGCCTTGAAGAAAAACCATACTTGGACACTTGTTGAAAGACCTATGGACAAGAATGTTATAGGAGTAAAATGGGTTTATAGAACCAAATTTAATCCTGATGGTTATGTAAATAGATTCAAAGCTAGATTAGTTGCAAAAGGTTATGCCCAACAACATGGCATAGACTATTTTGACACTTTTGCACCAGTAGCTAGACTTGAAACAATCAAACTCCTTCTATCTCTTGCTGCACATAAGGGCTGGCCTGTCTTTCATCTTGATGTTAAATCAGCTTTTTTGAATGGCATTTTGCAAGAGGAGATTTTCATTGAACAACCTGAAGGGTATGTAGTCAAAGGTGAAGAAGATAAGGTCTATAAGCTGAATAAGGCCTTGTATGGTCTTAAACAGGCCCCAAGAGCCTGGTTTAGTAGAATCAATGAACATCTGCTACAACTTGGTTTTATAAAAAGCAGAAGTGAAGCTACACTGTTTGTCAAGTCAGTTAAAGATCAATGTCTCATTGTTTCTCTTTATGTGGATGATCTTCTAATAACTGGAAGTTGTTCAAATTCAGTGTTGAAGTTCAAGCAGGAAATGCAACTTGTTTTTGAAATGTCTGATATGGGTTTGATGTCTTTCTTCCTTGGACTTCAGGTTCATCAATCTGAATTTGGCATCTTTATCAGTCAAACAAAGTATGCCAAAGCAGTCTTGAAGAAGTTTAATATGGATAGATGCAAGTCCACATCAACCCCACTTGCAATGAACTTGAAGTTGGTAAAAGATGATGGAGCTGAGAAGATTGAAGCAAAGCTTTACAGGAGCATAATTGGTTGTTTGCTGTACTTGACAGCTTCTAGGCCTGATATAATGCATTCAACCTGTTTATTGTCTAGGTTTATGCATTCTCCAAGTCAAGTGCACTACAAAGCAGCCAAGAGGATCTTAAGATATGTTAAAGGAACCACTGAACTTCGCATTATGTTCAGAAAGGGAGAGGAACTAAAACTTCATGGATACACTGATAGTGATTGGGCAGGATCTTTAGAGCATATGAAAAGCACCTCTGGTTATAGTTTTTCTCTTGGTTCTAGTGTTTTCTGCTGGAATTCCAAAAAACAATCTATTGTAGCTTAGTCAACGGCCGAAGCTGAGTATGTTGCTACTTCAGTTGCTGTTAATCAGGCCATTTGGCTCAGAAAGTTGTTGACTGATATGCATTTAGCTCCAGCAAAACCAACCAGTATTTATTGTGATAATCAAGCTACAATAGCAATTTCAAGGAATCCAGTAGATCATGGAAAGACAAAACACTTCAAAATTAAGCTTCATTGCATCAGAGAAGCTCAAGAAGAAGGAGAAGTCAGTTTGATTTATTGTGAATCCCAGCAACAACTTGCAGATATTTTCACAAAAATTCTGTCCAAGTCCAGGTTCCAATTTCTAAGAGAAAAGCTTGGTATGCAATGTATCACGTCCAAGGAGGAGTGAATAGTGTAATGAAGATTGGCCTTGAACATTGTGCTTGTGAAAGGGAAGGTTCATTTGGCTGATATGGCAATTGCAGTAACCTTTTCCAGCAACTAAGCAAGTGTTCAACTTGAATCTTCTAGTTAGCTTTCAACTTCTTTTTGTAATGATCTTTTGTACTTGTAATGATGTTTAAGCACGGTACATCATGCTGTGCTGCTTTTGCTTTACTTTAAATTCAAGTAATCTAGCTAAGTGGGATTAGGTAGATACTTGAAAACTTGGGTAAATTGCTGTCAAGTATGGACAGTTTGTATCTCACTTTCTTGTATCACTTATAATGCTACTCATATATAAAATGCTATGTACACGGCATTGCTATTGTTGCCATTATTAAGTCTCATTGTTCTTCTTTCACTTTTTATCCTCTGCTGCCTTCCTTTCTAGTTTTTTAGCAGAAACTTGTGACAGTGTAAATTTTGATCAATTAGCTTGTCGTTGTTTCTGCTGATTCAACTAACAGATAGTTTCTTCATAACTCCCACAAATTGGGCACCTATCATCCAAAGCAAAGCCCCTCCGAAACCTTTCTAAATTTGTCATAATCCTCCCGTGGATCACTTCCAAATGAAGCATTTTATCTTTTCTGGGACCTTTAATTTTCACCCTTGCTCCAGCCTTGGTTCCCACAAACTTACAGGAGCTTTTGGTAAGAGCAAGCTATAGGCGGACTTGACAGTAAATATCCCATTTGTTGTTCCCTTCCAGCATATCCTATCCACACTATCACCAAGCATGCATGCTGCCATCCTACTTAACACCAAGTTTGGAAGCTAGCAGCGCAAACTTTCCATATCCCATCCTACTCCTTTTACCCAATAATCACTTACAACCTTGTTGATTTCCGTGTCTGGTACAGGAATAATGGCGTGCTGCATAAGAGGTTCATCCAATAACCATTTGTCCAACCAAAAAGTGATAGACCTGCCATTTCCCACACCCCATCTGCAAAGCTTGGAGAACGTTTCCTGCACCCAAGCCATGGAACGCCAGGCATGTGAAGCCACTCTTTTGTATTTTATGTCCAAGGAGGAAGCGGAACAATATTTCCCCTGTTGTGCTCTCACCCAAAGGCTTTGAGGTTCAGTGATAAATCTCCAATTTGCAATGATCTGTCTCCCTTTATAATGATCTGATCGACTCGATAAGCCGTTTGAATCCATTCAAAAAAATTAGGTTAGGAACCCGATTTTTCAACCCAAATCCAAAAGTGACTCAACTTGAAGATGACTAAAAAATTTTGGATTAGATTCGGGTTGAATCCGAGTCACCTGTTGGGTTAAAAAAAAGACAAAATAGTAAAATTTTTTTTGACTTTTACCTTTGACTTATCTTTTTAAATACTAATTGGTACCATTTTCGTAAAAAATAGATATATTTGACGCAAAAACTAAATTTAAACGTTAGTTCATTATAGAAATGAGTTTTAAATTTAATTAAAATGTTTTATTTTAGTGAAAAATGACTTGAAAAAATAATAGTTCAGTACGAATTCGATCCGAATTTGATCTGAATTCAACCCGAATCTGAAACTACCCAACCAGAATCCGAATCAAATGTAACGTGACTTGAAAATATCCCAACCGAAAATGACCTGAGCTCGAAACGATCCAACTCAAACCCAACCCAACCTGACTTTTTGACACGTCTATCTGTCTTCCTTTCATTGGGCTTACCATACATACGGGCCGGCCTTATTAGACCCAATAATTAAAAACTAGAAGAACAAAAATGGGTTTGACATTTCCTATTCTAGTACGATTGACGGAGAGAATAGTGATATATGATACAATTTCTTTTTTAATTTTTATGAATTAATTTTTTTATGTGGTAACAAATTTTTAGTAATTTCATTTTTATTTTTTAAAATTAAATTCTAAATAAATTTAATATTATTCTAAATTTTAAGACCTTAACTATTTTTAATGAAATTTCGTGAAAAAATTTTCATAATATTTATAACTTTTCCTCGGTTGAAATTTTTTATTGTTGTGGTCAAAATCTATTGACTCTGTTGCTTTTCAAAATCCTTCTAACTAAACAACAAAAAAAAAAAGCTGCCGCAACCCTAGCAGCCACTAACGACTCCAAGAATCTGAAAGACTAATTGACTTTCCGAATCACGTAAATGCAGCCACTTCTTTTTGTTATATATATTTGAATTTATGAAATTATTATTTGCATCGCATAGTACCAATCTCACCTAGGGTATTGTTAGTTTGTTAACATAATAGTCTGATTCGAAGTTGCAAAAACGTGAGTTAGTTACAATATCCACAGAAATCTGTTGTGCTTGAAGCCAACTATGTACTATCTACCATATTATTATAACGTCTCAGAACATTCATCCGGATGAATCTTGCAATAATAAATTTCAGTCCAACCGGCCAGACCGGGCGGGTTTGGTAACGCTACTTAGGACACCCTATCTCTAGAGATAAAAGAAGGTCGTGAGCTTTATATCCATCTTATGCCAACTTGTTTTTTGTAACATTTCCTATTGTTTTGGTAGTCGTAGACGGAATTTTCAGAGCCGATGTTTTCAGGATGCGAATTATTGCAGCAACAACAGGATAAGTTGTGACAAGTCATGAAATCGCTGAGGATCTATGGAGTTTTAGATAGAACTTCTACAAGGGAAGCATCTATGTGATTGACAACCAAAAAAAAAAAAAAACTTCCTAGCACAGGATGCAATAAAACCAGGAGTTTGTATCACTGTAAATTCGCTCATTATTCATTTGGCAAACTTGTTCTAACGCATCAAGTTACCTGTAGGCATCCCCCTCCCCTCTCTCTTCTGATGACTTGACAACCCGGTTGAGTGGAGAGGAAATGAAGATCATCGGGTTTCCTAGGACTCTAAGATTAAGACTCACCCACAAAATGAACATCTTGCTCCCACGAGTCTGAACAGCGGCGAGTCTTATGAAAGTAGCAGTCATATCAACTAACTCAAACATCAAATGTCGAGCTTTCTAAGGCTCTTCTCTTGTACATTGAGGAGCCAAGAAATCTGAAGACAGATTCATGCCAATGAAATTCACAAGACATCACACAACATTCATAGTGAGCACCAAGAAATTATTCCCAAGCGAAGATAAAAAATAAAAAGAAGAGCAATTGTTATGGAAAGGTTTCTGATATTCATAGAAAGAACTAATGAAAGAAAATTTCATCAAAATGGCCGTCAGAAGCTCTATTTGTACTGTTCAAGAGCAAAAAGGAACATAAAACCAAATCCTTTTAAGCAGGACAAATTTACTTTGGATAAGGCAGAAGATAGCACTTAATATGACTTCCCACAATGTATCAAACTCCCAGCACCCAAGAAAAGACCAAAAATGGCGGCACTTCCAAGTGTGGTTTGTCCAATGTACCTGATCTTCATAAGTCCTGGCACCTGCATTCATTATCCGTAATCAACCAGAATATTAACATACATCGTAGAAGTTCAAGACATATTGATATGCAAGGGCTACATGATACAACGGATACAAACAAAGTTCAGGGGACTAACAACAATAGTTGCAACAAGTGCACCAGATAAAAATGTTGACAACTACTTAACTCATCCTAGAGTAAGAGAGAAAAATTACTGGCAGATCAAATTTAATGGAAAATGATTGCCAGTTTGTTCAAAGTATAGTTGACAGATTAATACTCGAGGGCAAACAGTGCATTTATTAGATGGCCTTGAGGAGAAGCGAGATTAATGCTTCATAAAACATTTCGTGGGTAACTAGGCAAGACAAAATATCTTTCTTCTAAAACATTCCTGACATTACAGAGCTAAAGAATGTCTTCAACTAGCAGAATAGAGCTAAATAATAACCTACAATGATCCACATTATTTTGATATTCTTTTTTCTTCCTTTGGCTCATTAATCTTAGTCTAGTCCTGCTTTTAACTACTTGTTTTGCTTTAGGGAAGAGAATGACGAGAGGAGGCAATGAAAAAAAAAAAAAAAACAACAGAGAGAAAGCAAGAACACAAATTGAAAATGAACAAAGCAACATTGTACAGATACATACACACACATACTCGTGTAGGTCAGATATTGTACCTTATACCTGATTGCCTCATATGTCCCATATACAGCACCTGGACAGGGGACAAATAATTAGATGCATAATTACAAAGCAAAAGATAGTACATTAATAGCATGGCACCTATGCTGCAAAATTTCTAAACAGAAAAACGAGAGGGGACAAAATAGGTGTTTAGTTCACCAATGTAATTCATTGTATGCTAACAACAACATGATGCCTACAAATTGATAAATCTCAGTGAAGATTAACAACATATTCAAGAACCAAGTCCAACCACATACTTGGAACATTAGATTGCACCTAGATGTTCCTCCCATAAGCACACAATAGGACAGCGTTAGTTCAGTCTAACCCCAACATTGAATCTTGGAGATGGATTATTATTCTGAACCATCAATCAGAGTGCAGCTCTATCACCCAAAACACAAACTTTTTACAAAAATGACAATAAAAAAAAAGCTCCATTACATGGTATAAGAAAATCAGCCAAGAATTTAATTCATAATGCAACAAACAAGGAACTTTCTGCAATCACATTCACAAAATATATAACAAAAAAAAATATTTTTTCTCGTTCTACATTTTATTATTGTTGTTGCATAAAATATAACCGTTGTTGTAGTACGGACAATCATCAGGACAGCATCAATCGGGCCATTAACATTTACCCTAAAAAAAGGGTCATAGAAAGCCATAATCACAGAAAAAAGCGCAGAGAAGCCTCGTTTCCGCAAACTACTACCGAAGAAGCAAGAAAAGCAGACTAATTATCCCATTCAAAATCAACCCATAATATACGTGGCAATCTCAATCACAAAATTTAACAGCCGGAAAATTCTCGATATGCCTTGAAATTAAATCCCTAAGGACAATATTAAAAAAAGAGTAAATTTTGCAAGTAAATTTTCAATATTTATATTGGAGTCCGAAAGGGAACAATCATAGCAATAGCAAGTATTCAGTAAAATCAGAGTAATAGAGACTGTATTGATCCGAGAAAGAGCTGAAAAAGGGAAAATTTTGAAGGGGGTTTGAAGAGGAGGAGGTTACCGACGGCACCGCCAACAGCTCCTCCGATAGCAACGCCGGCGGTCACGCGGGACAGGCAGCTATCCCTCGCCATTGGTTAGGCTTTTGGCGTTGGCTTCAAGTAATCTGCAGTATATGATTTATAAGAGAGAGAGAGAGAGAGAGAGAGAGAGAGAGAGGGCTTTCAAAGGTCCGGTGGTGATGATGTAAATAGCGGCTGCCTGACTGCCGAGATGACGAGGCAGTGGGACCCAAGACTGCGAGCTGGGTGAAGTTTTTACTAACATCCCATCCCATGGATCCAAATAAAGAAACAAATTATGGTTAAAATCAAGATATACAAGAAATCTTTTAGTTTAATTGATTTAAGTGATTTACAGACATTAGAAAGTTTATAAGTTTAAATTTTGATAGGATTTAAGGCAATTAAATCTACAATTCATTATTTGATAAAAAAATATTTTAATCATTTAATCACAACACATAATTATAATGTTCTGATTATTTGATTAATTGTTATTATTAATTGTATATTTATAATTTTTATCATAAATTAAAAATATATAATTAATAATTATAATAATCAGCCCGCATCAAATTATTTACCTTTATATAAAAATTTTTGAGAATATCCGTAATTTTAATCCTTAATTTCATATTTCTTATCTTTATTGTCTGCATATAAAAATTTATTATTTCCCCTATCGATAGACCAAACTGAAAAGTACAATCAATCAACAAAACAGAAGCAGAAACGAAAATCCAAATTTTAAGGTCCGAGTCCCTTGTTGTGCCATGCTTTTCTTGCAACAATGCCAATCCTCAAAGCAACATTTCAATGTTCTCGGCAAATCATGACAGTTTGTTATAGAGCTTGATTTGGTAAACATACGTTGGTAGCCAGATGATACACATACAAAGTGTACTTTTTGTGACGAACTTGATTGTTTCTGCAACTGTGCTTATTATTTTTGCAACAAAAAATAACGTGTTAATTTTTTGTATCATATTTTATCGATTTTGTCACAAAAATAGATAAGCTCGTTACAATAAGTATACCAAATATGTATACCAAAGTAGGGATACCAAACTTTTTCCTTTGTTATAACCTTTGGTAAATGTCGTCAGGCTTGCTACAGTGGTACCGGACACATCTTCGGCAGGGTTCTTGTGACTGAGCCAAGAAATTCCCATTTCCTTGGAATGGTGAAGTGTTTAATTTATTCTTTTTTGGTCAAATATTTGCACAACTTCTAAATGGAATTGCTTCTTCAATTGAAAATTATCCTCTTTTTGACTGTTGAGATGGCAGCATGTCGTCCATATCCGTGTGGCCGGTAAGCATTTTGAGACATTTTGAGACCGTCCCTGCTTCGGGGCGTGACCAATCTTCTGAGAAGAATGATTGGTTTTCTCGTCAATCTCAATCCAGCTACACCCAATGTTCTTTTTGATTCCAAGCTTTTTCATCTTTGTTCTCACCTTGCCTGCCTCATCCCCTTTTTTGGCAGATGCATACATATCGGACAAAGTAATGTAAGTTGACAAATGAAAACGATCCTTCTTGATGAGTGACTTCGCAATTTTTACCCCATGTTCTAAATCTATGTGCAAATGGCATGCGGACAAAAGTGTGCCTAACGAGTTAACATCTTGCCTGAATTCCCGAGAACCTTAGATAATCCTATAAGCTTCAAACAATCTCCCAACACGTCCAAGAAGATCAATCAAGCATGATTAGTGCTCAATTTTGGGTTCAATACCATCTTTGGTGATCATCTCAGTGAAATAACTATAGCCTTCTTCAGCCAATCCTGCATGGCTACGAGCCGATAGTACTGCAAGGAAAGTTACCCTGTCTGGGTTTGATATTAAGAAGCTGCATTTCACCAAACAGTCTCAAAGCTTCTAAAGCTTGGCCATGAAATCCATATGCATTGATCATGGAAGTCCATGACACAAGATCCCTTTTTGGTAACTTGTAGAAAACATTAAGGGCTTCATCAATAGCACCGCCTTTAGCATGAATGTCAGGCAGGGCCCCCATGGCGACTTCATTATCACTTAATCCCTGCTCAATCATTACATTGTGGATTTCTTTACCCTTCTCTAAAGCTGTTAATTGTGAACATGCCGAAAAGATACTAGCGAATGTGGCCGCATTTGGTTTTAAACCAACTACTTTCATTTCATCATATACATCAAGAGCCTTTAGATAACAGCCAACTGTTGCATATCCAGATATCATGACGTTTCAACATACCACATCAGCCTTTGGGATCAACTGAAAGATATATTCTGCCAGATTGATTCTTTCACATTTAAAATATAGATCAATGAGTGTACCTTTAACAAAGGAATCAACATCAATTTTATTCGTCATTATATACCCGTGTATGAATTTTCCATGTTGGAGCTGGGAAGATCTTGCATAGGCCATTAGTATGCTGCTTAAAGTAGTTGGAGTTGGTTTGGTACCTTCTGCAATCATCCTTGTAAAATGTGCAATGCATTCTCTGCTATCACTAGTTGAACTATACTGCAATCATGAAATTCCAAGCAACAACTGACTTAGTGGGCATCTTCTCAAAAACTTCTTAGCCATCTCAAGGCAACCACATTTCCCATACGTATCCACAAGAGCAGAGCAGATAAAACCATCCAACGCAAACCCATTCTTCACCGATTCCTTATGAATCGCTTTCCCTCTTGCCAAATCCAACAGCCTAGCACAGGATGCAAATACAATAGTCAGGAAAAATGAATTAGGCTCAAATCCAGATTCCCTCGTCTTCTCAAACTATTCTAATGCCTTGTCAGCTCTCCCATTTTGATAATAACAAGAAATAACCGTATTCCAAGTTATCACATCTCTTTCAGGAATTTCATCAAACGACTCTATTGTACACCTAAATAGATAGCATTTTGCATACATTCCAACAAGAGAGCTAGCAACAACAATATCATTCACATAACCAGATTTATCAAAAGGGCATGAAGCATTCTACCATAGCTAACTCTACAGCCACCACAAGCTTTTAACACACATGAGTAGGTAAAACAATCAGGATCCGAATAAGGGTCATGCAATTACCTCTCAAAGAGCTCAAGAGCTTCAATGTATATGAAATTCTTGGTGTAAAGAGCCATAAGGCCATTCCACAAAGAGATTGCAAATGGGTTTTCAATACTTCTGAAAACCACATTGGTAGAGTCATAGCATTGATAATGCACACAAGAGTTGATAAGGTTCTTGGACAGGGCAATGTTGTTTTGCAAGCCTAGATTCAACATTTTTTGATGGACTTGCTTCCCATGTTGTAATGACCTATACAGCTAATGCAGATTTCAAGAGAGAGAATAGCTTTCTTGTAGCGTCCAATCAAGGAAGTGAATGATTATTTTCTTGTGAGATGATTCAAAAGATTTCCATTAAGAGTGGAATACACGGATGCGTGGAAAATAGAGGCAGGACAGCTATAAAGTAATCCGTAGAAATGTGTAACAAGAAGATTATTCATATCTAAATTTAATAAAATTATTAACGTTGTATTATTTTTTTATACATTTTTTATTATAAATAATAATTATTTAGTTGTATAATTCAACCAAATAATTATTTTATTGCTATTTAGCATCTGTTTTTTCACTTCTTCATCTATATTTTCCATTCCATTAATTATTTATCTCATTTTAAAGTTGTAAAATGATTGAAAACAAAGCAACTAGTACAATCCAAAAGAGCAAATTTTCAAAAGAATGACTAGAAACAGATTTTTTTTTTTTGACAACTTTAAAATGATTGAAAAAAAGCAATAGACTAAAAAAAAAAAAAAAAAGCAACCATTGTAAACTAAAAGAGCAAATTTCCAAAAGAGTGACTAAAAACAAAACATTTTTTCCCCACTAACTACGACAATGACAATGACTTGCCCGGAAATTTTGTTTACGAGAGAAACAATAAAATGACAAAAAATAAAAAATTAAAGTGGGAGTTTCACATAGAGTATTTGGAAGTAGTATATAACATTAAATAATTAAATTTTAAAAAATAAAAATATATATATTTTATTAAATACTGTCATATAAAACTGCATTACCAAGGCTTACAATTACAGTTGATAAGGGCATCTCTCATTGTCTGTGGATCAACTTCTAGCCAACCTTGACGATCTATTTCCCTGGGGGTAATCGTACAAAGAGGAAAAAGGATTTTTGTTCACAATTTTATTTGAAAATGTCAAATGTCAATATGCCAAGATTCCTAATATTTTTTTTAAGAGGATTAATCAAAATCCTTTTAAGTTGTGTTATTGCAATATTTTTTTAAAATATACATTTAATATATTTTTTCAAGAGAAATTTCAGATTTTTTAATTTTTAATTTTTTAAAAGGGTTTCAGATTTTTCTTTTAAAATTTTCGGATTTTTGTTAAAATTTTCAGATTCTTTTCATTTTGGATATTTTTAACAAAAATTTTCTTATTTTTTAGAAAAATTAAGATTTTATTTGAAAAATTATCATGTCTTAAAAAAAAATGATTATGTGATTTCCAATTATGGTAATATCAGGTGACTTCACTTAGGTAGCTTTCAAGTAACTACAAAATAATATAGGCTGTTAGATGATAAAATTTATTTTTTTTTTAATTTTTTATAAAATTTAATTATCTAACTACTCATATTCTATTATAGCTACTTAAAAACTATATAAGTGAAGCCACAAAACTTTTTTTTAATTATTATTATTATTAGCATGCCATATGCCAGCAACATGGCTGCCGCTCTACAAAATGTAATAGAACATATGTTTAGTCGGTGGATTTATGTCAGTGAAGTTAATTTTTATCATTAATTTTAAAAATAAAAAGATATAGACAGAAACAGATTTGAAAACAGTGGAACTCGGCAGATGGATTTTATTTTTTTGGAAAATGTATATGGACGCTTTATCTGTTTTTAATACAAATATTAATCGACTAATTACATGATACAATTCATTGATTGCAACGTGTTTGTTTCACATCGTTGCCAGCAACATGGTTGCCACTCTACAAAATGTAATAGAACATGTGTTTAGTGGGTGGATTTATGTCAGTGAAGTTAATTTTTATCATTAATTTCAATAATAAAAAGATAAGGACAGAAACAGATTTAAAAACAATGGAACTCGATGGATGGATATTTTCTTTTGGAAAATGTACATGTACGTTTTATCTGTTTTTTAATATAAATATTAATCATCTAGTTGTATAACATGACTGTTGATTGCAATGCATTTGTTTCACATCGTTGTTTTTTTTACGTCCATATAATGAGGCTGTTTTTATTTTTGGCCTTAGGAAGAAGATTGAGGATGCGTACAACACAGTGAACGAGCCTTCCAAGATGCTTCGTGAATGTAACGTATAGCTCAGGTCCATGGCCGCAGTATGGTTTCAGCGGTGGCCCTTTTGCTCGTTCTTGCAAAAGCATCCTAACTTGAATTATTATTATTATTTTTTTAATCACGTCATTTAAGCTTGATTTTGTCTAATTCTCTGTATTCACATTCGTTTTTAATCAGACTTCATTAAACAGTTTAGCTACTTCGTGTCATATGCTACAGCAATGATTGATTTTTGTTGTTGTCCCAATTAATCGGATCAATATAGTTTGCCAAAAAATAAAAAAAAAATCAAGGCCAAAAATTTCTTGCCGAATAGAGAATCAACCGAACTTTATACCTATTTTTTTACCCTAAAAAAATTATTTGCCAAAAAGGTCCAAAACTGACTTTTTTGGTGTTTTTTTTGGATTAATATAGAAAAAAAAATCATCACTTTTATATAGAATAATAAATCTAGTATTAACTTTAAAAAGTAACAGTTTATCCCTCATAAATTTTTTTTTAACAAATCTAGTGCACTGTAATTTTCTATAAATAAAATCTCTGTCTTAATAACATGTTCCTAGGAATTAATCCGTTTTGATAACATGACAGTCATATATGTTAGTAACTGCTCACATGTATAATTATCACGTTGTCAAGACAAACAAATTCTATTCAAGAAAACATGTTAAATATGTTACTAAAAAATTTAAAGGAGGTAAATTATTACTTTTAAAGTTAGTGATAAATTTATTATTTCACATATGATTTTTTTGTATATTCAACCGTTTTTTTTTTTAATTCTTATTGCAGGGTATGTTGCTAAAGAAACAACCAAAAAATAAAAAGAAAAAAGGAAAAGCTGATAAACTGAAACCGTAGCCTATTGCAGTTCATAAGATTGGTTTATTGTTCTCATTCACACACCAACGGCGAAAACAGAGGAAGAAGAAACTGAGGACAAAGAGGAACAATTTAAATAGAAACTTGAAGTATAGAAGAACTTTCTTTCTTGACATAAATTAGAAATAGAAATTTTTAATTTGACTTATTCTTTCAATAAATATAACTTACTAATAATATTATATCACACGCATAAGTAATAATAATTTTTTTGATGCCATAAATGTTTGCATAAGGAGAATATTCAGTTTCGGTGGCCCCGGTGCCTTGTTCGGCGGCTTGATCTCACTCTGAAGGTCCTCAGGAACCAGTCATATTTCCATGTGGTCACAATGAGCCCAATCACTAGTCCAACCAGCAGTCCACAGACATAACCCATCACAACAGGTTTCCAACCAAATGGAAATGAAGAACCCCATTCTTCACATTCTTCAAACCCTGAAGGTGAAAGTGGCAAAGCCTTTGAATTCCCGCATTTCCTCGACAGAGGGTTGCCACACAAACCCGAGTTTCCTTCGTACGAGGAGTTGTCAAATGTGTCGAATTGCTTCCCTCCTGGTATAGGACCTATCAGATTGTTGTAAGACACATCAAAGACAGCAAGAAAGCCCAATTGTATTAGTTGTCGGGGAATCTCTCCTGACAGCTTGTTCCTGAAAAGATCTAATGACTCGAGCATTGTAAGGTTCCCCAAGGATGAAGGGATGCTGTCATTGAGGATGTTGTCAGAAAGATTCAACATGCGAAGGCCGTGGAAACTTCCAATAAGTTCTGAGATTTCTCCTTCAAATTTATTACCTGAGAGATCAATGGCAACAAAGTATTCTAGAATTTTAGAACATTCTCGCTCCACGCCTTTGTTTGTTATTGACATTGAATATGTAAGAGTGGTTTTTATATTACCAACCAAAAAATCAATGCTTGTTTGCATATAAGATAAATGATCTGCATCCACCAACTTCATTGCCTTCCAATTGAGGAGGTACTGTGCTGGTAGGCGGCCTGAAAAATTGTTTTGAGAGAGATCAATGATGCGCAACATTGGGAATTGATTAGAAAAATTTGCTTGATAGTCGCCCAACCCACCATGAAACTTGTTAGACCGTAAAATGAGAACTTTTAGCTCTCGAAGTGGCCCCAACCAAGCTGGAAACAAGTCTTCGATTTGATTTTTCCCAACATCCAAAACTCCAGCCTTGCACAGTTGGCTAATGAGTTGGATAGACGCCCCTCCAAATGATTCTGGCGTAGCTTTAGCATTTTCAAGTTGCAGTCTTTTTGAGGGGATAAGTATTTTTAAGGTCCTAAACCTTTAGATTTTTTTACGTTTGAGTCCTAAACCTTTTTAATATTTCATTTGAGTCCTAAATCTTTTAATATTTTACTATATCAGTCCTTTAAATTACGAAAAGTAGTCAATCTATTAATATGTGAGTTTAATTTAATAAAAATCATTTAAAAAAGTTTAAATACACGAGTTAAATATTTTTTTCATCAACAAAATATGCATATTAAATATTTTTTTAATCAACAAATATACGAATTAAATATGCAACATGTATATTTTTTTATAGAAAAAACATTCAATTCATATATTTAATCTTTTTTAAATAATTTTTTGTAAAGTTAAAATTATTTTTTAATAGATTGATCACTTTTGTTAAATAGAGGGACTAATTTGGTAGAAAATCAAAAAATTTAGGACTCAAATGAAATGTCAAAAAAGTTTAGAATTCAAACGTAAAAAAATCTAAAGGTTTAGGACTAAAAAAATCCTTATCCCTCTTTTTGAGGTATTGACAGAATCTTGCCTTGAAATTTGTTTCCCCCTAGATTAAGCACTTCAAGAGAATTACTTAAATTCCCTAAACATTGAGGAAGCACACCGCTCAAATTGTTGTGGGACAAATCAAGGGCAATAAGAGATTTCAGACCACAGAAGGTTGAAGGAACTTCACCGCTGAAATTATTTCCTGACACGCTATAGATCTTGATAGTTGGTGGTGGTATTGGAAGTGAACCTTGCAACATGTTATCTATTAGGCTTAAAGCATTCAGTCGAACCCAAGCAATCAATTCTATGAAGTGTCCTACATTGGTGAGGAAATTGCCCGAAAGATTCATAAACAGCAAGGTATCCTTACTAATGCTCCACAACCATCTAGGTAAGGGTCCATGAATGTTGTTGTGGCTCAAGTCCAGGAATTGCAACTCATCTTGATCACGCAGGAAGTCTGGGAATTGGTTCAAATTGCAATCTCCAAGTCCTAAACTGACGAACTTTCTAATTGTGGTGTTACTGTTCACTTTTGCACTTACTGATAGCTGGTTTCCTGACAAATACAACTCAGTCAATTGTGGGAGCTTCAGAAACATGTCCAACTCGACAGTACCATTGAAGTTATTCGTTGCTAGAGAAAGAGACTCGAGGCTTCTGAGTTGGAAGATTGAACTTGGAATTGGTCTATGCAAGTTGTTAGCTTGAAGATCTAAAGTAGTAAGTTGGGTCATATTAAGAAGCCAAGCTGGGATCTCACCAGTCAGTTGACAGTTTGGCAAAGATAAGGCGTTAAGTTGGGTTAGATTGGCAATATAAGAGGGAATCTCGCTGTTTAAGCAAAACCCATAAAGTCCCAAAATGGTGAGTTTGGTTAGCTTGCGAATCCATGACAAGAAGGAAATGTGTGAAACTTCCAATGAGTAACCCCAAAGGCGCAACAAATTAAGTTGCGTGAGATTTCCAAGTGAAGCTGGAATCATTCCAGAAAAGCCACTTTGCATAGTGTCAAATTCTTCCAAGGAGAGAAGGTTGCCAATAGAATTGGGAATCTCTCCCGCAAAACTTGTTCTGGCAAGTACTAATGATAAAAGTGGACTGCTCACGTTAAACTCAGGCAAATGACCGGCAAGATCCCAGTTCTCTGTCAAGTCCAAAAATTGCAGGTTCGGCAATTGAAAGATTGCTGGAGGAAATTCACCGTATAGTAGGCAACTTGTCAAACTAAGCGATGTCAAAGATGACAAATTGGCTAGAATATCAGGTACAGAAGACGCAATGTAGACTCTACGGAAGTGGAGAACTTCTAGGCTCGTCAGGTTCTGAACTAGTCTTCTCAAAACTGTTGTTTCAAGTGCTAGTTGAGCAGACATTGAAGATAGATCAAGAGAAATCAACTTTGACAACTTTGAGATTTCTGATGGAATTGGGCCAGAAAACACAGAATATGAAAGGTTAAGATAAATTAACTTGGAAAGATTGCCTAAACTTGATGGAATTTGCGAATAACTAAAATTATTGTCAGCCAGATTGAGGGTGTGCAAGTGAACGAGATGGAACAGGCTACTTGTCGAGTCGATGGAACCATGGAGACAACTACTACTGAGGTCAAGGCCAATCACATGACCAGTGCTGTTATCACATTCGATGCCATCCCAATAACAACAATCATCGGCACGTCCTCCTTGGAGTTTCCAAGTTTCAACCTTTGGATAAGCCCCCGAATATTTAGAGGCAGACTTGTCGATTACGAAGCTTTGTTTGAATTGCAATAGGGCAAGGCTCTCCTGATCATGGCAGAGTGAACGTCGACCCATAAAAGTGGAGGCCGAAATGGCTAAAACATGAAGAAACAAGGAAGAGAAGAGAGAGCATAAGAGAATGAACATGGAAAGAAAAGAGGATAATTTCATGTTGCTCAACCAATTTACTTAGCACGTTGTTTACTCGGAAGAAGGTTGATGATAATTTTTTATAGGCACCACTCTTTCGGTCTAGTTAAATTGGAATGGCGCGGAATTACCCATCATGAGATTTCACTTTAAATTTTGGGTTCTGCGATAATTGAACCATAGATCATAGGCACCCTCCGTAACGGCATGACTGAGTGGATTAGTTTGCATCTCAAAAAGCACGTCAAAACCCTTCGAAGTGGTAGTTTGGTGATAGCTTGGTGATCTAGCGCGTGTTTCACACAGTTGACTCGATTCGAATCTTCACTGTAACATTTTCTCTTGGGCCTTAGCCAATGTTGCTCGGTGTCCTCTCCCCATAGTTGGGCCTGAAGGTTTGGTCCAACCATAGAGTTAGGTTCCAGATATAATAATCGCTAGATAAGTTGTGGATGACCCGTGCTCTGGCCCATCAGTGTTCGGACGGTGAATTTGCCTTTATAGGTGGTTAAATGAAGTATTCAAATGAGATATTATTTTAATCTTAGGTGCGACAACCAATATATTCACAATATACTTCTTATTTTATTTTCAAAAGAAAAGCACGCCAACGTACAACTTCGCCCCCACACTTTAAAGCAATGTCCAAGTCAATCTACGCAGTTTAATTTTATATAATAATAAAATAGTTACATAATTTATCAAATAAAATTAAATAATTTATATATATTTTTATATTTTTTTAAGCTTGAATAATCTAATAACCCAACTTATTTTGATATTAATTATAGAAAAATTGATCAAAGAGAAATAAAGAGTTTGGAGACATTTGTGGGGGGATAAGTTCACAATCAGGTTATTAACTATCGGCTTTAGTCAAATAAGTTCAGTAAAAAAAAAATTTGTTCAAATAGAGTTAGAACGTTTACAAATCGTCCAAAGTTGGGTCTTCCGTTTGATCAAACGTTGATTGCTGGCATGTCATGCGTTGTGGACGCTGACGTGACATTGACCAACAAATACAGTTAACATTTAATACTAAAATGAACAAAATGATGATGTGGCGAGTTAGAAACGGGTCACTTACTTTTAATTCCCACCTAAAAATTGTAATTTTGAGAAAGAAATGTGAAAAAAAATTCAAATTTTCTAAAAATTCAAAAAGTAAAACCCAAAATTTGTGAAAATTTTTTCAAAAATGTTAAAAATTCAAAAATAAATTTAAACCTTATATAAATCATAAATTTCAAAATATTTTAAGGTAATCCACCAAAAATTTAAAAAATATAAAAAATTATAAAAACAATTCAAAACTTCTAAAAATATAAAGAAATCTCAATATATAAAAAAATATAAAATTTTGTTTTTAGAATATATAAATTTCTAAGAATTACATAATCTAAAAAATAAAAAATTTTATTAAAAATCCAAAATATTAAAAATTTATTATCAAAAAATGTAAAAATTCAAAAAATTCATGAATTAAAAAAAAAAAAGGATCTAGATGGAAATTGAAAATTCTATTAAAAACTGTAATTTTAAAATAAAATCTGAAAATTCAATATAAAATTTTTGAAAAGCATAACATTTCAAGAGAAAATTCAAAACATTTTAAAATTTTTGAAAATTCAAAAAAATTTAAAGAATTTCGAAAATATGAAAATTTTGAAAATTAATTTTTCTTGAAAAAATAAATTTCAAAAGAATTCCAAAAACTAAAAAAAACCAATAATATTGCTAAAAATAGAAAAATATAAAAAAGCGAAAAAAAAAAAAAAATCTCTCCACCCCCAAATTCCCCGATGCTAGCTTCACCGTCACACTTCATGGTCTTCTCAATCATGAACAGAACAACAACCTTCATTAACACCACAACTACAACAACAAGAACCTACACCGCAGTTCTAACAAAATGTTTCCGCTTCCACTCTTCCAACCTAAAAAATTTGCCACAAAGCAATCTAAATACAAAAAATCAATAAGCAATAAGATTCGGGGTCTTGTTTCAAATTACTGCTTCGGTAAAGTGCCGGCGATGCCTCCAAATTATTGCTCTTGTGGGTTTCTTGGATTTGGTGAAGTTGTGACGGAGATGCCTCTCGGTTATCTTCTTCATTAAAATTTCATTTTTTTATGGAATTTTTAATTTTCATCTAGATCTTTTTTTTTTAATTTATCAATTTTTTGAATTTTTACATTTTTTTCATAATAAATTTTTAATATTTTAGATTTTTGATGAAATTTTCAATTTTTTTAATAATATAATTCTTTGAAATTTATATTTTTTAAAAACAAAATTTTATATTTTTTATTATATTGAGATTTCTTTATATTTTTAGAAGTTTTGAATTATTTTTATAATTTTTTATTTTTTTAAACTTTTGGTGGATTACCGTAAAATATTTTCAAATTTATGATTTATATTATATTTAAATTTATTTTTGAATTTTTAACAATTTTGAAAAAATTTTCACAAATTATCAATTTTACTTTTTGAATTTTTAGAATTTTTAAACTTTTTTTCATATTTATTTCTCCAAATTTCAATTTTTTTTGGTGAAAATCAAAAGTTAGTAATCTATTTCTAACTCGTCACATCATTATTTTGTCCATGTCAACATTAAATGTTGACTATGTTTGTTGGTCAATGCCACATCAATGTTCACAACGCGTAACATGTCAGTAATTAACGTCTGATCTAACGAAAGACCCAAATTTGAACGATTTGTAAACGTTCGGACTCTATTTGAACAATTTTTTTTTTACTGACCTTATTTGACTAATGTCGATAATTACCTGATTGTAAACTTATCCCCATTTGTGGGCAAGATTTTCCTGCTGCTGACATCACCCATGATCATGTGAGTCGAAACATAGGGAATGCTAGTGACATGGACGATATGTCATAAGCGGGTCATCGTTCCGACATAAGTTTTCTCCACAAAATAGAGTTACTGTGCCCGTAGTTTCTGAGAGCGCTACTCGTAAATGATATTCCATTTTTACTTTTTAAATATTGTTACTTAATATTTGCCGTCAGCCACTTCCGCAGAACAAGTTTATTTTCCACCGCTAAGACAAGTTATTTTTGACACCCAAAAGTCAAGTCATCGCCAATCAGAATCAGAGTTAGAACCCTTGAAATCTAAGGTGTTTACAGCGGATGAGCGGAATAGCCAATGGTTGCTAGGCTACCATTGCATAGCACTATCAGTGGCCCCGTCTAGTCGGATTATAGACTTAAATATTGAAGTGGAAGTCAAGTCCGCTTTGCTTGCACAAAACGCGGAGACGGCTTCCAATTCCTACCTTGATGTGAATATCGGAGAATGATAGGGATAAGTTTATCAATAAATCACTAACTGGTTGATTTGACATGAATAACTCACTAACTCAAAAAAAATTCAATTAAAGGTCTGTACTATTATAAATAATTTATAATTGAGTAAAAAATGTTAAATAATTCAAGTTAAACGTTATTTGCGTACGTGATGCTGACTTGGATGATGATGCTGTGCATGCCATTAATCTTAGTCAACAAAGTCAGTCCACTTAGACATTCTCTCTCTCTTCCCAGTGGTCATCTCTCTCCTCTCTGTGTCTCTGGCTCTCTCTCTCTGTCTTCGTTCTCTCTCTTGCCTCTTCGATCTCCATTTTCCCTTTCGATTTGGTGGCAAACGAAAAACAAAATCCCTCTGAAAAAAACAAAACTCACTTCTTCAACTCTGCACATCTCTTTCACCCCCTTCTGATTTTTTGAAAAAATATAGAAATTAATCAGGCTTTTTGGGCCCGATGAAATTGGAGAAACTCAGGTTTCATTTCACCCACTCCGCTCGACGCTCGTCCTAATCCGACATCCTCGTCCTGAGACTGAACGGTTTACTCACATCGCGCTTCTCGCCATCGCATTCTTCCACCAAGAACTTGTAAATATTGAATGCGGCATGGTTGTCCGGATCTTGATTGGAAACAACGTCGGCTTGGGCTTCAACGACGACGCGGTGGGCCACGACGTGCTCAGTCGTTCCTCCTCTAGCTGTATTTTTCTTTTTTTTTTTTCAGGACTGAATAAAAAAAAAAAAAAGGGGTGAAAAAGAAAAGAAAAACCCACCTCAATATTAAAAAACAATAACATAGATCTACCGATTGGGGTCTCTTAATTGTATGTCAACACTTATACTGTATTTAGGAGGGGGGAAAGTGGGGGGAAGGAGAGGAAAGTGAGAGAATTAAGGTAAATTGTTGTGTTTGAAAAATGTTTGAAAAGTGGGGGAGAGGAAAGTTTTTAATTCTTCTAATCCTCCCTATCCTACCAAAACCAATCCTTCAAAAAATGAGAGGAAAGTTGTTAGTTCTCATACTAAATTTATTAAATGACTCAATTACTCTTATATAATTTAAAAATTACAATTTTACCTAAATAAAATATCTTAATAGAATTTATTATGAAGGATAAAATTGTTATTTCAACATATTTTATATTCTTCTCCCCCACTTTCCACCATTTCTCAAACAAAAGAATTTATAATTTTCCTTCCTCTCATCACCTCTTTCTAAACACAAGAAATGATAAAAAATGTTCTCTTCCTCTAATGATCCTCTTCTCTACTTTCCTCTCCCTCACTTTCCTTTCCCTCAAAAATTTTATCCAAATAGAGTGTTAAAAAAATCATGGAGAACGTAAAAGTTGACACACTGGACAATAACCACTTGCTTGCTGAGATGTCTCTTGGAAGAGAGAGAGAATAAGTTCAGAGTCGAAACTAGAAACAATTGCAGTCTGAAAAAATAAAAATTGGCTCAATCAACTAATTTTTCTATTTAATTTTCCGAAAAAAGAAACACAAACAAGACACATCGAGGAAGAAGATGAAAGGGTGCGAACTAAGGACGCCAGCACCAAAGAGCGAAGATCTTTTTGGTCCCGAGGGATGTTTTCATTTTTTTTTCTTTTCCTCTATGCAATTTTTCCAACTTTTCTGAAAGTAAGATTGGATATATAAAAACTTAAATAATTATCAAATTTTAATCTTTCTTCGTCCTCTTCTTCCTTTTTTTTTTTCTTTTAATTCTTGTTCTTAAATGACTCGGACAGTTGAGATTATCTTTTCTCTTAATTCTTCTTTATATTTAGGAACTACTACTGCTAAATTTAAGATTATTTTCTCTCCCAAAAGAGTAATAGAACCCGACACTTCTACTTCTTCTTTGAATTTTGGCTTGGAGAGAGATGTAGAGAGAGAGTGTGTGATTACAGCTAGAGAGAGCGTGAGGTTACCTGTGGAGAGAGAGCGATTGAGAGAAGAGATGACCAGTGGAGAGAGAGCCAGAGAGAGGAGAGACATGACCAGTGGGAAGAGAGAGAAAATATCCACGTGGACTGAATTTGCTGACTAACATTAATCATGTACGCCACATCATCATCTAACTCGGTGACACATTGATAAATAACGTTTAATTAGAATCACTTAACCTTTCTGACCCAATTATATATTATATATAATGATGCAGACTTTAATTAAAATTTTTTTGAGATAACAACTTATTCGTGTTAAATCAATAATTTAGTAGCTAATTGGCAAACTTATACCGAGAATGATATGACCAATCCTCTTGCCTGAAAAGTCTTCTCCAAGCTTTCGTCACAGCTTGGACCAAAAACAAAACAAAAGGGGACGTAAATTCAATCCTGTTTGGTTAAAACAGCTAAACATTGAACAAAAAAAATGTTCAACGCGACCATTAGACCACATTATCCAACGGCGAACCGAACAAGCATTGCTTATTTTTTTTTTCAAAATATTATGTAATTATATTCTTTTATTAAAACTACATATATGCTTAAAGTTGATATTAAAAATATTTTACTTATTTTTATATAAATTAAAAATACTGATTATTGTTTTTAAAAAATTATCTAATTAGTCTAACCCTTCTCCAATTGTTCAATTTTAAAAAGTTATTGCTGGAGTTGTTGAATGTTGTTCCAATTATAAACACAAAAATTAATATCAAATAATCGCATGGCCAAGTTGGGTGCTTTTTTTTTTTTTTAGTAACACTATATGACTTAAAATAAGTAACAATAAATAATAATATAATTTCATTTATCGATATCTGATAATTTATTTATTTTTAATTAATTCAATTATTTAATAATTCATATTATTTAAATATTATTTTAAAATTAATTAAATGAAACTATCAATTTTTTTTTCTTTTTTTTTTTGTCAATAAAAATAACTATATAGAGGAGTTGACCCATATCCGACAAAATATTGTTACTATTACGCCCGCTCATATTTAAAGGTGTTTCAACTATACTTACGTCAGTACTGAAATTTATGTTATTTTAGTGAAATGGGGCACCGGAACATAGATATACTAATTCATCAAGAGCCGGTAGTTCAAACAACTAATTTCTGGAAAAATGGACTAATTTAAATTAGGAAAAATGGACGAAATAACTAATTTTCGGGCTTGGTTGGCACCTTCTCGAAAACTTCCTTTGCAATCTCTATACAACCACATTTCCCATAAATATATACGAGAGCAGAACTAACAAAATCATCCAATGCAAACCCTTTTCCACCAATTCCTTATGAATCTCTTTTCCTCTTTCCAAATCCAACAACCTAGCACACGATGCAAGTGTAGTCGTCAGCGAAGCTGAATTAGGCTCAAACCCATATTCTCTTATCTTCTCAAACAATTCTAATGCCTTGTTAGCCCTCCCATTTTGTTAATAACAAGAAATAACTGTATTCCAAGTTATCACATCTCTTTCAGGAATTTCATCAAACAACTCTATAGCACACCCAAATAGATTGCATTTTGCATACATTCCAACAAGAGAGTTAACAACAACAATATCATTCACAAAACTAGATTTTATCAAAAGGGCTTTGAAAAGACTGTTGATAGGTTCAATATTTACATAAGTTTATGCATAATTTTTATATATATTTGGATAGTTTAACTATGTAAATATTGTGAATTGTGGTAAATTCTACTTCGGTTGCTTGTTTTATACTTTGTAGGACAATTGGACATAACCAAAGTAATTGACGCTTGGAAAAAGGAACCTATCGGGTTTGAAGGAGTAGAAACAAGCCAAGCACCAAAGAACCGAACCAAAAGTTTGGTTGGAAAGCTAATATGTGATCAGTTCGGGTAGAATTTCACAGCTTTGCGCACTGCTCAGTTTTTCAGCCATAACTTCCTCTACACAACTCGGAATTGGATGATTCTTAAGCCGAATCGAAGCTAAGAGATAAAGCTACAACTTTTCTGTTTTGACAAACTTCGGATTCTGCATGAAAGGGGTCGAAATTTGGGTCCGAAGATACAGGGTCAAAACTGTCCAAAAAATTTACAAATCCTTTTCCGACTCGAATTTGGACTCTTTAGGGCTTATTTGAGGAGACTATAAATACAGAAGTTACAGAACATACAGAGGACTTTTGGAGGCTATTCTTGTAGACACAAGACAGAGAAAAAGCGTAGAGAGCGAAGAGGAGAAGAGCATAAGGGAGGAACACGAAGACATCAGAAACGAGTTTTTCGATTCCTCTTCTTTCCCTTCTTTTTCTTTTGAACTTAATGATATTAGATATTTGCTTAATTTTAGTTTTTAGCATGAGTAGCTAGAACCCTAAACTAGGGCGAAAGGGATGTAGCCTAGTTCAGGGTTGGATTATTTGATTTTGTGGATGTTTAGATGTTCTTTTGATTTTATTGCAATTATCAGTTGAGAACTCGATTTGATTTATCTATTTTGTTCTTAAATATGCTTTTGTGCCTGGCCATCATGAAAGTAGTCATAGGATTTGTGTTGAGATCGACAGATGAGACACAATCGTGCACTAAATAGATAAACATATGAACTTTGAGTCAGACATGAGATAAGTTTATATGATGTCATTATAAATTCTCTGTTCTTAATGAGTTTAATCTACTTTGTGTGAGTTCGAGAGAAGATCATAAATAGATTGAATACGGTTAGGGTTGCTTGACAAAGAACACTAACTAAAGAAGAGGAATTGACATTCAAATCATTAATCCACAAAATTCATGTAATTCAGCTCCTTCTAGGTGAAAACCCATAGCCCTAGTACCCTCCATCTTGTGTTTAATTCTAATTAATTTGCCTCTGATTTTTCATTAGTTAAATTCCTTAATTTTTAGTTTAATAATTCTGTTTCTCATTAATTTTCTCAACATAAAACTTTCAGTTTGAATAACATAAACCATAATTAATTCTTTGTTCCCTTGGGTTCGACACCTGGAGTATTCACCAGGATTTTATTACTACGATTGGCCCTGTACGCTTGCAGGATTTTACCCGGTCAAGTTTTTGGCGCCGTTGCTGGGGAACGAAGCATTAATTGTGATTTTTGTTATTTTTGCTTATTTTATTTTATTTTATTTTATTAGTATTAGTATTATTATTATTATTAATTTTTTTTTAGTTTTTAATTTTAGCTTAGCTTTAGTTTTATTTTTTTAGTTTACGTTTTTGGTTTACTTGTTATTTTTTCGTGATTGTAGGTAGTGCATGCAATTGCGATCATCAAGCTGCACTAATCTTCTTCCCTTGAACCTGGAGATTGAAAGGACTTGTCGCCAAAACAAGGCACATAAAAGAGCAGAGATGGCTGATCAACAGGTAGTGAATGTCAATCCCTTGGTGGTTGATGATAATAATGAGCATCGAACAGTTGTAATGGGTGCCAATGGGCAAGCCAGGGTGAACATGAAAGATATTCAGAGGCCTGTGATTGGTGTCAATCCTTCTTGCATCCAGTTGAGTACGAGAGCGCGGAGCTATGAGTTGAAGACCATTCACTTCAACATGCTGCCATCCTTTCATGGGCTACCTAATGAAGACCCTTTAACCTTTATTAGGGAATTCTACAGCACGATTCGAATTTTTCCTCTACAAGACTGTCAGGAAGATGAGCTGAGGATGCGGTGTTTTCCTTACACTATGAAGGACAGAGCTAAAACTTGGCTCATTAATTTACCAGAGGGATCACTTAATACTTGGGAGCAAGTTTACAATAAGTTCATGAATAAGTTTTACTCTCCACAGAAGACTGCAGAGCTTAGGAACAAAATTTGTTCATTTTCTCAGATGGAGGGAGAACCATTTCATGAAGCATTGGAAAGATACAAGATGCTACTCGTCCAATGCCCACATCATCAGTTTCCAAGGCTGTTACAAATGCAATTTTTTTATGATGGGCTCAATGCTACTTCCCAGATGCTAGTTGATACAACTGCAGGGGGTTATGTTGGTGATAAAACGGCTGATGAGGTTTATGATATATATGAGGTATTAGCTAATAACTCGCAGCAGAAAGCAGTTAGAGGAAGAAGAGCACCAGTTAACGAGCTTTTAGTTCATTATGATTTAGCACAACAGGTTGCTGATTTGACCCAACAAGTCAAGTTTTTGGTCAATCAAGAGCCAATACCCAGGGAACACTACCTATATGGCAAACATTCAGGACATATGGAGGCCGCTTGTACTTATGGTGAATTATCTGGTTCTTCTATGGAGGAGGCTAACTACACTGATACTTTTGGGGGGAAACAACCTGTGAATGACCCATACTCCAACACCTATAACTCGGGATGGCGTAACCATCCAAATTTTGGCTGGAAGGAGCAGGGAAATACAAGGCAAGTAGTACCACCAGGGTTTCAGCAGCCGAGACCCCAATTTCAAGGTCAATCATCTCAACCTCAGGAGAAAAAGCCACAGATAGAAGACATGTTCATGCAATACATGTCAAAGATGGATGAGAGAATGACACAACAGGATGCTGAGTTGAGGAAATTGAATCTAAAAATTGATCAAGTTGCATCCACTCACCAAGCCTCGATTCATACTTTGGAAGTACAGGTGGGTCAACTTGCCAAAGCAATTTCGACTAGGAATCAAGGTCAACTCCCTAGTAATACTGAGGTGAATCCAAAGGAGAGTGTTTTAGCCATTGCATTGAGAAGTGGGAAGGTGGTAGGAAATCCTGACGATGCTCAGAAAAATTACAAGCCCGCAGAAGATGGTGGCAACGAGGAGGAACCTGTGCAAGAGAAAGTTAAGGATGATGAACAAGGAGGGCAGGACAATATTGAGGAGCCAGTGCCACCCACGACTCGCCCACAAGTCAAGCCGTATGTCCCGCCGATTCCATTTCCCAATAGGCTGAAGAAGAGGAATGAGGACAAGAACTTTCTCAAGTTCTTGGACATGTTTAAGAAGATTCACATCAACATTCCTTTTGCAGAGGCAATTGCACAGATGCCAAATTATGCAAAGTTCTTGAAGGAGATCATATCAAACAAGAAGAGACTCGAGGAACACGCTACAGTTGCCTTAACTGAAGAGTGTAGTGCTATTCTTCAGAATAAACTACCTCCAAAGTTAAAGGATCCAGGGAGTTTTACTGTCCCTTGCACCATTGGTAGTTTAAATATTGAACGTTGTTTGTGTGACTTAGGTGCAAGCATTAATTTGATGCCTTTATCTCTTTTCAGGAGGTTGAAGATAGGAGAACTGCAGCCAACCTCAGTTTCGTTGCAATTAGCTGACCGATCCATCAAGTATCCATATGGAAAGATTGAGGATGTGCTAGTTAAAGTAGGAAAATTCTATTTCCCGGCTGATTTTCTGGTGTTCGACATGGATGAAAATGTAGACATCCCGATAATTTTAGGGAGGCCGTTCCTAGCCACTGGTAAGGCGCTGATTGATGTAGAACAAGGAAAGCTAACATTCCGAGTAAGAAAAGAAGAGCAGGTATTCCATGTGTTCAAAGCATTGAAGAGTCCATCACTAGAGGATACATGCTTCATGGTGGAAACATTGAAGCCACCAAAAGAGGACCCAAAGAACACGGATATAGGCTTGGGAAGCGCATTCGAGATGCTATTTGAGCAATCTATCCTAAAGGCAAAACCAAGCCAAACACCATCCATTGCAAAGCCAACTCCGTTAGAGTTAAAGCAGCCTTCTCTTCTCTCAGAGCATAATTCTCTAAGAAGTGACTTCAAAGAGGGAGAGAAAGTGCTTCTCTATGATGCTTACAGTAGGACAATCCCGTGGAAACGAAAGAAAAAGAAGTTGTTGGGACCATTCACAGTGCACAAGGTGTATCCTCAAGGGGCGATCGATGTTTGGAGCATGAAGTCTGGGGTGATTAAGGTTCATGGAGGCAACTTAAGGCCTCATCCTCTTTGCGATCATCCTCCTTAATTCAAGAGAAGAACGTCTAGCTATAGACGTTAAATATAGCGCTTGTTGGGAGGCAACCCAATGTTTATTTTATATTTTAATTAGATTGATAAGTTTAATTTAGTTTGTTTTTTTTTTTCATTTGTGTGTAGGAACTTGGGAAGGAAAAGCATGTTCATTGCAAAACAACAAATTACAAGCTGTTTGGTTCAGGGAGTATTTCTTACCCTCACCTTTGACCTTATTATTCGATACATTGATGTTGTTTATCTTAAGTGTGGGGGTGGGAATGAGTACAAAAAGAATTCTCTTGATGAGTATTTGTGTGTTGATTGGAATATTTTTATATATATACATATGTATACCCAAGGGGGATCCGGAAAAAAAAAAAAAATTTCGTCCAGGTCCGGTCATGGACCGGACAAGGTCCGATCCCATTCTGACCGCTGGACCGGACCTGGTCCAGGTCCGGACAAGGTCCGGTCCAATTCCGTAAAAAAAAAAAAAAAAAAAAAATTTACACGTTTTTTTTTTTTAAACCCAATGTTACCTTTTCATGTTTCTTCTTCTTCTTCTTCTTCTTCTTCTTCTCCTATTCCCGTCTATAATCAATCTCAATCAATTCATCCTTCTTCTACTCAAATCCTACCTTTTTTTCACCAATCTCTTCTTCTATTCTCCCATATCCAAAACTCAAGCATCCATTATCCTTCAAGTTTCTCTCATTCTTCTTTCCTCTACCCATCTTTCTCTTGGTTATCAATTATTGCACCAGCATTTGGAGACTGAAGAGCACTAATGTCTTCAACTTATGAATGCTCTCGCTGCTCGCTCACCTCCTCCTTGATTTTATTTGATTCCTTGCATCTAGTTCTTTTTATTGCTTGTGTCATTTTTGTTTTTGCTTTTCCTTTTCAATGACTTAGATTCTTTAGGATTAGATTTCTCTGCTTTCTAGGATTTTGGCTATCACATATTTTTGCTCTCTGTTCTCTTCTCGTTGTCTTTACTTTTCTTGTCTCCTGTTGTTGATTCTAAGGTTGTTTGTTTGATGATGGCGGCGCACGTGAGGGTTGCTTTTCTCCTCCGCTTTGTCCGGGTAGTTTCGTCCTCTTTGTTTTCTTTTCTTTTCAATTATGTTTTTATTACAATATTGAGGACAATGTTGGTTAAGTGTGGGGGAGATGTGTTATTTTGAATTGTTTGCCAAATTTTTTTTTGTTCTTTAATGCTAATTTTTGCGTGCTTGCATGATTTTACATGAGCTTCACTTGAATTCTATTTGAGTTGAATTTTTGGACGTCGATGATAGTACTAATGCATGCAAGGTTGGTCTTTGAGTAGTATTTGACATTAGCTAGTTAGAGATAGTTAATAGTGAACTTGTTCTCCACTTGAAAAATTTTTGTTTCTAATTTAATTTTAAAGTTGTGCAATGATCTTTTAAAGAGAGATGCTAGCTTTTAGAGATCTTCATGTAGTTTTTAATTATGTACACTCATTTAAAGTACTTGAACAAACGTTATCTTCTCTTCTTCTAAAGAATTTTGGAGATATGATTTAGGAATTGAATTGAAAAAAAAAAAAAAAAACAAGGCTTGCAAGTTGTTAATAAGTTATCTACTCCGCTGTTTTGAGTTACTGAGTAACTAGGGGTCGGCATTACAATTGTTGGTCTTCACGTCAAAAAGTAACTTGAATTATGAGTATGCAAAGCACTCTAAATATCTGTTTGTGAAGTAGTAATCGGGTACCGACACCACAAGTGATGGTATTCATGTCAAAAAGCATGTCAGTATTTAGAGAAGAGTATTAAAGCCTCTGTTACATAAAAACAAAAAGTTAAAATAATTAATTTCTATTGATCCCTAGTGTGGTTTTGTATTTTTAAAGAGAAGATGATTTTTGTCCTTGAATTTTGGATGAGTGTGTGTAATTACTTTCTACATGACGATAGTTAAGCGTTATCATTGATTAATAAAGGGTTCTTGCACATGATTAATCAATGTAAAACGTGTTTTGTGGGGAATGAGGATGCTATTGATTATATTTGATTAGTGAAGTGTTGAGTGATACTTTTAGATTGATCTTGTAATGTGTTAATGAGACACTGTTTGAAGAATTTGATTTGAATGGAATTCTCGTGAAGGTCATGTTATATTTTTGAATTGCTTGAGGACAAGCAACAGTTCAAGTGTGGGGGAATTTGATAGGTTCAATATTTACATAAGTTTATGCATAATTTTTATATATATTTGGATAGTTTAACTATGTAAATATTGTGAATTGTGGTAAATTCTACTTCGGTTGCTTGTTTTATACTTTGTAGGACAATTGGACATAACCAAAGTAATTGACGCTTGGAAAAAGGAACCTATCGGGTTTGAAGGAGTAGAAACAAGCCAAGCACCAAAGAACCGAACCAAAAGTTTGGTTGGAAAGCTAATATGTGATCAGTTCGGGTAGAATTTCACAGCTTTGCGCACTGCTCAGTTTTTCAGCCATAACTTCCTCTACACAACTCGGAATTGGATGATTCTTAAGCCGAATCGAAGCTAAGAGATAAAGCTACAACTTTTCTGTTTTGACGAACTTCGGATTCTGCATGAAAGGGGTCGAAATTTGGGTCCGAAGATACAGGGTCAAAACTGTCCAAAAAATTTACAAATCCTTTTCCGACTCGAATTTGGACTCTTTAGGGCTTATTTGAGGAGACTATAAATACAGAAGTTACAGAACATACAGAGGACTTTTGGAGGCTATTCTTGTAGACACAAGACAGAGAAAAAGCGTAGAGAGCGAAGAGGAGAAGAGCATAAGGGAGGAACACGAAGACATCAGAAACGAGTTTTTCGATTCCTCTTCTTTCCCTTCTTTTTCTTTTGAACTTAATGATATTAGATATTTGCTTAATTTTAGTTTTTAGCATGAGTAGCTAGAACCCTAAACTAGGGCGAAAGGGATGTAGCCTAGTTCAGGGTTGGATTATTTGATTTTGTGGATGTTTAGATGTTCTTTTGATTTTATTGCAATTATCAGTTGAGAACTCGATTTGATTTATCTATTTTGTTCTTAAATATGCTTTTGTGCCTGGCCATCATGAAAGTAGTCATAGGATTTGTGTTGAGATCGACAGATGAGACACAATCGTGCACTAAATAGATAAACATATGAACTTTGAGTCAGACATGAGATAAGTTTATATGATGTCATTATAAATTCTCTGTTCTTAATGAGTTTAATCTACTTTGTGTGAGTTCGAGAGAAGATCATAAATAGATTGAATACGGTTAGGGTTGCTTGACAAAGAACACTAACTAAAGAAGAGGAATTGACATTCAAATCATTAATCCACAAAATTCATGTAATTCAGCTCCTTCTAGGTGAAAACCCATAGCCCTAGTACCCTCCATCTTGTGTTTAATTCTAATTAATTTGCCTCTGATTTTTCATTAGTTAAATTCCTTAATTTTTAGTTTAATAATTCTGTTTCTCATTAATTTTCTCAACATAAAACTTTCAGTTTGAATAACATAAACCATAATTAATTCTTTGTTCCCTTGGGTTCGACACCTGGAGTATTCACCAGGATTTTATTACTACGATTGGCCCTGTACGCTTGCAGGATTTTACCCGGTCAACTGTAAGTTTCGTGCTTTAAATAATTAAGTTTTAAAAGTAGAAATACAAATTACAAATGAGAATTTTAAAATTTTTGGCTGTCAATCTTTGTGTAAGTCCTCTGATTAATATTTTTTTGTAATTTTGTCAAGGGTTACGTGAGCTTATTCTTGAACGAAAGAGAATAAATTCTACCGAGGGCCGAGACTTGATTTCAGACAGATACTTTAACTCTAATGAGGGTCGTAAAGGCTTAATCTTAATTGGAATAGTTTGACTTCACTGAGAGTCGTATGAGCTGTAATTCCACTAAGGGTTGAGGGTTGATCTCAGTCATATGTTTTAATTCTAGTGAGAGTCGTAGAAACTTGATTTCATTCAGAATGACTTGACTCCACTGAGAGTCATATGAGCTTGATTTCAAGTAATTCTACTGAGAGTTGAGGTTGATCTTAAACAGACTAATTTGACTCTAGTGAGGACTGTAAGAAATTTAATTTCAGACATATATTTAATATTTTAACATTTTAAGTTTTTGATTAGACAAATTCAACTTAGTAGAGGCCAGAGAGCATACACTCAAAATATTGAGGTTATAAATTTGGAGTAGATACATTTAATATTTTAAATTTTTGATATGGAAGATCCATTTCATTGGTGTTTAGAGAGCGTATGTCTAAAATACGAAAACGAGAGAAGGGAAAAACTTTAGAAAACTTAATTTTTTTTCTTTTTTTGTTTCCCCCCGTTTACAGTGCCCACCATAGTTTTAAAAACCAGACCGATTATTGAACCGGTAAGAAGACTATGTTAGTGGTTTAGCGGTCCAATCGAAAAACCGGCGGTTGAACCGGCGGGTCAATTCTGATTTGATAAAATAATAATTAATACTTATAATTTTTCATTTTTTAATAACAAACAATGAGTATAATCATAAAAAATAGAATATGAGTCTACTTAAATTTAAAATAAAATTAAAATACAAGATATTTATGATAATTTTCTAATTAAATAAATTAATAAAGTATAAATATCAAAAATAAAATATTATAAAACTATTAATCGAATATTCATATTTAAAAATAAATATTATAAAGTCAATATATAATTCAAAAATATTATATTTTTCATTAATATAAATAAGTATTATTTATTTTCATTTTTAATCTAAAAAAATAAATAAAACGACGTCATTTTGATCAAGATGACCTGGTTACCGGTTCACCGGTCCGACCGGCCGGTTCACCGGTTTTTCGGTTCGACCGGCCGGTTCACCGGTTTTCGGGCGGTTCATTTCCTATTCCGGTTTTATCAGAGAATCGGACCGGTCCGACCTCCTGTTCACCGGTTTTCCGATCCGACCGGCCGGTCCGGTCCGGTTTTTAAAACTATGGTGCCCACCAACCCTTCCTCATTTTTTTTCCTTGGCCGGCACCGACTTGGACTTTCTTTTTTATTTATTTATTTATTTTATATGTATTTACAAATGCCCTCACATTAAAGTTTAGTGAGGAGAAACGTTAGGACGTAATTCGAATCGAGTTTGAAAGTCCAGCTTAAAGTTTGAGATGTCTTGACAAATATTGACTTTGAAGTCTTTAGCTCCGATTAGTTCGGCTGATATTGAACTTTCATAGAATCTGATATGATCTTGTAGAAATTGTAGACAACCAAAAAAAAAAAAATGTGTCTATAAACGTGTATATTATAAATATAATCATGTCCATGTCATGTCCTTATTTTAATTTTTTTCAAAATTGATGTATTACTGCATGTATGTCCACCATATTTTTGTTTCCCCCCTGTGTCCGCGCAATCTTACTAATTTTCGACACCCAAAAGTCAAGTCATCGCCAATCACAATCAGATGCAGTTATAAGCCTTGAAATCTATGGTGTTTACGGCGGAATGGCAAATGGTTGTTACGCTACCATTGCAGGGTAAGTTCTCCCACTATCGGTGGCCATATCTAGTCCGATTATAGACTCAAAAGATTCAGAAGGGGGTTTGAATACAAGGACGTGGAAAATGCTCAATGTGGAGGAAGACAAAGTTATCATCATTATTATTATTATTACATTTTCAGATCTATGTTATATATTAATTTTAGTGGTATTGTGCATTATAAATAAAAAAAAAATTATAAAAATTTAAAAAACTTGTAGTTAAGGTTGATATGCAACCCACTTGTAAACATTATGCACCAAGAGTAATCCTGTCACTGCCCAATCATTGCTGTTGCTTCTCTCTAGTTTTTCCGATCCAAAAAAGTATGTTGGCACAATTGACGTATCTTGCGCGAGAGAAAAGGAGACCTAACTCTCCCTTTCTCTCTCATCCAATTGAAGAAAGAAAAGAAAGGAAAGCCTGTGGTGCTCGACCATTTGAGGGAGGCTCCCAGCAAGCTCGGCTAAGCCTCAAATTTTGGCCCCTATAAATTTTTTTGGGTTTAAATCAATCTCATCGTCGAAATTACCTAACAAAAATCGTCAAATTTGATGATGTGGTTAGCTGACCGAATAAAAAAGGTGAGGGGATTAAAGACGAATTTTTTTTTGATCAAAATTAAAGACGAGTTTGATGACTGAATTTTTTTTTTTGTTTTTGTTTCAATGGAGGGTTTTTTCTTGTCGCCTATCCTGGAACCTTCAACCCAGATAAACATAGGGATAAATATTTTTAAAGTCCTAAATCTTTAGATTTTTTTACGTTTGAGTCCTAAACCTTTTTAACATTTCATTTGAGTTCTAAATCTTTTAATTGTTTACTATATCAGTCCTTTAAATTACGAAAAGTAGTCAATCTATTAATAAGTGAGTTTAATTTAATAAAAATCATTTAAGAAAGCTTAAATACATGAGTTAAATATTTTTTTCATCAACAAAATATGCATATTAAATATTTTTTTAATCAACAAATATACGAATTAAATATGCAACATGTATATTTTTTTATAAAAAAGACATTCAATTCATATATTTAATCTTTTTTAAATAATTTTTTTTAAAGTTAAAATTATTTTTTAATAGATTCATCACTTTTGTTAAACAGAGGGACTAATTTGGTAGAAAATCAAAAAGTTTAGGACTCAAATGAAATGTCAAAAAGGTTTAGAACTCAAACGTAAAAAAATCTAAAGGTTTAGGACTAAAAAAATCCTTATCCCGATAAACATATACCTGACTGAATTTAGTGCATTGTCTTAAGATATTGGCCAAATGGACTATTTAATAGGGAGCCCAAGCCATCAAAAACTATAAAAATAACAACAATCTAATCCTAATGCCACTCTTCTTTCAAAATAATATACCCGACAAATAAGCGATGCCCCACAAACCAAAAAAAGAATAATAATAGCCGATGCCCCCTATTTCATATATGAACCCTAATGTATAAAAAAAAAAAATGAATAAAAAAGAAAGAAAAAGAAAAAAAACACGCTTTGATCATGAGCAACTCCATGGAAGGTCCAATTAAAGCAGACCGGAGCTATTTCATTTCAATTTATGTATGCAATTGCAACAAATTTAGACTGTCCGAAATTTTACCAAATGCAAACGCCCAATCTTTGAGTACAATGCTGTGAAAGAGTTAAAAAGCTGACAATTTTGGCCTTACCTTGGCTGCCACTCTGCTCTACGCTCCCTTGACTTCTCGGTATTTTCGCCCCGACCCGACCCGGTGCTTTCTTCCGTCCTTTGATCTTCCCCTCTCGCTGACTGTTGCTCTTTTATTTAGCTTCGATTCGTTTAAAGAAGCAATGTTTTTCCTTCAATTTGTCCACCAAGGTCGTCGAGTTTCCGAAGAAAAATCTGTGAGCTTTCTTGCATTTAGAAAAGTTTATTCTATTCGTACTGGACCACAGGAGAAACGATCTTGACATGTTTGGGTGGAGAGAAAATTCGTTCCATAATGCCAATGTCAACAGAGTCTCAAAACCTCAACTACGATAAGAGCCAAATGGCCCAAATTCAGAGCAGAAAACAAGATTTATATCAGATCAATATGTTTATCCCACTCTCTTTTTGAATTAATTAGGGTTCATAGATGAAACTGAGTGAATTGGCTATTTATTTATTTTTAAGGTTTTATTTTTTTTATCAATTAAGTTGAGTTTTTGTTACTCTAAAAAAATGGATTAAGTTTTTGTTAATTTTATGGTTTTAGACGGTTAGGTTTTTTTTAGAAAATAAAAATAAAAAATTGGATGGGCTTGGGCTCCCAATTAAATAGCCCATTTAGCCCATTATTTGATGTGTCTTGCATTAAGTCCAGTCATCACGTTTCTTTTAGTCCACATCACATTTTTAAGGAATGAACTAGCCATGTCAGCAGTTGAACTAACCACGTCACCAGTTGTGACAGTTTCGATTAGATGGACTTGAATATTTGGTTTAATCGAACTTTGAATGAATCCGCAAATAAAAATATTTCTCCACCTGTGCTAGAATTGAGAAAAATATTTTGCGGGGCATATTTTGTTGCCTTTTAAAAGTCATGCTTAACTTCTTAAAAAAAAAAATTCATGATTTATTTATTTATTAACTCAATTTTTCAAAATATTTTCCTCTTTAGTCCGGTAGGTACAAGTGCTTTGTTTATAAACCGAGACTTCATAATAAAAAAAAAAAAAATTTTTCAAGACAGATTTTATGTTTAACCATGTAAGTTAACTCGAGTAGAGTTATTTAGCTTAATATGTTGTTAAATATTACATCAACTTTCATATAATGTCCAATAACTAAGCTTCCAATTTTTCTTTGTTCTTGAATGTCTGCCTTTAAGAATGTTGGTTTGTTGGCTTTCATTTTTTTTTTTTTAATGTAGAAAAAAAGGTATATTAAGAGTATATTGGTTATTGTACTTATGAGCCGATACCAATATCACTATTGTTATCCTTATTTAACCAATTCCTATAAGAAAGACCCATCATCTGAATACTGTTAAATTCGAGCAAATATCTTTCCGTTTGACCATAATGTTAACGAATTTTGAATTAGCATTTGGCAATCCAAAGGGCCTACGAGTGGACGCTTTCATTGAGCAATAGCTGAGACTCCAACTTAAATTGTAGAATTGACAATAAACATAAAAGTTGATAAAGTTCTTGCACAGGATAATGTTGTTTTCCAATCCTAGAGTCAAACATTTTTTGATGGACTTGCTTCCCATGTTGTAATGACCTAGAGCTAATGCAGATTTTCAAGAGGGAGAATAGCTTTGTTGTAGTATCCATTCAAGGAAGTGAATGATTATTTTCTTGCAAGATGATTAAAAAATTTCCATTAATTACTTCATCTCATTCTAAAGTGGTAAAATGATTGAAAAAAGTAACCATTGCAAATCAATAAAGCAAATTTCCATAAGAATGACTTGAAAGAAAGCTTTTTTTTTTTTTTTTTTTTTTTTTGCAACAATGACTTCACTGAAATCTTTGTTTATAAGAGAGATAATCAAATGACAACAAAAAAAATGTAGGAGTTTCATATAGAAAGTATTAAAGTGATATAAAATATTAAATAGTTAAGTTTAAAAAAATTTAAAAAAACAACTATATGATATATGTTAGACAAAGTTGTATTGCTAATTTGGTATTATTTAAAAAAGCACGCATTAGTGATCTGAAAGTTAGTAATTTTAACAACTTTTAAAACTTCGACAGCATTCACTCAAGGAATGGTGGTCCCTCGGTGGAAGACTAGGTTTGAGGTCAATTTTTGAGATGTAGGATGTACTGCTAATCTTACATTTCTTTTTTATCGAGAAAAAAAAGATTTATCACCATTAGATGCGTTATTTTATTTGTGAGTCAATGCCCTAGAATCTGCCGCTCACACCTATATTAAATTTCTTTCATAAATAACTTTTCCTCTTAACACTGTTGGGCCTTGATGGGCTTTTGTCACGTCTGATCTCAATATTAACAAATTTAGATCTTAATATTGTGCTTCAGCATAAATCCTCATTTGTTCAGCGGACGGACGACGATGAGTAGACTCAAACTTAATCCAACAAGCAAGAAAACATATCAAAATACTACAAAACTACTACCTCAGATGATTACTATTAGTCTTATAGTTACAATTGATAAGGACATCTGTCATTGTTTTTTTTTTTTTTTTTTGGTTTAAGCATCTGGCATTGTTTGTGAATCGACTTCTAGCCCATGTTAACATCTAACATCACAAGTGTAACGGTACAAAGAGGAAAAAGGATTTTCTTCTAGGTTGCACTGGCACGGACACGAATAACACGGATACGGAGATACGTCAATTTTAAAAAAATTAAGACACGGATACGAAACAGATACGAATATATATATGTGTGTGTGTGTATTTTAATTTTATTTGTGTTTAATCTGTATGTATGAGACAGCAGAATTATCGTCATTAATAAGAGGAATAGAAGAAAAATCAAGTCTTTTTTATTTTTTTCTTGTTCTATTGGTCTTGAGAGCAACTTATCTATAATTCTTTTTCAGGTCGCTTGAGGTATTCGTTGATTTGTAAGCAATGTAAACAATGTCACAACAAACATTTGGAGTCTTAGTTTTGTAATTTCAATAAAACGAAAAATCTGATGAATTAAGTCAGTTAAAATCTAAAAAAAATTTTAAATGATGAATTTCCCTTTTTCTATTTTTTTTAAAAACTTAAAATAAAAATACTAAAATGTCCTTAAACGTGTTCTTGGGGTGTCCGACACACCTCTTTCCCGTATTCGACACGCGTGTCCAATTTTTTTTTTTTCAAAATTTTTTTGTTGGACACGTCTGAGCGTGTCCGACACATGTCGGCGTGTGTCCATGCCCAACGCGTATCCGACACTTGCACGGTTTCAATTTTAGAGTGTTCGTACATCCTAGATTTTCTTTCACAATTTTATTTGAAAGTATCAAATGTCTCAATGCCAAGATTCCTAGTATATATATATTTTTTAAGAGAATTGATCAAAATCCTTTTAAATTGTGTTATTGCAGTATTTTTTTTTTAAATGTACCTTTAATATACCTTTTCAAGTAAAATTTCATATTTTTCTAATTTTCATTTTTTAAAAGTTTTTTTAGATTTTTATTTTTAAAATTTTTCATATTTTTCGTAAAACTTTCAGATTCTTTTTTATTTTGAAACTTTTTAATAAAAAATTTCGTATTTTATAGAAAAATTAAGATATTGTTAAATGACTTATCATGCTATAAATAAATGATTACCTGATATGCCAGCAACATGGCCGCCACCCTACAAAATGTAATAGAACATGTGTTTAGTGGGTTGATTTATGCTAGTGAAGTTAACTTTTGTCGTCAATTTCAAAAATAAAAAGATATGGACACAAATCTAAAAACAGTGGTTGTGGTCAAAAGATCTAAAAACGGTGGAACCCAGAGGATAGATTTTTTATTTTTGCCCATACGACAAGATTAACGAGTCTTCTATGATTCTTCGTGCATGTAACGTATAGCTCAGGTCTATAGCAAATTGGCTTGCATTTTCACAAGACTTACTTATTTATTTATTTATTTACATCGAAATAGATTTTCGGTAGACTTTGATTCACTACTGTACCTCATTTATTTTTTTGGCGGCACTTCCAAGTGTGGTTTGTCCAATGTACCTGATCTTTAGAAGTCCCGGCACCTGCATGCATTATCCATCATCAATCAGAATATTATAACATACATTGTAGAAGTCCAAGCCATATTGTTATGCGATGGCTACATAATACAACAAATACAAACAAAGTTCAAAGGAGCAATAAAAATAACGCCATGCGCTAGATCAAAATTGTATTAGCAACAAAAGCAACAATGACAACTACATGAGTCATTATAGCATAAGAGAAAAAAATTACTAGCAGAGCAATTATGGAAAATGATTGCCAGTTTGTTCAAAGTATAGCTGACAGTTAATACTCGTAGGCAAACAGTGCATTTCCCTGTAAACTGGAAAGAAATTAGATGGCCTTGAGGAGAAGTGAGATTAATGCTTCATAAAACATTTCATGGGTAACTAGGCAAGACAAAATATCTTTCTTCTACAACATTCCTGGCATTACAGAGCTAAAGAATGTCTTCAACTAGCGGAAAAGAGCCAAATAATGACCTACAATGATTTACATCATTTGGATTTTCCTTTTCTTCCTTTTGCTCATTACTCTTAGTCTAGTCCCTCTTTTACCGCTTGTTTTGCTTTAGGGAAGAGAATGACAAAAGGCGGCAACAGAAAATGAACAAAGCAACACAGTACAGATAAGTACACACACACACACACACAATCGTGTAGGTCAGATATTCTACCTTATATCTGATTGCCTCGTATGTTCCATGCACAGCACCTGGAAAGGGGACAAATAATTAGATGCATAATTACAAAGCAAAAGATAGAACATCAATAGCATGGCACCTATGCTGCGAAATTTCTAAACAGAAAAACGAGAGGGGACAAAATAGGTATTCAGAATACCAAATGCGATCCATTGTATGCTAATAACAACATGATGTCAACAAATTGATAAATCTCGGCGCAGATTAACAACATTCGCAAGAACCAAGTCCAACCAGATACTACCGAACATCAGATTACACCGAGATGGTCCTCCTATAAGCACACAATAGGACGACATTAGCTCAGTCTAACCCCAACATTGAATCTTCGAGATGTATTATTATTCTGAACCATCAATCAGTGTGCAGCTATAACATCCAAAACACATACCTTTTACAAAAATCATCCAAATCTTCGGCTTCTCGTTTCCTCAAACTATCACCGAGGAGCAAGAAAAGCAGACTAATTATCCCATCCAAAATCAACCCATAATATACGTGGCAATCTTAATCACAAAATTTAACGGCCGGAAAATTCTCGATATGCCTTGAAATTAAATCCCTAACGACAATATTAAAAAAGAGTAAATTTTGAACAATTGCAAGTAAATTTTCAATATTTATATTGGAGTCCGAAAGGGAACAATCGGAGCAATAAGTATTCAGCAAAATTATTATAATAGGGATTGTATTAGGCCGAGAAAGAACTGAAAAAGGGTAAAAATTTGAAGGGGTTTTAAGGAGGAGGAACTTACCGGCGGCGCCGCCAACAGCACCTCCGATAGCAACGCCGGCGGTCACGCGGGTGTCCCTCGCCATTGCTGAAGGCTTTTGGCTTTGGCTTCAAGTAATCTGCAATATATAAATGATTTATATGAGAGAGACAGAGAGAGAAGAGAGAGAGAGAGAAAGGGTTTTCAAGGTCCGGTTGTGATGATATAAATAGCCGTTGCCGAGTACAGAGATGACGAGGCGGTGGAACCCAAGACTGCGAGCTGGGTGGAGTTTTCACTAACATCCCATCCCATGTACCCGAAAAAAGAAACAAATTGAAATTATCGTTAAAATTAAGATATTTAAAAATTTTTTTGGTTTAATTGATTAGGGCACCAGGTGTACGGATAAAAAGAATTAGTCAGAAGAAATGTCAATAATGTAATGGTTTTATTGATTTTTACAACAAGATTGATAAAATATGTAACAAAAATCATCGCGTTATTTTTTGTTACAGAAAAAATCAATGTTGTTGGAGAAATATTTTTTATTATTGCATTATTGACACTTCTTCTGTCCTCCTCTCTCTGCCCACCGATCTTTTTCGAATTGATTAAAGCAGTTTAGATACATTGAAAAGTTTATAAGTTTAAATTTTGGTATGCCTGGCTGTACGGACAGAGGGAGGTGATCAAAAAGAGTGTTAATAATACAACGATTTTAATTATTTTTCAATAAAATTGATAAAATAAGATATAAGAAATCATCACATTATTTTTTGTTATAAAAAAAATCAGCGTCATTATAGAAATATTTCCCGCTGTTGCATTATCGACACTTCTTTTGTTCCTCTTTATCTAGCTGCCCATCTTTTTTGAATTTCGATAGGGTTAAGCGACGTAGTTAAGTTTACAATTCATCATCTGATACAAAAAAAATATTCTAATCGTCTGATCACAACACACAATTACAAAAATTAATAACATATAATTAATAATTATAATACTTATCCCACATCAATTTATTTGCCTCCATAAAAATTTTTTTGAGAATGTCCGAAGTCTTAATCCTTATTTTCATATTTCTTATCGTTCTTGTCTGCATGTAAAATTTATTAATTCCCCCATCAATAGATTAAACTCAAAAGTACAATCAATCAACAAAATATACGCAGAAACGAAAATCCAAAATTTAAGGTCCGAGTCCGTTGTTGCGCCATGTTTTTCTATAACACTGCCAAAATCCTAAAAGCAACATTTCAATGTTCTTGGCAAATCATGACAGTTTGGTATAACCTTTGGTAAATGTCGTCAGGCTTGCTACAATTGTACATGGCTTGTGAATGAGCCAAGAATTTCCCATTTCCTTGGAATGGAATCTGATGTGTTTAATTTATTTCTTTTCGGTCAAATCTTTGTACAACTTCTAAAAGGATTCTTCAATTGAAAATTATTTTTTCACCTCTTTTTGACTGTTGAGATAGCAGCATGTCAGCCATTTTCATATGGCTGGTAAGTATTTTGAGACATTTGGAGACCATCCCTGCTTCAGCGTGTGACCTATCTTCTGAGAAGAAAGATTGGATTTTCTTGTCAATTAAGATTGGATTTTCTTGTCAATTTCAATCCAGCTACACTCATGGTTCTTCTTCATTCCAAGCTTTTTCATCTTTGATCTCACCCTGCCTACTTCATACCATTTTTTGGCAGATGCATACATATTGGACAAAGTAATGTAGGTTGATAAATGAAAACGATCCTTCTTGATGAGTGACTTTGCAATTTTTACCCCAAGTTCTAAATCTTTGTGCAAATGGCATGCGGACAATAGTGTACTTAAGAAGTTAATATCTGGCCTGAATTCCTGAGTACTTTGGATAGTTTTATAAGCTTCAATCAATCTCCCAACTCGTCCTAGAAGATCAATCAAGCATGAGTAATGCTCAATTTTGGGTTCAATAGCCTATCTGGTAATTATCTCAGTGAAATAACTATAGTCTTCTTCAGCCAATCCCGCATGGCTACAAGCCGATAGTACTGCAAGGAAAGTTACCCCGTCTGGTTCGATATTAAGACGTTGCATTTCACCAGACAGTTTCAAAGCTTCTAAAGCTTGGCCATGAAATCCATATGCATTGATCATGGAAGTCCATGAAACAAGATCCCTCTCTGGTAACTTATAGAAAACACTAAGGGCTTCATCAATAGCACCGCATTTAGCATACACGTCAAGTAGGACCCCATGACAACTTCATTATCGCCAAATACCCGCTCAATCATTTCGTTGTGGATTTCTTTACCCTTCTCTAAAACTGCTAATTGTCAACATGCTGATAAGGTACTAGCGGATGTGGCCGCATTTGGTTTTAAACCAGCTACTTTCATTACATCATGCACATCAAGAGCCTTTAGATAACAGCCAACTGTTATATATCCAGATATCATGGCATTCCAACATACCACATCAGCTTTTGGGATCAACTAAAGGATATTTTCTGCCAGATTAATTTTTCCACATTTGAAATATAGATCAATGAGTGTAAAGTTAACAAAGGAATTGACATCAATTTTATCCCTCATTATATACCCATGTATGAATTTTCCATGTTGGAGCTGGATGGATCTTGCACAGGCCATTAGTATGCCGCTTAAAGTAGTTGGAGTTGGTTTGGTACCTTCTCCAATCATCCTGCTAAAATATGCAATGCATTCTCTGCTATCACTAATTGAACTATATGCTGCAATCATGGAATTGCAAGTAACAACTGACTTAGTGGGCAACTTCTCGAGAAATTCCTTAGCCATCTCTAGGCAATAAGGCAACCACATTTCCCATACATATCCACGAGAGCAGAACTAACAAAACCATCCAGTGCAAACCCATTTTTCACCAATTCCCTATGAATCTGTTTGCCTCTTTCCAAATCCAACAGCCTTGCACACAATGCAAGTGCAGTCGTCACCGAAATTGAGTTAGGCTCAAACCCAAATTCTCTCATCGTCTCAAACAATTCTAAGGCCTTGTCAGCTCTCCCATTTTGATTATAAGAAGAAATAACTGTATTCCAAGTTATCACATCTCTTTTGGGAATTTCATCAAACAACTCTATGGCATACCCAAATAGATTGCATTTTACATACATTCCAACAAGAGAGCTAGCAACAACAATATCATTCACAAAATTAGATTGTATCAAAAGGGGATGAACCATTCGACCATAGCTAACTCGACCTAAGCCACCAGAAGCTTTTAACACACATGGGTAGGTAAGACGATCAGGGTCCAAATAAGGGTCATGCAATAACCTCTCAAAGAGCTCAAGAGCTTCCATGTACATGAAATTCTTGGTGTAAAGAGCCATAAGGCCATTCCACAAAGAGATGTCAGATGGTTTTTCAATACTTTTGAAAACCATATTGGCAGAGTCGTAGCATTGACAATGGACACAAAAATTGATAAGGTTCTTGTTTTGCAATCCTCGAGTCAACATTTTTTGATGGACTTGCTTCCCATGCCGTAATGACCTAGAACTAATGCAGATTTTGAAGAGAGAGAATAGGCTTGTTGTAGTGTCCATTCAAGAAAATGAATGATTATTTTCTCGTGAGATGACAAAACTTTTTTTTCCATTAGTTACTTTATCTCATTTTGAAGTTGTAAAATGATTGAAAATAAAGCAACCAGTTCAAACCAAAAGAGCGAATTTCTAAAAGAATGACAAGAGAAAAGGCATTTTCTCCGACTAATTACAAAATGACTTGACTGTAATTTTTGTTTATGAGAGAGACAATAAAATGACCAAAAAAAAAAAGTGAGAATTTCACATAGAGTATTTGAAAATAGTATAAAACATTAAATAGTTATATTTAAAAAAATAAAAAATATATATTTTATTAAATATTATTAAATTATATTATTAATCCGATATAAGAAAGTATATAATAGCAATCTATAAATTAATAGTTGTTAACAATTAGCTTTTGAAACTTCAACGGTATTGACTCAACTAAAGGTCAATTTTTGAGATGTAGGCTGCTGTGCTAGTAGCCTTACAGTTACAATTGATAAGGACATCTGTCATTGTCTGTGGCTCGACTTCTAGCCAATGTTAATGATCCATCTTCATGGGTGTCACTGTACAAAGAGGAAAAAGGATTTTCTTTCACAATTATCAAATGTCTATATGCCAAGATTCCCAGTATTTTTTTAAAAGATAATTGATCAAAATCCTTTTAAGTTGCGTGATTGCAGTATTTTTTTTTAAAATATGCCTTTAATATACTTTTTTAAGCAAAATTTTGGTTTTTTTTAATTTTCAATTTTTTAAAAGATTTATAGATTTTTCTTTTTAAATTTCTCAGATATTTCTTAAAATATTGAGATTAATTTTCATTTTGGATATTTTTAATATAAATTTTTGAATTTTTTAGAAAAATTAAGATTTTGTTCAAAAGATTATCATGTCGTAAAAAAATGATTACCTGATATCTGATTATTAGCATGTCATATGATAGCAACATGACTGCCACTCTACAAAATGTAATAGAACATGTGTTTAGTGGGTCGATTTATGTTAGTGAAGTTAATTTTTGTCGTCAATTTAAAAAAATAGAAACATATAGAAACATATCTAAATACAGTGGAACCATGGACTTTTTATTTTTGTTTATGGTACTTGTTAATTTTATTTATTTATTCTAACATAATTTATTTATAATTTTATACAATACAATTTTATGGTCTACTTAAAATAAAAAATAACAAAAATAGACTTATATAGTATGAAATTATAAATAAATTATATTCACTTAAAAAAATAAATCAAATTAAAAATTTCGTTTTGTGTGCAAGTCTTTTATTTATTTACTTATTTGTAGATAGGAAATGGATTTTTGGTATACTTCGATTCACTAGTCTACCTCATTTTTTCGTTTTCTTTTTCTTTGTCGTGGGATAGACGATTGTCTTTGGTCCCACATGGATGCTGGTAGAGTAGGTTGATTTCTTAATATGATATTAGTGTTTTATATCCAAGTTTGCATTTAATTGTGAGTTTAAACAGAAATGGTGTATGTGCTTTATGCCATCACGTTTTCATATAATGGAGTTAGTTAAAGTCTAATATATAATTTATATCTTATAAATCTCCCAACAACTTGAAATCTTAACAGTTTGAGTTTTTAAGTGCATTGATTGACATATGTAGAGATGTCAATTGGGTTGGGCAATTGATAGGTCATGCCAAGTACGGTCCGTATTGCATAGTATTGGCTTGGGTTAGGTGTTAGGCATGACTAATGTTAGGATTTTGGCTTGATTCATGATGGGTCTGGGCTAGGTATGGCTCAAGTCTAGGCAAAACCCAAGTCTAGGCACAGTCACGGCTTATAAACAAGCCCAGTACAAGCCCTTTTAAATCAAAATAAGAAAAGTAGGCTACAAGCCTTGAACCGTGATTTAAGAGAACAAAATTACTAATCTCTTCTACTAAGTTAAGTGTAATGGTTTACATATTTTCTTTATTTTTAATTTTTATATAATATAATAAAATGCATTACCATTTCATAAGAGCTATTTATTTATTTGTTTCTTAATTTATGAATTACAAAAGTTAGAGACAATATTTATATGATATACTTATTTAAATTTCAACAAAAAATTATATGTGATATAATATTTTATTTTTATTTTTATTAATAAAATTTAATAGTTCACTTTTGTAATTGGTTATTTTAAGTCTTAAGTTTAAATATTTAATAATAAAAATGTAATATTTTTTGATATTTCAATTAAATTTTATATTTATTTATTTATAAAAATGTATGATACTATTTAAGAACGATGAATGACATAAATGTAACTTCATTTAAGCATGATCAATCGCCTAGGCAAACTACAGTTTAAGCACGATTAATGACTTAGAAATGATAAGGTGAGCAGCCCAATTATGGCACAGTGAGCGACCCAAGTACAGCACGGTGAGCAGTTCAAGTACAGCACGACACGAGTTCATAGTGCTTGCGCTTATGGGTTATGTCGGGCTTATTATTTAAATTTTGGTAAGGCACAACAAAAAAAAAAACAAATGAGTCCGTGCCAAACCGTGCGAAGACATGACATGAAATAAGTGAGTTTCTAAAAAATTGGACCGTACTATGTATGGTACGGCCCATTTCACATGTCTAGACATATGTCACTCTGCCATTCCCGAATTCTTTGCTGTTACTATGCCAATCTTGAATTCTAGCCTGCAATAGATGCAGCACTAGTTTCAGCGGTGGCCCTTCTTCATGTTTTGGCAATTTCTATACTCATAAATGACTTCAAATTATAGTGTCATCGTCGAGATCATAGAGAAAACAATGTCAGCATCCGAAGGCTAGGAGCCGAGGACTTGAATTATTATTATTATTATTATTTTTATCACGTCATCTAAGTTTGGCTTTGTCTAATTCTCTGTATCCACATTTGTTTCTAATCAGACTTCATTAAACAGTTTAGCCACTTCGTGTAATATGCTAGAGCAACGATTAATTTCTTTTTCCCAATAATTCGGGATCAATATCATTTGCCCAAAAACAAAAAAAATCACGGCCAAAAAGTTCTTACTGTGTATGGAATCAACGAGATTTTATACCTATTTTTTACAACGTATGTTGCTAAAGAAACAACCAAATAAAAGAAAAAAAAAGTTGATAAACTGAAATCGTAGCCTATTATGGTTCATAACATTGTTTTATTGTTCTCATTCACACGCCAATAGCAAAAAAAAAAAAAAAAAGCGGAAGAAGAAACCGAGGAAAAAGAGGAACAATTTAAATAGAAACTTGAAATATAGAAAAACTTTTTTCTTGACATAAATTACATTAAAAAATTTCTAATTTGACTTATTTTTTTTATTGAGTATAACTCAGTTAATAATATTACATAACACACATAAGTAATGTAATGTAATAATAACATTTTTTATGCTGAAAATGATTGCACTAGGAGAATATTTAGTTTCTGTGGCTCCGATACCTCGTTCGACGACTTGGTCTCACTCTGAAAGTCCTTAGGAACCAGTCATATTTCCATGTGGTCACAATGAGCCCGATCACTAGTCCAACCAGAAGTCCACAGGCATAACCCATCACAATAGGTTTCCAAGCAAATGCAAATGAAGAACCCCATTCTTCACCTTCTTCAAAGCCTGAAGATGAAGGTGGCAAAGCCACTGAATTCCTGCATTTCCTCGACAAAGGGCTGCCACACAAACCCAAGTTTCCCTCGTATGACGAGTTGTCAAATGTGTCAAATTGCTTCCCTCCTGGTATTAGCCCCGTTAGATTGTTGTAAGATACATTAAAGACAGCAAGAAAACTCAATTGTATTAGTTGCTGGGGAATCTCCCCATATAGCTTGTTTCTTGAAAGATCTAATGACTCGAGTCTTGTAAGGCTCCCCAAAGACGAAGGGATACTACCATTGAGGATGTTGTTGGAAAGATTCAACAAGCGAAGGCCGTGGAGACTTCCAACAAGTTTTAGGATTTCTCCTTCAAATTTATTACCTGAGAGATCAATGCCAACAAAGTATTCTAGAATTTTAGAATATTCTCGCTCCACGCCTTTGTTTGTTATTGACATTGAATATGTTTGAGTGGTTGCTTGATCACCATTCAAAACATTAATGCTTGTCTGCATATAAAATAAGCCATCGGCATCCACCGACTTCATTGCCTTCCAATTGAGGAGGTACTGTGCTGGTAGCTGGCCTGACAAATTGTTTTGAGAGAGATCAACGATGTGCAACATGGGGAATTGATCAGAAAAATTTGCTCGATCATCTCCCAATGGACCGTGAAACCTGTTAGACCGTAAAATGAGAACTTTTAGCTCTTGAAGTGCCCCCAACCAAGCAGGAAACACGTCTTCGATTTGATTTTTCCCAACATCCAAAAACTCCAGCCTTGCACAGTTGGCTAATGACTTGGGTAGACGCCCCTCCAAACGATTCTGGCCTAGCTTTAGCATTTTCAAGTTGCAGTCTTTTTGAGGTGTTGACAGAATCTTGCCTTGAAATTTGTTCCCCTGTAGATTAAGCACTTCAAGAGAATTACTTAAATTCCCTAAACATTGAGGAAGCACTCCGCTCAAATTGTTGTGGGACAAATCAAGAATACTAAGAGATTTTAGACCACAAAAGCTTGAAGGAACTTCGCCGCTGAAATTATTTCCTGACACGTCATAGAGCCTGATAGTCGGTGGTGGTATTAGAAGTGAACCTTGCAACATGTTATCACTTAGGCCTAAAACAACTAGTCGAACCCATGCAATCGACTCTATGTAGTGTCCTACATTGGTGATGAAATTGCCAGAAAGATACATAACTTGCAAGGTATTCTTACTAATGCTCCAAAGCCATCCAGGTAATGGTCCATGAATGTTGTTCTGTCTCAAGTCCAGAATACGCAACTCATCTTGATCGCGTAAGAAGTCTGGGAACTGGCTCAAATTGCAATATCCAAGTCCTAAAGCAACGAACTTTCTAAGAGTGGTGTTAGTGTTCACTTTTGCACGTACTGATAGCTGGTTTCCTGACAAAGACAACAGAGTCAATTCTGGGAGCTTCAGAAACATGTCCAACTCGACAGTGCCGCTCAAGTTATTCAATTCTAGAGAAAGACCCTTGAGGCTTTTGAGTTGGAAGATTGAACTTGGAATTGGTCCGTGCAAGTTGTTACCTCCAAAATATAAAAGAGTAAGTTGGGTCAAATTCTGAAACCAAGCTGGGATCTCACCAGTCAATTGACAGTTTGACAAAGCTAAGACGTTAAGTTGGGTTAGATTAGCAATATAAGAGGGAATCTCGCTGTTTAAGCAAAACCCATAAAGTCCCAAAATGGTGAGTTTGGTTAGCTTGCGAATCCATGACAAGAAGGAAATGTGTGAAACTTCCAATGAGTAACCCCAAAGGCGCAACAAATTAAGTTGCGTGAGATTTCCAAGTGAAGCTGGAATCATTCCAGAAAAGCCACTTTGCATAGTGTCAAATTCTTCCAAGGAGAGAAGGTTGCCAATAGAATTGGGAATCTCTCCCGCAAAACTTGTTCTGGCAAGTACTAATGATAAAAGTGGACTGCTCACGTTAAACTCAGGCAAATGACCGGCAAGATCCCAGTTCTCTGTCAAGTCCAAAAATTGCAGGTTCGGCAATTGAAAGATTGCTGGAGGAAATTCACCGTATAGTAGGCAACTTGTCAAACTAAGCGATGTCAAAGATGACAAATTGGCTAGAATATCAGGTACAGAAGACGCAATGTAGACTCTACGGAAGTGGAGAACTTCTAGGCTCGTCAGGTTCTGAACTAGTCTTCTAAAAACTGTTGTTTCAAGTGCTAGTTGAGCAGACATTGAAGATAGATCAAGAGAAATCAACTTTGACAACGTTGAGATTTCTGATGGAATTGGGCCAGAAAACACAGAATATGAAAGGTTAAGATAAATTAACTTGGAAAGATTGCCTAAACTTGATGGAATTTGCGAATAACTAAAATTATTGTCAGCCAGATTGAGGGTGTGCAAGTGAACGAGATGGAACAGGCTACTTGTCGAGTCGATGGAACCATGGAGACAACTACTACTGAGGTCAAGGCCAATCACATGACCAGTGCTGTTATCACATTCGATGCCATCCCAATAACAACAATCATCGGCACGTCTTCCAAGTTTCAACCTTTGGATAAGCCCCCGAATATTTAGAGGCAGACTTGTCGATTACGAAGCTTTGTTTGAATTGCAGTAGGGCAAGGCTCTCTTGATCATGGCAGAGTGAACGTCGACCCATAAAAGTGGAGGCCGAAATGGCTAAAACATGAAGAAACAAGGAAGAGAAGAGAGAGCATAAGAGAATGAACATGGAAAGAAAAGAGGATAATTTCATGTTGCTCAACCAATTTACTTAGCACGTTGTTTACTCGGAAGAAGGTTGATGATAATTTTTTATAGGCACCACTCTTTCGGTCTAGTTAAATTGGAATGACGCGGAATTACCTATCATGAGATTTCACTTTAAATTTTGGGTTCCGCGATAATTGAACCATAGATCATAGGCACCCTCCGTAACGGCATGACTGAGTGGAGTAGTTTGCATCTCAAAAAGCACGTCAAAACCCTTCAAAGTGGTAGCTTGGTGATAGCTTGGCGATCTAGCGCGTGTTTCACACAGTTGACTCGAGTCGAATCTTCACTGTAACATTTTCTCTTGGGCCTTGGCCAATGTTGCTTGGTGTCCTCTTCCTATAGTTGGGCCTGAAGGTTTGGTCCAACCATAGAGTTAGGTTCCAAATATAATAATTGCTAGGTAAGCTGTGGAAGACCCGTGCTCTGGCTTATCAGTGTTCGGACGGTAAATTTGTCTTTATAGGTGGTTAAATGAGGTGTTCAAATAAGATATTATTTTAATCTCAATTCACACCTCAATTCATAGGTGTTACAATCAATATATTCACAATATATTTGTTATTTTATTTTTAAAAGAAAAGCACGCCAATTTACAACTTGACCCCACACTTTAAAACAATGTTTAAGTCAATTTACGCAGTTTAATTTTATATAGTAATAAAATAATTACGTAATTTATTTAATAAAATTAAATAATTTATCTATTTTTTATTTTTTTAAGCTTGAATAATCTAATAATCTCATTTTTTTTTGATATTAACTATAGAAAAATTGATCAAAGAGAAATAAAGACTTCGGAGACATTTGTGGCCAAGATTTTCCTGCTGCTGACATCACCCATGATCATGTGAGTCGAAACATAGGGAATGCTAGTGACATGGACGATATGTCATAAGCGGGTCATCGTTCCGACATAAGTTTTCTCCACAAAATAGAGTTACTGTGCCCGTAGTTTCTGAGAGCGCTACTCGTAAATGATATTCCTTTTTTACTTTTTAAATATTGTTACTTAATACTTGCCGTCAGCCACTTCCGCAGAACAAGTTTATTTTCCACCGCTAAGACAAGTTATTTTTGACACCCAAAAGTCAAGTCATCGCCAATCACAATCAGAGTTGGAACCCTTGAAATCTAAGGTGTTTACAGCGGAATAGCCAATGGTTGCTAGGCTAGCATTGCATAGCACTATCAGTGGCCCCGTCTAGTCCGATTATGGGCCTCGAGCACTGTTATATTTTTGGGTAAAAATATTTTTAAAACGCTGGTCGAATGTAATTGGTTGAATTTGATTTATAATTGTCTGTATTTAAAGTGTAATTAAAAATAATAAAAAATAATTATTATCATTTTTTTATATATAAAATTTAATTAATTACACGTTAAATCCACATAATTATATTTAAATAACTGTCACTCTTTTTCTTAGAAATCTAACTTTTTCCATAGACTTAGAGATTGAAGTGGAAGTTAAGTCCGCTTCGCTTGCACAAAACGCGGAGACGGCTTCCAATTCCTACCTTGATGCGAATATCGGAGAATGATATGACCAGTCCTTTTGCCTGAAAAGTCTTCTCCAAGCTTTCGTCAAAGCTTGGACCAAAAAAAAAAAGGAACAAAAATTCAATCCTGTTTAGTTAAAACAGATAAACATTGAACAAAAAAACTGTTCAACCCGATCATTAGATCACATTATCCAAAGGTGAACCGAACAAGCATTGCTTATTTTTTTTTCAAAATATTATATAATTATATTCTTTTATTAAAACTACATAAATGATTAAAGTTTATATTAAAAATATTTTACTTATTTTTATATAAATTAAAAATATTAATTATTTTTTAAGAATTATCTAATTAGTCTGACCCTTCTCCAATTGTTCAATTTTAAAAAGTTATTGCTTGAGTTGTTGAATGTTGTTCCAATTATAAACACAAAAATTAATATCAAATAATCGCATGGCCAAGTTGGGTGCTTTTCTTTTTGAGTGAGGCTGTATGATTTGAATAATAAATAATAATATAGTCTCATTTATTGATATTTGATAATTTATCTTTTTTTAATTAATTTAATTATTTAATAATTTATATTATTTTAAAACTAATTAAGTGAAATTATTAATTTCTTTTCTTTTTTTTTGTCAATAAAAATGACTACAAAGATGAGTTGACCCCATATCTGACAAAATATTGTCACTATTACACCCGCTCAAAGTGTTTCCACCGTACTTATGTCAAGGCTGAAATTTATGATATTTTAGTGGAATGGGGCACTAGAACATAAATATGCCACTTCATCGAGAGCCGATAGTTCAAACAACTAATTTATGGAAAAATGGACTAATTTAAATTAGGAAAAATGGACGAAATAACTAATTTTTGGACTTGGTTGGCACCTTCTCGAAAACTTCCTTAGCAATATCTAGACAACCACATTTCCCATACATATCCACGAGAGCAGAACTAACAAAATCATCCAATGTAAGCCAATTTTTCACCAATTCCTTATGAATCTCTTTTCCTGTTTCCAAATCCAACAACCTAGCACACAATGCAAGTGCAGTCGTCAGTGAAACTGAATTAGGCTCAAACCTAGATTCTCTCATCTTCTCAAACAATTCTAATGCCTTGTCAGTTCTCCCATTTTGATAATAACAAGAAATAACCGTATTCCAAGTTATCACATCTCTTTCAAAAATTTCATCATACAACTCTATAGCACACCCAAATAGATTGCATTTTGGTTACATTCCAACAAGAGAGCTAGCAGCAACAATATCATTCACAAAACTAGATTTTATCAAAAGCACATTGAAAAGATTGTAAGTTTCGTGCTTTAAATAGTTAGGTTTCGAAAATAAAAATACAAATATAAATTACAAATGAGAATTTTGAATTTTTGTGGGGTCAATCTTTATGTAGATCTGCTGATTAATATTTCTTTGTGATTTCGTCAAGGGTTACGTCAGTTTGATCTTGAACAAAAGATAATGAATTCCACTGAGGGTCGAGATTTGATCTCAGACGGATGTTTTAACTCCAATGAGGGCCGTAGAGGCTTAATTTCAATTGGAATAGCTTGACTCCACTGAGGGCCATATGAGCTTGATCTCAGATAATTCTACTGAGGGCCAGACTTGATTTCAAACGGACTAGTTTGACTTAGAGACTTAATCTCAGACGAATATTTAATATTTTAATATCTTAGATTTTTTATTAGACAGATCCAATTTAGTGGCGATTAGAGAGTATACACTCAAAATATTAAAGTTATGAGTTTAGAGTAGGTATATTTAACATTTTAGACTTTTGATCTAGAAGATCTACCTCAGTAGTGTTCAGAGAATATACGTCCAAAAATGAAAACGAGAGGAGGGAAAAGCTTTAGAAAACTTGGTTTTTTCTCCTTTTTTTGTTTCCCCCTGTTCACTGTGCCACCAACACCTTCCTTTTTTTTTCCTTTTCCGACGCTGACTAACTTTCTTATTTTATTTTATTTTATCTTATATGTGTTTACAAATTACTCCACTTCAAGTCTTAGTGAGGAAAAACGTTGGGACGTGATTTAAACTGAGTGTTGAAGTCTAACTTGAAGTTTGAGATGTTTTGACAAATATTGAATTTGAAGTCTTTACCTCTGACTAACCTGCCTAATGTTGGGCTACCATAGAATCCAATATGACCTTATAGACATCACTCTTGAAGGTCAATTAGAATGATCCAGTCAACATAGAAATCAAAGTTCCATGGTTTAGGTGAGGATGATCTAGTAAACAAAGAACTTGAACATTCCCATGGAAAAAGTCTAGTGCCATAAAACTTCAAGGCTAGCACATAGAGAGATGGACTGTAGTGATGATTCCTTCGTATATTATGACGTAAGGAGAGTAGTTGGGACTTCTCTATCCGTCGCCGCATCTGTGAACTCATAAGGATGATCACAACTTCTTTGCACGTTGCGATAGATGCAAATTAAAGAGAGTGATTAGAACTTCATCGACCATGACATAAATGGCGTCAGAGGCTGAGATTTGAGGACTTTTAAGGATCTCTCGAAAGAATGACTCTTTCTCTTTCTATTTCTAGCTTGTGTGTCTCCAGCTTCTTTATTAAAGAGTTTCCTTAAAAAGAGAGTACAAGAACTAGTTATCTTCTTTCTTTAGAAAGAAAGAAAAGCTGAAGTGTGAGTTCTGTGATATAAGAATACATGAAATATATACACAACAAAAGGTTTTTTTTTTTGCTTTTTTTTTTCAACAGTAAAAAAAAAAAAGATATGTTGAATCAGGTGGGGTCCTCCTTTACGTCTTTTTCTACCATAAGGGACAAACAAGGCAGTGACCAACACGTGTTGCAAAAGTCAAGGTAACATTGTGTGTCGCAAAAATCGTTGCACCTTATCCTTGTCAGCCAACCTCGAGGGGTAGCTCCAAGTTAATTGAGTCCTCGTTTGGCGGGCTGATGATGTCGATGCTACTGGAACTTTCTGGCCGATTGACGTCGTTGGGGTATATTGAAAAAAGAGGCACAGTTTGGCTGGAGTGGCTCCCTCCTAGTGCAAGGTCTTCTCTCTGATTAAATACCCATAAGCAGTAAACCCCTAGTTGGAGCTTGAGGCTCCGTATGGTAGGGAGTAAAACCTCCATAACCAATATGTGTATTGCAGCAGACTATAGCTTTACTCGAAATAGCCATGAGGGACCATTGCAATGGTAAAGCTCGGATCCGTAGCTTCATTTGAGGATGAAACAATACTAGTGAGATCTACTATGGGAACAACTGCGGTGGTAGAAATGAGCAGTGCTGCAGAAACACCATCTCTCTGTTTTGTTCTCTCTTTACTTCTCCGATTCTGAAACTAGAAATACACATTTTTTGTTTTGACTGCTCTATACAGCTACAGTCATCAAGCAAGTTGGGAGAGCTGTGATGAATAGGACAAGTACCTCAATTGTTGTGGAAGCGCTCTCCCAAGATTTGCAGTTACGCTAGACTTGGTTACCATCTAGTGCGTGGTGACCTATCCTTTCCCTAGTCCTAAAGTTCTGTAACTAGTTCCATCTTTCTTGCTGAAAGGATGCAAAAGTTTGAGGTGCACTAAAAATGAGTAAAAGGTTAAGATTGGAATAACGATTCAGACTCAAACCCTTACAGTGGCGAGTAGAGAGTATACACCCAAAATATTAAAGTTATAAGTTTAGAGTGTATACGTTTAATATCTTGGACTTTTGATATGGAAGATTTACCTTAGTAGCGTTCAGAAAGCATACATCCAAAATATGAAAACAAGAGGAGGGAAAAGGGAAGTGGATGTTTGGCCCTTTTGTTTTCACTCTTCTTCTCGTTGTTGTTATTGGTGTTGGCATTGAAGGCCTATTTATAGGCTAAAGATGGCTTCTGTGCCACCAACACACCATGCGAGTCAAGAGTTTTGGACTGAATTTCAATTTTTGGTTGGATTTAGGTTTGGGCTTGGGGCTTTGGATTTAGATTTGGGTTTTGGCTTTATTCGGGTTTGTACATGAGCTTCACAAATTTTTTCAAATTTTTTTCTTTTTTTCTTCTTTTTTTGATTTTTTTTCTTTTTTTTTGAATTTTCTTTTTTCCTTTTATTTCTCTTTTTTTTCTTTTTTCTAAAATTTTTTTGCTTTTTTGAAAATTTTTGGATTTTTTCCTTTAATTTTTTCAATTTTTTTCAGTTTTTTTTTATTTTTTTTAGTTTTTTGAATTTTATTATTTTTTATTTTATTTATACATAGTAATGTTTTAGAAATTTATTGTTAATTGGGCCAGTTTAGGTGCTTTCGTGGTCTGATAGTGTGTAAGTGTTGTTTGTGTAGACTTCTTAAACTAGGTATGACCTGTCCCACTTGGAAGTGAGCTTGTCGTTGGGTCAATGCTTCTGTCCCTCTGCTCACCCAGTTTGATGGGAGCCGTGCCCCTAACTTGAAACGATCGAGGATGAACTTCGCGGTTGAATGCATTACTGAGTTGGGCTTTGTAGCACTCAACTTGGAGTTTTTTTTTTTATCTAGGACCTCTAACTCATTGGCTATTATGTCCCGTAACTGTTAGACAGATAACAGAGCGACATAATTTGAAGGTGGCAGCTGTATGGGACCGTCTTATTGTTTTTCTGCAATGAAGATGTTATCCAAAGTTGTTTTTGGAGTGAACTCAGATGGATATAACTGCTCCTCGTTGGTCTAATGCTCAACTTTTATTGGAGCCTTTTCTATGAGGTTGGCAATTCGCTGATCTATTTCCTCCAAACGTTTGATTAGCCGTGAAATTATGCTTTCCAATTATGCAATCATATCTTCCGTACTGGTGACATCGGCGTTGATAGATGATGCTCTATGGAAGAATGTAGTGGAGGGTTTTTCTGATTTCTCTTGACTTGTTTTAGTAGAAAAGGTTAGCTTTTGCTATTATATGAGTTTTGATGCATTGCCCCCAATTTTGGTTGAGGTAGACGGTCAACTTTTACGTTCGACGAGAAAGTCAGGTGAGAAATCTTATTGCGGTGTGAACTGCAGAATTTCTATTTTAATATGTTGAGCGGTGAGGAACCGTGTCTGTACACAAATTTATGGACCTACGTACTCAGGTAGTGCAGTTGATATAGTCGATTAAACAGTCGCCTTTTTGCCGGCCGCGGCAGTTGCGCTCTTCTTTGGTACCAAGATGCATTGAATTCTTGCTTTTTCTTTTTTAAATTTTTTTTATTTTTTTGGGCCCTTCTTTTCTCTATTTTTTTTTTTGTTTTTTGTCATTTTCTTTTTTTGACTTTTTTTTGTTGTTTTTTTGACTTTTTTCGGTCCATTTTTTTTGAGGAGCAAAAAGATGAGAGCCAAGGATGTCCCATCAGGTGTGTCAGAAATTTGAAAAGACTGTAAGTTTCGAATCTTAAATAGTTAGGGTTGGAAAATATAAATACAAATTACAAATGAGAATTTTGAATTTTTGTGGGGGTTGATCTCTGTGTAGATTATCCGATTAGTGTTTCTTTGTGATTTCGTCAATGGCTACGTGAGCTTGATCTTGAACGAAAGAGAATGAATTCCACCTAAGGGTCGAGACTTGATCTCAAGCGGATGCTTCAACTCCAATGAGGACCGTAGAGGCTTGATCTCGATTGGAATAACTTGACTCTACTGAGGGCCATATGGACTTGATCTCAGGCAATTCTATTGAGGGTCGATACATGATCTCAGGTAATTCTATTGAGGGCCGATACATGATCTCAGGTGGATGCCTTAACTCTAGTGAGGGTCGTAAAGACTTGATCTCGTTCGGAATGACTGGACTTCACTGAGGGCCGTATGAGCTTGATCTCAGGTAATTCCACTAAGGGCTGATACTTGATCTCAAACGGACTAGTTTGACTTTGGTGAGAGCCGTCGAAGGTTTAATCTCAGACGAATATTTAATATTTTAATATCTTAGATTTTTGATCTAACAGATCTAAGTCAGTGGCGGATAAAGAGCATATACCCCAAATATTGAGGTTATAAGTTTAGAGAGGGTACGTTTAATATTTTGGATTGCTCATCTGGAAGATCCACTTCAGTGGTGTTTAGAGAGCATATACTCAAAATATGAAAATGAGAGGAAGGAGAAGCTTCAGAAAAGTTGGTTGTTTCTTTTTTTTTTCTCTCCCCCGTTCTATGCTAAATAGGCCATGAAATGGCCACTGTGCCACTAACCCCTTCCTTTTTTTCTTTCCTTGGCCAGCACCGACTTTGAATTTCCTTTTTTTTTTTTTTATATATATGTATTTATAGGCATGAATCATTCTACCATAGCTAACTCTACCTAATCCACCACAAGCTTTTAACATACATGGGTAGGTAAAACAATCAAGGTCCAAATAAGGTGATAGTATCAAGCACTTGTTATCACACCAAAACTTAAGCTATTGGTTAAGGTGCAACTTTATTTACTTAAACCTTCTCAAAGCCGCATCAAGCATAGAGAGGCTGCACTCATTACAAACGCCATGGACTAAGATGTTAAGCCCAAAGTCGAAAGGTAACACTGATATAATATTAACCAATAATCTCTCCCTCAATGTTACGTTTGGCACTCGAACCCATGACCTCGCTTTGATACCAATTGTTGGGATCAAGCGCTTGCCATCACACCAAAAGCTTAAACTGTTGGTTAATGCGCAACTTTATTTCCTTAAACCTTCTCAAAGCCACATCAAGCATTGAAGGGCTGTACTCATTACAAGTGTCATGAGCTCAGATGTTAAGCCTAGAGTCCAAAAAGGTACCACTAATATTATATTAATCAACATAAGGGTCATGCAATAACCTCTCAAAGAGTTCAAGAGCTTCAATGTACGTGAAATTCTTGGTGTAAAGAGCCATAAGGCCATTCTACAAAGAGATGTCAAATGAGTTTTCAATACTTTTGAAAACCAGATTGGCAGAGTCATAGAATTGACAATGGACATAAAAGTTGATAAGGTTCTTATACAAGGCAATGTTGTTTTGCAATCCTAGAGTCAACATTTTTTGATGTGAACTAATGCAGATTTTCAAGAGAGAGAATAGCTTTGTTGTAGTGTCCATCCAAGAAAGTGAATAATTATTTTCATGAGAGATGATTAAAAAGATTTCCATTAATTACTTTATCTCATTTTAAAGTTGTAAAATGATTGAAAATAAAGCAACTGGTGCAAATCCAAAGAGCAAATTTCCAAGGAATGACTAGAAATAAAGTTTTATTTTTTTGACAACTTTAAAATAATTGAAAAAAAGCAACTAGTGCAAACCAAAAAAGCAAATTTCTAAAAGAATGACTAGAAAGAAAGCATTTTTTTTCCCCCACTAATTTCAACAATGACTTGACTGGAATTTTTGTTATGAGAGGGACAATAAAATGACAAAAAAATAAATAAATAAAAGTGAGAGTTTCAAATATAAAATATTAAATAGTTAAATTCAAAAATATAAAATAAATATATTTTATTAAATATTATTAAATAAAATATTAATATTAATTTGATACTAATTAAAAAGTACGTAATAATGATCTAAAAATTAGTAATTGTTAGCACTTTAACTTTTAAAACTTCAATAATATTCACTCAAGGAATGGTGGTCTCTCAGTGGAAGACTGGCTTTGAGGTGTTACAGTTACAATCTATGGATTGACTTCTAGCCCGTGTTAACAGTCTATCTTCATGGGTGTAACCGTGCAAAGAGTAAAAAAGGATTTTCTTTTGCAATTATCAAATGTCTATATGCCAAGATTCCTAGTATATATTTGTATATATATATATAATTAATCAAAATCCTTTTAAGTTGTGTTATTGCAGCATTTTTTTAAATATACCTTTGATATATTTTTTCAAGCAAAATTTCAGATTTTTTTTAAATTTTTTATTTTTAAAGATTTATAGATTTTTCTTTTTAAATTTCTTAGACCTTTCTTAAAATTTTCGGACAATTTTTCATTTTGGATTGTTTAATAGAAATGTTCAAATTTTTAAGAAAAATTAAGATTTTGTTTAAAAAATTATCATGTCATAAAAACTTGATTACTTGATATCTGATTATTAGTACGTCAAATGCCAGCAACATGACGGCCACTCTACAAAATGTGATGGAACATGTGTTTAGTGGGTCCATATATGCCAGTGAAGTTAATTTTCATTGTCAGTTTAAAAAATAGAAAGATATAGACACATATCTAAAAACAGTGGAATCCGATAGATAGATTTTTTTATTTTTATTCGTAGTATTTGATAATTTTATTTAATTTTTTTAATATAATTTATTTATAATTTTATATTATATAATTTTATAATTTATTTAAGATAAAAAATAAAAAATAAACTTATGTACTATAAAATTATAAATAAATTATATTCACTTAAAAAAATAAATTAAATTAAAGATTATTTATTTATTTATTTGTAAATCAAAAATAAATTTTTCAATGAATTTTTCATATACTTTGATTCACTAGTCTACATTTTTTTTGTTTTTTTTGTCGTGGAATGGACGCCTGGCATTGGTCCCATATGCATGCTGGTAGAATAGATTGATTATTAACATCATATCAGTATTTTATGACTGAATTTATATTTAATTATGAATTTAAATAGATATAATATATTTTAAAATATCACATTTTTACGTAATAAAATTTATTAAAATTTAATATATAATTTATATCTTAAATATTTTTAATAACTTGAAATTCAAACAACTTGAATTTTTAAGTAAATTGATTTTTTGACATTTGTCACTTTGCTATTCTCAAAATCTTTGCTGTTACTATGACAATCCCGAATTCTAGCCTCAAATAGCTGCAGCACTACAGTTTCAGCAGTGGCCCTTCTGCTTGTTCTTGCACTTTCTGTACGCATGACCAACTTCAAATTATAGCGGAAGGACGGCAGTGTCATCATCAAGAGCATAGACAAAACAGTGTCAGCATCCGAAGGCGAGGAGCCGAGGACTTGAATTATTATTATTATTATTATTATTATTATTTATCACGCCATTTAAGTTTGGCTTTGTCTAATTCTCTGTATCCACATTTGTTTCTAATCAGACTTCATTACATAGTTTGGGTTCATTTGGAGGACCAGGTCATAAGATAGAAGATTTGTCAATAATATAATAGTTATAAATATTTGTATAATAAGATTAATAAAATATAGTATAAAAAATTATAACGTTATTTTTTATTATACAAAAAATCAACACTATTACACAAATATGTTTTATAGTTATATTATTGATATTTTTTTATCTATCTCTTTATGTCATCCAATATTTTTCCAAACAGTTTAGCCACTTTGTGTCATATATGCTATTAGCAATGATTAAATTTTTTTTTGTCCTAATTGTTCGGGATCAACATCATTTGCCCGAAAAAAAAAATCACGGCCAAAAATTTCTCCCCGGGTATGTAATGAACGGAACTTTATACCTATTTTTTTACCCCAAAAAAAAAATCGCTGAAAAGGCCCAAAACCTGTTTTTTTTCTTTGTTGCTGCTTTTTTTCATGCTTATTACAACGCATGTTGCTAAAGAAACAACCAAATAAAACAAAAAAACAATGAAAAGCTGATAAGCTGAAACCGTAGCCTATTGCAGTTCATAACATTGTTTTATTGTTCTCAATCACATGCCAACAGCCAAAAAAGAGAAGAAGAAATTGAGTAAAAACAGGAACAATTTAAATAGAAACTTGAAATATAGAAAAACTGTTTTTTCTTGACATAAATTAGAAAATAAAATTTCTAATTTGACTTATTTTTTCTAATAACTCACTAATACCGACAAGTAATGATTTTTGATGCTGTAAATGCTTGCATTAGGAGAATATTCAGTTCCAGTGGTTCTGGTATCTCGTTCGGCAGCTTGGTCTCACTCTGACACTCTGTTTGGAGTGCAAATTAATGGGGGATAGAAAGCGGAGAGAAAGAAAGTGAAGAGAAAGAAAGTGAAGGGAGAGAATCCAATTTTTTCTTATGTTGTTTAGAGTGACAAGAGAAATGAGAGGAAAGAAAGTTGAGAGAAAATAATGATTTGTTTGGATATGAAGAGAAAGTGAAGAGAAAGAAAATTTTTTAATTAAAAATGACAATTTTACCCCCAAAACCAAATTAATGTATAGTTAGAATACTTTGTACATTTTTTTACTTTTGTACTAAAAAGTCTTTCTTGTCCGTAAATTTATTTGTTTTTATGAATTATATATTTATCAAATTATTTGACGTAGTTCAAAATAGCGAAACTCCTCCGGAACCTCAAAAAATTGCCTTGCGACCAAGCCTGGTAGCACTTGCAGCTAGGCTATGTCTGCAGCAGCAGCAAATGCAAAGCAAGTTTTAAAGCAGAGGAAAACAACCCATCAAATCCAATCAAAAAATAAATATGATTTTCAAAAAAATGATCAGTGGCTTAGCCTGCAAGTATTACTTAATAATCCAATTATGCATAAACCATAGTTGAAGGAAGACAACTGAAAGAATACAGTGAGCAAAACGAGGACAGTGCTACCATTGCACCTTAGATGGCTATGTTCTCATGTAACAGTAAGTTGCAAGGAAGACTAACTACAGTTCATGTTTGACACAGACAATATTCACCAATAATATGTACACAGATATCATTAATTGCCACTATTAAGCAAACTTATACTGAAATGTTAGAATTTCTACAAAATCTGCCTCAATTTGACAAAATAAAGATCAAAGAATGAATTTTTAGAGAAATTCACCTTTTTTTAATGACATTTTCATTAATATTGCGAGCAAAGAAATTCCAACTATTCCATCTGCGCATTTCAAACTTACAGAACGTTAGAATTAAAATAAAGAATGAATTTTTCCCTAGAAGGGCCCTAGAATTGACGCACTGCCAAAAATTTTTCCTCAAGAAGCACACAAATCTGATTAATTGACATGTGTAATAAAAGATCATTCAATCTCCGATAAAGAATGCCAGCCAGAGACAAAGAAAAATACAAAAAAAAAAAAAACTAAATGAAACCCAACTTCCGAAAATAATAATCAAGTAAGAAAGCAAGAAAAAAAAAATGTGCCAATTGGGTTCTGACCCCATCTGAGGAGTTTGGGCAAGACCATTGTTGAGCCGCAAGATGCTATATTTGGAGGTATAAAAAATGGTGTGGAAGGAATAGGAATAATCACGAAGATGATTGCCCTAACTTTCTTTTTATTAAAAAAAAAAGATCTAAAGAAAGTAAAGCTGGGAAAAACATAGAATTAGAAAGAGAAGATAACAAGAAGGATAATGAAGAGAGAGAAAGGCATTATAGATCTGCCATGGAGGAGTGTTGACAGGTCAAATCCTGCAAAATTTATAAACTATAGGTGCAACAAAGTAAGCAAAGAGGGGGTACCTGCCTTTGATGCTACAGCAAGATTAGCCTGCAATTAGAGGCCGATGCTAAGCGGAGAAAGGAGCGATCAGAGGGGAGCTTTTGTTCTGTCGTCGTCTCTCTTCTCCATTGCCTAGTTTCAGACACTCTAGATGAGGGCAATTTTGTCTAATTACTGTACAACCATATGCTTTCTGACAACTTTCTTCCCAATTTGGAGAGAAAATTTTGGCAGTGAGTCCCACGTGAATTTTCGCCTCTGTTTCGCCTGTTTTCATTTCCTCGCAAATCAACGCAGCACTCCAAACGACGGATTATTCCTTTTCCGTACGATTTTCTTTCTCTTTGTGATTCTTTCTCCTCTAATCCTTGCACTCCAAACGCAGTGTGAATGTCCTCAAGAACTAGTCATATTTCCATGTGGTCACAATGTGCCTGATCACTAGTCCAACCAACAGCACATAGGCATAGCCCATCACAATAGGTTTCCAACCAAGTGCAAATGAAGAACCCCATTCTTCACCTTCTTCAAAGCCTGAAGTTGAAGGTGGCAATGCCTCTGAATTCCCACATTTCCTTGACATAGGGCTGCCATACAAGTTTTCCTCGTATAAGGAGTATCAAATGTGAAAAATTTCTTCTCTCCTAGTATAAGCACTGTCAGATTGTTGTAAGACACATTAAAGACAATAAGAAAGCCCAATTGTATTAGTTTTTGGGAGTCTCCCCTGATAGTTTGTTCCTAAAAAGATTTAATGACTCGAACTTTGTAAGGATTTGGAAAGATCATCCTTTTCCTTTTGAATATTGAAATGGGATTATAGAAAGAGGATTTAATGTTTTTTTCTCAAGTTGAATCGCACTTTTGTGTTAATTTTTAATATATTTTTTGAGATCTCAATATACCTAACAAATATATATAACGAAATTTATTTTAAGAATATAAATTAAATTTAATCTAAAATTTATTTTATAATTAATATTATATTTTGAACAATAATATTTATTTAAATTTATATATATATATAAATATAATTATATTCATGTCGTGTCCTTATTTTAATTTTTTTTAAAATTGATGTATTGTTACATCTGTGTCCGCCACATTTTTGTCTCCCGCGTGTCTGTACAACCTTACTTATTTTCGACAACTAAAAGTCAAGTCATCGCCAATCACGATCAGATGCAGTTATAAGCCTTGAAATCTATGGTGTTTACGGCGGAATAGCAAATGGTTGTTACGCTACCATTGCAGAGTAAGTTTTCCCACTATCGGTGGCCCTATCTTGTCCGATTATAGACTTAAAAGATTCGGAAGGGGTTTAAGTACAAGGACGTGGAAAATGCTCCACGTGGAGGAAGGCAAAGTTATTATTGCTATTATTATTTTTACATTTTTTAGATCTCTGTTATATATTAATTTTAACGGTATTATACATGATAAATAAAAAATAAAAGAATTACAAAAACTTAAAAAATTTGTAAATAAGGAGTTGCAGATATTATGCACCGAGAGAAAAAGAGACCTAGTTCTCCCTCTCTCTCATCCAATTGAAGAAAAAAAAAAAAAAAAAAAGAAAAGAAAGCCTATAACACCCTACCATTCGAGGGAGGTTCCCAGTAAGCTCGGCTAGCCCCAAATCTTGGCCCCTATAAATTGTTTTTGGGTTTAAATCAATCTCATCATCAAATTTACCTAACAAAAATCGTCAAATTTGATGATGTGGTTAGCTGACCGAATAAAAAAGGTAAGTGAATTAAAGACGAATTTTTTTTTTCGGTGAAGGAGGAGGCATAACGCCTGCACCACAATCATGCTATCAAAGCGGAACCACGGGGCCATTGAACCCCAACCATATCCTGCCTTAGAATCTCAGCAGCTCTATGGGGAGGGTCAGCAAGTAAATGACATGCCCGTTCAAGAGACGCAGCATAACCTGCCGCATGGTTTGCCACCCTATTCCCTTCCCTGCAAACAGGCGAAATTACCACTTGCCAATCCCTGCTTAAGAGCCACCTACATGCACCAATAATATTCCCTTGTGGACGCAAATCTCCCACCCCCTTCTGCAGACAATCCAACGCAGATTTAGAATCCAATTCCAACCAAACCTTCTTATAACCACACTGCCAAGCCAATACAAGACCATGAAAGAGCCTCCAATATCAGCCACAAAAACCGAGCAGCATCCTAAATTATCGGCAAAACCTGCAACCCAACGCCCTCGCAAATCTCTAATAGCTCCCCTGCAGATGAAATATCCTTTCTACAAGAGCCATCCGTATTTACCTTCCTGATCAAAGACGAATTTGATAATTAAATTTAGCGCATTGTCATTAGATATTAGGCCAAATGGACTATTTAATTGGGAGGCCAAGCCATCTAAAACTATAAAAATAACAAATATCTAACCATAATCCCACTCTTTTTTCTAAAAAAAAAAGAAACCTGACAAATAGGTAATAAGTGATGCCCCCTATTTCATCTATGACCTAATGTGTGAAAAAAAGAAAAAGAAAAAAACACGTCTTGATCATGAGCAACTCCATGGAAGGTCCAATTAAAGCAGACCAGAGCTATTTCATTTCAATCTATGTATGCAGTTGCAACCAATTTAGACATTCCGAAACTTTAGCAAACGCAATCGCCCAATCTTTGAGGACAATGTTGCAAAAGAGTCAAAAGCTAAAAATATTGGCCTTACCTTGGCTGCCACTCTACTCTACACTCCCTTATCGTTCTTGATTTCTCCGTATTTTCATCGACCCGATCCCGTATTTTCTTCTGTCCTTTGATCTTCCCCTCTCGCTGACTTTTGCTTTTTGCTTTTTTTATTTTTAATTTTATTCTTTTAAACTTCGATTCGTTTCAAGAAGCAATTTGTCCACCAAGGTCGTCGAGTTTCCCAAGAAAATCTGTGAGATTTCTTGCATTTAGAAAAGTTTATTCTATTTGTACTGTACCGCAGGACAAACGATCTCGACATGTTTGGGTAGAGAGAAAATTCGTTCCATAATGCCAATGTCAACAGAGTCTTAAAACCTCAACTATGATAAGAGCAAAATGGCCCAAATTCAGAGCAGAAAACAAGATTTAGATCAAGATCAATATGTTTATCCCACTCTCCTTTTGAATTAAATTAGTGTTCATAGATGGAATAGAGGGAATTGGCTATTTACTTATTTTTAAGTTTTTTTGTTTATATATATAAATTAAGCTGAGTTTTGTTATTCTAAAGAAATGGATTAAGTTTTTTGTTAATTTGATGGTCTTAGATGGTTAGGGTTTTTAAAAATTAAAAAAAAAATAGATGTCCTTGGGCTCCCAATTAAATAGCCCATTTATTTACCAAAAAAAAAAAAGCTCATTTAGCCCATTATATGATGTGTCATGCATAAAGTCCAGTCATCACGTTTGCTCTAGTCCACATCACATTTTTAACCGGTTGAATTAGCCACGTCGCCAATTGTGATAATTAGATGGACTTCAATGGTAGGTTGATTCCAACTTTGAATAAATCCGCAGACAAAAATATTTCTCCATCTGTGCTAGAGTTGAGAAAAAATATTTTGTGAGGTATATTTGTATATTTGTTACTTTTCAAAAGTCAGGCTAAACTAAACTTCTTAAAAAGAAATTCATGACTTATTTATTTATTAACTCATTTTTCCAAAAATTTTTCCTCATTTGTCCGGTAGGTACAAGTGCTTGGTTTATAAACCAAGACTTCATTAGTTAAAAAAAAAAAAAAAATCTCAAGACATTTTTTTTGTTTACCCATGTAAGTTAACTCAAGTATTTAGCTTAATATGTTGTTAAATATTACATCAACTTTTATGTAATGTCTAATAACTAAGCTTCCGATTTTTTCTTTGTTCTTGAATGTTTGACTCTAAGAATGTTGGTTTGTTGGCTTTGCTCTGTTTTTTCTTTCTTTTAATCTAGAAAAAAAGGTGTATCGAGACTATGTCGGTTATCGTACTACTAAGTCTCATTACTATCCTCAATTAACTAATTACTATAGAAAGGAACCGCCATCCAAGTATTATTAGGCTCAACGAGTCTGCCCCTGTTCGACAATAGTATTAACTAATGAGTCTTGAACCAACACGTAACAGTCTAAACGGCTCAAGAGTGAATGCTTCTATTCCGCAGCAGTCAAGACTCGAACTTTGGTCGTAGTATTGACAATGGACATAAAAGTTGATGAGATTCTTGCACAGGGCAATGTTGTTTTGCAATCCTAGAGTCAACATTTTTTTATGGACTTGCTTCCCATGTTGAAATGACCTAGAACTAATACAGATTTTCAAGTGGGAGAATAGCTTTGTTGTATTATCCATTCAAGGAAATGAAAGATTATTTTCTTGCAAGATGATCAAAAAATTTTCATTAATTACTTCATCTCATTCTAAAGTGGTAAAATGATTGAAAAAAAAGCAACCATTGCAAACGAAAAGAGCAAATTTCTAAAAGAATGACTTGAAAGAAAGCTGTTTTTTTTTTTTTTTTGACTAATTACCACAATGACTTGTCTGGATTCTTTGTTTATAAGAGAGATAATCAAATGACAAAAAAAAAAAAAAGAGTTAAATGCATTTAACCCTCTATAGTTTAAGTGTTTTGCATTTTATTCTATTCTGGTTTTAATTTAGGCATTAAAATCCATTGGTTTTTAATTTTCGGGGATAATACCCAAAATAGTCCTAAATCTTTACAGATTTTTTGAATTAAGTCCTAAACCTTTTAATTTTTTCAATTGAGTCCTAAACCTTTCAGTTCTTTTACAAATCGGTACTTCTGTTAACGGAAGTTAGTCAAACCGTTAAAGTTAACGGTTGACCAAACGGAGATAACAGTTCGTTAACGAAAGTACCAATTTGTAAAAGAACTAAAAGTTTTAGGACTTAATTGCAAAATTTAAAAGGTTTAGGACTAAATTGAAAAAATTTATAAAGTTTAGGACCAAAATATAATCTCAAATACAAATTGAAAGGTTTATGACTAATATTGTCTATTGATTTCACAGGTGGTGAAACCAATGTAATCTACTCAGAGATGCTCACATCAGATCTTATTATTATATGTGATATTTTTGCGTAAAAATATCTGTTTTCAAGAGAAGAAACTAGTGGCCGTAACCGTTGTCCTTATTATACGCATCCCGACTGTGAGTATTGATAAGAGTAAGTAATATGAGATTAGTCGATGAGAATAAATAGAGTTTTTATCCTCACGAATGGACAGCGGTTATAACCACTAATTTCTTTTCTTGAAAGTAGAAAATTTTGCTCGACACTACCGCATGTAATAATTAGATTTGATTTGGACAATTTTGAGTAAGTTACATGGCTTTTACCATCTATGCGATCGATAAATAATGTTAGTCCTAAACTTTTCAATTTGTATTTGAGATTACATTTTGGTCCTAAACCTTTATAAATTTTCAATTTAGTCCTAAACCTTTCAACTTTTTCGTTCAAGTCCTAAACCTTTCAGTTCTTTTACAAATTGATGCTTCCGTTAATGGACTGTTATCTCCGTTTGGTTAACAGTTAACGGAAGTACCAATTTGTAAACGAACGGAAAAGTTTAGGACTCAATTGAACAAGTTGAAAGGTTTAGGACTAAATTGAAAAAAATCTGTAAAGGTTTAAGACTATTTTGAGTATTATCCCTTAATTTTTGTAATGTACCCCTGACCACAATTTATTAAATCTATTAATAAATATTGGCTAGAATTACGTTATCTTATACTTGCAAGAACTTCATCATATCTTCACATGGAAATTGACCATAGATACTAACATACGTAGTGTAATAAAAAAACAAAGATTATGAATAGTATAACGTGAAATGTAACTCAAATATATACTGAAGATCAATTTGATAGATATATTATATATTTTTATAATTTTGGTAAAAAATAAAAGTTAATAATTACAAAACAATATAATTTTAATCAAATTTTATTAATAGATTTAACAAACTTTTGGCCAGAGAGGTCAATTGTAAAAATTAAAAACTACAAAGAATTAAATGCTTAAATAAAAATTACAGGAAGATAAAATGTAAAACTACTAAACCACAAAAGGGTTTTATGCATTTAACAAAAAAAAAAAAAAGTAAGAGTTTCACATAAAAAATTTTAAAGTGGTATAAAATATTAAATAGCTAAATTCAAAAAAATAAAAAAAATAAATATATTATTATATATGTTAGATAAAATTGTATAATTAATTTGATATTATTTAAGAAAGTACGCAGTAATGATCTAAAAGTTAGTAGTGTCAACCACTTTTAAAACTTCAACAATACTCACTCAACTGGGTTTGAGGTCAATTTGAGATGTAGGATGTACCACTATTCTTACATTCTTTTTTATCAAGAAAACAAGATTTATTGCTGATAGATGGGTCATTTCATCTGTGAGTCGAAACTTAGAATCAGTCGTTGACGCCTTCATTCAATTTCTTTTATAAAGAGAACTCTCCGTCCAAATACTGTTAGGCCTTGATAGGTCTTTGCCATACTCGACCTCTATATTAACAAATTTGGATCCCAATACTATGCCTAGATATAAATCCTCATTTGTTTAGAATACAGACAATGATAAAGAGATTCAAACCCAACCCAATGGGTATGAACACATATCAGAATACCACTAAATTATTATATCATATGCTTATCACTAGTCTTATAGTTACAATTGATAAGGACATCCGTCATTGTTTGTGGATCGACTTTAACGATCTATCTTCACAGATTGTACAAAAAGGAAAAAGGATTTTCTTTCACAATTTTATTTGAAAATATCAAATGCCTTTATGCCAAGATTTCTAGTAAATATATTCTTTTAAGAGAATTGATCAAAATCCTTTTAAGTTGTGTTATTGCAGTATTTTTTTTTAAATATACCTTTAATATATTGTTTCAAGTAAAATTTCATATTTTTTTAATTTTCATTTTTTAAAAGTTTTTTTTAGATTTTTATTTTTTAAATTTTTCAAAATTTTAGTAAAACTTTCAGATTCTTTTTTATTTTAAAACCTTTTAATAAAAAATTTTGTATTTTGTAGAAAAATTAAGATTTTGTTAAATAAATTATCATGTCATAAAAAGAAATGATTATGTGATATGTCGTCAACAGGGCTGTCGCTCTACAAACTGTGATAGAATATGTGTCTACTGGGCGGATCTACGTTAGTGAAGTTAACTTTTACCGTCAATTTCAAAAATAAAACGATATGGGCACAAATCTAAAAACGGTGGAACCCAGCAGATGGATTTTTTATTTTTGCCCATACGATAAGATTAACAAGTCTTCCCTGATGCTTCGTGCATGTAACGTATAGCTCAGGTCTATAGCAAATTGGCTTGCATTTCACAAGACTTATTTATGTCAGTGTATTTTCAAAAGAAAGATAAGTAAATGGAAGGAATAAAATCTCACATGAAAAGAAGAAAAAAGTTCTTAAGAGTTTATAAATAAACACACGTGGCATTAATTCAATTGGCATGGAGGAGAGTCTATGGATAAGTGTTACGCGTGCATGTGGCGTATATGCACATTTTAGGAATTTTATACGCCGTATTTTAAGATTTTTATAAGTGCACTTAGCACTTGAATACTTGGCAAGATGCATGTGACATGGGTAGATTATCGTTATGTTAATTAATTATATTTTTTGATTAATTAATTGATAGTTACAAAATTAATTAATTATATTAATCAATTGACAATTGTATCTGAAAAGAAAAGCCCCTAAGTCCTAAAAAGATAGGTCCCTAAGTTTATTAAATTCCAAACAAATGTGTTCTATCATAAACTTCCTCTATAGAATTTTATGAAAGGATTGATACTGATAATATTTTGTTGCAAAAAAAATACTATTAGTACCAATAATTCTACTAAAACACTTTCTTCTTTACAGTTTTGGCTTTATTCTAAGAAGAAATTTGCATTAAAACTTTGGTATAGTGATTGGATCGCAAATATTACCTTAAGAAAAGTAACTTACGATATACGACATGAAGCAATTTGTAAAAACTTATTTTGCAATTTCCAATACACTAATACAATAATTTATTTATTTATTTAGGTCGAAAATGGATTTTCTGTAGACTTTGATTCACTAGTCTACCTCATTTATTTTTTTTTTCTATTGCACGAGACAAGTTGATTTCACCGTGACTTGTGAGATGGAAACCGTAGCCTATTGCAGTTCATAACATTGTTTGTCGTTCTCATTCACCCGCCCACAGCAAAAAAAGAGGAAGAAGAAACTGAGGAAAAAGAGGAATAATTTAAATAAAAACTTGAAATATAGAAAAGGTGTTTGTTTTTTGCACTTTACAAGAAAAAAAGAAAAAAAAAAAGAAAAAAAAAAAAGGAAGAGAAGTATAAAAAACTCCCTTCGAAATGACTGACTGTCTGCCGCATGACTTATTGAAGCACAGCCTATAGGTAGAGCCAGTAAGAGGAAAAAGAAGAAACTCTTTTTTAATTTTTTTTTGTAAACCCCTTTCTTTGGATGCAAATCGGGACAGCCTGATTTTCTCTTGAAAGTCCGTATTTTCTCTAACCCACTCTAACCGCTAACCAATTCACAAGATCAAGTCTATCTCTTTCATTTTTGTTGTTGTGGTCTTCAAATGTCTACAAACCCCATCCTCATGTCACTTTGTCTAGAAATCAATGGAGCAATCGAAGATATCCAGTGTCCCTGAAGCTGCGATTTTTGTAGGTTTCGCAAGTTTCGTGAGAAGGTATGATCCGATTTTTCTTCTTCTCTGTCGTTGCTTTGATTTCTTCTGTTTAGGTTTTTTCATTTTCCCTAAATTTCTTGAATTTTTTTAACAATCTTTTCTGTTATTGTTTTGTGAAGAAATCATCTAGAATTATGTTTCTTTTTTCTTCGTTCGTTTGGATCATTTAAATTGGGCTTCCTCTTCATGGTGGCTGGTGCTTGTGACAGTTACCCACTCCTCTACTGGTGCTTTTCCATCGGCAGTGACGGTCGCCGACGACGACAACGGTGAAGCAAGTCCCCTGCTCTCTCTCTGTCTCTCTCTCCTGTAATGAACTAAATGCATAACGTTTGAAGCTTTTGATCTCTCACTCAGCTTTTTTCAATTGGAAATTGGTCAAAGACAAGGTTCAATCACTTTTTCTACAAACGGGGGCCTCCTTGTTTGTTGGATTAATCTCATAATTTGGTAATTTGAGTGAGTTTAATATTTGTTTTGAACTGGGATTTCACCTACCCATTTACTACAATGGCCTTAGCTTCCATTCCAACTGATGATACGTAAACTATTGTCTTTTGTTCTTTATCATGTTTTAATAAGATCCTAGAGATTAAATTTAAAGAAGTTGCAAAAATAGAGATAAAGTAATTAATTTTTCGAGGAAACGGACCTCCGATAAACTAAAAAGCTCTGAATCATATGCAACTAAGAGAGGTATTATATATGTTTATATTATTTGTTTATTTTTATCTGTAGGGTGTTTTTTCCATAATACAGAAGAACATAGCTATTAGATTTTAGGGAGACCTAATACTCTGTCTTTGCTTCTTTAGTTACAACTTAAAGTCAAGGTTGTAATAATTGATAAATCTTTGCCCATTGATCGGGTAAATTCCTGCAAGTGTATAGGGCTGATCGTAATAATAAAATTTTGGTGAATACTCAAGGTGTCGAACCCAAGGGAACAAAAAATCAATTATGATTTATGTTATTTAAACTGAAAGTTTTATGTTTGAGAAAATTAATAAGAAGTAGAATTATTGAACTAAAAATTAAGTAAGTTAACTAATGGAAAATCATAGGCGATTTAATTTAAACTGAACACAAGATGAAGGGTACCAAGGCTATGAGTTTTCACTTAGAAGGGGTTGAATTACATGAATTTTGTGGATTAATGATTTGAATGTCAATTCTTATTCTTTAGTTAGTGTTCTTTGTCAAGCACTCTAACCGTATTCAATCTATTTATAGTCTTCTCTTGAACTCACACAAAGTAGATTAAACCCATTAAGAGTAGATAATTTCTAATGACATTATATAAACTTATCTCATGTTTGACTCAAAGTTCATATGTTTATTAATTTAGTGCACGATTGTGTCTCATCTGTCGATTTCAACACAAATCTTATGACTACTTTTATGATGGCTAGGCACAAAACCATATTTAAGAACAAAATACATAATTCAAATCAAGTTCCTAACATATAACAGTAATAAAATCAAAAGAACTACTAAGTATCCACAAAAATTAAATGACCCAATTTTAAATTAGGCTACATCCTTTTTACCCTAGTTTAGGGTTTTAGCCACTCATGCTAAAAACCAAATATAAAGAAATATCTAACATCATTGAGTTCAAAAGAAAAAGAAGGGAAAGAAAAAGAATTGAAAAACTCGTGTCCGACGTCTTCGCGTTCCACTCTTATGCTTCTCTGCTGTTCGCTCTTTATGCTTTTTCTCTGTCTTGTGTCTACAAGAATAGCCTCCAAAAGTCCCCTCAAAATTCTGTAACTTCAGTATATATAGTCGCCTCAAATAATAAAATTGTAAGCCTTAAAAAGTCCAAATTCGAATCGGAAAAAGATTCTTAAAATTTATGGACAGTTTTGATCCTGTACTTTCGGACCCAAATTTTGACCTCTTTCAGATAGAATTCGAATTTGGTCAAAACAATAAAGTTGTAGCTTTATCTCTTAGCTTAGATTTGACTTAAGAATCATCTAATTCTGACTTGTGTAGAGGAAGTTATGGTCGATATACTGAACAGTGCGTAAATTTGAAAAATCTGCCCGAATAGTATCAAATCCGCTCCAATTACTTCTATTTGCATCCATTTGACCTACAAAATATAAAATAACACATAGAAGTAAAATCCACCAACAAATATAATATTTGTATAAATAAATATCAAATTAAATACTGAATTATAAATAATATCTATGCAAATATTGAACCTATCACTCGTGATTGGTAGCCATTTGTTCTTGTGGAAATTTGTTATACAGCACTAGGTAAGGTAAAGGACTATTTCCTAAGAGCATGAAGTGTTTTTTATTTGTTGGGATTCTGATTCACTTTGAGCATAGTATTTATGTGCTGTCTACAAGTCTTATCAATGGTGGTTGCTTTCTAGTTCAGTGGTTCCTTTTTATTTCTCATTTGATATAATCATTTTGGGGGGGGGGGGGGTTGTGTGTGCTTTTGAGGGTGAGTTTGTGGGAACAAAATGTTATCTATTGTTTGTTTGTTTGTTTTTTTTTTTTTTTTTTATTGTAGAGATTTATACTGTGTTTGGATATAATTTTTAGGGAGAGGAAAGTGAGGAAGAGAAAGTGGAGGAGAAGATCATTAGAAGAAATGAATATTTTATATCCTCTCTTGTATTTGGGAAGAGGTGATGAGATGAAAGAAAACCATAAATTCTTTTATTTGGAAAATGGTAGAAAGTGGAGGAGAGGAATATAAAATATATTGGAATAACAATTTTTTTAATTATAATAAATTCTATTTAAATATTTTGTTTAGGTAAAATTATAAATTTTAAATTATGTGAGGGGTAATTGAGTCATTTAATAAATTTAGTAGGAGAACCAATAATTTTCCTATCATTTTTGGGAGGATAGGTTTTGGTGGGGTATAGAGAATTAGGGGAATTAGAAATTTTCCTCTTCTCCACTTTTCAAACATTTCCAAAACACAATAATTTGCCTTAATCCTCTCACTTGCTTCTCTCTCTTTCCCCCTTTTCCCCCCCCTTCCCAAACACAAAGTTAGTGTCACTTCATTGTAGTTTGACAATGAGTGAATAGAAGGAGTTGAAGGGTGTTGAAGGAGTTGGTGAGCAAGATGATAATCCTGAGAATACTAAAACTAGTTCAAGAAACGATGATTTCTCACAAATTGATCCCCAAAGACAGAGGTGAACTTCCGTTATTTAATTCCTTACAAGAATTATATTCCCTCATTTGTATGATGGGTAATTTACGCTTTACACTATTAAAATAGGGTATATTTACATTTCAAACCAACGATTTTTAAAACTAACATAAAACACTATAAGTTATAAATGCGGTATTAGAAAACACTGTTCGTTGAGCTGCCGTTATTAAAAGTTCGTTTTTATTACAAAAATGCCATGATAATTGGCTTGAAGTGCCCAAAATACCTTCTAAGTAAAGTGGCTCTTCTTCTCCGCCTGATGGCCACCTTGCAGGCTGTAGAGACGGAGGCGGCAAGGTTTCGAACATGCTTGAGCTTGTTAGAGATGGATGGGGAGTTGAGGTGGAGGCTGTGGTAGAGGGCAAATAAGTGATATCGTTGGAAGTTGGAGGAGTTGGAGAAGGAATGGATTGGGATTGGGATTGGGATTGGATTGTTGTTAGGGTTAGGTTAGAGAATAGGTTCTCCTCAAAAAGTTCCTTCTCCTCCTGTACCTTCAGATTCAATTGCTTTTCTTCTTCTTCTTCTTGTGTTTCATCAGCATCATCAGCCAATTGAGAAAGCGTGAACAACACCATTCCCTCAAACAAAGAATCCATATTACTATCGTCCTCCATCTCCATTTCCATCACTAATCCTTCTTTCTCTTCCTTCTCTTTAGCATCAATTATTAGTTTTTTCGTGACTTTCACCGACCCAACAACCCACCACTTCAAAAATTTAAAAAATCCTTTAGCAACACTCTGCTTTGTTCTCTATTATGCCCAAGAATGCCAGTAGCAACTTTACTTTCCAATCTACATTCCCAACAAATTTCACTTAACAAGCTGTTTCTGTCTACCCAACAAAAAAACTTACAAATCATTAATAATCTTGAGTGGGGTCTTAGCTGCTGGAAATGAAAAGGTTTGGGTTTAATTATTTTCAATTCTATTAATATAAGATGGCACAAACGTCTTTTTACAACATCCATCCATTTTGACTAACAATCGTTAGTCAGATAGTGTTTTCTGTTAGTTTTAGAAATCATTAGTGCGAAACTTAAATATACCCTATTTTGATAGTGTAAAATGTAAATTACCCTTTGTATGATATGATGTGTAGGTTTCTAACTTTTTCTTTTTTCATTATGCCTTGAGAACTTTATTTTACTGTGTTAACAATGCTTGTAATAATGCAATCCTGTAATCTTCAAAGAAATATTTCTTTAGATGCCAAACTATTGAGAATACATTTCTTTAGATCATTTTCTCTTCAAGAGTCCTCCTCTTAACGTTGATTACATTCGAATGCCAAATCCATATTTCTTACTGAATGCCACGTAAAAATTTTCTGCATTAGACAACGTATCAAATACCAGGCTCTTAGATATCTATATCAGACATGGATTCCACTTCTTTTGTATCAGACGCTGTTAAATGAATGCTATCAAGGCCACCATAATTGAATTTGGTATCTTTATCATTGATACTTCCAAATACCATATATTCATCAAATTAGAATTTTAATGTCAAAGAGAGAAACTCGTTTTTGAAGCTATAAATTGCAATTGTTATTCTTGAAAAAAAGGCATACGTTGTTATGCCTGGTAGTGGTATTCTCGTTGCTGCAAATCGCTGGCACCATTATATCCATTCAAGGAATAGCCGAGGAGCAGCAACCCTTGCTGTAGACACCGACGGAATTGGCTGACAAGATAACAACCCTTTTGGTTGTTGAATTAGACAATTTTACCCTTTAACGGATTTAATTTGTATGGTTCGTACTCTGCAGTTTAAAAGGCCAAAATCAAGAATTCCACTCTCATCGTTCCACATCTAACAACGTTGGCTTACCAGTTTCAAAAGACAAAAAATTGTCATAAGACACTAAACCTTTTTTCTTATAAAGAAAATTAGATACAATTTTTTCCTCTCTTAATCTCGCTAAGTTGTTATTATAAATAATTAGACTTGCAAAAACATTTAGTTAAATTAGATCGAATTTTTGAATTTTTTTTTAAAAAATACAAAAACAAACATTTTTGTTTTCTTAAGAAAAAAAGAGGAAGATTTGGGCGCATTTGAGAGTAGATCTTTATTCTTAAAAAAGAAAAGAGTGAATTTGAGAGATTTTTGTTCTTTTATCTTTTAAAAACAGAAGCATTCCAGAGTTTTCTTTTCTTTTTTTTTTCTTTTTTTTCCTTGATTAAAAAATTGTAACCATGGTTTGAGAGCAACATTCTATTCCATATTGCTAGATAATCTAGTGAAAATACATGACTCAAAAATTACAAACATATGAACATCAATATTTCTTCTAAATCAATTTTCTTGTTTAAATTCTCTAGGAAGAAGGACTTCCTATTGATAACGAGTAAAGTGGACTTACTAAGGACACATTATCATATTTATCAAGGTTAAAATATAATAACTGTATCAGTAATTTATTCCCCAAAAAGGAGAATCAGTGATTCTTTTGATTATCTTATTATAATTACTTAAGTGAATACTAATATTATTCAAATTTCTAGCCTTTGCACCCAAATTTGGCAAGTTATGTAACTGGTTACTAAAATACAATAAAAAGTAAAATGATTTCACGTTTGAATAAAAAAAATATCTGATTTAAATAACTACTTAATTAAAACATATTGTTTTTTAAAATTATAAAATTGTTACATAATTTCAGCAAAATAAAGTAACAAGTTACTGATATTTCAATATAAAGTAAAATAACCCAAATTTAAATTAAAAAAAATCCCATTTTAGTAACTGCTTAAATTAACAATAACTTTATTCCAATTTTGAGACTTGTTATGCAATTTTCACAACTTAAGTACCCAGTTACTGAAAATATAACAAAAAGTAAAATAGTTATACATTTGAATAAAAAATGTTCCATTTAAGTAATTGGTTAAGTAAAACCTATTGTAATTTCAGCAAAGTTAAGTAATAAATTACCTATATATCAAGATTAAGTAAAATAGGCTCATATTTAAATAAAAAAAATCTCATTTTAGTAACTACTTATCAGAACACTAACTTTGTTCAAATTTTGAGACTTTTTACACAATTTTCACAACTTAAGTACCCAGTTACTGAAAATATAATAAAAAGTAAAATAGTTCTACATTTGAATAAAAAATGTTTGATTTAAGTACTTGCTTAAGTAAAACATATTATTATTAAAATAAAAAGAATTGTTACATAATTTCAGCAAGGTTAAGTAACAAATTACGTACATATTAAGATTAAGTAAAATAGGCACCTATTTAAACAAAAAATATCCTATTTTAATAATTGCTTATGTGAACACCAACTTTATTCAAATTTCGGGACTTTTTACGTAATTTTCACAACTTAAGTAATCAGTTACCAAAAATGCAATAGAAGTAAAATAGTCTCACATTTAAGTAAAAAATGTTTGATTTAAGTAACTACTTAAGTACAATCTATTGTTATTAAAATTAAAAGAATTGTTACATAGTTTAAGTTTAGTTAACTAACAAATTACCTACATAACAAGATTAACTAAAATAGGCACATATTTAAATAAAAAATATCCTATTTTAGTAACTGCTTATGTGAACACTAACTTTATTTGAATTTCAGGACTTTTTGCGCAATTTTCACAACTTAAGTAAATAGTTACTGAAATTGCAACAAAAGTAAAATAGTCTCACATTTTAGTAAAAACTATTCGATTTAAGTAACTACTTATGTATAATCTATTCCTGTTCAAATTAAAAAATTGTTATGCAATTTAAGTTTCCTTAAGTAACCAATTATCTACATATCAAGATTAAGTAAAATAAGCACATATTTAAATAAAAAAAAAATCCTATTTTAGTAACTACTTATCTGAACACTAACTTTATTCAAATTTCAAGAATTTTTACGCAATTTTCACATCAGTTATTGAAAATGCAATAAAAGTAAAATAATGAGTAAATAATGACCGATGTAAGTAACTATTTAAGTGAATCCTATTGTTATTCAAATTCATAAAATTTTTACGTAGTTTTAGCAAAGATAAGTAACAACTTAATGATGTCTCAAGATAAAGTAAAATAGGCTAGGTTTAAATAAAACTGTTCTATTTTAGTATTTGCTTAAGTGAATACTGACGTTATTCAAATTTTGAATATTTTTAAGCAATTCTCACAAGTTAAATAACTAGTTATTAAAAATACAACAAAAAGTAAAATGTCTCATATTTGAATATAAAAATTTCTGATTTGAATAACTATTTAGGTAAAACTTATTATTATTCAAATTTATAAAATTTTTACACACATTTCACAAAGTTAAGTGATGAAGTTCTGTATATTTCAATATAAAGGACAAAAGAATAAGCCTAGATTTAAATAAAAACATGTGTAATTTAAGTAAAAGGGGAGATTTTCATAACGAAAAATTTTTTTTTGAGTTCAAATTGAAACAAAAAGAACTTTTAACAAAATCACTTCAATAATCAATAGGGTGTTTTGCTACTACATGCATGATTTAATTCTAAACGGATTGAACTCATAGTCCAATTAAAGATTTAAAACCTGACATTGATCAATGATGAAAGTAATTTTTCATGTAAACAACTTAACAGTGTTATTACTAGATCATTTAATTCTAGACAAACTAAACTTCAATGTGATAAAATAATCTGGTGTAGATTTGAGTTCGATGAGTTATACAAATGATTCCTATAAATTTCTTTTATAAAATTTTGTTTAGAATTTATGAGTGTATTAGCTAACAATCAAGATTTAAACCATGAGATTAATAATCAATATGGTGACCAGATATCCCTTCATAATTCATGAGTGTGTTGAACTAATACTCACGACAATCAAGTTCACACCTTGAGAATAAATAATGATGAAATAAAATCATTTTTAATTTATATTACTTTCAATTATCTATATCTAATCTTAGGTGTAAACAATTTAAAAATGTTATTTTCTTGACATATATAATTCCATTCTTGTACAATTAAGGTTCAACACTCGTTAAAAGCATGGTTGATCTTCGGGTGACCCACTCAGGCTTAACAGTTGCTCGGGTGTCAGGACCACACTATTGGGTTTGGATGAACAAAGAAAGCAACAATGACTATAATCTCGACCCACAAATGTAACGAATAATATAACTGCAATGCATCATATTAAGAGTTCTTTTTAGTTCTTTTAGTAGAATTATATTTTGGAGTTATTAAAAAAATAATAATAACAGAAAGTCACAAGAGAAAAAGATGAAAAAAAAAAACAAAACTAATGCAAATGGTTTCCAAGTTATAATTGTGGCAAGACAATAAAAATATAAAAGCAAAAAAAAAAAAAAAAAATTGAGGGTGGGGACAGGCTGCTTGATAAGTAACCGACTCCCACGCATGCATTTAAAAAAAAAAAAAATTTAAATGACTTGAAATTTATTCTTTTCCTATTTTTATTATGAGATTTAATTTGATTCCTTTAAAAAAAGAGTCAAACTAAAAATTCTCTATAGAAATTTTTTTTTCTTAACATAAATTACATTGAAAAATTTTTAATTTAACTTATTTTTTTATCAAATATAATTCATTTATAATATTACACAATACACATAACACACATAAATAATGATAACATTTTTTATGCCGTAAATGCTTGCACTAGGAGAATATTCAGTTTCTACGGCTCCAGTGCCTCGTTTTGCGGCTTGGTCTCACTCTAAAGGTCCTCAGGAACCAGTCATATTTCCATGCGGTCAGAATGAGCCCGATCAGTAGTCCAACTAGCAGCCCACTAACGTAGCCCATCACAACAGCTTTCCAACCAAATGCAAATGAAGAACCCCATTCCTTACCTTCTTCAAAGCCTGAAGATGCAAGCGGCAAGGCCTCCGAATTGCCACATTTCCTTGACAGAGGACTACCACACAAACCTGAGTTTCCTTGGTATGAGAACTTGTCAAATGTGCCAAATTGCTTCCCTTCTGGTAAAGGTCCTGTCAGATTGTTGTAAGACACGTTAAAGACAGCAAGAAAGTCTAATTGTATTAGCTGCTGGGGAATCTTCCCTGACAGGTTGTTCCTGAAAAGATCTAATGACTCGAGTTTTGTAAGGCTCCCCAAGGATGAAGGAATGTTGCTATTGAAGATATTGTTGGAAAGATTTAACATGCGAAGGCCGTGGAGACTTCCAATAAGTTCTGGGATTTTTCCTTGAAATTTATTACTTGAGAGATCGATGGCGACAAAGTACTCTAGAATTTGAGAATATTCCCGCTCTACGCCTTTGTTTGTTATCGACATTGAATATATTTTAGTGTCGTTTACATACAAGCTCAAATACTTAATGCCTGTCTGCATATAAGATAAGCTATCGGCATCCACCAACTTCATTGCCTTCCAATTGAGGAGGTACTGTGCTGGCAGCTGGCCTGAAAAATTGTTCTGAGAGAGATCAATGATGCGCAACATTGGGAATTGAGCAGAAAAATTTGCTTGATGATCGCCCAACCCACCGTGAAACCTGTTAGACCGCAAAATGAGAACTTTCAGCTCTCGAAGTGCCCCCAACCAAGCGGGAAACACGTCTTCGATTTGATTTTTCCCGACATCCAAAAACTCCAGCCTTGCACAGTTGGCTAATGACTTGGATAGACGCCCTTCCAGTCGATTCTGGCCTAGCTTTAGGATTTTCAAGTTGCAGTCTTTTTGAGGCGTTGACAGAATCTTGCCTGGAAATTTGTACCCCCCTGGTTCAAGCACCTCATGAGAGTTACTTAAATTCCCTAAACATTGAGGAAGCACTCCGCTCAAATTGTTGTGGGACAAATCAAGGACACTGAGAGATTTCAAACCACAGAAGCTTGAAGGAACTTCGCCGCTGAAATTATTTCCTGATACCTCATAGACCTTGATAGTTGGTGGTGGTATTGGAAGTGAACCTTGCAACATGTTGTCGCTTAGGTCTAAAGTCATCAGTTGAACCCATGTAATCGATTCTATGTCGTGTCCTACATTGGTGAGGAAATTGTCAGAAAGATCAATCAGTTGCAAGGTATCCTTACTAGTGCTCCACAGCCATGCAGGTACTGGTCCATGAATATTGTTGCCGCTCAAGTCCAGGTAGCGCAACACATCTTGATCGTGCAGGAAGTCTGGGAATTGGCTTAAATTGCAATTTCCAAGTGCTAAACTAATGAACTTTCTAATCGTGGTGTTAGTGTTCACTTTGGCATGTATTGATAGCTGGTTTCCTGACAAAGACAAAATAGTCAATTGTGGAAGCTTCAGAAACATGTCCAACTCGACAGTACCACTCAACTTATTCGCTACTAGAGAAAGGCGCTCAAGGCTTCTGAGTTGGGAGATTGAACTTGGAATTGGTCCATGCAAGTCGTTAGCTTGAAGATATAAAGTAGTAAGTTGGGTCATATTAAGCAGCCAAGCTGGGATCTCACCAGTCAGCTGACAGTTTGGCAAAGATAAGGAGTTAAGTTGGGTGAGATTGGCAATATAAGGGGGCATCTCGCTGTTGAAGTGAAACCCATAAAGGCCCAAAAGGGTGAGTTTGGTTAGCTTGCCAATCCATGAAAAGAAGGAAACATGTGGAACTTCGAATGCGTTTCCCCAAAGGCGCAACAAATCAAGTTGCGTGAGATTTCTGAGTGAAGCTGGAATCATTCCAGAAAAGCCACTTTGCACAGTGTCAAATTCTTCCAAGGAGAGAAGGTTGCCAATAGAATTGGGAATCTCTCCCGAGAAACTTGTTCCGCCAAGTAATAATGATAAAAGTGAACTGCTCACATTAAACTCAGGCAAATGACCGGCCAGATCGAAGTTTGTTGTCAAGTCCAGAAATTGCAGGTTTGGCAGTTGAAAGATTGTTGGAGGAAATTCACCGTATAATTGGCAACTTGTCAAACCAAGTGATGTCAAAGAGGACAAATTGGCCAGAATATCAGGCACGGAAGACGCAATGTACACTCCATGGAGGTGGAGAACTTCCAGGCTAGTCAAGTTCTGAAGTAGTCTTCTAAAAACTGCTGTCTCCAGTGCTAGTTGAGCAGACATAGAAGATAGATCAATAGAAACCAACTTTGACAACTTCGAGATTTCTGACGGGATTGGGCCATAAAACATAGAATATGAAAGGTTAAGATAAGTTAACCTGGAAAGATGGCCTAAACTTGATGGTATATGCGAATAATTAAAATCATTGTCCGCCAGATTGAGAGTGTGCAAGTGAACGAGATGAAACAAGCTACTCGTCCAGTTGATGGAGCCACGCAGACAACTACTACTGAGATCAAGGCCAATTACATGACCGGTATTGTTATCACATTCGACACCATCCCAATAACAGCAGTCATTGGCAAGTTCTCCTTGGAGTTTCCAAGTTTCAACCTTTGGATAAGCTTCCGGATCGCCGGAGGCAGACTTGTTGATTACGAAACTTTGTTTGAATTGCAGTAGGGCAAGGCTCTCTTGGTCATGGCAGAGTGAAAGTCGACCCATTAAAGGGGAGGCAGAAATGGCTAAAACATGAAGTAACAAGGAAGAGAAGAGAAAGCATAAGAGAATGAACATGGATGGAAAAGAGGATAATTTCATGTTGTTCAACCAATTTACTTTGCACGTTTTTTACTCGGAAGAAGGTTGATGAAAATTGTTTGGGGGCACCACTCTTTTGGTCCAGTCAAATTGGAACGGCGCAGAATTGCCTGTCGTGATATTTCACTTTAAATTTTGAGTTCCGCGATAATTGAACAAGAGATTATAGACACCCTGACTGAGGGGATTAGTTTGCATCTCAAAAAGCACCTCATAACCATTTATAACCATTTAATGCGGTAGTTTGATAATTAATTTGGGTTTGAGTTGTCGCTCTAACTTTTTCTCTTTGGCTTTGACCAATGTTTCTCGGTGTCCTCTCCCCATAGGTGGGTTTAAAAGTTTGACTTAAGCGTAGAGTTAGGTTCTAGATTTAGTAATTACCAAGTAAGCTAAAGATAAGTTAGACCCATCAATATTCAAATGATAAATCAACTTTTATGAGTGGTTAAATGAGATGCTCAACAAAAGATTACTCTAATCTCAATGTGACAATTAACATATTTATAATATATTTTTTTATTTTAAAAAAAAAACACACGCCAACCTAACACGTACAACCTGGCCCCCACACTTTAAAGCAATGTCTAAGTTATAGACGAATTTTATTATACAGTTTAATTTTAAATAATAAAAAAATAGTCATATAATTTATAAAATTACATCAAACAATTTATCTATTTTTTATTTTTTAAAATTTAAATAATTTAATGACCCAACTTTGTTAATATCAATTATAGAAAAATTGATTGGAGAGAAGTTAAGAGTACCTCACCCATGATCATGTGAGTCGATACATAGGGAATGCTAGTGACATGGACGATATGTCATCAGAAATCGGGTCATCGTCACGACATAAGTTTTCTCCCCAAAATAGTGTTGCTATACCCAAAGTTTCCGAGAGGACTACTGGTAAATGATATGACTTTATTATTATTCACCGTCGGCCACTTCCGCAGGACAAGTTTATTTTCCACCGCTAAGACAAGTTATTATCGACACCCAAAAGTCAAGTCACCGCCAATCACAATCAGAGTTAGAAGCCTTGAACTCTACGGCGTTTACAGTGGAATAGCCAATGGTTGCAAGGCTACCATTGCAGAGCACTATCAGTGCCCCCGTCTAGTCGGATAATAGACTTGACGATTTAAGTGGAAGTCAAGTGCGCTTCGCTTGTTCAACACGCGGAGACAGCTACCAATTCCTACCTTGATGTGAATATCGGAGAATGATATCAAACATTGAACCAAAAAAATGTTCAACCCGACCTTTAGACCACATTATCGAACGGTGAACCGAACAGGTATTGCTTTTTTTTAAAAAAAAAAATAAATATAATTATATTCTTTTATTAAGATTATAGATATGCTTAAAGTTTATATTACAAATATTTCACTTATTTTTACATTAATTAAAAATATTAATTATTTTTTCTAAAAATCATCTAATTAGTCTGACCCTTTTCCAATTGTTTAATTTAAAAATATTATGGCTTGATTTATTAAATGTTGTTCCAATTATAAACACCAAAATTATTATGAAATAATCGCACAACCACTTGGCCATGCCACCGTTATTGGGTGCTTTTTATTTTTTGTTAATAACACTATATGGTTTGAAATAAGTAACACTAATAGTGATATGGTCTTATTTAACAACATTTTATCTTTTTTATTCTTTTTAATTAATTTAATCATTCAACAGTTTATATCGTTTTATTAAATCACTTTATTAAAGTTGAGTGAAATTACTAAATTTTTTTCTTTATTTTTTTTTTTTTTGTCAATATGACTACAAGAGGAGTTGACCGATATCCAATAAAATATTGTCACTGTTACACTCACTCATATTTAAAGCGTTTTCAGTGTAGTTACGTTAAGGCTGAAATTTATGATATTTTGGTGAAATGGGACAATTGAGTGCTTTCAGATGGTGAGTTGGGATGAGTATTTATAATTTAGGAAAAACGGACGAAATAACTAATTTTTGGACTTAGTTGGCATCTTCTCGAAGCAACCACATTTCCCATACATGTCCACGAGAGCAGAACTAACAAAACCATCCAATGCAAACTGATTTTTCACCAATTCCTTATGAATCTCTTCCCCTCTTTTCAAATCCAAAAGCCTAGCACACGATGCAAGTGCAGTTGTCAACGAAACTGAATTAGGCTCAAACCCAGATTCTCTCATCTTCTCAAACAATTCTAATGCCTAGTCAGCTCTCCCATTTTGATAATAACAAGAAATAACCGTATTCCAAGTTATCACATCTCTTTCAGGAATTTCATCAAACAACTCTACAGCACACCCAAATAGATTTCGTTTTGCATACATTCCAACAAGAGAGCTAGCAACAACAATATCATTCAGAAAACCAGATTTTATCAAAAGGGCATGAACCATTCTCCCATAGCTAACTCTACCTAATCCACCACAAGCTTTTAACACACATGGCTAGGTAAAACAATCAGGGTCCAAATAAGGGTCATGCAATAACTTCTCAAAGAGCTCAATAGCTTCAATGTACATGAAATTCTTGGTGTAAAGAGCCATAAGGCCATTCCACAGAGAGATGTCAAATGGGTTCTCAATACTATCGAAAACCAGATTGGCAAAGTCATAGCGTTGACAATGGACATGAAAGTTGATAAGGTTCTTTAGGGCAATGTTGTTTTGCAATCCTAGAGTCAACATTTTTTAATGTACTTGCTTCCCATGTTTTAATGACCTAGAACTAACGCAGATTTTCAATAGAGAGAGTAGCTTTGTTGTAGTGTCCATTCAAGAAAGTAAATGATTATTTTCTTGTGAGATGATTAAAAAAATTTCCTTTAATTATTTTATCTTATTTTAAAGTTGTAAAATGATAGAAAAAAAAAAAGGAACCAATATAAACAAAAGAGCAAATTTCCATAAGAATGACTAGAAAAAAAGCATTTTTTCCGACAACTTTAAAATGATTGAAAAAAAGCAACCAATACAAACTAAAGGAGTAGATTTCGAAAAGAATGACCAGAAAGAAAGCATTTTTTCCACTAATTACGACATTGACCAAAATTTTTATTGATAGATACAATAAAATGATAAAAAAAAATAAAAATAAGAGTTTCATATAATATCTGAAATTTGAAAGTGATATAAAATATTAAATAATTAAATTTAAAAAAATAAAAAAAATATATTTTTTTATTAAACATCGTTACATAAAATTATATTAATAAGGCTTATAGTTACAATTGACAAGGGCACCTGTCATTGTCCGTGGATCGACTTCCAGCCCATCTTAGCAATCTATCTTCATGGGTGTAATTGTACGAAGAGAAAAAAAGGATTTTCTTTCACAATTCTATTTGAAAATGTCAAATGTCTATATGCCAAGATTCCTTTTTTTTTTTTTTTTTTAAGAAAATTGATCATTGCAACGGACAACTTCATTGTATAATAAGATACTTAATTTTTATAATAAAAAAAATATATAAAAAAATATTTTCATATTTTGTTACAAAATTCAAGTCACATGGTGCAAAACAAAGTCACCGGTTATAACGCGGCCACTATCACGATTATTTTTTGTGCGTCTACGTATCTTTTCCCTTTCTAATCTCTATACGCGTGAACGACTTCAAAGTAGCTGAATAACGATACTGTCATCGTCAAGATCACAGATAAACAGCATCTGAAGGCGAGGAGCTGAGGACTTGAATTATTATTATTATTATTCTGTTTTTTATCACGTCATTTAGGTTGACTTTGTCTAATTCTCTATATTCACATTTGTTTCTAATAAGACTTCATTAAACAGTTTAGCCACTTCGTGCCATATGTTGTAGCAATGTTTTTTTTTTTTTGTCCCAATTATTAGGATCAATATCATTTGCCAGAATAATAAAAAAACAATCACAGCCAAAATTTTCTTGCCGGATATGGAATTAACCGAACTTTATACCTATTTTTTTACCCCAAAAAAATTATTGGCCAAAAAGGCCCAAAACCGCCTTTTTTTTTTTTTTTTTTTTTTTGCTGTTTGTTTTTTCCTTGCTTATTACAGCATATGTGGCTAGAGAAACAACCAAAAAAAAAAAAAAGAAAGAAAAAATGGAAAAGCTGATAAACTGAAACCGAAGCCTATTGTAGTTCATAACATTGTTTTATTGTTCTCAATCACACGTCAACAGCCGAAAAAGAGGAAGAAGAAACTGAGGAAAAAGAAGAACAATTTAAATAGAAACATGAAATATAGAAAAAAAAATTTTCTTGATGAATTCAAAAAAAAGAATTTTTAATTTCACTTATTTTTTTTATAAGTATAACTCACTAATAATATTACATTACACCATAGGTAATGATAATATTTTTGATGTCATAAATGCTTGGATTAGGAGAACATTTGGTTTCTATGGCCCCGATGCCTTGTTTTGCGGCTCGGTCTCACTCTGAAGGTCCTCAGGAACCAGTCATATCTCCATGTGGTCACAATGAGCCCGATCACTAATCCAACCAGCAGCCCACAAGCATAGCCCATCACAATAGGTTTCCAACCAAATGCAAATGAAGAACCCCATTTTTCACTTTCTTCAAAGCCTGAAGATGAAGGTGGCAAGGCCTCTAAATTCTTGCATTTCCTCGATAGAGGGCTGCCACACAAACCCAAGTTTCCCTCGTACGAGGAGTTGTCAAATGTGTCAAATTGCTTCCCTTCTGGTATAGGCCCTATTAGATTGTTGTAAGACACATTAAAGACAGCAAGAAAGTCTAATTGTATTAGTTGCTGGAGAATTTCTCCGGACAGCTTGTTATTGGAAAGATCTAATGACTCGAGCTTTGTTAGACTTCCCAAAACTGAAGGGATGCTGCCATTGAGGATATTGTTGGAAAGATTCAACATACGAAGGCCATGGAGATTTCCAATAAGTTCTGGAATTTCTCCTGAAAATTTATTACCTGAGAGATCAATGGCAACAAAATATTCTAGAATTTTAGAATATTCTCGATCCACGCCCTTGTTTGTTATCGACATTGAATATGTTTGAGTGACGCTTGTATCACCAACAAAAAAATCAATGCTTGTCTGCATATAAGACAAAATCAATGGTTGAGTGCCGATCATTTCACCACCAAAAAAATCAATGCTTCTTTGCATATAAGATAAGCGATCGGCATCCACCAACTTCATTGCCTTCCAATTGAGGAGGTACTGTGCTGGCAGCTGGCCTGACAAATTGTTTTGAGAGAAATCAATGATGCGCAACATTGGGAATTGATTGGAAAAATTTGCTTGATGATCGCCCATCGCACCATGAAACCTATTAGACCGTAAAATGAGGACTTTCAGCTCTCGAAGTGCCCCCAACCAAGAGGGAAATGAGTCTTCTATTTGATTTGTCCCAACATCCAAAAACTCCAGCCTTGCACAGTTGGCTAATGACTTAGATAGATGCCCCTCCAAACGATTCTGGCCGAGCGTTAGCATTTTCAAGTTGCAGTCTTTTTGGGGTGTTGATAGAATCTTGCCTCGAAATTTGTTTCCCCTTAGATCAAGTAGCTCAAGAGCATTACTTAAATTCCCCAAACATTGAGGAAGCACGCCGCTCAAATTGTTGTGGGACAAACCAAGGACACTAAGAGATTTCAGACCACAGAAGCTTGAAGGAATTTCGCCGCTAAAATTATTTCTTGATGCAATATAGAACCTAATAGTCGATGGTGGTATTGGAAGTGAACCTTGCAACATGTTATTGCTTAGGTCTAAAAAAAGCAGTTGAACCCATGCAATCGATTCTATGTAGTGTCCTACATTGGTGAGGAAATTGCCAGAAAGATCCATAACCTGCAAGGTATCCTTACTAATGCTCCATAGCCATACTGGTAATGGTCCATGAATGTTGTTGTGGCTCAAGTCCAGGAATTGCAACTCATCTTGATCAGGCAGGAAGTCTGGGAATTGGCTCAAATTGCAATTTCCAAGTCCTAAACCAATGAACTTTCTAATCGTGGTGTTAGTGTTCACTTTTGCATGTACTGATAGCTGGTTTCTTGACAAAGACAACTCAATCAATTGTGGGAGCCTTAGAAACATGTCCAACTCGAGAGTGCCACTCAAGTTATTCGTTCTTAGAGAAAGGCGCTCAATGCTTCTGAGTTGGAAGATTGAACTTGGAATTGGTCCATGCAAGTTGTTAGCTTCAAGATATAAAGTAGTAAGTTGGGCCAACTGAGAGATAGATTGTGGAATCAGCCCTTGCAATTTATTGAAAGGAAGGTGTAAAACAAAGAGTTGGGTCATATTAAGAAGCCAAGCTGGGATCTCACCAGTTAGTTGACAGTTTTGCAAAGCTAAGACGTTAAGTTGGGTTAGATTGGCAATGTAAGAGGGAATCTCGCTGTTTAAGCGAAACCCACGAAGGGCCAAATTGGTGAGTTTGGTTAGCTTGCCAATCCATGACAAGAAGGAAACATGTGGAACTTCGAATGGGTTTCCCCAAAGGCGCAAAAAATTAAGTTGTGTGAGATTTCCGAGTGAAGCTGGAATTTTTCCAGAAAAGCCACTTAGTACAGTATCAAATTGTTCCAAGGAGAGAAGGTTGCCAATAGAATTGGGAATCTCTCCTGTGAAACTTGTTCTGGCAAGTAATAATGATAAAAGTGGACTGCTCAGGTTAAACTCAGGCAAATGACCGGCTAGATCCCAATTCTCTGTCAAGTCGAAGAATTGCAGGTTTGGCAATTGAAAGATTGTTGGAGGAAATTCACCGTGCAATTGGCAACTTCTCAAACCAAGCGATGTCAAAGAGGACAAATTGGCCAAAATATTAGGTGTGGAAGACGCAATGTAGACTCCATGGAGGTGGAGAACTTCGAGGTTGGTCAAGTTCTGAAGTACTCTTCTAAAAACTGTTGTCTCAAGTGCTAGTTCGGCAGATTTAGAAGATAGATCAAGAGAAACCAACTTTGACAACTTCGAGATTTCTGATGGGATTGGGCCATAAAACATAGAATATGAAAGGTTAAGAAAAGTTAACCTGGAAAGATGGCCTAAACTTGATGGTATTTGCGAATAATTAAAATCATTGTCCGCCAGATTGAGAGTGTGCAAGTGAACGAGATGAAACAAGCTACTCGTCCAGTTGATGGAGCCACGCAGACAACTACTACTGAGATCAAGGCCAATTACATGACCGGTATTGTTATCACATTCGACACCATCCCAATAACAGCAGTCATCGGCAAGTTCTCCTTGGAGTTTCCAAGTTTCAACCTTTGGATAAGCTTCCGGATCGCCGGAGGCAGACTTGTTGATTACGAAACTTTGTTTGAATTGCAGTAGGGCAAGGCTCTCTTGGTCATGGCAGAGTGAAAGTCGACCCATTAAAGGGGAGGCAGAAATGGCTAAAACATGAAGTAACAAGGAAGAGAAGAGAAAGCATAAGAGAATGAACATGGATGGAAAAGAGGATAATTTCATGTTGTTCAACCAATTTACTTAGCACGTTTTTTTCTCGGAAGAAGGTTGATGATAGTTTTTTATAGGCACCACTCTTTCGGTCTAGTTAAATTTTCCACCGCTTAGACAAGTTATTTTCGTCACCCAAAAGTCAAGCCATCGCCGATCACAATCAGAGTTAGAAGCCTTGAAATCTACGGTGTTTACCAATGGTTGCAAGACTACCATTGCATATCCCTATCAGTGGCCCCGTCTAGTCGGATTATAGACTTAAAGATTGAAGTGGAAGTCGAGTCTGCTTATTTCTGATTAAGAAAAAGTTTGGTATCCATACTTTGGTATACATACTTGGTATATCTATTGTAACGAGTTTATCTATTTTTGTGACAAAATCGATAAAATATGATACAAAAAATTAACACGTTATTTTTTGTTGCAAAAACAATAAGTACAGTTACAGAAACAATCAAATTCGTCACAAAAAATACACTTTGTATGTGTATCATCTGACTATCATATACTAAATCAAGCTCTTCTGATTAATATCAAATAAACAATTATATTTCTGAGGAATGGAATCATCGCCGAGTCAAAAGCCGATTGAAAAACAATTATATTTCTCGATACGGCGGTCAGGCTCCGGCGGTGTTTGAGAGCTGGTTGACCAGCTGACTGCTAAACGTGTCAAAATTAAATATCTATATATCTATTCGGAAAAGGTACATCACCCGAGGGTTTTTTTTTGTTCAAAATGTTGCCAAATTGCAATGAATTTTTAATTTTTTATAATTATAGTTATATTTTTTTGTAACAAAAAAAAAATAAGTACAATTTACTTCTATTTTTTTATTATAAAAATAAACCATCATTCTTATTAAAAATTAAAAATTCATTGTAATTCAAGTAAAATTCGAGTAAAAAAATTCTGACAGTACACCCATTCCCTATCTATTAATTGGGAACCATTACATTTTCGGATCAATATGTCCGATTAAATGCCTAATCCTACGTGGCAAGCAGGGCCCAATCAATGAAAATATTAACAAATTAAAAATTTAAATAAGGGATTTTAAAATTCAAAATTTGAATTTCAAATGAATAGTGCTAGAGTTTGATTTTATTATCTGAAAAGGAAAACCCATCACGGTAATAGATTGGTCCAAGAAAGAAAAATGCCCCAAACCTTGCAAGACAATTGGAATCGTGACCTCGACTCCAACAAGGGCCACTGTGGCTCCAAGGAAGAAAAATGCTCTAATCGTGAGAGATGGCCTCAAAAGCATTAGGGAAAGAGAAGGCAGCAGAGAGAGGCAGAAGTGAGAGAGGTCGTATGATGAGAGAAAGACAGAGGAATTGGGGTATGAGGCCAGAAAGAGGAGGAAATAGTGGGGAGAGTGCGAGGACATGGTTTTACGGCGAATGCATCGAGAAATACAAAAATCAAGAATTCACTACGTTTATGGTAATTGAATTTCTTTTAAATAATCCGTTCAATTAGTTCTGTAAACTTGCATTGAAGTGTAGATTTCATGTAATATTGCTTCATTTCCGATTTTGAGATAGATTACATTAAGTTTGGTGATAAGTAGGGGTGTTGACGTTTACATTAGGTAGAAATATATTGGGGTTGTTGATGTTTTCTAGACCATAGTTGCAACAAAGATTTCATTCCATTCCCATTACCTGATGTTTCAATTCCATTTTTATGACCTGAGACTTTGTATGTGGTTAGCGAATATGAAAATTGATAACCTTGACGTCTTTGCCTCCATATTGGACTTCCAATTCCATTTAATTGTTTAATATTTTCATATAAACTTGGTGCATGTGAACAAAATATGCTTTATGCAAGCTATTTTTTTTTGTAGAAAAAAACTTAACAAATACAACTATCGTGCCACAGTTGAACAGAAGATGCTTTATGTAAGCTTTTGACTGGGGGAATTAACTTGTCAAAAATAAACTTGAAAATGACAAGAAAGGAAAAGATTCACTTACTCTTTTATCTTTAGATTTACTTTATTGTATGGCTGATGAGGCTTCAATGCCTGCCATTGCTTGGTGGTTGTTTTTTTTTTTCTTTAACCTTTTTCTTGTTCTCTTGAGAGGTGTAGTTGGAAAGGTTTCAATTATTGATAAAAAGCAATATATTGGATTCAAATTGAACAAACACAACTGAACAATACATCCAATGTGGACGAGGAATTGAATTGTTGTCAATAATGAACTAAATAGTCATTAAATTGTATGATATGCATACTTAGTGAATGACATTTAAAGAGCATAAAAAGTGAGTAGAAAAGATTAGGAAATGCAGCCAGAAGTGGCAAAAAAGTATTGAGGTTACTGGTTTTGATTATGACTACACTGAAATTGTTTGTGAGCACTGTTACATTTCCAGAGAGAAAAATACCCGAAAAAGCGCTAGAATACAACTGATCGGATTCAATGTACAACTGACTGGATTACAAGTATAACTAAGTATAAGAAGAAATTTCTTCTTGTATTTAGTTGCACTTGAAATCCAGTCAATTACATATTGAATTCGACCAGTTGCATTCGGGCTCATTTTTGAGACTCCTATTGTCCAGAACTGTAACTTTTTCCATTGTATAAAGCCATTTATTTACTTATTTTCTCCAATTATAAAAGAGTGTCAAAATAGAACGTATGCAATAATGATCATTTTGTTGCTCTTATCTACAAGTGCTAACTCTGAATTTCTCAAAAAATCGATACTTAAAGAGAATGACTTTATCACATATGAAAGAGTCCATGAAGTGTTTCACTATATGATTTGAAAAACATCTGTTCCTTGCCTTAATTAAGAGCACCAATTGTGGAAATCTTAAGGTGTCACCATTAAATGTACGAGCTTAGAAATGAAAACTTAACTAGTATTATATTTAGCTTTCCTTTTATCCCCCCCCCCACCCTCCCATTCTTTAAATGGTAAAGGGCAAGCCTTAGTTTAATGGCTTGAACATGGATGCAACAAAGTATTTGATTTTGGCTCAAGCCTTAGAACTTAAATTATATCTCACTTTTAGCCTTAGTTCCTCTTTGTTCTAAGTACCAGTGAATTTGTTTGTATGATTTTGAGCATCTAGTGGCTTGTGGTTGGTGTTTATTTAATATAAAAGATGCGCATTTGCAGGTGGGTGACACCCAACCTGCTCTGAAGAAGATAATGTTTATTTCATGGCCATCTTTCTTTTTATTTCTTGTGCTTTTTATTGTATTTTTAAGGATGAAGGGAATGCTCACACTTTCATTTGATTCTGACCATAGTCCTATAAACAAGATTATGAAAAAAGGAAATTTGTTCAAATTCTCTGCTGTATGTGGCAAAATTCCTGGTGATGTTAGCTCTTGAAATGTTGAACCTTTCACATTTGAAGAAAAAGACTGGTTGTAATAATTTACATCGTTATCTTATAACTGAGTGTCCTAGCTTAAAGAAAACAATGTCTTTTGCCTTCTTGTCTCTAGATTTTGATGATAATGAATTGTTTGAAATGGCAGACAATAGTGGAAAATGTTGCATGAACACACCAATGACATTGTAATCTTTCTTGTTGGAAATAAGAAGCCAACCTTTGCGAAGACTGGAGAGGAAAGAATCTTGTTGCATTCTATCAGCTGTTTTTTTAATCCATAAATCAATATGTTGTATTACTCAAGCCAGCAAAATCTTGTAATTAGGGTGTTAATTTTGTTATGTTCAAAATTGACTATCTAACTTGCTTTTTCTCAAAGTAAATTGGCCACTCATAGATTAGTTGGTTTATTAAAGATCCTCTGGCCAACAGGTTATTAGAATTTTTTTTTTATACAAAAAATTGTAGTGATAGATATCAGACGTAAGTGGGATCCTAAAGTTTTGTGACAGTAAGACAAACGTGCAAAATTTTTTATTTTTCAAATTTTGAAACTTCTCTTCAAAAAATATATAATTCTGTACCGATTTTGATATGAATTACAACAAGTATCAAAAATTTTGCAACTAACTACCAAAAAGTGAAGTAGGCCAATTGCAATATATATATATATATATATATATATATATATATATAATCAACAATTAAAATTAGAATTCAATTTTTGGACCATGCATAGAAGTTTATTGAAATTTACTATTAATGACTCTATTTAGGGCGAATCAATATCACTTTGGTTTATTGTCATCCCGTGAATTAATATCATATAATTGGTTTTTTTTGGGGGCAAATAATTGGTTAAACTTAATAAGGTGCTACCACACACAAATAATGTGAATTTTAGTATTGAAAATTTGGATTTTCAAATTTTATACAAATAAATGCTCCAAAAAAAATTAAAAGTGCAACTGAGCATATTAAATTTGCAGCAACATTGACAAAATAAGTAACAAATTACAACATCGTAACCAAATTACTACCAAACTGTTGTACCTCTAAATAATCTAATTACACAGTTAATACTTATTGTTGCACACTTATTTAATGGACTGGAATTAAGCGATATTTACATTTATAAAACAAAATTAAGCTCTCCATAGTTCGAACTCTATACATATTTTCCTCTTTTTTTCTCCAACTATCATCCTTTTCACTATCTTTATTTTGACTTCCCACCTATAGCTTATTATTATTTTATTTAAGAACATGTTTGACATGAGGTATAATTGTTGAGGCTGAATGTTAGTAATAAATGAGAACTTAATGTTGATTGGACAGTGAGTTAGTTAAGTTTTGGAGAAGTATATGTCAATTTGTAAATAAGGTGATGGCCAAATCACTGTGATAAACAACTTTAGTAACCATATAAGGTAGCTACAATTATGGCTAATTATAACTACTTACATAGTACTAAGTTATCAACCTTATCATTTTCCTTAACATAAATAGTTCATAGTGAGGTGTACTATTTATGAGGTAGTATCTATATTGTGAATTTAAACTTCAAATTGTCAATTGTTTTTGGGAGTTTTTTTAGCACTTTCACCAGAAAAATTGATTCAATTTGTAATGGGACTGATTAAGTTTGCAACAAGACTGATTAATTGAGTAATAAATCACTTGTTGGGAGTTTTCGTAACACTTTCACCCAAAAATTGATTCGATTTGCAATAAAATAGATTACATTTGCAACAAGGCTGATTGATTGAGTAACAAACTAATTTTTGGGAGTTTTCTTAACACTTTCACCTAAAAATTAATTCAATTTACAACGAGACTGATTAAATTTGCAACAGGACTAATTGATTGAGTAAGAAATTACTTGGGAGTTTTCTTAACACTTTCACCCAAAAAATAATTCAATTTGCAATGACACTGATTAAATTTGCAACAAGACTGATTGATTGAGAAATAAAATACTTTTTGGGAGTTTTCTTAACACTTTTACCCAAAAATTGATTCAATTTGTAACGAGACTAATTAAATTTGCAACAGGACTGATTGATTGAGTAACAAATTATTTCTGGGAGCTTTCTTAATACTTTCACCGAAAAATTGATTCGATTTACAACGAAATTGATTAAATTTGCAACATGACTGACTAATTAAGTAACAAACTACTTTTTGGGAGTTTTCTGAGCACTTTACCCAAAAATTGATTTGATTTGAAACAAGGCTGATTAAATTTGTGACAAAACTGATTGATTGAGTAACAAACTACTTTTTGGGAGTTTTCTTAGCACTTTCACTCAAAAATTGATTCGATTTGCAACGATACTGATTTATTGAGTAATAAACTATTTTTTGGGAGTTTTCTTAATACTTTTACCCAAAAATTCATTTCATTTGCAATCAAATTGATTAAATTTGTAGCAAGACTAATTGATTGAGTAACAAACTACTTTTTGGAAGTTTTCTTAGCACTTTCGCTTAAAAATTGATTCGATTTGCAACCAGATTGATTTATTGAGTAATAAACTATTTTTTGGGAGTTTTCTCAATACTTTTACCCAAAAATTCATTTGATTTGCATTCAAATCGATTAAATTTGTAGCAAGACTAATTGATTGAGTGACAAACTACTTTTTGAGAGTTTTCTTAGCACTTTTACTCAAAAATTGATTTGATTTGCAATGATACTGATTAAATTAGCAACAAGACTAATTGATTGAGTAATAAACTCCTTTTTAGGAGTTTTCTTAGCGCTTTCACCCAAAAATTGATTCGATTTGCAATGAGGCTGATTAAATTTGCAACCAGACTGATTGATTGAGTAACAAATTACTTATTGGGAGTTTTCTCAATACTTTCACCTAAAAATTGATTCGATTTGCAACAAGGTTGATAAAATTTACAAAAAGACTGATTGATTGAGTAACAAACTATTTTTTGGGAGTTTTGATCGTGGTAAAATCCTGCAAGCATATAGGGCCGATCGTAGTAATAAAATCCTGGTGAATACTCCAGGTGTCGAACCCAAGGGAACAAAGAATTAATTATGATTTAAGTTATTTAAGCTGAAGGTTTTATGTTCGAGAAATTTAATAAGAAGCATAATTATTAAACTAAAAATTAAGGAATTTAACTAATGGAAAATCAGAGGCAAATTAATTAGAATTAAACACAAGATGGAGGGTACTAGGGCTATGGGTTTTCACCTAAAATGGGCTGAATTACATGAATTTTGTGGATTAATGATCTGAATGTCAATTCTTCTTCTTTAGTTAGTGTTCTTTCTCAAGCAACCCTAACCGTATTCAATCTATTTGTGATCTTATCTCGAACTCACTCAAAGTAGATTAAACCCATCAAGAACAGAGAATTTATAACGACATCATATAAACTTATCTCATGTCTGACTCAAAGTTCATATGTTTATCTATTTAGTGCACGATTGTGTCTCATCTGTCGATCTCAACACAAATCCCATGACTACTTTCATGATGGCCAGGCACAAAAGCATATTTAAGAACAAAATAGATAAATCAAATCGAGTTCTCAACAGATAATTGCAATAAAATCAAAAGAACATCTAAACATCCACAAAATCAAATAATCCAACCCTAAACTAGGCTACATCCATTTTGCCCTAGTTTAGGGTTCTAACTACTCATGCTAAAAATCAAAGATAAACAAATATCCAACATCATTAAGTTCAAAAGAAAACGAAGGGAAAGAAAAGGAATCGAAAAAGTCGTTTCCGATGTCTTCGCGTTCTTCCCTTATGCTCTTCTCCTCTTCACTCTCTACGCTTTTTCTCTGTCTTGTGTCTACAAGAATAACCTCCAAAAGTCCCCTAACTCTGCTGTAACTTCCGTATTTATAGTCCCCTCAATTAATAAAATTGAAAGCCCTAAAGAATCCAAATTCGAGTCGGAAAAGGATTTGTAAATTTTCTAGACAGTTTCGACTCTGTATTTTCGGACCCAAATTTTGACCCCTTCCACGCAGAATCCGAAGTTTGTCAAAACATAAAAGTTGTAGCTCTATCTCTTAGCTTCGATTTGGCTTAAGAATCATCCAATTCTGACTTGTATAGAGGAAGTTATGGCTGAAATACCAAGCAATGCGCAAAGCTGTGAAATTCTACCTGAACCGACCACATATTAACTTTCCAACCAAACTTTTGGTTCGGTTCTTTGGTGCTCGGCTTGTTTCTACTCCTTCAAACCTGATAGATTCCTTTTTCCATGCATCAAATACTTCGGTTATGTCCAATTGTCCTACAAAGCATAAAAGAAGCAACCGAAGTAGAATTTACCACAATTCACAATATTTACATAGTTAAACTATCCAAATATATATATAAATTATGCATAAACCTATGTAAATATTGAACCTATCAAGTTTTCTTAGCACTTTCACTCAAAAATTAATTCGATTAGTAACGATACTGCAACAAGACTAATTGATTGAGTAATAAACTACTTTTTGGGAGTTTTCTTAGCACTTTTACCCAAAAATTGATTCGATTTGCAATGAGGCTGATTAAATTTGCAACAATACTGATTGATTGAGTAACAAATTACTTGTTGGGAGTTTTCTTAATACTTTCACCTAAAAATTGATTCAATTTGCAAAGAGAATGATTAAATTTGCAACAAAACTGATTGATTGAGTAACAAATTACTTTTAGCAAATTACTTTTTGGGAGTTTTCTTAACACTTTTACCAAAAAATTGATAAAAGGTAGTCTTCCACCTGCTTCTCAAACTGCTATAGAGTCACATCTCTTTCCCAACTCGCCTCACTGTCTGGGGCATTCTTTCACTTGACCAAGTACTCAATCCGCCTGTTCTTCTTACTTTGTCCTTGTGTTCGATAGTGTAGGATTCTCTCCACTTCACGCTGGAACTCAGTTCTAATTGTAGGGGGACCATGCTGTGCTTGTTTCCTTAGAAGCTCATCACCCGCTTCCTTGTGGAAGGGCTTCAAAAAACTCACGTGAAAGGTTGGATGCACCTTCAACCTTTCTGGGAGCTGCAACCTGTATGCAACATTGCCAACTTTCTTCGCCACTGTGAAGGGACCGTCATACTTTCGAACCAGCCCACGGTACATTGTCTTGCTATTGATTTTCTTCCAAATATGGGGAATAAGTTTCAGTAACACTTTATCCCTAACTTGGAACTACATGTCCCTCCTTCCTCAGTCTGCATACCTTTTCATCTGCCTAACTGCCTTGTCCAAGCTATCTTAGGCCTCCTCTAGCCACTCTTGCTTAGAACGGGCAAATCGATGTACTGTTGGACATCTCCCACTGGAGCTAGTCCTGGCCACATCATTAGGAGTAAGGGGCTGCTGCCCCATAGGAAGCTCAAAGGGACTCACACCTATGGAAGAGGATCTGTGAAGATTGTAGCAAAATTGAGCTGAATCCAACAACTCAAACCAATTCCTCTGGCTCGCAGTCACGTAATGCCGAAGATACTCCTCTAGTAGGACATTGATCCGCCCCATCTGGCCATCAATATAGGGATGGTTGGCAGTGGAGAACTTTAATTCTGAACCCACCATGTTGAAGCCAATGAAACGAAGATCCCGATCGCTCACAATATATTCAGGCAACCCAAAATACTTAACTACCTGCTTGTAGAAAAGTTCTGCGGCTGTCTCTACTTGACATGAAGAGCGGGTAGGAATAAACATTATATACTTGAAAAACCGATCTACCACCACCATGACAGATCCCATGCCATCAACCTTCGGGAATCCGCCAATGAAATCCATCGAAATCGACACCCATGGCTTCGTAGGAATGGGTAGTGGCTGCAACAAACCTGCCTCCTTCGGCCACTCTATCTTATCCTGCTGACAAGTGATGCACGTCTTGAGATATGCCTCGACGTCATTTTCCATCTTTGGCCAATAGTAGTTGCAGGATAATAAGGCCATCATCCTCTCAACACCGAGATGACCAGCCCACTGTGAATTATGAGACTCCCGCAGTATCTCCTTCCTAAGGCCTGAACCATTAGGAACATACACACGATTATCCTTGGCATGCAATAAATCATTATCGAGTCAGTATCGCCTTACCACACCCTCTTTGACCTGCTATACCATTTGCTGATATGTGTCATCATGCGTGGCCTGCACCCTGATTTTGTCTAGCAAGTCACTCTGCACTTGAGTGAAGACGGCAACTACCGCTTGCATTTGTCAGCGACTTAGGGTGTCTGCCACCTGATTGTGCCTTCTTGCCTTGTGTTCCCACATGAAATCCTACTCAGCCAAAAACTCTTACCACCATGCCTATTGTGCAAAAAGCTTTTTCTGAATTTAAAAGAATGTGTTGGCCACATTGTCGATGCGAACCACGAACTTGGTACTCAGCAAGTACACGCTCCAGGTGCGAAGGTAATGCACCGCTGCAAGCATTCCTTTCTCGTGGGCTGAGTACCGCTGCTTTGCTTCATTGAGTTTCCGGCTCTTGTAGGCAATAAGATGGTTTTCTTGCACCAACTCACCTCCAATGGCTTTGTCTGAGGCATCGGTCAGCACACAGAAAGGCAACTCAAAATTTGGCATCCTCAGGACCAGCTCCGTGGACACCGCTGCCTTCAATTTATCCAAGGCTTCTTGGCAATCAGTGGTCCACCTCCATGGTCTGTCCTTCTTGAGTAAGTCTGTCAATAGAGCCACCTTTTTGGAGTAACCTTGCAAGAACTTCCTATAATAGTTAGACAAACCAAAAAAGGATCTCAACTCAGACACTTTGGTAGGGGCCTCCTACTCCACTATTGCCTGGATTTTTCTCTCGTCTATTTTAACATGCCCTTGACTCACCATATGCCCAAAGAACATAATCTCTCGCAGGGCAAACTCGCATTTTTCCTTTTTCACATATAACTGGTGCTCTCTCAATCTAGACAATACCAACCTCAAGTGGGACAAGTGATCCTCCAAAGACTCACTATACACAACAATATCATCCAGATATACAGCCACAAAATGATCAATGAAGTCATAAAATATTTCATTCATTAAATTACAAAAAGTAATAGGGGCATTAGTCAAACCGAATGGCATCACCAGGAATTCGTAGGAGCCATAGCGTGTGATGCATGTGGTTTTCCCTTCATCTCTTTCTGCAATTCTGACTTGCCAATATCCAGACCGCAGATCCAGCTTGGTGAAATACGAGGCTCTCGCCAGCCTGCCAAACAAGTCTAGTGTCAATGGAATAGGGTACTTGTTCTTCACCGTTACTTTATTCAGAGCCCTGTAAACAACATACATCCGCAGGGAGCCATTGTGTTTCCTTTGAAACAACAATGGGGCACCATATGGCACTTTGGAGGGCTGAATTAGGTCTGCATCCAGCAACTCCGTTAACTACTTCCTCAGTTCTGCCAACTCTAACAGATTCATGCGATATAGGGCTTGTGCCGGTAGTTTGGAACCGGGCACCAAATCGATCTTGTGGTCAGTGGCAGGCTTTGGGGGAAGACTCTTAGGGAGTTCAAGAGGCATCGCGTCAGTGAACTCACCCAATAGATCTGCTACACTATCAGGCACCTCCGCAACAATACTTTCTTTGATCTCTATTAAAGCCACAAGGTAGGTGACTTCTCCATTCTTTAGCCCATGCTTCACTTGTATAGCTGACAGCATTCCACCCAACTTCCCACCAATACTGGAAGAAGGAGTGAACGTTCCAACAACGAAACAAGGGTAATCCTCATCCATGATCATGAGACTACCCAAGTGAGGCAACAGAGAAACTTTTGCACTCACAAAGAAATCAATTCCAAGTATTATATCAAAGTCATCTAATGGAATCACTGTGAAGTTATGCTTACCAGACCAAACTGCCCATGGTTACCTTCACACCTAGTGCTGTGCCAAACACCTCCTGGGCTGCCGAGTTGACTGCCTTCATTTGACTCCCAGTCTTAGTGACTTTCAGACCTAGTGATTCCCCCATCCTCTTAGCAACGAAGTTGTGGGTAGCACTCGTGTCAATCATTGCCATCAACTCCTTATTACTAAGCTCGATCTTCATATACATCAAGCAGGATTGCGAGGCACGTCTAGCTTGCACAACACTCACCAACTGTAGAGGATTGACATGAGAGGGGCCAACATCATTTAAGAAGCCACTCTCCTCAGCAACGATGGCACTTAGCTTCTGCTGCTTGGGGCACTCCTTGGCCCTGTGTGGTCCATTACAAATGAAACAACCCGAGTTAGTTTTGCTTTTACCTTGTTCCTGGATGACTTTGCCTTTTTCCTTGCCGCCACCATTGTGCTTATCCTTCTTGCCTTCTTTTTTCTTCTTGCCCTTGTCTTTGGGCCGCTTCCCAGTACCAGAATCAGGAGACTTGTTGATTCAAAAATCAACTAACCTATCAGCCACAGCCATCGCTGAAGGAAGGTCCTTCACACCTTGCCTTCTAAGCTCGAGTTGAGCCCAGGGTTGAGGACCGGATATGAAGTTGAAAAGCTTGTCCTCATCTGACATGTTTCGGATGTCAAGCATCAAGGAACTGAATTCCTTCACGCAGTCACGCACCGTGCCACTTTGCTTCAACTTCTTTAGGGACTCCCTCGCAACCCATGACGTGTTGCAGGACAAGAACTGGTCCTTTAACTCCTTCTTTAGGCTCTCCCACGTCTCGATCTTGGGCCTGCTTGCACTTGCATCGTCATCCAACCTAGTCTGCCACCACAACTTGGCGTCCTTGGCAAAATACATGCTAGTTATATTGACCTTCTTGTCGTCTGGCACTCGGGCAGTTTTGAAGTACTACTCTATATCCCAAAGAAAATTCTCGGTCTCTTTGGCATCCCTCAATCCCTCGAAGGCTTTAGGCTCTATTACCTTCATCTTGGTCGAGCCATCCATTACACCTCCCCCTGGTTGAGAGGCCACAGCCCTCTTAAGGATGACTATTGCTGCTGTCATCTCATCAAGCCGAAAAGCTGTGTTTGTAGAGGCCACCACCCTATGTTGCCGCTGCATATCGATTATGTACTGCTCATGGAACACCAACGTTTGGAACACGGTGAAATTTGGATCCTCCGGAAGATTATCGAGTACCTCAAAGAGCTTGACCACGGCTCACGTACAGCATCAAAACCCGAACCACCTACCATTGGTCGAACCTTTATGCTCTGATACCAGCTGTCACAGTATTAATTTTTTCACTCAAAATTTTACCTTGTGATGGCACTAAGTCACATTTAGTCTCAGCCAACCGCACACACACAAGGATTGCACAATGGAACTTTATAAGTAAGGTACACAACTTACACATTCAAAAGAGACACAAGAGCATACAGAAACCTTTCCCAACCTTTTATTTCTTAACTCAAATAATACAAAGGAACAATCACTTGAACTCTCAACAGTGTTTCATTCTTTTTCTTTGAGTGATTTCTCTCTCATTGAGTACAAATGACAAACTCATAGGGTCTATATATAGCTGACACCCCCAACTATCTAGGGCTTGGAGATAAACATTATCTCCCTAGGATCTCTATCGTGGCTGATAATCCTCATATTCCCACGATCTCATCCATGACTCGATCTTGATAGGCCTCATCTCCGATGATCATCCATCACTTGATCTCAATATTTCTTATCTACCCACGATCGTTTGCCATGCACGATCTGATCAGCATTATATTGATGCTCGACCAACCGGATATAGCCACACCTGCACGTCCCCACGTTCTATACATCATAGGAGACTCGGTGCCATGCAATGCCATATAGACTTGGTCAAGACCCAATCTCGTGTTTTGAGCCTCTTGGGCCAAGCCCATGTCCCATCTGATGGAGCCCACGAACATTTAGCCCATCATCCGTTGTCCAGTCCAAGCCTTAGTCCACATTGGGAACTATATGTAGGCCCGTGCCTATACTGACCCTCTCAGCTTTTACCTTGCTTCAAGGAGTGTCCAGTAACTCCAAAGTCTCATGCTAAAAATTGGTGCAAGGTGCCATCAACTCCCGCATGGTAGGTGCTTAAGGGGCTAACAGCCACGTGCATGGATCTAGTCCAATGCAAGCATTCCACGTTCATGTTTCGTGATTGGTAAGTCTGAGACGCAAGCATTTAGCTGTTGCCGACTCCTGACTCATGCACGCAACTGACCGAGTCCTCTGTTGGTTTATGGAAGAGATTCAGTTTGGTGTTTAAGCTAAAATCTCAATGTTGTATGTTGTTGTTTTAGTTCTCGTGTGGCAGAGAAGAACAAAACGAGAGAAGGATAGAGACTTACAAAATTGACAGCATAATCATCTTCTTTCATCGATCATAGGTTATACATAACATAGGAGAAAAATTACAAATTTGAAAATGGACATGAACTGATGGGATTACATAAACTGATAGATTTTACAAAAAGCAACATCAAATTTCAAACTTAAAGCTTAATAGTCAAACTAATTTGAACAAGCTAAATGATTACATGCTAAGTAAACTAACAAAAGGCTCCAAGGCATCTTCTGCAGTCCCATGTTAACTGAATTAACCAAACCTTCAGCTTAAACAAACAATCCCTCCAAAATGCATAGCTTGAGTTGCCAGACAGCAACACCAATCTCTGCTTCATCCTCTATAGCAAATTAAGATTACGCCAGGAATTCCTTGCCACAAAGTCATAATATTACTGACTGGACTGTGAGTTCTTTTCTTTTTTTTTTTTTAATTTCTATCCAAAAAAAAAAATTACGTGAGGAATTTGGCTTCTGTTGTCTTCTGGCTTAGTCATACATTCTGGATTTAGGTTGGGTTAGTATGAAATCCAGAGGTTCGTTCGCAGCACGAACCTTGCAACTCGTATTTATATTTTTCTTTTGTTTTTTTTTGGGCTTATGTTCATTAATTAGCAAAATACATACTAATGACACAACAAAAATTGACTTTTTATAGCATATCAAGTGAACTACAAGTAATAACCAACCATTTTTTTTTCTATTAGTTTTACTAATCTAGTATGCGCATATATAGTTACTTAGTTCAATTGAGCTTGACTTCTTTGTTATTCAATTGCTATTAGTTACTTGTATCTAATAATACTTTATTTTATCAACTATTAATTAAGTCTGTCGACCTTCAAATGGCTAGTAATTACTACTAGACAACAAACCAACTGAAGATCTAGACCATTTATATGATGATGACCCAAAGAAGGTCAATCAGTTGAACAACTTGGAGTTGAACAAGAGGGTAGATAATGGCGCTATGTATAGTAGCGTTAGGTGCAAGTAGACAGTCTGATTTGCCATGTAACCCTGATTGGGTGTTTTTTTTTTTTTTTTTGTAACATTCTATGACTTCAAATAAGTAATAATAAATAATAATATAATTTTTCTCTTTTTTTTTCTAATTAATTCAATCGTATCACTGTGTTACTACATCAAAACTAACTAAATAAAATTACCTAAGATTTTTTTTTTTGGTCAATTAAAATGACTACAAAGAAGAGTTGACTAATATCCAACAAAATATTGTCACTATTACACCTGCTCATATTTAAAGGTGTTTCCATTACACTTACTTTAAGACTGAAATTTATGATACTTCAGTGAAATGAGGCACTGAAACGTAAATATGTCACTTTATCAAGACCTAATTCTCAAACAGAACTCAAACTTACAAATTATCAGACCGAATATGCCCGTTTGTACTTGAACCCACACGTGATGGATAACTGAGTGCTTTCATACGGTCACTTGGGGATGAGTATTTAAATTAGGAAAAATGGACCAAATAACTAATTTTTGGACTTAGTTGGCACCTTCTCTAAAACTTCCTTAGCAATCTCTAGACAACCACATTTCCCATACATATCCACTAGAGCAGAACTAACAAAACCATCCAATGCAAACGTATATTTCACTAAAGTTATATATATATATATATATATATATGTCATGTCTATGTCTTAATGTATCTAAAATTGATGTGTCACTGCATCTATATTTATTGTATCTGTATCGTCACATTCGTGTCTGTGCAACCTTACTTATTTTCGACGCGCAAAAGACAAGTCATCGATAATGACAATCAGATAGAGTTAGAAGTCTTGAAATCTATGGTGTTTACAGTGGCATAGCCAATGGTTGTTACGCTACCATTGGATGGTAAGTTCACGCACTATGAGTGGCCCTATCTAGTCCAATTTTAGACTTAGAGATTTAGGGAGTGTTTAATTACATAAATGCAGAAAATGCTTGATGAGAAGGCAGACGCAGTTTTTTTTTTTTTTCGCATTTTTTATAAATCCATTTTAAATTACGTTTTCCTCAATTTTAATCCTCCCCAAAATCATAAATCCATCTTGTATCCCTAAATCGCTTCACTTCTACCCACCAGAATTGCCAGTCCCATGATTGAGGCAAGACACCACCGGCTTCGGGTTGGTACGGATAAGAGCCCACAAACATGACGTAAGCACAATGGATTGGAAACTTTCCTTAATCAAATTCAATCCTTTAATTATACGCAAAAACCAATAATAAATGGTAAAATATAAAGAGATTGTGAAAGAGCATATGGGCTCTCTAGACAAAGTCGACAAATCCATGAATGTAATGGAACGATGATTGAAGGGCAAGATGATGTGTAAAGAATGGCTAAGGGAAAACAAACCGCCCATCCTGTCCATCTCCTCATGCTTTTGATTAGTTGTCTTCGTTCATTTCTTTTTTTTTTTTTTTTTTGACGATTTTTTGAATTTTTTATAGATTTTTTAGATTTTTCTTTTCATATTTTTCATATTATTCTTAAAATTTGTAGATTTTTTTATTATATTTTTTGTAAAAATTTTCTATCTTTTAGAAAAATTTTGATTTTGTTTAATTGTGACGTAATAAAAAATATAAAAAAACTTAATACTGTTATTTAAATAATTTAAAAGTAAGTATAAAGTAATATTAGTTATTAAATAATTGAATTTATAAAAAAAATTATTAAATTATTAAAATTATTAAATAAAATTATATAATTATTTATTATTATTTAACTGAACCTATTAGTATTACTTTAAAAAATTAATGAAACGACACTTAATTTTTAATTTTTAGGATATCATATGCCACGCAGCTGCTACACCACAAAATGTACTGGAACATGGTCTTACTGGGTCGGTTTATGTTGGTGAAGTTATTATTATTATTATTTTTTTTGACGGAGTGAAGTTAATTTTGATTGTCCTAAAAACAATGGAACGCACTTTCTCGAAAAACAAAAAAAAAAAAGTCAATGGAACGCAGCGGATGGATTTTTTTATTTTCGCCCATACGACAAGCTTGAGGATGCGTACATGACGGTTAACGAGTATTCTAAGATGCTTCGTAAACATGACCAATAGCTCTAATTCCATGGAAAATTGGCCTGCATTTTCGTTAGACTTTTTTTTTTTTTTTTAAGTAATGATATATGTTGCAAAATCTACATCTTAAAATATTTTAAAATTTATAATTATAAAAAAAAATTATTAACTTTTTTTTTATTCGACAATGATATCACAAAATAGAGTTATTATACTCATCATTTTTTTTTTAGAACACAATTTGCTTATCATATTATTTTATTATTATTTATATATTCTTACTTAATATTTACTGTCAGTCACTTCCGCAGGACTAGTTTATTTTCCACCGGTAAGACAAGTTACTTTCGACACCCAAAAGTCAAGTCATTGCCAATTACAATCAGAGCTAGAAGCCTTGAAATCTACGGTGTTTACTGTGTAATAACCAATGGTTTTAAGGTAAGGTTGTCAGAATTGGACCGGTTATTGAACTAAAAATATTAGTGGGTTAACGTTCAACTGGTATTTAAATCAGTATTTATTAATATATATATGTATAAAAATAATTTTAAAAAATAATACTTATACATGATTATTAAATATTATTTTTTTATTTTTAAGGATTAAATTGAAAGTTTTGATAAATTTAAGACTAAATTGAAAGTTTTGATAAATTTAGAATTAAATTGAAAGTTTTAATTAAATTTAAAACTCAAATTATAATTTAAATAAACATTGGAATCAAATTATAATTTATAAAACTTTTATACTGATTTGAACCGGTTGAACTGGGTCCGATTTTTCACCGATTTTCGTCGGTTTTAATCGATTTTTGACCGATTCAGACCGATTTTGATCGGTCCAACTTAAGGGACAACAGTAATCATGAACCGGTCCGGACCTTTAGCCGGTCACCGATTGAACCGATCAGATCAATCGGTCCGAACTGATTTTAACAACATTGTTTCAAGGCGACCATTGCATAGCACTATCAGTTTCAAGCCAAATATTAAAGATTGAAGTGAAAGTAAATGAGAAAAAAGAAAAAAAGAAGTGAAAGTCAAGTCCGCTTAGCTTTTACGAAACGCGGAGACAGCTTCCAATTCCTACCCTGATGTGAATACCGGAGAATGATATGACCAGTCCTTTTGCCTGAAAAGTCTTCTCCAAGCTTTCGTCACAGCTTAGACCAAAAAAAAATTTAAAAAAAACGGAACATAAATTCAATCCCGTTTGGTTAAAAACAGATAAACATTGAACCAAAAAATGGTTCAACCCGACCTTTAGACCACATTATCCAAGGGTGAACCGAACAAGTATTGTTTTTTTTTTTTCAAAATATTAAATATAATTATATTTTTTTTATTAAAACTATATATATGCTTAAATTTTATATTAAAAATAGTTTACTTATTTTTATATAAATGAAAAAATAATAATTAGTTTTTTTAAATTATCTAATTAGTCTGACCCTTCTCCAATTGTTCAATTTTAAAAAGTTATTGCTTGAGTTGTTAAATGTTGTTCCAATTATAAACACCAAAATTAATAACAAATAATCGCATGGCCAAGTTGGGTGCTTTTTTTCTTTTTTAGTAACACTATATAGTTTGAAATAAGTAACAATAAATACTAATATAATCTCATTTAAGGATATCTAATAATTTATTTTTTAAAAAATAATTCAATTATTTAACAGTTTATATCATTCTGTTGCTATTTTAAAATTAGTTAAGTGAAATTATCAAATTTTTTTTCCTTTTTTTTTTTGTAAATAAAAATGACTACGAAAAGGAGTTGACCCATATCCAACAAAAAATTGTCACTATTACACCCCCTTGTATTTAAAGGTGTTTCCACTATACGTACGTCAAGGGTGAAAATTATGATACTTAAGTGAAATGTGGCGCTGGACCGTAAATATGCCACTTCATCGAGAGCCAATAGCTCAAAGAACTAATTTTTGGAAAAATGGACTAATTTAAATTAGGAAAAATGGACCAAATAACTAATTTTCGAACTTAGTTGGCATCTTCTCGAAAACTTCCTTATCATTTTCTAGACAACCAGATTTCCCATACATATCCACGAGAGCAGAACTAACAAAACCATCCAATGCAAACCCATTTTTCACCAATTCCTTATGAATCCGTTTCCTTCTTTCCAAATCCAACAACCTAGCGACACGATGCAAGTGCAATTGTCAGCGAAACTGTATTAGGCTCAAACCCAGATTCCTCCTCTTCTCAAACAATTCTAATGCCTTGTCAGCTCTCCTATTTTGATAATAACAAGAAATAACAGTATTCCATGTTATCACATCTCTTTCGGGAATTTCATCAAAGAACTCTATAGCATACCCAAATAGATTGCATTTTGTATATATTCCAACAAGAGAGCTAGCAACAAAAATATCATTCACAAAACCAGATTCTATCAAAAGGGGACGAACTATTCTACCATAGCTAACTCTACCTAATACACCACAAGCTTTTAACACACATGGTTAGGTAAAACAATCAGGGTCCAAATAAGGGTCATGAAATAACTTCTCAAAGAGTTCAAGCGATTCAATGTACATGAAATTCTTGGTGTAAAGAGCCATAAGGCCATTCCACTGAGAGATATCAAATGGATTTTCAATACTTTCGAAAACTAGATTGGCAGAGTCATAGCATTGACGATGGACATAAAAGTCGATAAGGTTCTTGCACAGGGCAATGTTGTTTTGCAATCCTAGAGTCAACATTTTTTGATGGACTTGCTTTCCATGTGGTAATGACCTAGAACTAATGCAGATTTTCAAGAGAGAGAATAGCTTTGTTGTAGTGTCCATTCAAGGAAGTGAATGATTATTTTCTTGTGAGATGCTTAAAAAGATTTCCATCAATTGCTTTATCTTATTTTAAAGTTGTAAAATGATTGAATAAAAAGTAACGAATGCAAACCAAAAGAGCAAATTTCCAAAAGAATGATTAGAAAGAAAGCATTTTTTTCCGACAACTTTAAAATGATTGTTAAAAAAGTAATTAGTGCAAACTAAAAGAGCGAATTTCCAAAAGAATGACCGGAAAGAAAGCATTTTTTTCCCACTAATTACAACAATGACTTGACTGGAATTTTTAAAAGGAATGAAAGTGGGATTTTCATACAGAGTGTTTGAAAGTGATATAAAATATTAAATAGTTAAATTTAAAAAATAAAAAAATATATATTTAATTAAATACTGTTACATAAAACTGTATTCACCCAAAATTTTTTGCCTGGTTATGGAATCAACCGAACTTTATACCTTTTTTTTTCCCAACAAAACATTCGCCAAAAAGTCTCAAAACTTTTTATTTCGCTATTTTTTTTTCATGCTTATTACAGCGTATGTTACTAAAGGAACAACCAAAAAAAAGAAAAAAAAAAAAGGGAAAAGCCGATAAACTAAAACCATCGCCTGTTGCAGTCAATAACATTGGTTTGCTTTTCTCATTCACATGCCAACCGCCAAAAAAAAAAAAAAAAAACAGAGAGAGAAGAAGAATCTGAGGAAAAAGGAGAACAATTTAAATAGAAACTTGATATCAAAAAAAAAAACTCTTTTTTTTTGACATAAATAAGAAAAGAAAATTTCTAATTTAACTCATGTTTTTTAGTAAACATAACTCACTAACAATATTCAACCATATACATAAGTAATGTTCGATTTAGGAGAATATTCAATTTCTGCAGCCCCAATGCCTTGTTCTGCGGTTTGGTCTCACTCTGAATGTCCTCAAGAACCAATCATATTTCCATGTGGTACAATGAGCTCGATCGCTACTCTAACCAGCAGCCCACAGGCATAGCCCCTCACAACAGGTTTCCAACCAAAGGTAAATGGAGAACGCCATTCTTCACCTTCTTCAAAGCCTAAAGATGAAGGTGGCAAGGCCTATGAATTCTTGCATTTCCTCAACAGAGGGCAGCCACACAAACCAGAGTTTCCCTCATACGAGGAGTTGTCAAATGTGTCAAATTGCTCCCTTCCTGGTATAGGCCCTATCAGATTGTTGTAAGACACATTAAAGACAGCAAGAAAGCCTAATTGTATTAGTTACTGGGGAATCTCCCCTGACAGTTTGTTCTTAGAAAGATCTAATGACTCAAGCTTTGTAAGGTTCCCCAAGGATGAAGGGATGCTGCCATTAAGGATATTGTGTTATTACAGCAATTTAAGAGAGTATTTGCAGAGAACATAAACTGAGAAGAGGGATAATGATAAATGGATACCAAATTTTTTATTCAACATTGTTTCAAATACATAGTTTTTCATAGCTTGTAGCCATAATCAAAGCCTAAAACATAGCTTATCAATCATAGCTAACTTTTACAAATAGAGTGGGCTAGTGAGGGAGCCAACTCTTTGATGGCTACATAAAATAAAAAAGGACAGCAAGTACAACTGTCCCATTAACCATGCTTAATCATAAAGCAACCAAACTAAACATCAACTTAGTCTAGTTACAACTAAGCATTACATTCAAACTAGAGTACATAACCAAAACATTTAAAGTCTTCAACACAAAAAGCTTTTCCCTCCAAGCATCTTCATTGCTCTTGCATATTCCACAGCAACCAAAAAACTAACTCTGAACTTGACGTGGCCTGAACAACAAAGAAGCTAATTAGCTTACATTCTCCTCCTTAGATTCCTTGGTGTTCATGCCCATTTTCAACCTCAAATACTCAAACTTGCTTCTTGTTAGAGGCTTGGTCAGAATATTAGCAATTTGCTGCTCTGAACTGCAGTGTGTCAGCTTCACTTCACCTTCTTGTTGCACTTCTCTAACATAGTGATAATTAATCTTAAAGTGCTTGGTCCTTCCATGAAAGACAGGGTTCTTAGATATTGAAACAGCTGATTGATTATCGACCTTAATTTCTGTGGCTTGAAACTGATCATGCTTCAAGTCCTAGAGCATTTTTCTCAACTAGATTGCATGATTAACTGCAGCAACAACAACAATGTATTCTGCTTCTGCAATGGATTGTGCAATCACATCTTGCTTTCTTAAATACTAAGTAAACACACCTGAACCCATGGTAAAAAGATACCTAGAGGTGCTTTTCATATCATCACTGCTCCTAGCCCAATCACTATCTAAGTACCCTATCAGCTGCAGATTTGAGTTGCTATCAAACCAAATACCAAACTGAGCTGTACCTTTCACATATCTCAATATTCTTCTTACTGCATTGTGATGTTTCTCACTTGGAGCTTGCATAAATCTGGACAGAAGGCTTGTTGCATACATGATGTCTGGCCTGGTAGCTGTCAAGTATAACAAGCCTCCAATTAGACTTCTATAGCTTGTGAAATCTGTCTTCCTTGCTCCATCTTCTTTACACAACTTCTCTCCTGGGTTCAGTGGAGTTGGGACAAGTTTGCAATCAAACATATTGTATTTCATCAGCAAATCATTGGCATACTTCATTTGATTAATGAAAATGCCACAGTTTGATTGCATGACCTGCATTCCCAAAATGAAATTCATTTTTCCTAGATCAGTCATTTCAAATTCATTCTTCATTTGTGCTTTAAATTCAGCAATCATAGTCTTGTCACTACCAGTGATTCAACATAAATAGAAACTATCATCAAATCTTCCTTTCTTTGCTTGGTGTGCAAAGTAGCCTCATTTTGACTCCTTATGAAACCTGATTGCAATAAACAAGTGTCAATCTTACTGTACCAAGCCTTGGGTGCTTGTTTAAGCCCATAAAGGGCCTTCTTCAAGACACAGACTTTGTCCTCAGCTCCCTTGATAGTGAAGCCTTCACGTTGTTTAACAAAAATCTATTCCTCAAGTGTTTCATTGAGGAAGGCAGTCTTAACATCTAGCTAATACACTAACCAACCCTTTGCTGCAGCCATAGCAAGTAACAACCTGATGGTATCATGTCTAGCTACTGGAGGAAAGGTTTCAGTATAATCAGCTCCAAATTGTTGGGAATATTCCTTCACAACCAATCTAGCTTTTAGCTTGATTGTAGTGCCATCTGGATTTAGCTTGACTCTATATATCCATTTGAGTCCAATGACTTGTCTTTTGGCTAGCCTATTCACCAATTCCCAAGTTTGATTCTTTTGGATCATCCTCATCTCCTCCTTCATTGCTTCAATCCAATCAGGAAAATGAGAAGCTTCAGCAAAGCTAGTTGGTTCAAGCATTGAGACATTTGCTCTTTCATATATCTCAGCTAGAGATCTTGTTCCTCTCACTAGATCATCATCAAATTCTGTAGTTTGATCAATTGTCTCCACCAAATCTGGTGCATGTGAATTGGAGCTTGAGCTTGCAATCATCTCTTTGCTGCTCACTTCACTTTTACTCCAATCCCATTTAGCATATTCATCAAATTTCACACTTCTACTCAAAATAATTTTCTTATGCTTCAAGTTATACACCTTATAAGCTTTTGACTGTGTACTGTACCCTACAAAGATACCAGTATTAGCCCTTTCATCAAGCTTATCTCTTCCAGCTTCAGGTACAAAAGTGTAACATACACAACCAAACACTTTTAGCTGCTTTAGTGAAGGCTTTGTCCCAAACCAACTTTCATAGGTTGTTCTTCCTTTTAAGGCTTTAGTTGGGAGCCTATTCAAGAGGTAATTGGCAGTGTTTACAGCCTCTGCCCAAAAGGGCTTTGGCAAATCCTTGTCAAACAACAAACATCTTGCCATTTGCATCAAGGTCCTGTTTTTTCTTTTATAAACCCCATTTTGCGGTGGGGTATATGGGACAGTGAGCTGATGATGTATTCCAAATTCTTCATAGAACTTGTTAAACCTTGAAGCTGTGCACTCAGACCCATTATATGTCCTTATGCACTTGATTTCACCGCTAACCTGCTTCTCTATCCATGCCTTGAACTTAAAGAACACTTCTGAAACCTCTGACTTGAGCTTCAAGAAGTAAATCCAACAGAACCTTGTCCTATCATCAATGAAAATGATGAAGTACTTACTCCCATTTAAAGAAAGAGAGCTCATTGGTCCACACACATCACTGTGGATCAATTGTAGCTTCTCTGTTGCTCTCTAGGCTTGGTTATTTGGAAAGGAATGTCTTGATTGCTTTCCCTTTTGACACACTTCACACATTGAGTCATTCATGTTTATAACAGGCACATCAACTGCTATCATGCATACTCCTTAATGAGCTACAACTGGAGTGCCCCAATCTTTTATGCCATAAAACATTCTCATCAACAGCACCAGCATAAGCTGTACAGATAGGCTCATTCCAGTTCACAGCCAAACTCTTGTTCTTCATTTTAACAAGCAGCACAACATGCCCATTTGGGTCTAAAATGGTACAAGCTTCATTTTTAAACAACAATTAATACTTCTTTTCAAGTAATTCACCTACACTTAACAAGCTTTGGTCAATTTTTGGGACAAACAACACATCAGGAACATATTTAATACCCATTGGAGTGTCAATGGCAACAACACCTTTTCCCTTCACTTCCAAAAATTCACCATTACCAATTCTGACTTTAGATTGAAAAGAAACATGCTAGATATGTCACTAAAAAATTTAAAAGTGGTAAACTGTTATTTTTAAAGTTAATGGTACATTTATTATTTTACAGTTTTTTTTTTTTTTGTATATTAACCCATTTTTTTTCATTCTTATTCCAGTGTATGTTGCTAAAGAAACAACCAAAAAAAGATTAAAAAAGGGGGAAAAGCTGATAAACTGAAAATGTAGCCTATTGCAGTTCATAACATTGGTTTATTGTTCTCACACGTATGCCAACAGCAAAAGCAAAGGAAGAAGTAACTGAGGACAACGGGGAACAATTTAAATAGAAACTTGAACTATGGAAGAACTTTCTTTTTTGTCATAAATTAGAAAATGAAATTTCTAATTTCATTTATTTTTTAAGTAAGTACAGCTAACCAATAATATTACATCACATGTGTAAGTAATGATAATATTTTTGATGTCGTAAATGTTTGCATAAGGAAAGCATTCAGTTTCTGCGACCCCGGTGCCTTGTTCGACGGTGTTGTCTCACTCTGAAGGTCCTTAGGAACCAGTCATATTTCCATGTGGTCACAATGAGCCCGATCACTAGTCCAACTAGTAGCCCACAGGCGTAACCCATCACAACAGGTTTCCAACCAAATGGAAATGAAGAACCACCCTTTTCACCTTCTTCAAAGCCTGAAGATGAAGGTGGCAAAACCTCTGAATTTTTGCATTTCCTCAATAGAGGGTTGCCACACAAATCCGAGTTTCCCACGTACGAGGAGTTGTCAAATGTGTCAAATTGCTTCCCTCCTGGTATAGGCCCCGTCAGATTGTTGTAAGAAACATTAAAGATAGCAAGAAACCCCAATTGTATTAGTTGCTGGGGAATCTCCCCTGACAGTTTGTTTTTAGAAAGATCTAATGACTCTAACTTTGTAAGGCTCCCCAAGGATGAAGGGATGCTGCCATTGAAGATATTGTTGGAAAGATTCAACAAGCGAAGGCTGCAAAGACTTCCAATAAGTTCTTGAATTTCTCCTTCAAATTTATTACCTGAGAGATCAATGGCAACGAAGTATTCTAGAATTTTAGAATATTCTCGCTCCACTCCTTTGTTTGTTATTGACATTGAATATGCAAGAGTGGTGAATGTTTCACCAAAAAAAAAAGGAATGCTTGTCTGCATATAAGATAAACGATCCACATCCACCAATTTCATCGCCTTCCAATTGACAAGGTACTGTGCTGGCAGCTGGCCTGACAAATTGTTTTGAGAGAGATCGATGATGCGCAACATTGGGAATTGATCAGAAAAATTTGCTTGATGGTTGTCCAACCTACCATAAAACCTGTTAGACCGCAAAATGAGAACTTCCAGCTCTTTAAGTGCCCCCAACCAAGCGGGGAACACGTCTTCGATTTGATTTTTCCCAACATCCAAAAACTCCAGCCTTGCACAGTTGGCTAATGACTTGGATAGACCCCCCTCCAAACGATTCTGGCCTAGCTTTAGCATTTTCAAGTTGCAGTCTTTTTGAGGTGTTGACAGAATCTTGCCTTGAAATTTGTTCCCCGCTAAATCAAGCACCTCAAGAGAATTACTTAAATTCCCTAAACATTGAGGAAGCACGCCGCTCAAATTGTTGTGGGACAAATCAAGGACACTAAGAGATTTAAGACCACAGAAGCTTGACGGAACTTCGTCGCTGAAATTATTTCCTGACACGCGGTAGTCCCTGATAGTTGGTGGTGGTATTGGAAGTGAACCTTGCAACATGTTGTCGCTTAGGTCTACAGAAACCAGTTGAACCCATGCAGTCAATTTTACGGAGTGTCCTACATTGGTGAGGACATTGCCATAAAGATCCATAAACTGCAAGGTATCCTTACTAATCCTCCACATCCATCCAGGCAATGGTCCATGAATGTTGTTCTGGCTCAAGTCCAGGTAGCGCAACTCATCTTGATCGCGCAGGAAGTCTGGGAATTGGCTCAAATTGCAATATCCAAGTCCTAAAGCAACGAACTTTCCAAGAGTGGTGTTAGTATTCACTTTTGCGCGTACTGATAGCTGGTTTCCTGACAAATGCAAACGAGTCAATTGTGGGAGCATGTCCAACTTGACAGTTCCACTTAAGTTATTCGCTCTTAGAGAAAGGCTATCGAGGCTTCTGAGTTGGAAGATTGAACTCGAAATTGGTCCCTGCAAATTGTTATCTCGAAAATCTAAAACAGTAAGTTGGGTCAAATTCAGAAGCCAAGCTGGGATCTCACCAGTCAGTTGACAGTTTGGCAAAGATAAGAAGTTAAGTTGGGTTAGATTGGTAAAATAAGAGGGAATCTCGCTGTTTAAGCGTAACCCATAAAGTTCCAGAAAGGTAAGTTTGGTTAGCTTGTCAATCCATGACAAGAAGGAAACGTGTGGAACTTCGAATGGGTTTCCCCAAAGGTCCAAAAAATTAAGTTGCGTGAGATTTTCGAATGAAGCTGGAATCTTTCCAGAAAAGCCACTTTGCCAAGTATCAAATTGTTCCAAGGAGAGAAGGTTGCCAATAGTAGTGGGAATCTCTCCCGTGAAACTTGTTCCACCAAGTAATAATGATAAAAGTGAACTGCTCACGTTAAACTCAGGCAACTGACCGGCAAGATCTCTGTTCTCTGTCAAGTCCAAGAATTGCAAGTTTGGCAATTGAAAGATTGTTGGAGGAAATTCACCGTATAATTGGCAACCTGTCAAACTAAGCGATGTCAAAGAGGACAAATTGGCCAATATATCAGGCACAGAAGACGAAATGTAGACTCCATGGAGGTGGAGAACTTCCAGGCTGGTTAGATTCTTAAATAGTCTTCTAAAAACTGCTTTCTCAAGTGCTAGTTTATGAGACATAGATAGATCAAGAGAAACCAACTTTGACAATCCCGAGATTTCAGATGGAATTGGGCCAGAAAACGCAGAAGATGAAAGGTTAAGATAAGTTAACCTGGAAAGATGGCCTAAACTTGATGGTATTTGCGAATAATTAAAGTCATTGTCAGCCAGATTGAGGGTGCGTAAATGAAAGAGATGGAACAGGCTACTTGTTGACTTGATGAAACCATGGAGACAACTACTACTGAGGTCAAGGCCAATCACATGACCAGTGCTGTTATCACATTTGATGCCATCCCAATAACAGCAATCGCCAGCACGTCCTCCTTGGAGTTTCCAAGTTTCAACCTTTGGATAAGCCCCCGGATCAGCAGAGGCGAACTTGTCGATCACGAAGCTTTGTTTGAATTGCAACAGGGCAAGACTCTCGTGATCGTGGCAAAGTGGACGTTGACCTAGTGAAGAGGAGGCTGAAATGGATAAAACATGAAATAAGGAAGAGAAGAGCAAGCCTAAGATAACGAACATGGATAGAAAAGATGATGATTTCATTTCCATGTTGTTCAAAGTAATTTACTTAGCACTTTGGTTTCTCGGAAGAAGGTTGATGACGATTTTTATAGGTAACACTGCACTCTGTAGGTATAAAATTTGAACGCGAGAGATTTCATAACAAATTTTGACTTTGGCGGTGACATAGACCATACTTTATAGGCACCCATGGAAACGACATCACTGAGTGGATTAGTGCAACCTTAATTTTGACTAGCAAAAGACAAGTCATCCTTAATCACAATCAAATAGAGTTAGAAGTAATAAAAAAATATAAAAAAAATTTAATATGATTATTTAAATAATTTCAGAATAATTATAAAATAATATGAATTATTGAATAATTAAATTTATAAAAAATAAAAAAATTGATAAACTATTATAATCATTGAATAAGACTGTGTAATTATTTATTATTATTTATATAAAATTATTAATATTATTTTAAAAAATAATGACATAACATTTAATTTTTAAAATATCATCTGCCAGAAATCATAGCTGCAACGCTGCAAAATGTAATAGGACATGGGCAAGGGGGGACAGTTGCCCCTTCTGAACTTTTAAGTTATATATATTTTTATGTGACAAATAACCAGCAATTGATACTTAGCCCAGTGGTTAACGGCCCCCCCCCCCCCCCTCCCCCCACAAAAGTCGCAGGTTCGGGCCTTTAAAACCACTTTTCAGTTTGTTTTCTCTCTTTTTGGTTTTTTTTTTTTTTGTAACAACTGGTTTGGTTATCTCAAAATCATCATCTTCTTCCAACGTTGTAAAAACCGGACCGGTCATTGAACCGGAAAGTTTAGTGGTTTAAGGTCCAACCGGTTCAACCGGTTTAACCGGAAATTGAACCGGTAAAACCGGTATTTAATATTAAATATATCAAAAATAAATATTTATATACATTACACATAAAATTTATATGTAAAATGTAATATTATAATATATATGTATGTATTGAAATATTTATATTTGTAAATTTAAAATAAATGATTAACAATTTATTATAAGATAAAATTAATAAATTAAGAAAATTAATAATTATCTTAAAAAAAAAGAGAAAATAGTAAACGTTAATATATTAGTTATATATGATGATGTATAGATTATGTGAGAAGTATGAGAAAATAATAAGTATATAAAAAAAAAGAATTTACAATAAACTACAAGTTGGTCCAGTGGTGTGAGACTCTACTTTCTTTTTAGAGGTCAGGGGTTCAAAACCCAACTCTTACAAAGTAGTGTAAAATTTTTTAAAATTATTAAATTCGGTCAACCCGGTCAAACCGGGACCGGTTCACCGGTCCGACCGGTTGAACCGGTCCGTTGACCGGGTTTTGACCGGTCCGATCTAATGTCACTTTAAGGGTATAACCCGGACCGGACCTCTGACCGGTCACCGGTCCGACCGGTTGAACCGGCCGGTCCGGTCCGGGTTTAATAACATTGTCTTCTTCTTCTTCTTTTGTTTTTTTTTTGCTTTAGATTCTCACATGTTATACATTTATTAAAATTATTTTACAATTATGAAAAAACCAAGCCCCTTTGCTTGTCTCAAAATCTTTTTTTTTTTCTTTGGATTCTCATATGTTATGCATATATTAAAATCATTTTCAATTATTTTAAAATTATGAAAAAACCAAAGCCCCCTTTTGATTTCTTTTTGGTTTTTTTTTTTGCTTTTGAATAGCGACTGTTTTGCTTCTCTCAAAATTATTTTTTTTTTCTTTGGATTCTCATTTGCTATGCACTTATTAAAATTATTTTTATTTATTTTAAAATTTTGAATAAAATTTTCTTATATAAATACCAATAATATTTTTTAAAATATTTTTCTATTAAAGAAAAGAAGTATTTGCAATGGATATTATTAAAAGAGAAAAATTTGAGAATGCTTTTGTATATTCAAAGTATATTCGTTAATAAAATTGACTTCAATTTGATTAGATATAATAGTTATAATAAACAATTTTTTTGTTGTTTTTACAATGAACATAATAATAAAAATATTATACAATCCCATTATAAATAAATGACTAAATAATTAAATTGTTGCTTATATAAAAATGCATTCAATTTTGTTAAAAAATTTAAAACATTTGAACAGATAGGATATTATTATAATAGTTATTACTCTAAATAATTAATATAATTTTTTATTTTTATCATATATATTAGTTTTGTAACTTTTGTCACTGTATTTGTAAATATACAGTTTTCCCCCTCTCAGATTTTTTTCTGAATCTATCCCTGGACATGGGTACTGGGTCGATTTATGTTGGTGAAATGAATTTTGATTGTCCTCAAAACAATGGAACGCATTTTCTCGAAGAAAACAAAAGGTCAACAGAACGCAGCGGATGGATTTTTTCATTTTCGCCCATACGACAAGCTTGAGGATGCGCACATGACGGTTAACGAGTCTTCGAAGATGCTTCGTGCAAGCGACTAATAGCGAGAGGTCCATGGAAAATTGACCTGCTTTTTAGCTAGACCTTTTTTTTTAATGTGTAATAATATATATCTTAAAATTTATATTACAAAATATTTAAAATTTATGATTATAAAAAAAATTATTAATTTTTTAATTTAATAGTGTTAAAAAAATTTAATAATACTTTTTATTATTATAAATTTTAAATATTTTATTATACAGTTATTAAAATATTTATTATTATTCTTATTTTTTTTGGTGAATCAAAAGATTTTAACTCACTAGCCTACCTCATTTTTTTTTTCTATGTCACGAGACAAGTTGATTTTCCACCGTGACTCGTGAGACAGACGCTTGACTTTGGTCACAAATTCCACTTTTCCATTCTCGAATTCCAGTGTGCGTGTATGCTACGAAAAATAGAGACAACCAATCGATCGAAGGTTGAGGGTAGGTTGATTGTGCGACGACGAGGTGGCAGTGGCGGTGGATGGGAAGTGGTGCAGCAGCGGGAGGAGGAGTTCGTTTCGGATAGTCGTGTTAGCAGCACTAGATATTCTTTATTTTATTTAATTTTTTTTATTTTAGTTAAATCTTTTCAATTTAATTTTAGGATGAAAATTTTGGGATTAGGGTATGAGTTAACTATAATTCAAATAGTTATTGAATTTGTGTCCCGGGTTTGAGTTTGATTTTTGGTGACCCAACTTATCCAAACATCCAACTGATTCTTAATCTCATATCTCCGTGTTACCCTAATGAAAAAGTAAGGGATTTAGACAAAAAAAAAAAAAAAGTAGAGGATTAAATTTCCCAAGCATATACTTAACCACATTGAACATTTTGTGGGAGAATTGAATTCATGAGTTATGGCATGATAATGAACAATCTTTTTCATCACAAAATCATAATTTTTGTGACTCTTTCCTTTTAAAAGTAAATAGATAAAGGAGATGTTACAAGTCATGGGAAACAAACTTACACCCTAATGTTGCACCAACGGTATGTTTAATCTCATCACTTTACTTGACACAACTTCAAGCCTATGGGCCAAGTTGTTAATCACTTCAAGTGGGGATACCGGAAGATGTTGATGAGGTCCTCAGTGGCCTTTCTTCTTTTTCACATGGCGATGACTTGACTTGCCAATATACTTACGTCCAGACTTGGAAATGGCTTATTGAATTGGGAATGGAATTTTTGTATTTAACCCTTTTTTGATGGAAATTTTGTATTTAACCCTTTTTTTAAGGCTAAAAACAAATGTATTTTTTTGGATCCCCCAAAAAAAAAAAAACAAATGTATTTATTGTAAGAAAGAAAAGCTTGACTTTGGATGTAAACTCCTCTTAAATATTAATGGACAGAAAATACATAGATATTAAGTGGAATTTGGAATATTTATTACGACTTGACTCTGTGTAAACATGTGTAGTTCTGGCAACAAAGAAAACTTGACTTTTATACAGGAGAATTAAGTGTTTTATAGGTTAGTTTATTACATAGAAGGATCTCTGCGTGTAATTTCTTGACCTGACCCATCTCCAACAAGAAGCCGTGGATACACTTCTCGATAATGGAATTCGCATACAACCAATGAGGGACGGTCGTCATAAAATTTACAAGTCGTTTCCAGATGCAATTGAAGGCAATGATGATAGATTTCGCGAGACCATAATTGTCGTAGGTCCCTCACTTTTATTACATTGATGTTTTAGAGGCGTTATCACCATCAGCTCCAAGCTTTGAAGAAAATGAGGCCACAGGCTTTCAGACTGAATTTGGTGGGAATTTGGAAAGTAGTTGTGATTGGATATGTCAATGGACTCTTGGCCCCTTGGGTGGGTTGGCAAGTGGGCAAGTCTGTTCTCAAGGAAATATGAATGGTTTATGAAGACTTTCAGGATTAGAACACCAAAAAGGATGAGGAAGAAGCCATGTAGGAATTGAATTTTTTTTAAGTTTAAAGTCCCACAAAGAGTGTCTGGCATTTGTAGCACAAAATTGGGTACATCATCATTCATCATCAAATCTTCTGGTTCCAAATATGAGACTTGGCTTTAAAAAAAAAAATGTCAAGTAAAAACATTTGAGACTATTCATAGTTATTTTCAATCGTATTTATACTTTTCTAATATGTTCCGGTTGTTTCATTTTTGTTCTAATTAACCCTTTAATCATAAATAAATAAAATAATAATTTACATCCCATAAAATTTTTTTTGTCACAAATTCAACACATGTCAAAAATCTTGTCAAGTAACTCAAATAGAAACCAACACATAGGCTGATATGAAAAAAGAAAAGAAAAGAACAGAAAATAAAATATGAAACAGAAAAGAAAAGAAAAATTAAGTGGTTAAAAAGACAAAGATGCCAGCTATAATTGTAGGGGATTAGTTGGATATAATTAACCATTTACAATATAATTAACTGATCCCCTAAATCCCTAATTTTCAAGTAAATATCAGACAAAGTAGCTGCTTTCTCTGCCAAAATTCACAAAAATTCAAAATGGATGTCGGCATTCTTCCAATCTAAAGCTCCACAGAAAACATCAAAAAAAAAAAAAAAACCAAAACTGTAAATAGAAAAAATTAAATTCGAAGATAATTGAAGATTTGCTTCCCTATTTCCCCTACAAAGAAGAACCAAAATTATTCCAATCTCACATAAATGCGCAAAACTGTGAATGGATCTGGAACGTACATGATTCTGTAAGAGAGAATCCTTGTCGCCAAAGGATTTCAACTTTCTTCGTTTTGAAGAAAAAAAAAAATTGGGCTGTTGATTTGTTGATCAACGGAAGATAAAGTTCCTGTGAGTGTTAAAGTTAATTCTAATTTAATACTTAATTATTATTTGAGTAGAATTCGGATTATTTAATCTTTTTCATTATTTGAGTAAAATTAGGATTTTAGTTGTCGTTAGTACATAAGAACATGTTGTCGTTTTTATTATGTGTACTTTTTATTATTGTTGTGTGACATTATTCAATTAATAAAGTAGTAGCGTTAAGTTCATTAAATTTAACAGCAGCATCAGAGCTTGTCGATTCGGAAGTCACCGTCACCAAATTAAGTTTCCGATCCGATTGATTGAAAACAAGGGTTGATCACAAAATTTTGTTGAGTTTGTTCGAGTTCATAGTCAACAATTTAGAGCGTCAGATATCAGAGCAGATATTTGATCTGAAATGAAGAAAAAGACACCACTAGCAAAGTCATTGAAGCTCTGCTGAAGTCTCGTCAGATCACCGCCGGAGCTACCAAGCACTGCTGCATGCACTACCATCTAGTGCCGTTCAAATTGCCGGAAGCAGTCTCCTACACCGCCGTCAGCCGATCTTTTCAAATGTGGTGCCCATGCGCCGGAAAAAGCTCCAAAAACTCGTGGATCTACGAAGAACTGACGCTCTAGCTGCCCACGTTCTGCACTAGAAAACGACTCATCTGCCGCCATTGCAAGTCGAAACTACTAAAAATCGACTCCTTGGCCACAAATCTTCTTTCCCCAACCTCTGACACTCTGGCTTGTCGCTGGAAAGTAACCGAACAAAGTCGTCCCTCCATTTATTTCATTTTTGTCCAACGTTGTTTTCAACGCCCCGCCACTACTCTCAGCTGTCCTCACCACCATGTGCTACAAAAGCCGTCAGTAGTCTTATTGTTGGCCGGAGTTTGCCATCACGTTGCCGGCACTGATTCCTTTGATCAGTTGTTGTTTTTGTGAATGCGAGGCGTTTAAGTTCTTGAATGATGAAAAAAGAAAAAAAAAGGGCAGATCATAAAATAAAAAATTGTAGTGATGAATTTCAATATAAATGACAGTATTCCAGTTTCAATTCCCGTTTTTGATGGAAAACATTACAATCGATGGCGTGTGTAGATGAAAATTTTATTTGACTACAACGAGTTGCTCCGTGTTGTTGAGAACGGAGTTGAAGAGCTTGCTGCAGATGCAACACAAGGACAATGGACAACTCATCGAGATACGTAGAAGAAAGATAAAAAGGCGTTTTATTTCATTCATCAGGCGGTGAATGATGATAATTTTGAGAAGATTACAGAAGTAACTTCGTCAAAGCAATCATGAGACATTTTGACGACATCTTTTCAAGGTGCAGATAAAGTTAAGAAGGTGAAACTCTAAACTTTACGACGTCAGTTTGAGTTCTTGCAGATGGAAGCCTTAAAAACAGTTTTAGTTTAGATTAGCAGAGTTTTCGTCCTGACGAATCAGATGAAGATCTATCGAGAGTAGTTGAATGATCAAGTTAAAGTTGAGAAGATTTTGCAGACACTCACACTGCGATTTGAGCACATCATGGTTGCAATTGAAAAAGTACATGATTTGTCTCAGATGTCAATTGATGTATTAACGGGTATGTTGCAAGCTTACAAACAGCGTATGAATGAAAAGCGCATTGAGAAGCCAATAGAACAAGCCCTTCAAAGTCAAACTCCCAGCAAAAGTGAGTAGAGTGATCAATCAAAGTTGAGGCAAATATCCTCTCATGGAAGAGGAATAGGACGAGGACATGGTGGATCCTATAATAATCGAGGTCGAAGAGGTCACTACAATAATTATGGAGCTGCAGATAATCATCAAAAGAATTCAAACCCAACAAACAGAGCTCATAGTCATGGTCGAGGTTAAAGAAGAGGTCAAAGTAAAAAAAGGTAAGACAAATCTAATTTGAGTGTTACTCATGCCATAAGCATGGTCATTACTCTTGTGATTGCTGGTCGAAGGAGAATAATCAAACTACTCACTATGGATAGGAAGAAGATAGTGATGGAAATCAAACCCTCATGATGATTACCGCAACCACTAAAACACTAAATTACAACACATGGTTCCTGGACTTTAGATGCACAATCACATGTGTAGAAAGAAGGAGCTTTTTGTTGATCTTGATGAGTCAATTCACTCTACAGTCAAATTTTCTAATGATAACATTGTTTCATTGATGGGAAAGGGGCGAATTCTCATCAAGTTGAAGAACGGAGACCACAATTACATCTCAAATATGTTTTATGTTCCAGATATGAAGAGTAACATTCTCAATTTAGGCCAGTTGCTTGAAAAGGAGTATAATATTACGTTGTATAATAACTGTCTTTCAATTACTGATGACAGAGGCGCACTTATTTTCAAATCCCCTCAGACGAAGAATCAGATGTTTCGAGTTGATATTGTTACAAATGTTTACACATGTCTTAGTGCTGTTGTGAAATATGAGTCTTGGTTGTAGCATTTTTGGTTTAGTCATCTGAATGTTTGCAGTTTGAAACTGCTTGCCCAGGATAATATGGTGAAAGATTTGCCCAAGATAGATCATCTAAATCAAATATGTGAGGCTTGTATTTTTGCAAAGTAGAGCAAATTGCCTTTCATGAAAATGAGAACTTGGTGAGCAAGGCATTGACTTTAGCTTATTCACTCTGATGTTTATGGCCCAATGAGTGTTCCATCAGTTGGGAACAATAGATATTTTTTCATATTCATTGATGATTTTTCAAGGAAGACTTGGGTATACTGCTTGCAAAAGAAGTCTGATGTATTTGATTGCTTTAAGAAGTTTAAGGCATTTGTTGAAAGACAAAGTGACTGTTATATAAAGGTTTTGCGAACTGATGGTGGCGGTGAATATGTTTCTAATGAGTTCAAGGAGTATTATGGAGAACAAGGAATATAATACGAAGTCACATTTCCTTACACTCCACAGCATAATGGAGTTGCTGAAAGAAAAAACAAATCGATCATAAATATGGCGAAAAGTTTGTTGAAGGCTAAAGGAGTGCCCAATCCCTTTTGGGCAGAAGCTGTTTTGTGTTTTGTTTACTAATTAAATAGGTCTCCAATGGCAATTATTCAAAATGTCACTCCTGAAAAAGTATGGATCGATTTTAAACCAAGTTTGAGGCATCTAAAAGTGTTTGGTTTTATTGCTTATGCTCATGTTCCTACTAAGACGAGGACAAAGTCAGATGATCGAGAAGTGAAAAAAAAAATTCTTAGCTATTCAAAAGGAGGATATAAGTTGTGCAATCTTGTAACAAAGAAGGTAATTTTGAGAAAAAATGTGACCTTTGTAGAAGATAAGGCATGGAAATTGGATGCCAAAGAATAGAATGATTCTTAGAGACATCCTGGTGCTATTTTAGGAGAAGAAGAGTCTCAAGTTGCTGTCCCTAATGCAAATAGGGAAGTTGTCCCAGTTCTTACTCAGAATCCTATGCCACAAGCTCCACAAGAGAATTAAAAACTAAAGAGAAATCGCCAACAGTCGATTAGATTACAAGATTATGAGGTAATCCCTGATAATGCAATTAATGATGATGAGAATTTGGTACATTTTGCGATGTTTGCAGATTGTAAACTTGTGTCATTTGATGAAGCGATTCAAGACCCTAAGTGGGTGAATGCAATGAATGAAGAGATCAAGGTGATTGAAAAGAATAAGACTTGGGAGCTCACTAATATCCCACAAGGTTACAAAGCCAAGGTGATTGAAAAGAATAAGACTTAGGAGCTCACTAATATCCCACAAGGTTACAAAGCCATTGATGTGAAGTGAATTTTCAAGACTAAAAGGAAGTCAAATGGAGAAGTGGAGAGATACAAAACAAGATTGGTAGCGAAAGGATTTGAACAACGTCCTGGTTATGATTACTATGAGATTTTTTCTCCTGTTGCTCATATGAAAATAGTTATATTTGTGATTACTTTGGCTACTCAGAATCGTTGGAAAATTCATCAAATGGATGTGAAGTCGGCTTTTCTCAATGGTCCTCTTGAAGAGAAAATTTTTGTGCCTAAGTTTTGTGAAGGAAAGAAGTCAAGATAAGGTGTATAAGTTGAAGAAAGCACTATATGGTTTGAAGTAAACACCTAGAGCATGAAATAAGCACATTGATTCTTTCTTCCATAAAACTAATTTTTGGAATTGTCCATTTGAACATGCCTTATATGTGAAAGTCAACGGTGATGGTAATATCTTGTTGGTGTGTTTGTATGTTGATGACTTGATCTTTATAGGTAACAATCACATAATGATTGAAGAGTTTAAAAAGTCTATGATGTAGGAGTTTGAGATGACTGATTTAGGCCTAATGTCATATTTTCTTGTTATTGAAGTAATTCAAGGAGATAATAAAATATTTATTTTCCAAAAGAGATATGCTACAGAGTTGTTGAAAAAGTTTCAAATGCATGATTGCAATCCTGTGAGAACACCCGTTGAGGTTGATACTAAATTGTCTAAGGAAGATAATTAAGCACCTATTGATTCCACACGCTTCAAGCAGATTGTTGGAAGTTTGAGATATTTGACATGTACGAGAACTGATATATCTTATAGAGTTGGTTTGATTAGCAAGTTTTTAGAGTTTTCGCGTCAACCTCACATGCAAGTTTTAAAAGAATTATACGGTGCATTAAAGGGATTTTTGATTATGGCCTACTTTGTTCTTTATCTAAGAACTATACTTTTATAGGCTATTCTGAAAATGATTGGGGTAGAGATGTTAATGATCGTAGAAGCACTTCTGGTTACTGTTTCAACTTTGACACAACTGCTTGTTCATGATCATCGAAGAAACAATCTATTATTGCACTTTTAACTTGTAAAGCAGAGTATGTAGCTGCAACTTCAAGTGCTTGTCAAGCTGTTTGGTTAAGGAATTTGTTAAGTGAGATTCATATTTCAATTGAAGGTCCTATGAAGATATTTGTTGACAATGTTTTAGTTATTAATTTGGCCAAGAATCTAGTGACGCATGGAAAGAGTAAGCATATTGATACTTGTTTTCATTTTCTGAGAGATCAAATTGATAAAAGAGAGATTGAATTGACTTATGCATGTTTAAAGATCAAGTTGCAGATATTCTCACGAAACCATTAAAGTATGACGCATTTATGAAGTTGAAGTAGATGTTGAGAATGCGAGCATTACTAAATCAGGATTAAAGAGCAATGTTGAAGTTAATCCTAATTTAGTACTTAATTATTATTGGAGTAGAATTCAAATTGTTTAGTCTGTTTTCATTATTCAGGTAGAATTATGATTTTAGTTGTTGTTAGTATATAAGCATGTGTTTTCGTTATTATTGTGTGTACTTCTCATTATTATTGTGTGATATTATTCAGTTAATAAAGTAGTAGTGTTAAGTTAATTAAATCTAACAGTGAGCACACACTGAGAGTACGCATGTATGCTTCCAAAAAACTAAGACAACCGATCTAAGGTTGAGGGTAGGTTGGTTGTGCGGCGTCTGCAGTTGAGGTGGCAGTGGATGTGACATGGAGCGGCGGCAGCAGGAGGACGTGTAAGCAGCCCTACCAGAATCTTGATTTTATTTAATATTTATTATTTTAGTTAATTCTTTTCTATTTGATTTTAAGATGAAAATTGGGTGAATTAGGACATGAGTTAATTATAATTCAAATAGTTTATTAAATTTGTATCGTGGGTATGGGTTTGATTTTTGTTGACCCAATTTATCGAAACACTTAACTGATTTGTAATCTCATGTCACTATCTTATTAGATGAGTAAGGGTGTAAATGAGTAAAGCTGACCCAAGTTTTTGCTTTTTTAAGCTTCTTCTTTTAGTTAATGAGTCGAGCCGAGCTGAGTCGAACTCGTCTTTTCTCAAGCCATATTTTGAGTTTTTCATGAATATATTGTTTAATTTTATAGTATTAATAAAAGTAATTAAAATTATAAAAAAATCATTTTTTATAAATAAAATTAAATTATAAGAAATATTTACTTTAATAAAATTAAGTATAAAAAATAAAAATTTATTTTAACATATAATTGTAAATAAATTCAAGTTTTAATTCTGCTGCTATTTTTCTGTAGTTTTGCCCTATTGTACTTTTTATGATCTACTAAAAATTCCTGCAGCATGGCTTTCTCTGCTGCGTTTTTTTTCCCCCCTAAACACTCATTCACTTCAAGCTCTTATTTTTCCTGCAAAACAACATGATCCATTTTCATTATCTTTAGCATGCTTTTCTTGTTCTCCTTTCTTCATATTTCGTGGAATGCTCCCATTAAGGATTGAACCCCTACCCTACTTGACAAGTAATGGAAAAATTTCCCTTCTCAAATGGATTAATCCTTATTGGTAAGTGGTGCAATTTATTAAAGAAAAGAAATGGTTATTTAGACTCAATATCAAAGTTACGTCAGAAGTTGAATTCTAGAATAACTGAGACTATAAGAACTCTAAAAATTACGTTATTAGAACACAGAGATAGTTCTCTAACCGTATCACATAAGATTACTTTCGAAAGGCTTTACAAATAATCAAACTCATCCAGTTGCTTGAGTTCATTTAACCGCCTTTTCCTCCAGCTCTCTTGTCCGCTTCTTATGTTAAAATAGAACCGAGGGCGACTAGGGAGACAGTGAAAGAAGGAGATAGAAAGAGAGCCAAGTATTCTTTATACACATTCTTCGTAATTTTATTGTACATCAAGTTTAATAATTTTACATATCATAAATTATCAAAAAAACATATAAAACTTTAATAAACTTACAACTAACTTTTATATGTAACAAACTTATAAAAAATACGTATAATATTTAACTCAGTCGCACCCTTAACCTACCTCCCTCTGTCTCTCTAGTTTTTCCAAATCGAATTACATCCCTCGCTTTCCTTTAGAAATTAGTAACTCATTACTTAATAATTATTAATATTATTGACTTATTTATATATATATATATATATATATATATATATATATTAAAAATAGTGATTTTATTATTAATTCAGATTTTTTTTAATAATTATTAAAATAATAATAATAATTTTATCCATTTTTTTAAATAATAAAATAAATAAATAAAATAAGTAGAAGAGAAAAACTGTTCGCTCATAAATATCCTGATGATAACCGGAAGACGTTGAAGTGGTCCTAAGTCGCCTTTCTTAATAATGACATGGCGATGACTCAACTTACATATGCACGTAAGTCCAGTTTTACGATGACTTGACTTGGCGATCACTAACTTGTATGGAAATTTTCTATGAAAAACATTCTTAACTTCACTTAACTAGTCTTAAATTAGTAATAAAATAATATATATATAATTAAGTAATTAAATTTATTTAAAAAATTAATTAAATGATGTTAAATAAAAATATATTATTATTTGTTACTTTTTATTTAAAACTATATAGTGTTACTCATTTTTTATTTGTGGTATTTAACCCATTTTTCTATGCCAAAAACAAATGTATTTAATTTTTTTTATCAAAAGGAAGGCAAAATGCATAAAATAGATAAAACAAAATTCAGAGCAAAAGCAATATATATATATATATATAATAAAATTGAAAAATAGAGTTAGTGTACTACAATCTCGTCAGAAAGTATTATAATTCTATACTCTAAGAGGGCGAAAGAGATTAAATAATTACGATATACTTTATTTTAGATGATGAATTATAAATTAAACTCTAACATTTCACTCTGACAAAATTTAAACTCCTGACCTCAAAATGAAAAATTCAAATCCATTGCTCCTTATTAGAAGGAATGCATTTATTTTTTTTGTTGAAAGGAATGTATTTAATTTTTTTATCTGAAAAAGGAATGTGTTTATTGTGAAAAAGAAAGATTGACTTTAGATACCCGTGCGAGACCCCATTTAAGCCCCTTTTTCTATGCCCAAAAACAATTTTATTTATTGTGAGAAAGACAGCTTGACTTTTCTCCTTTAAAAAAAAAAAAGAAAGAAAGAAAGAAAGCTTAACTTGGGATACCTGCCACAGACGCCGATTTGAGCCCAAAACGAGCGTATTTTTTGTGAGAAAGAAAGCTTGATCCAGACCAACAGAAAGAAAGCTTGACTTTGGATACGCGAACGAGACCCAACCCAATATTGAGAGTAAATTTTTGGGGTGCTTGAACAAGCAACATTAAATAGATTTAGGACATGCCACATTTTTCATAATACAAGAAATGTAATCAAGCTGCAGAGTAATTGACTAATTATGGGTTTTAACTTCCTTATAATTTACATGAGTTTACTCGCCCTTTGACTGATATGCTCCTGATTTTGGAACAGGATCGAGGTGGTGCCTGCTGACCTCGTCTGCGAAGTAAAGGTAACCAGACATGAGGATGGGTGTTTTTTTTTTGTCAGGTGTAATAGCCTACCATAGGATCCCAAAAACAAAAAACATTAAATAAATAACCCTAAATAACCCTTAGACCGAGTGATTCAATCAAAAAAATTGAGAACCAGTGTCATGTCTAATTTATTCGAGTTTTCAAAACTCAAGAATTAAAAATTTATTAAAAAAATCAGTAAATCAGTCGATTCAACATTGGAGAATCTATTTTAATTTTTATTGTTCATTTGATTGGGTCATTGATGATGTGACGCGCTGTCAACGTGACACGTCGCCTTTTTAATTTCCCAAACAATCAAATTGGACGGATGGGCAAAAAAAACAAGTGGATTATTAAATGATTATCACCATTTGTCAACGGCCAACATTTTGAAAACTTAATATTGTCATGATTATCAAGAAGAGATGCATAGCAATCTTTCTTTTTTAATAAATAATCATTAATGCCCATTAGTAATCCGACTTCCCATATGCCTTTTTCATTTTTGGAAAATGTAATCTCTTTCTTTAACTAAATAATTACTCATTACTATTTTAAATTTCAAAAATTATTATTCGTCCTTAACACACTTAACAAAATTATAAATGTCAACTTTTCTTTTTTTGACTTAAATTGTTTATTTTCATTAATACATTACTTCAACTAATATTTTAATGTTAACTTACATGGAATTATAATTGTAAATTCTACATAAGTTAATTATTAAATATAAAGTTTTTAATATTATCATATGTTAAATTATAAACATATATAATTAATTCTCCCAAACATAATATTATAATATGTATAATACTTATATCTAATATAATATTACATTTTACTCATCAATATTTTTATATAATGTATATAAGTATTAAAATTTTTATATATTTAATATTAAAAATTAGTTTTATCAGTTTAACCGAGGTTAAATCAGTTGCACCAGTTAAATCTTTAACCTCTAAATTTTCTGATTTAACGATCGATTCAGTTCTTAAAACCTTGCCTCTCGCGCGAGATTTTGGTTTCTTTGACTCTGTAACTCAACACTTGATCTCCAATAATCCCATAACTCGGCATACCCAAATCCTCACACAGCCAATCAGAAACAACATTGTCTTCATGTCTTGCATGGCTGTTTATAAATTGTCATGAACCCTTCGGCCAAAAGTGCCAACCAAACAAAAAAAGAAAGTGTCAAGCAATTTAATCTCAAACAATAGTTTGAAATTAATGGTAGGATAAAATTCGTTAATGGTCAGATGTTAATGACATCTAATTAAACTTATATTTGACCTGATTGTTAAATAAGATATTTTCTTGCTTTAGAGAATGATGCACAAATCTTAATCTATACTGCGAAGAAATTTCTTTTAGTGGATCTTTTAACATAAAGTAACACTTCTGCAATTCCTTATAAATAAGTAGTTTTTTCTACATTGCAGTTATTAAAATTTTTTAAACACAAATAAACGTAAATAATTCAATAGTACATACAAAAAATTTTATATTATATCAATAACATTTTATATTATATATATAGTTTAAATCATATTTAAAATTTTTTTTTAATTTTTTCTTCAAAATTAAAATAATACTCAATATTTAATTATTTTTTTTATTTACAGACAACACAAAAAAATAAATTTGTAAAAAAAAATTAATAAAGCTGCATATAACGTGAATATAGTACTAGTTGTATTAAATACCATTATATAAAATTGTTTGCCCAAGGATTACAGTTACAATTGATAAGAGGAAACCGTACAAAGAGGAAAAACGATTTTCTTTCACAATTCTATTTGAAAACGTCAAATGTCTATATGCCAAGATTCCTGGTATTTTTTTTTTTTTAAAGAATTGATCAAAATCCTTTTAAGATGTGTTCTTGTAGTATATTTTTTTAAAACTATACATTTAATATATTTTTTCAAGTAAAATTTTGAATTTTTTTAACGAGTTTTAGATTTTTCTTTCTAAAATTTTCAGATTTTTTTCATTTTGGATATTTTTAATAAAAATTTTCATATTTTTAAAAAAATTAAGATTTTGTTTGAAAAATTATCAATATCATAAAAGAAATGATTACGTGATTTTTTATTATTAGAATGCCATATGCCAGAAACATGGCTGCCACTCTACCAAGAACAAAAAATTATATAATTCTTTTTGAACAATAAATAAAATTCATTAATTAAACATAAGTATAACATAGTCAAGGCCCAAAACCATTACAACAGAACAAAGCGCAAAGAAACAGAGGGCAACCTACAGACCCCAAGGAGAGAGGCCCATAGAAAAGCAGCTACAATCATAAACCCGCCCCAGACCAACAAACCAACAGACAACGGCCCACAGGCCCAAAGGCACAACGGCCCAAAGATACTCCACAGCTTCCCCGTCAATCGGGGAAAACCGGCACCGACGGACGCCGGTGTGAGTTCGGCTGTCAAGGGGCAGCCAATGCCAACAGGCTACACCATAAGGAGAAACGTCGCCCGATTCTGCCTGCGATCCGGCCAGAAACCCATGGAATCAGACAACAAATCATCACCATAGCTACCTCCAGCCGCTCGTCCACGAGCCCCATAGCCACCAAATGCCACCGAACCACAAAAGAGTTCTGCCAAACACCCGTTGTACACAACCGTTGCCCCAACGCGGCTTTCTTTGTAAACGATTCTCAGCTCCTTCGATTCTCTCTTTTTCAATTATTCTTTTGAGTTTTTGGTTTGGATCGATTTTAAGCTTTCTAGGGATATCTGTACCTTACGTTTTAGTTTTTATTTTTTGTCCAATTTATGTTAGTTTTTGTGTGAATCTTTTTATGCAGTGAAGAGAGCAGCGAACGCTGCAAAGGGCAGCGTAGTGAATGCCCAGAGAAAGGCGAAACAAATGCCGTCGTCTTCCTCCAATCTCAAGACGCATCCCAACTCCCCTTCTCTCCGACATGTTCAAACTCATCTTCAGATTTTTCAAGCTCAACAACCGCCAGGTACCCTTTCTTTTTCATTTTTATTGTCGTTCGTTATTGTTTTAACCATTGCCTTCCTAGTGTTTGTTAAAATGTCTCCGTCGGAAGAGTACAAAAATTTTACTACTTTTTTTTTTTTATTTGGGTTTAATGAGATTGAATTTTATATATATATATATATTATTGTTGTCTTTTTCGATATCGTCGGGATCGTAGAACCTATGATGAAAAAAGACTCTCCGACGGAGAAAGTTGATGACGGAAACATGTTTCAGTTTGTTCTTTGCAAGTTTGTTGGATAAGTTTTCACGGAGGATTGCGTGAAACATTCTATTGATAGGCATGTATTGGAACTTTTCGAAGAAGCAATTATTATTATTTTTCATCGTTAACTCTAAAGAATTATCAGTTTACATGGCTGAAAGTTATCCGTCATTATCATTATTATTGATTTGCTGTCCATTTGGTTTGTTTTTTGATGTGAATATTAAGTATGATTTCACAGAAGCATAAGGCTGCTTTGAGGGAGGCATCTTTCTTTACTTAGCAGTTGCTTCAGTTGTCTCTTCTCAGCATTACAGGTCTTCCATTTGGCTTCTTAACTTGTAAATTGTATTTTTCTTTTCTTGTGGTATCTTTTATATTATAGTTTGTAGTACTTACTGTTTTATCTTTCTTTCTCGTATGAATCAGGTTGTCAGACCAGAATAGGTCCCTTGGATGTCATCGCTGCACAGTGGAAAATGGAAACAACGACCAACTCAGACACAAGTCCCACAAGATGAAATGCAAGCTGTAGAGATGGTTTAGACTTCATATTCCCAGTGAATCTGTTTGCACAAGACTAAGACTTTTCTCTCACCCTTTTGCAAACATATATTTCTTCAGTCTAGGACATTAGACTCTGCAAACAGATTCGGTCATTTAGCTGACATTAGTTTCATATATTTTTATTCTTTTGTGGTTTGAAGTCCAATTTAGTCCTAAATTTATATCAATTCATTTATTGGATTTAAGAGCTGATTAGTGTGAACAATTGAGAACCTTTTCTTATCATTTTGTTTGTGTGGAATTGGGTCATCTATTTTTGAGGCAACTCTTTTTATTTTTTCTGATAGAATATGATGATGATATGTAGGTGATATTTAGGGCCAATATTCGGATCTTCCAAGGCTGATTGAGTATGGTGGACTACATTAAAGTGCCTTCTCATAGCAACTGATTATGTGGATCAGGGCAAGCAAAGTTCTGAGATTATATGCCTTCTCATAGCAGAAACTCAAACTTTCTTCCTCCTAAGGGCAGATCACATGTAGTGATGATAGCTAAACCTTATGGATCTTAATATGCTACCTCTATGCCTTGTATTTTCTTTTAGAGAAATGAGGATCTTGTAAGGATATTATTAGTTTTTGAGTTTGATCCCCAAGACAATGTGTATTGACTACATTTATGATTAATATAATAGTTCTTGTTTTCTGCTATGGAATCTTATAGAAGTATTGTTGCAAAAATACCAATAGTCGCAAACAACTTTTTCGTCGACTATTTAAGAAGAATAGTAACAAATAGTATACTTTTTTTCGCGCCCACTTAGCCACAATAGTCGCAAACATTATATATTTTAGCGACTAGTTTGCCTTAATAGTTGCAAATAGTTGATTGTTTTTAGCAAGTATTCATCCATAATAATAGCTAATAAAGTACATATTTAGTAACTAAATACACATAGTGGTCGCAAAACGAGTTTCGTCGGAAAAACTTTACTATTGTCGACTAATCATGTTTAATCGCCAACTGTTTTGCCACTAAATAACAAATAGTGGCAAAAGTTTAACCATAGGCAATTAAATAGCACTTTAGTCGCAAAAATCAATCCCTAACCATGTATACGAAACTAATTTGGCAACTATTTTTTTAGTCGCAAAAAAGATTCAGCAACTATTTTTTAGTTAGCCAAAGAGTAATTTATTGTAGTTATATAAGAACGTAATAGAACTTGTGTTTTTTTTCTTTTTGTCCTTTGGAACTGCTAGAGCTGCAGGGGAATTGGATTATGTGGGCAAAATATAAGATTTGAATTTCAGATCTTCTCAACGTATTCCTAATTGACTAGAACTTGTGTTTAGTGGGCCAATATATGTTATTGAAGTTAATTTTTATTGTTAATTTCAAAAGTAAAAAGATGCATACAGACACAAATCTAAAAATAGTGAAACCTGGCATATGACTTTTTTATTTTAGAAAATATATATGGATGCTTTATCAATTTTTTTTGCTGCAAACATTAATTTTTTAATTATACAATACAATCAGTCGAATGTAATCTGTCTATTTTGCGTATGTATTTTCCTTTGTAATAAGAACTTTTAGATTTTTGTCCATACGAACAAGATTGAGGACGCATACAAGACAGTTTAATGCTTCGTGAATGTAACGTATAGCTCAGGTCCACAGCAAATTGGCCTGCATTTCTGCTAGATTTTTATTTATTTATTTATTTATTTTTTTGGCACATCGGAAATGAATTTCCGTTAGACTTTGATTCACTAGTCTACCACATGTTTTTGGACTTGTGATGACTGGCTTTGGTCGCCGATGCCACTTTGCCATTCTCGAATTCTAGCCTCAAATAGCTGCACCATTTTGCCATTCTTGAATTATTATTATTATTATTTTTTTAATCCCGTCATTTAAGCTTAGCTTTGTCTGATTCTCTGTATCCACCTTTGTTTCTAATCAGACTTTATTAAACAGCTTAGCCACTTCGTGTTGTACGTTATATCAATGATTAACCTTTTTTTTTTGTCCCAATTATTCGGATCAATATCATTTGCCCAAAAAAAAATCACAGCTAAAAATTTCTGGTCGGGTGTAGAATCAACCGAACTTTATACCTATTTTTTTAACCCAAAAAAAAATTTCGCCAAAAAGCCCAAAACTGATCTTTTTTGCTGTTTTTTTTTTTTTGATGCTTATTATAGCGTATGTTGCTAAAGAAACAACCAAAAGAAAAAAGGAAAAGCTGATAAACTGAAACAGTAGCCTATTGCAGTTCATAAAATTGGCTTATTGTTCTCGTTCACACGCCAACAGCAAAAACAGGGGAAGAAATTGAGGACAAAGAGGAACAATTTAAATAGAAACTTGAACTATAGAAGAACTTTTTTTCTTGACATAAATTAGAAAAGAAAATTTTTAATTTAACTTATTTTTTTAATATGTATAACTAACTAATAATGTTACATTACACACATAAGTAATGATAATATTTTTGATGTCGTAAATGCTTGCTTAAGGATAATATTTAGTTTCTGCAACTCCGGTACCTTGTTCTGCGGTTTGGTCCCACTCTGAAGGTCCTCAGGAACCAGTAATATTTCCATGTGGTTACAATAAGCCCGCTTACTAGTCCAATAAGCAGCCCACAGGCGTAGCCCATGACAACAGATTTCCAACCAAATGCAAATGAACCATTTACAATATAATTAACTGATCCCCTAAATCCCTAATTTCCAAGTTAACATCAGACAAAGTGGCCGCTTTTTCTACCAAAATTCACAAAAATTCAAAATGGATGTCAGCCTTCCTCCAATCTAATGAAGCTCCACAGACAACATTAAAAATAAATAAATAAATAAAACAAAACAAAACAAAACAAAACTGTAAATAGAAAAATTAAATTCGAAGATAATTGAAGATATGCTTCCCTATTTCCCCTACAAATAATGACCATAATTGAAGGTTTTTAGGCATGTTCAGAAGATGAAGTTCCTAGTTGATGCAAGGTAAAGAACCAAAAGATCAAAAGAAAGAAGCTGCAAAAAAGTACAGCAAGGATATGCTCTGCAGAAAATAAGAAAATGCAGTGGAAAGATGCAGAAAAAATTGCTGGAATTCAGCAAGAAGAAGAGAATTAGAAATGATTTCTTTTTTTTACTTTCATTAATCATCAAAGCCTCTTTATATAGAGGGATTTTTACATTCAAATTTAAACAAAAACTAGCTGTTAAACTAACTGTTGGAGTTGACAGCTTTTTGCAAATTCAAATTGAAACTTGAACTTCAAATTTCTGGAGGGAAGTGTTAGGATGCAGCAGCACCAATTCTAACACTCCTCCTTGGTGATGATGCATTGAAACTCCTTCTTGATGCTTGATCCATAAGCTTGATTTGATGTTCATGAGTTTTGCTCCTCCTAAATTGAAAGATGGGAGCTGAAAACGATTTTGTTTGTTGTTGATGTTGATGACATGATGTTCCCTGGACTGTCTTTGCAGTAGGGATGGCATTCTTTGTTGTTTTGAGTTCATTCTTTAGCCTCCCAAACTCAAGATGGAGGGCATTGATGAGTGATCAAAGGTTTTTGATGAGTGCTGCAACAACAACATGAAATTTTTTTGATTTTGATTTGAGTTGTTGTCATTTTGAGCAGGGGCTTGAAAGTTTTTGGTTTGTGACCAGATTTGATGATGGATTTGAGATGATTTTTGGGAAAGAGATGTTTCTTGAGGATTAAAAATGCAGCTGAGGTTTTGAGAGAGGTAGGAAAGAGTTGCTGCAAAAAATGAAAGGAACAAAGATGATGATTTGTTGCTGGAAATGATAGCAGTAGGATGATATTCTGATTTTTAGGAAAAGATACTAGTTTTGTTGAATGATCACAGGCCCTTCAAGATCATTATGCTCTGATACCATTTGAAGGTTCTTAGGCATGTTCAGAAGATGAAGTTCCTAGTTGATGCAAAGTAAAGAACCAAAAGATCAAAAGAAAAAAGCTGCAGAAAAGTACAGCAAGGATATGCTCTGCAGAAAATAAGAAAATGCAGTGAAAAGATGCAGAAAAACTTGCTGGAATTCAGCAAGAAGAAGAGAATTAGAAATGATTTCTCTTTTTACTTTCATTAATCATCAAAGCCTCTTTATATAGAGGGATTTTTACATTCAAATTTAAACAAAAACTAGCTGTTAAACTAACTGTTGGATTTGACAGCTTTTTGCAAATTCAAATTGAAACTTGAACTTCAAATTTCTGGAGGGAAGTGTTAGGATGCAGCAGCACCAATTCTAACACTCCTCCTTGGTGATGATGCATTGAAACTCCTTCTTGATGCTTGATCCATAAGCTTGATTTGATGTTCATGAGTTTTGCTCCTCCTAAATTGAAAGATGGGAGCTGAAAACGATTTTGTTTGTTGTTGATGTTGATGACATGATGTTCCCTGGACTGTCTTTGCAGTAGGGATGGCATTCTTTGTTGTTTTGAGTTCATTCTTTAGCCTCCCAAACTCAAGATGGAGGGCATTGATGAGTGATCAAAGGTTTTTGATGAGTGCTGCAACAGCAACATGAAAATTTTTTGATTTTGATTTGAGTTGTTGTCATTTTGAGGAGGGGCTTGAAAGTTCTTGGTTTGTGACCAGATTTGATGATGGATTTGAGATGATTTTTGGGAAAGAGATGTTTCTTGAGGATTAAAAATGCAGCTGAGGTTTTGAGAGAGGTAGGAAAGAGTTGCTGCAAAAAATGAAAGGAACAAAGATGATGATTTGTTGCTGGAAATGATAGCAGTAGGATGATATTCTGATTTTTAGGAAAAGATACTAGTTTTGTTGAATGATCACAGGCCCTTCAAGATCATTATGCTCTGATACTATTTGAAGGTTTTTAGGCATGTTCAGAAGATGAAGTTCCTAGTTGATGCAAAGTAAAGAACCAAAAGATCAAAAGAAAGAAGCTGCAGAAAAGTGCAACAAGGATATGCTCTGCAGAAAATAAGAAAATGCAGTGGAAAGATGCAGAAAAACTTGCTGGAATTCAGCAAAGAGAAGAGAATTAGAAATGATTTCTCTTTCTACTTTCATTAATCATCAAAGTCTCTTTATATAGAGGGATTTTTACATTCAAATTTAAACAAAAACTAGCTGTTGGAATTGACAGTTTTTTGTAAATTTAAATTGAAACTTGAACTTTAAATTTCTGGAGGGAAGTGTTGAGGATGCAGCAGCACCAATTCTAACAATAATTATGCCATTCTCACCTGAAAACGCAAATAGATATGGATATTGAACGTACATAAATCTGTTGGAGAAATTGTAACCGTCGGACTCATAATCATCGTGGAGGCGACAATCCTCGCCGCCGGCAGATTTCGCCATTTCTTGTTTTGGAGAAAAAAATTTTGGCTGTTGAATTGTTAATCAACGGAAGATAAAGCTCCAGACAGCACACACTGAGAGTGCGCTAATTGTGCGAAGGCTGCGGTCGAGGTGGCGGTGGATGGGAAGTGGAGCGGCGGCGGCAGGATGAGTTGGTTTCAGACAGGCGTGTAAGCAGCCCCAGAGGAATCTTGATTTTGTTTAATTTTTATTATTTTGGGTAATTATTTTTTATTTAATTTTAGGATGAAAATTGGGAAATTGGGGTATGAGTTAAATATAATCCAAATAGTTTATTGAATTAATGTCGTGGATTTGGCTTTAATTTTTGGTGACCCAATTGACCCAAACATCCAATTTATTCTCGATCTCTTATCACCATGCTACCTAATAGGAAAGTAGGAAATAGACATCTGAGGACTCTTTTTTAATCACTAAACTACAATTTTTAGTAATTTAAATTGTTATTTCGAGTGTTAGATCAATGAAAACATTGCAATTTTTTTTTTTTTTAAATGATATCCACAATTAAAAAAAGAAACATATTATTGCTTTTTTTTTTTTTTTTTGTGGTAGCAGAAATTTGCTTCCTCAGTCTCAATTAGTTGTAACTTTAGTTACTTGTAGTTTAACTTAAGTAATGTAAACCACACTTTTTTGTAATCGTTATAACATTCTAAGCTCTCTATATAAAGAGCCAACGATGAATGCAAATTCAAGTAGCTTCTATGCTACTTCACCTCCTGAAAGCCATTTTTGAGCTTCAACTTTGATGCAATTTCTGCAACTTTGCTTCTGTTGCACTTTGTATGATGTGTTAAAAGTTTCTGCAGCTTTACTTTCTCTGCTGCATTTTTTTCTTCTAAACACTCATTGAGTTCAAGCTCTTATTTGTCCTGCAAAACAACACGATCCATTTTCATTATCTTGAGTTTTCTTTTCTTGTCATCCTTTCTTCATATTGAAAAATGAATACTGAAAGGATGAAGGTATTTTGATAATAATAAGAAAATATGATGGCACTCTATAATTTTATTAAGGAAAATTGTGATCTTGTGTAGTAAAGGTCCAAGGAAAACTATGACTTTGCGTAGTAGAGGTCTGAGAGCAAATATATACTTAATACTACACTTTAATACTACATCAATTATATATTTAATTTTATCACTTAATTTCATAAAATTTTGAACTTGTAATCTTTCGTACAAAAATTAGGCTGTTAGTCCATTTCCACCAAGTTGTGGTACCGGAAGATGTTGAAGAGGTCCTAAGTATTAATGACTTGGCGATCACTTGACCTGAAGATGTAAAAAAGGTCTATTATTCTTCTATTTACACGACACTAATAGATTACTTTCTGAATACGATGGCTTGACTTGGCGATGGCTTATTGACTTGGGAATGGAAATTTCTTACTTGCGGTTTCTTTGCCCAAAGTGCGGGGTGGCTTTTTGGCGTAATGTGGTTCCTTAGATAGGTCTTTTCTTTTGGGTTTATCCCTCCCTTGAAACCAAAAAAAAAATATATATATTTATTGTGAGAAAGAAAGCTTGACTTTTTTATCAAAGAAAAAAAAGCTCTGACTCTCTGGATACAAACTTCCCTTAAATATTCATGAAATTTCAATTGACAGAAAATTGTAAATATTATATGAATGCAAATTTCTTAACACAAGCAAAATACTAATTCACAAAACAAAAGATGTCACATGCCTGTTACTTGCAGTTTTTAGAGACAGGAACAAATAATATTTAATTAGCTTTCAAATAGTACCTCTTACCCAAAATCCTCTAAACTATGAAAAAAGATAGGGAAATCGGGATGAAAAACATGGAAAGGAGACAGAATGATGCGATGACAAGTGGGGGTCTCACATTTTTTCTTTTGTTTTTTTTTGAAAAAATTTAGGGTGCATATAAAGTTAAGATAAATATGTAAAAGGAATAATAAAAATGTATACACGATTATGAAAAAAATTATTACTTATTAGTACAACTATTTAAGTAATTTATTATACATTCCACTTACCTATGTACATATGCTAAGGTTTTCTATGGAAAAAATCAAATAAAAAGACCCAAGTTTCGTATGAGATTCACGCTCGCCGTGTCATCGTGTGCTCTCCTTTGTCAATTTTCTGCGTCCCTGGAAGTAAACCCCAAGACGTATGGTTATAAATCTTCGTCACTCCCTTCAACGTTGTCTTTGAACGATTCCCAAGACTTGGTACACCCAAATCTCACACAGGCAATCACGACAACATTCTCTTACATGGCTGTTTATAAATTGTCATCAACCCCTCAATTAAAAGTGCCAAGCAATTTAATCTCAAACAATATGAAGTCACCCTCATTTCTCTCCTCGTCCTTGTTCATTATCCTAGGCTTGCTCTTCTTGCCTTCATTTGTTCAAACCTCGGTTATTTCCGCCCCCTCTTCCACTGATCATCCACTTTGCAACAACAATGATCAGATTGCACTTCTGCAATTCAAACAAAGCTTCATAATTGACAAGTCTGCATCTGGGAATCCTTTAGCTTATCCAAAGACTGAATCTTGGAAGCTCCGAGGAAGACATCATGATTGCTGCACATGGGATGGCATCGACTGTGATAATAGCACCGGCCGTGTGATTAATCTTGATCTCAGCAGTAGCTGTCTCTATGGTTCCATTAACTCCAACAGTAGCCTCTTCCAGTTAGCTCTGTAACGGGTAAATTTCGAGTCTGTAACAGTTAGACTCGAAAAATACAAAAACAAATTACAATAAAAAATTGTGAAATAAAAAGAAATTTATGTGGGGTCGATCTCCGCAGATTCTCCGATTAGTGTTTTTTTTTTTTGACTCCGTCAAGGGCTGCACGAGCTTGATCTTGACAGCAGTAAATTCCACAGATTTTTCTTGAACTGGGTAGACTAAAACTGGATTTGAGGTAGACGTCTGAGCTACGTTTAAGAATCGCAGAGATTTGATCTAAACCGATCTGGCTTAATTTCACCGAGGGTCGAAAGGACTTGTTCTCGAATGAGTTGTCTGAATTTTGCTGAGGGCCGTATAAGGCTTGATCCCAGCTGAATTTGCAATATTTTGATATTTTCATATCTATATTCTCATAAATTCAGATCTAGAGCGATTAGAGAATATAAATCTAAAAATAACCTTAGAAATAGAAACAACAAATTTTTTGGGGCTTACCCCTAAAATATCTCTCAAAAAGGAGTTAAGAGAGTATACTGCAGAGTAAAATATATAAGAAAAGGAGAAATTTTCTTGAGAGATTTTTAAAATTTTCTTTTTCTCTCAAATTTTCTGAATTTTTCTGTTTATGAATTTACTGAATGATTGGATAGAACTGGGGTGGGAGGGCCTAATTATAGGCCCTCTAAAGGAACTGTGCCACCAACCATTTGGTTGGTGGCATTGGGTTGGCAGCTGCCAACCTTGATTTCAAGGTTGGCGGCTGCCAACCTTGATTTCAAGGTTGGCGGCTGCCAACCATGATTGAAATTTTTTTTTTCTTGCTTTTAAAAATGTCCCCACTTCAAGGGTCGGTGAGGAAGAACTTTGCAGACGTGATCCGCACCGAATCTTGAAGTCCAGTTTGAAACTTGAGATGTCCTGATGAACATTGAATGTTGAAGTCTTCTAACTCTGACTATACTTGTTGTTGTTGGATCGCAATAGGAATCTGATACGATTTTGAGAAAGCTAGCACTCCAGCCAATATAAAAATTGACATTCTGGCTTCAGGTGCGGTCGAGCTTCCATAGCTCGCAAATGATTTTTTATATGTCTTAAAGTTTTATAACTCTGGTAAGGATGATCCGGTAGGCAAATAACTTGAACCTTCCTATGAGGAAGGTCCAGCACTATGGAACTTCAAGACCTGCACACACAGAGACGAGTTATAGTGATGATTCTCAAGTCTGCTTCGACGTAAGGAGAGTAGTTGGAACTTCCCTGCACGTCGCTTTTATATTTTTGAGCCGTACACAGTTTATACTCATGCGGGCCAGAAGTTGGATTGGATTTTGAATTTGGGTTCTGGACTTGTGTTTGGAACTTGGGATTTTGTGTTCGGGCTTTGACTTTCGCTTGGCCTTTCAGATCGGGACTTCCGATTTTATTTTTTTTGTTATTGGGTCGTTCACAGTTTATACTCGTGCGGGTCAGGAGTCTGGTTTGCTGGATTGTTCGCCTTTTATACTCGTGCGGAGCAGGAGTGTGCTGTAGTTGATCGCCTTTTATACTCGTGCGAGGCAGGAGTGTGCTGCTGAACTGCTGAGCTGTTTAGTGAGCTATTGAGCTGTTGAGCTGCTGAGCTGTTGAGCTTGTTGAGCTGTTTGGCTGTTAAGCTGTTGAGCTGTTGAGTTGGTGAGCTGTTGAGTTGTTGAGCTGCTGAGCTGTTGAGCTGCTGACTTGGGTTTTGATTCGAAGTCTAGGCTTTGCCCCCGAATCTGGATTTAGGCTATGGGTTGGCATTTAAATTTGGAATTTGAGCTCGAGTTTAGATTTGGTAAATTTGGGCTTTGGGCTAGGGTTTGAGTTTAGGCTTTTTGGGCCTGGATTTGAATTTGGGCTTTAGGCCCGAGTTTGAATTTGGACTTGGATTTTGAACTAGAATTTGAATCTGAGTTCTGCCCCCGAATCTAAATTTAGACTTTGGGTTGGATTCTGAACCTGCACATAAGTTTCAGACACTTTTTTTTCTTTTTTTTTTTCTTTTTTTTGCCTTTTTTTGTTTTTCTTTTTATTTCGTTTTTTATTTTTCTCTTTTCTTTTGCCTTTTTTTTTTGCTTTTTTTTTTTACACAATAAATTTTAGAAGTTTACCATTTGATCGAACCAGGTCGGGATGTATTTCTGGATCTGACAGCGCGCAAGCATAATTGACGTAGACTTCTTGAACCAGGTATAGCCCGTCCCAGTTGGAAGCGAACCTGTTGCTGGGCTGGTGCTTTGGTTCAGTTGGATGGGAACCGTGCCTCCAACTTGGAAGATTGGAGTGGAGAAGCTTAATAGGGATTTGACCCTTTGCCCCCCAACTTTAATCAGGGTGGATAGCAGACTTCTCCATTTGGCGAGAGAGTCGGCGTGAAAGCTTCTGCTGCTGTGTACCCAAGTAGGATAGTTGATACAGGCGATGGAGCAGTTACCTTTTTGCTCGCAAAAGCGATCTTACTCTTCCTTAGTACTACTGATGTGACGGATTCCTATCCTCCGAAGTTGTGTTGGTGTTAGCCATTTCACGGCCTATAGGCCATAAAATGGTCGTTGTGCCACTAACTTTTTTTTTTCTTTTCTAAGGAGCAAAAGATGGGAGGTAGAGAGGTCCCACTGGGCGTGCCAAAAATTTGTAACGGGTAAATTTCAAGTCTGTAACAGTTAGACTCAAAAATACAAAAACAAATTATAATAAAAAATTGTAAAATAAAAAGAAATTTATGTGGGGTAGATCTCGGTAGATCCTCCGATTAGTGTTCCTTTTTTTTGACTCCGTCAAGGGCTGCACGAGCTTGATTTTCACAGCAGTAAATTCCACAGATTTTTCTTAAACTAGGTAGACTGAAATTGAATTTGAGGTAGACGTCTGAGCTACGTTCAAGAACCGCAGAGACTTGATTTGAACCAATCTGGCTTAATTTCACCGAGGGTCGAAGGGACTTATTCTCGGATGAGCTGCCTGAATTTTGCTGAGGACCATATGAGGCTTGATCCCAGCTGGATTTGCAATATTTTGATATTTTCATATCTATATTCTCATAAATTCAGATCTAGAGCGATCAGAGAATATAAACCTAAAAATAACCTTAGAAATGGAAACAACAAATTTTTTGGAGTTTACCTCTGAAATATCTCTTAAAAAGGAGTTAAGAGAGTATACTGTAAAGTAAAACACGTAAGAAAAGGAGAAATTTTCTTTTTCTCTCCAATTCTCTGGATTTTTCTGTTTATGAATTTGCTGAATGATTGGATATAACTAGGGTGGGAGGGCCTATTTATAGGCCCTCCAAAGGAACTGTGCCACCAACCTTGATTTCAAGGTTGGCGGCTGCCAACCATGATTGAAATTTTTTTTTTTTGTTTTGCGTTTCCAGGCTCATCTCCGTGGGCTTAGCCTTGCAGACAATTATTTTAATCACTCTAGATACCGACGAGTTTAGGCCACCTTTCTCAGCTAAGATATCTCAACTCTTCTTCTTCTGCATTTTCTGGTCCAATTCCTTCAGAAATTTCAAAATTGTCGAACTTGGTTTCTCTTGATCTATTTAGCGATAGACCAATGACTGGCCCTGATTTGCCTGTGACCGGTCTATTGGTGCTTAAGACGTCAGATTTTAGAAGCTTACTACAGAATTTAACTAGGCTAGAATTTCTCCACCTCCCTAATGTGTACATTTTGTGCACTGTGCCTAGTTTCGTGGCCAACTTATCCTCTTTAGCATCACTGTTTTTTGAAAAGTTGTAATTTGTATGGTAAATTCCCTCCAGCAGTTTTTCAACTGCCAAATCTATACTACATTAATATATCATGGAATAGGGGTCTCAGGGGCCATTTGCTTGAATTTAACTCAAGTAGTCCACTTGAAAGATTAATTCTTAGACGTATAGGCTTCATGGGAGGGCTGCCAAAGTCACTTGGAAACCTTTGTTCCTTGCTATATTTTGACACTATGGAAAGTGGCTTCTTTGGACAAATTCCAACATCATTAGGAAATCTTACGCAACTTGTTCACTTAGGCCTTTGGGGAAACCCTTTTGAGGTTCCTAATTTTTCTTCCTTGTCCTGGATTGGCAGACTGACCAAACTCAATCTTTTGGGTCTTTATGGGATTGAATCAGATAGAAAAAGTGAAATCCCCACTTATATTGCTAATCTAACCTCACTTGAAGAACTAGTCCTGTGGAAATGCCAAATAACTGGTCAAATCCCATCTTGGCTTCTAAAAATGACCCAACTCTCCATTTTGGGCCTTCTATTCAATGAATTGGAAGGCTCCATTCTGCATTCAGTCTCTGAATTAATGCAATTAACAGTACTTAGTCTTACATTTAATAAATTACAAGGGCCAATTCCAGGCTCAATTTTCCAACTTCGAAGCCTGCGACGCCTTAATCTTGCTGGGAATAACTTGAGCGGCACTATGGAGTTGGACAATTTTCTGATGCTTCAAAGCTTGACTAACCTGTATTTGTCAGGAAACCAGTTGCAAAATTAAATTCTAGCACTAATCTTCCAAAATTTGCTGCTTTAGGACTTGGATCATGCAATCTATAGCACTTTCCACATTTCTTGCTGGGGAAATTTTCAAAATAAAAGGTTGTGTCCCCTATTTAATTTGGTAGTTATGGAGATGTGTCTATTAATGAAAAGTCACGTTGAAAAGTCGTGTCTATTGACAAAAAGAGACATTAAAGAGTCGTGTCTATTGGACCCAAAAGACGTATCTCTTGGTCAAATAACTACCTTATTATTCTCCTTATAAATATGTGAATTCGTCATTCACATACATAATAGAGAAGAAAGAAAAATTCATACATTTTTATGAGTAATTTTGGATATTACGATAACTTCTCAAGGGCTCGATTTCAGTATTGCAACATGTAGTCGAGTGTGCTTCATTTTATCCTGTGAGGGAGTTCGCATTATACCTCTGTTGCAATTTAGTGAGGGCGAATTTTGCCTTAAGGAAAGTGGCGTTTGTTACACGACTTGAAGCAATTCTTTCATTTCCAATCTTACCCTCTTTTTTGTTCCAACAATCTTAAGGCAAAAATTATTCAGTTCGTGATTGGATTGTTTGAAGGAATAGGCTTCTGACTTGTGGAAAAGTTGTGTTCTTTTTTCAATTGTGTGGAACTTATAAAATCCTAAAATAAGGTATGTTTTCTCCCTAATTATGTGAAAACATCATATTTAAGATCCATGATATGAAAATGTTATATTTTATTGTTAATGCACTAACATAAATATTATGTGTTGCATGCAATATTAGAGCACAATGTACTTCATTTGAAATTGTAAGTTTCCATGCGAGAAAAAAAAATGATGGGTTATTTAACTACATTATTTTCTTGTATCCACATATGAATGTGTTGACTAATTACAACGTGATGTACCTGTTAGAATCATTAAGCATGATGATTTATTGCACGTTACATGCATGTATATATTTGGGATGATGGTCTGCACAGACATACTTGAAGATATCACATTGAATTACTCATCTATAAACATAATCATACTTTATATATGGCATGAGACATATAAATCGTGTACACTTATGGAATGCCATTGGTTATATACTTGAATAAATGTTCTGCTTGCACAAGAAACTTCTACATCTAGTACAAGAAGGATTTGACTTTAGATGGTTTTTAGTACTTATGTTGCATGGAAATACATGATGAATATATATATATATATATATATATATATATATATGAAGTATGCTAGAGATGGAGTCTTTGGAATTATAATTCTAAGAGACATCAAATTAAAATATGAGAAAGTGACTCTTAGTAGAAAGAGTCATTACCATTGATGGGAAAAAATGTGAATTTTTATGAGAAGAGTCATGACCATTGATGGGAAGAGATATGATTTTTCATGAGAAAAGACATAACTTTCTGTAAGAAAAGTAATGACATTTGATGGGAAGATACGTGATTTTTCATGAGAAAAAACGAGACTCCAAAGAAAAAGACGCTGCTCTTCAAGAGAATAGACGAGACTCTTCAAAGGAAGAGATATGACTTTTCGTAGGAAAAGACATGACCATTACTGGAAAGGGACGCGACCCTTTATGGGAAGAGATGCGACCTTTCATATAAAGAGATATGACTCTTCATGAAAAGAGACGCGACCTTTCATGAAAAGAAACATGTTCCTTTGTGGGGAAAAGACGTGTTCTTTCGAAAAGAGTCATGATCTTTTATAGATTACTATTCAAAGACTTTTCACAGGTCAAATAATTTTTCTTCCTTTTATAAAAGAAAGTAGTAGATGACCTATAGACAACTATGCTGTAGCATAGACAAATTAATAAAAATACTGTGACGCTCGAGGATCGTGACCACTTGAGCAAGTACTTCCAATTCATTTGGAGTTCATAACCCTTTAGAGTGAAAGGGTGTGATATTAACCGTTAGTTTAACGGTATCTTTTAATATATTTTAGTAACTATATAGTGGTTCATGGTACCATGGTAATTAGATAAGATTTTTAAAAAATCAATTGCATGTTAAAAGAAGGTTAATCCTTAACTAAAAGATTAACAAGAACTTGATGAACAAGTCATCAAATGAGGGATGGGTTCAAGTCCATAATTATTAATCACCCATGATGGAACCTCGACTCAACGCTTGATACAACGTCAAGTCTTGAGTTCAATGAGTCAAAGTACATCATCAGTGTGATTGAAGCATTGTAAATAATTTTTCTCCATCCCAAGTGTTCATAGTGCTTGGTACCTGCAGTTAATTGGGAGGTTGAGTTTTTAAAACTATTAATAGGTTTGAAAGGGTGCTTTAAGGCGGGGGCCCTAGTTAACCTTAACTAAAAGGTTAACAAGAACTTGATGAACGAGTCATCAAATGAGGGATGGGTTCAAGTCCATAATTATTAATCACCCATGATGGAACATCGACTCAACGCTTGATGTAACGTCAAGTCTTGAGTTCAACGAGTCAAAGTACATCATCAGTGTGATTGAAGCATTGTAAATAATTTTTCTCCATCCCAAGTGTTCATAGTGTTTGGTACCTACAGTTAATTGAGAGGTTGAGTTTTTGAACTCTTAATAGGCTTGAAATGGTGCTTTAAGGCAGGGGCCCTAATTTGCCTATGTGAATGTGGAATGTGTAGGCCGTTCCAATGAGTTTAAGGACTTGACTCTAAAACATTCATGAAAAGGATATGGACACAATGGCCTTTAATGTGTCAATTTTAAAAAGAGAAGTATGATGTTGTATAGTTAAATGTGTGGAATATTTCTACAACTTATCAATAAAAATAGTTGTTTCAAAGCTTATCTACCATACTATTTAGATTTGTTGTAATGCATATTTCACTACGTAAGGTTCAATCTGTAAGACACCTTATTTATGCATTTGACTTCCAAAATTGTTGAGAATCCGTTACATTTTCTTATTTTGAAAATGACGGGGGATTGTTGAGGAAATTTTCAAAATAAAAGGTTGTGTCCCCTAGTTAATTTGGTAGTTATGGAGATGTGTCTATTAATGAAAAGACACGTTGAAGAGTCGTGTCTATTGACGAAAAGAGACATTAAAGAGTCGTGTCTATTGGACCCAAAAGACGCATCTCTTGGTCAAATAACTATCTTATTATTCTCTTTATAAATATGTGAATTGGCCATTCACATAGATAATAAAGAAAATATAAAAATTCATACATTTTGATGAGTAATTTTGGATATTACAATAACTTCTTGAGGGCTCGATTTTAGTATTGCAAACTGCAATCGAGTGTGCTTCATTTTATCTTGTGAGCGAGTTCGCATTATACCTCTGTTGCAATTTAGCGAGGGCAAATTTTGCTTTAAGGAAAGTGGCGTTTGTTACACGACTTGAAGCAATTCTTTCATTTCCAATCTTAAAAAGAGGGTAAGATTGGAAATTGAAGAATTGCTTCAAGTTGTGTAACAAACACCACTTTCCTTAAAGCAAAATTCGCTCTCACTAAATTGCAACAGAGGTATAATGCGAACTCCCTCACAAGATAAAATGAAGTACACTCGACTGCAGGTTGCAATACTGAAATCGAACCCTCAAGAAGTTATTGTAATATCCAAAATTACTCATCAAAATGTATGAATTTTTCTATCTTCTCTATTATCTATGTGAATGACCAATTCACATATTTATAAGGAGAATAATAAGGTAGTTATTTGACCAAGAGATGTGTCTTTTGGGTCCAATAGACACGACTCTTTAATGTCTCTTTTCGTCAATAGACACAACTCTTCAACGTGTCTTTTCATTAATAGACACATCTCCATAACTACCAAATTAATTAGGGGATACAACCTTTTATTTTGAAAAATTTCCCCAACATTTCTTGCAGAGACAAAATGAGCTGCACTATCTGGGATTAAACGAAAACAATACTCATGGTCTCGTTCCTGGATGGATATGGAGCGCCACTAAAGATACGTTAAGAGTAATTGATCTTTCTGGAAACTTTCTAGCACGGTTTGAAGCTAGTTCATATGCGATTACAAAGCTTCAACTTGATGCTTTAGATATGAGTTTCAACATGTTACAATGTTCACTTCCAATACCCCTGCTATCCATCGTGCAATATGCTGTCAAAGGAAACAATTTCACGGGCAATATTTCATCACTTTTCTGCAATCTGAGCTCACTCCGTACACTTGAATTGTCCCACAATAATTTGAGCGGCCTTGTTCCTCAATGTTTAGGCGATTTAAGTGCTAGTATTGAGCTACTTGATCTAAGGGGCAACAATTTTCACGGCAAGATTCGTTCAATGCACACAGATGACTGCAATTTGAAGGTTCTTACGTTAGGCCAAAACCAGTTTCAGGGGCAAGTACCAAGGTCGTTGGCCAATTGTGCGGGGTTGGAGTTGCTAGACTTAGGATACAACCAGATCAACGACATTTTCTCTATTTGGCTGGCGCCACTTCAACAGCTGAAGGTGCTTATTCTCCGATCTAACCAGTTCCATGGTGAATTGGGAGATCATCAAGCAAATTATGATCAGTTCCCGATACTGCGTATTATTGATCTCTCATATAACAATTTATCAGGTCAGTTGCCAGCACAATATCTCCTTAATTGGAACGCGATGCAGGTGGTGGACGCTCGTAACTTGAAATACATGGAAACAATGGTAAGATTTCTATATAGAGATGGAGAAGTATCTAATTAAGTACCGTATTCAATGTTGTAACAAATAAAGGTACGGAACTAAAGTACACCAAGATCTTAGAATTCTTTGTAGCCATTGATCTCTCGAGCAACAAGTTCGAAGGAGAAATTCCAGAATCAATTGGACGTCTCCGTGGGCTTCACATGCAGAATCTTTCCAACAACATTCTCAGTGGCGGCATTCCTTCATCATTGGGGAATCTTATAGAGCTTGAGTCATTGGATCTTTCAAGAAATAATCTTTCAGGGGTGATTCCTCAACAACTAATACAACTGAACTTCCTTGCTGTCTTTGACGTGTCTAAAAACAATTTGACAGGACTTATACCGAGAGGGAAGCAATTTGACACATTTCAGAATAACTCATACGAGGCAAACTCAAGTTTGTGTGGGTATCCTTTGTCAAGGAAATGCAAAGATCTAGAGGCTTTGCAACCATCAATAGAAGAAAATGTGGAAGTGGATTCAACATTTGGTTTTGGGTGGAAACCAGTTGTGATTGGATATTCCAGTGAACTTTTGGTTGGGCTGGTGATCGGACACATCGTGGTTACAATGAAATTTGAGTGGTTTCTGAAGACCTTCATGGTCGGACCACAAAGAAGGATGCGGAACAGGAGGCAGAGAAATTGAATTGGATTTCCTTACACAAAGTCTGAGAAGCAATGTCAGCCTCTGGTGTTGATGTTCGTGAAACTAATAAGAGACCAAAACAGGTTACCGTATCAATTGCAAAAATCTCGTTTAAGTTTCAATTACTTCTTTTCCTGAATTACCTAAATAAAGGACTTGTCAGTACTTGAAGCTCCTATATTGTGCAGTTTGGAAAGGATCAAATGTTTGTATTGATGGAATTCAATGAATTATCGATATTACTTTCAATAGCTCGTATTTTTTTTCTTTTTTGTATTTGAATTGTTGATGTTTCCGTCAATCTAATTCAGGGGTGTCGCTCCCAGGTAGTCGAAGGAATATAATTAACTTATACCCTAAATCCCCAAATTTCAGTAAACATCAGGCAAAGTGGCTGGCTTTTCTACCAAAATTCACAAAAACAAAAAAAAAAAATGGACGTAAGTTTCCTTCCAATCTAATGAACCTCCACAGACAACATAAAAAGAAAAAAAAAAAACGAAATTGTAAATATAAAAATTAAATTCGAAGATAATTGAAGATTTGCTTCCCTATTTTCCCTAGGAATAAGAACCAAAATTATTTCAAAAATAAAAATAATAATAAATCTCAACTAAATACGCAAGCATATTTCTTGTTTTCTTCCAATCTAATGAATCGTAACCGTCCGACTCGTGCTTATCTTCGCCGGCGACGGATTTCGCCATTTCTTGTTTTGGAGAAAAAAAATTTTGAGCTGTTGACTTATTAATCAACGGAAGACAAAAGTTCCAGCGAGCAGACACCGAGTGTGTGCGTGTATGCTTCGAAGAACAGAGACGAACGATCGAAGGTGAGGGTAGGCTGATTATGCGGCGGCTGCCGTCGAGGTGGCCGTGGAGAAGTGGACTTGGCGGCGGAAGGAGGAGTTCGTTTCGGACAATCATGTGAGCAACCAGCCCAAAAGGAATCCTAGTTTTATTTAAATTTTATTATTTTAGGAAAGTGTCCCATTATTCTTCTAAAAAACTTTTGCCTAATTTTTTTAAATATAAACACGTCTTCTATTTTTTATAATAACAGTATTATTTTTTTGTAATAAAAAATTTTTCATTGTAAAAAATAATACTATCGACTATCGTTATAAAAAATAAATGACTTATTACAATTTAGACAAAAAAATAGAACAAAAATTTTTCGGAACTCATACTTCTTTCCTTTAAGAAATTCTTTTGTATTTAATTTCATGATAAAAATTGGGGGATTAGGGTATGAATTAATTATAATTCAAATAGCTTATTGAATTTGTGTCGTGGGTTTGGGTTCTATTTTTGGTCACCCAATTTACCCAAACATCCAACTGATTCTTGAATGTTGGATGGGTACCCATCGAAATTTATTAAATTTCTTGTGCATGCGTTTAGTCACAATGAAGATTTTACTGGGGAATTAGAATATTGACATAATAACCAACGATTTATCTATTACTAAATTATATTATTTTTAGTGATTTAAATTGTTAATTTTGTAAAAATTGTGTTGAATTTATTAAAAAAATTTAAAATTAAAAAAATAAGATATATTTTACCGTCTTATTAAGGAAAATTGTAATTATGCACATAAGAGATATTGAGTTATGAAGAGACGTTGTGTATTTAATTACGATCTTGTACATAAAATTCAAGTTGTTAACCAGTGATACCGTAAGAGGTTGAAGAGGTCCTGACTCCTGAGTGGCCTTTCCTCCCTTCCTTCTTCATAATGCCATGGCGATGACTTTTTTTTTTTTTTTTTTTTGATTCAAGTACATAAAAGGAAATAAAAGAGGAATACAAGGCTAATAGACAAACAAGCTCATTTAGCCACCCCTTGGCAGGGAAACTCCAACTTTGTCAGCCATCAACAGTTGCTGTAAACCTGGTGGATGATACTCTCATTCTCGCACATCCTCTTCTAAAGCCGCTCTAATATTGGCTAAGAAATCGGCGCAATAGTTCCCTTCCCTTAGGGTGTGCTGAAGCTGGCAGTCCCAAGGTAGTTGCAAGAGTCTTCGACAATCTATGATAAATCTGTAAAAATCTGTGTCCCAATCCCTCATTCTAATTTTTTGTAATGCAATGAGTCAGTCTGTTTCAACAATAACTCGGCACCAGCCTCTTTCCCATGCGCATTTCATGGTCATAGCTATGCTCCTTAACTTAGCCCCAATAGCTACGGATATCCCACAGAATCCCGAGAAACTCATAATCCAATTACCGCAAGAGTCCCTGGCCAGACCACCACAACCAGCTATTCCCGGAGAGCCTTTAGCACACCCATCCACATTAATTTTGACATAAGAGTGTTTAGGGGGTTACCAGCATATCAATTCAATATTCTTTCTTTGTGTAATTGAAGATAGCTTTGGGATTCTACTTTCCTTAAAGAAATCAAAGAATTCACAAGCTTTTCGTTTAGTAGCAGCAAAAAGATCTGGAGGAGAAAAGGACTGACCAGTAAAGATGCTTTTGTTTCGGCAGTCCCAAAGATGCCACAAGATAGATACAAACAGCACTTGACTGAGGCAACCCCACTTAGATTGCTTGTCATCCAAACTACCAAGCTTTATCCAACTTTTGAAATCACAGTACAAGAAATACGTGAGGTCCAAGCTCCTATAGAATAACTTCCAAACTTGCGTTGCAAAATGACAACGAAGGAGGATGTGTGCTTCATCTTCCCAACACATCCCGCACTTTTCACAGGCAACAGTATCAAAAAGGTGACGAATGAATAGCTGGGCATTAATTAGCAGCTTGCCTTGCATGGCGATGACTTGACTTTGCAGATGTACATAGGTCCAGTCTTCTCATATTCCCACTACACTAATGATAAACAACTTTCTGCCTCTCAATAATAATAATAATAATAGACAATTTTCTGAAAGCGATAGGTTGACTTGGTGATGGCGTGTTGACTTGGGAATGCAATTTTTCTACTCGGTATTTATTATTTAACCCATTTTTTTATGTGTAAAACATCAACTTGACTCTAGATGAAACTACCCTTAAATATTTATGAAATTTCAATTGACAGAAAATAGGTAAATATTGGAGATATATAATTTTTTGATCTAAATTTTTGTATTTTTTTTATATAAGTCATAAATTTTTTTAACATTTTATTTGAATTCTAAATTTTTTAATTTTTTACCAAATCAATCTTTTCATTTATGAAAGTGGTCAATTCATTAATAAATGAGTTTAAATTAATAAAAATTATTAAAAAATGTCAAATAAATGAATTAATATTTTTTCATCAATAAATATGTACATAAAATATTTTTTTAATCAATAAATATACGAATTAAATATACAAAATGCATATTTTTTGATAAAAATATTTTCAATTAATGTATTTAACTTTTTTTTAAATAATTTTTGTAAAGTTAAAATTATTTTTTTAATAGATTGATCACATTTCGTTAATAAATAGACTAATTTGGTGAAAATTAATAAATTTAGAATTTAAATGAAATTTTAAAAAATTTTAAAATTTATATATAAAAAATTATAAAAATTTAAAACTTATAAAATAAATATCCTATAAATATTGTATGGACACGAATTTTTTAACACGTGTCAAATACAAACCGCATAAAAAAAAAAAGAGCGTTATGATGACTGTTGTTTGTAGTCTTTGAAAAACATGTACAGGTAATAATTAATTGACTTTTAAACACCGATTTTTTATCTAAAATTATTCAAGATATTTGGTTATACATCTTTGTCACTTACTTTTTCGTTGTTTTCAAACACTTCCCATGACTTGGTATACCTTATCCTCACACAGGCAATCAAATAACATTGTCTTTGTCTTGCATGGCTGTTTATAAACTGTCATCAACCATTCAGCAAAAAGGGCCAAGCAATTTAATCTCAAACAATATGAAGTCACGCATGTTTCTCTCCTTGTCCTTGTTCTTTATCCCAAGCTTGCTCTTCTTGCCTTCATTTGTTCAAACCTCGGTTATTTCCGCGTCCTCTTTCACTGGTCGTCCACTTTGCAACGAAAATGATCAAAATGCACTTTTGCAATTCAAACAAGGCTTCATAATCGACAAGTCTGCATCTGGGAATCCTTTAGCTTATTCAAAGACTGAATCTTGGAAGCTCCAAGGAGGACATGATGATTGCTGCACCTGGGATGGCGTCAACTGTGATAATAGCACTGGCTATGTGATTAATCTTGATCTCAGCAGCAGCTGTCTCTATGGTTCCATCAATTCCAGCAGTAGTCTCTTCCAATTGGCTCATCTCCGTGGGCTTAACCTTGCAGACAATTATTTTAATTACTCCCAGATACCAACGAGTGTAGGTCGTCTGTCTCAGCTAAGCTATCTTAACCTTTCTTATTCTGCTTTTTCTGGTCGAGTCCCTTCAGACATTTCAAAATTGTCAAACTTGGTTTCTCTTGATCTATCTAGCTATGCACCAATGATAAGCCCTGATTTGTCTGTGAAGGGTGTATTAGTTCTTAAGACTTCAGATTTTAGAAGTCTACTGTGGAATCTGACCAGGGTAGAAGTTCTTCATCTTTCTAATGTGTACATACCATCCACTGTGCCTAGTTTCTTGGCCAATTTATCCTCTTTGGCATCACTTCTTCTGACAGGTTGTAATTTGTATGGTGAATTTCCTCCAGCAATTTTTCAACTGCCGGACCTACACTATATTGATATATCAGGGAATGGGGGTCTTGGGGGTCATTTGCCCGAATTTAACTCAAGTAGTCCACTTGTGACAATAGATGTCGGACAAACAAGTTTCACAGGAGAGCTACCAAAATCACTTGGAAACCTTCATTCCTTACAATTGTTTGACACTCTCCAAAGTGGCTTCTTTGGAAAAATTCCGACGTCATTTGGAAATCTCACGCGACTTGTTTCCTTGGGCCTTTGGGGAAACCCTTTTGAGGTTCCAAGTATTTCTCCCTTGTCCTGGCTTGGTCGACTAACCAAACTCACTCTTTTGGGTCTTCATGGTGTTAACTTAAATAGCGAGATTCCCCCCTCCATAGCTAATCTAACCCAACTTCAACAGTTATTCTTGCAAAACTCTGAAATGAGCGGTCAAATCCCATCTTGGCTTCCAAAATTGAACCAACTCTCTACTTTGGACCTTACATTTAATGAATTGAAAGGACCCCTTCCATATTCAATCTCCGAATTGTCCCAATTAACCAGACTTGATGTTTCATTTAATAAATTACAAGGGTCAATTCCGGTTTCAATCTTTCAACTCGGGAGCCTCCGACGTCTTGGTCTTGCTGGGAATAACTTTAGCAGCACTGTAGAGCTTAACAATGTTCTGATGCTCCCAAATTTGTCCCAGCTGTACCTGTCAGGAAACAAGTTAACATTAGATCTGAGCATAAATACCAGCGGCGCTAGTCTTCCAAAGTTTGCTCATTTAGGACTGGGGTCATGCAATTTAGGCCACTTTCCTGACTTTCTACGCACCCAAAATCAGCTGCAGTGGCTAGATTTATCCGACAACAATATTCATGGTCTAATACCCGAATGGATATGGAGCATTAGCAAAGATACTCTAGGTCGTATGGTTCTTTCTGGAAATTTTCTCACAGGTTTTGAACCATATCCAGATATAATTGGGACGCTGACTCAACTGAATGTTTTGGACTTAAGCTCCAACAGGCTGCAAGGTTCACTTCCAATACCGCCACCAACCATCACAGAATACATTGTCCTTCAGAACAATTTTTCAGGCAACATTCCATCTTTCTTTTGTAGCGCAAAATCTCTCAATATCCTTGATTTGTCTCACAACAATTTGAGTGGCATGATTCCTCAATGTTTGGGGAATTCGAGTGCTTCTATTGAGCTTGTTGATCTGGGAGACAACAATTTGCAAGGCGGCATTCCTCCAATGCATCCAAATAACTGCAACCTAAGGGTTCTTACTCTTGGCCGCAATCAGTTAGAGGGGCTACTACCCAAATCATTAGCCAATTGTGAAGGGTTGGAGTTCCTAGATTTAGGAAACAACCAAATCATTGACACTTTCCCTGCTTGGTTGGCCACACTTCAAGAGCTAAAAGTCCTTATTCTACGATCAAATCAGTTCTATGGTGAATTGGGAAATCATCAAGCAAATTTCAGTCAATTCCCATTGTTGCGAATCATTGATCTCTCTCAGAACAATTTTTCGGGTGAGTTGCCAACGCAATACATCCTTAATTGGAAGGCAATGACGGTAGACAATGCTCAGAAATTGAAATACATGGAGACGATGTTTTCAATGCAAGCATATGGGGTAAAAAAAGATCTCATTTTATACACTAGTTTCAAGTATTCAATGTTGATAACAAACAAAGGCATTGAACAACATTATTCCCAGATCTTGGAATTCTTTGTTGCCATGGATTTCTCGGACAACAAGTTTCAAGGAGAAATACCAGAATCAATTGGAAATCTAAGAGGGCTTCACATGCTGAATCTTTCCAACAACATGCTCAGTGGGAGCATCCCTTCAATTCTAGGGAATCTTACAGCCGTCGAGTCATTGGACATTTCAAGAAACAACCTTTCAGGGGAGATTCCTCAACAACTTGCACAGTTGAACTTCCTGGCTGTCTTTAACGTGTCTGAAAACAATCTGACAGGGCCTATACCGAGAGGGAAGCAGTTTGACACGTTTCAAAATAGCTCATATGAGGGAAACTCGGGCTTGTGTGGGGACCCTTTGTCGAAGAAATGTGGAAATTCAGAGGCTTTGCCAACACCAACTACATCAAACTCTGACCAAAATGAAGACATGGGTGGTTCTGAATTCCAATTTGGATGGAAACCAGTGGTGATTGGATATGCTGGGGGGCTCCTTGTTGGGTTGGTGATCGGGCAGGTCCTTGTGACAAGGAGACAGGAATGGTTCATGAAGACTTTCAGAATCAGACAGCAAAGAAGGATGAGCAGCAGCAAGAGGCAGTGAAGTTGAATTGGTATCGTCAAAGGCAAGAGGCTTTTCTGAATCTGCTTCCCTTGACTTGAAAGTTATTACATAAAGTCGTTTGGTCAGTTCTGCTGCCTTTTTGTTCATCATCTTCTTCTTCTTTTTTTTTTTTTTTTTTTCTCTTTTCAGAATTTGGCATGTAAGATAAGAAATTGAAACTATGGGAAAACGAAAATTAAAAAAAAAAAAAAAAGGGGGCAATCAATGCCCCCCAGCAACTAGCTTGCCTTCGCAATCCAACCCAATTTCAAGGTTTTTTTTTTTTTTATTTTGATCAGACCAATTTCAAGTAGTTTCAAAGGCTGAATTTTGTTACAGAACGATTGTGCAAAAGAAACAATGTAATTGAGGCAGAAGCACAAGTGGGTCAGATTTTGTTTGCAATTTGTTTTGTAATTTATAGAATTAGAATTTGGATCGGCGGCCAATCGAATCTTAAGCTGAAATTTGTAAATAATTTCTCGTCATCAAAAAATTTAATTTCAGTCCGCACTTATTCGCTAACGATTTATTAAATTTAAAATTTTGAGGCGTTCATATTTAATTATATTTTTTAGACCTTAAGTTTTAATTTTAATAAAAGATCTAAATTCCTAATAAAAAGATTTGTTTTTTTTATGTAATTCACGTTTCAGAACAGCTTGTATGAGAAAATCTCAAACTTGTGTGGAAATCCCTTGTCGAGAAAATGTGGAAATTTGGCGCCACCAAGCTCGAGCTTTAGAGAAAATGAAGAAAAGTGTGGTGCTGCATTTGGATTTGGATGAAAACCAGTTGTGATGGGCTATGCCAGAGGAATCTCTGTTGGGCTGGCAATGGCCCATTTCCTGTTACCAGGAATTATGAATGGTTCTTGAAGACTTTCAGAGTCGGGCCACACAGAAGGATGAACAAGAACCGGAGGCCTAGAAAATGAATTGGAATTACATTCTGCTTAAAAGGCGACGACTTGCAAATAAAAGGTTTGAGCAGAGAGATTTGGATCTGAGCATCCGACCATGAATTTACATGGCAGATGATTTTGACAAGCCTGATATCAATTTATAATTTTCCAGGGAAAAAAAAAATATGTTAACTGCATTTGCTTATGAATATACATGGCAGCGGCTTTCTCAACAATAGCCATGCAACCTACTACTAAGAATTTACATTTCTCAACCATCAACTTCCCACAAGATGCACAAATAGGGAAAAAATTGTAAACCATGAAAACAAAAAAAAAATTAGATAGAAAAAAAAAACCCCAAAATCAAACCCCTATAGTTCTCTCGCCACTTACACCAACTAACTTCTCAAAAATCACTAAAGAATAGAAGCCAAATCTAATTGGTGAAGACAGATGATAATCTCCCTGTCAGTGCCGTAGAGCTGGAAAACTGGAAATACCACTTCACTCTACAGATATTTCTCGATTGGCTAATGAGCAAAATCTTCACTTCCAACACCAACACTTGACTTATCAACCATTCGGACATTGTATTGTTCATACAATCTTGCCCTATTCTCTGCCCACCACTGTTCTGCTTGTTTCTCACTGAATTTCTTTCGGCTGCATAAATAGAATTGAACAGAAGTTTCAAACAAAATACTCACTTTAGAAATTATTGAGAGGCCTACTTATAGAATACAATGTTCCTTAATTGGTTCACAAACCGGGTGGAGAAAACACTTGCCATGACATTATGCAGCACATGGCATAACAGAAACATAGAACCTTTTCTATTACTCAGAAGTAACATCATGTACCTCAATCGAAAAGGAAGGAAAAGATTTAACATTCACACTCAAGATACGGTTAAGATTCGTATGAAAAATTTGTGTTCCTAAGCAAGTCTCTTTCTCCCAAAATTCCATGAACTCAAGTCACCGAATTAGACTTTATCTATAAGGTATAATCCATTGCAGAGACTTGTAGAATGTATAAGGCTTATAGAAAACACTAAGGGCTTCATCAATAGCACCACATTTAGCATACATGTCAAGCAAGGCCCCCATTACAACTTCATTATCGCCTAATCCCTGCTCAATCATTACGCTGTGGATTTCTTTACCCTTCTCTAATGCTGCTAATTGTGAACATGCTGATAAGATACTTGCGAATGTGGCCGCATTTGGTTTTAAGTCAGCTACTTTCATTTCATCATACATATCAAAAGCCTTTAGATAAGAGCCCACTGTTACATATCCAGATATCGCGACATTCCAGCATACCACATCTGCCTTTGGGATCAACTGAAAGATATTTTCTGCTAGATTAATTCTTACACATTTAAAATATAGATCGATGAGTGAACTGTTAACAAAGGAATCAACATCAATTTTATTCCTCATTATATACCCATGTATGAATTTTCTGTGTTGGCGCTGGGCAGATCTTGCACAGGCCATTAGTATGCTGCTTGAAGTAGTCATAGTTGGTTTGGTACTTTCTGCATTCGTCCTCCTAAAAAGTGCAATGCATTCTCTGCTGTCACTAATTGAACCATATACTGCAATCATGGAATTCCAAGCAACAACTGGCTTAGTTGGCATCTTCTCAAAAGCTTCCTTAGCCATCTCTAGGCAACCACATTTCCCATACATATGCACAAGAGCAGAACTAACAAAACTATCCATTGCAAACCCACTTTTCACCAATTCCTTATCAATCTCTTTTCCTCTTTCCAAATCCAACAGCCTAGCACACAATGCAAGCGCAGTGTCAGTCGTCAACTGAATTAGGCTCAAACTCAAATTCTCTCATCTTCTCAAACAATTCTCATGCCTTGTCAGCTCTCCCATTTTGATAATAACAAGAAATAACCATATTCCAAGTTATCATACCTCTTTCAGGAATTTCATCAAACAACTCTATAGCAACCCAAGGAGATTGCATTTTGCATACATTTCAACAAGAGATCTAGCAACAACAATATCATTCACAAAACCAGATTTTACCAAAAGAGCATGAACAATTCTACCATAGCAAACTCTACCTAATCCACCACAAGCTTTTAACACACGTGGGTAGGTAAAACAATCAGGGTCCAAATAAGGGTCATGCAATAACTTCTCAAAGAATTCAAGAGCTTCAATGTACATGAAATTCTTGGTGTAACGAGCCATAAGGCCATTCCACAAAGAGTTGTCAAATGAACATAGCATTGACAATGGACATAAAAGTTGATAAGGTTCTTGCACAGGGCAATGTTGTTTCGCAAGCCTAGAGGCAACATTTTTTGATAGACTTGCTTCCCATGTTGTAATGATCTATAACTAATGCAGATTTTCAATGGAGAGAATAGCTTTGTTGTAGTGTCCATTCAAGGAAGTGTGGTCAGGTAAAATCTTGCAAGCGTACAGAGCCAATCGTAATGATATAATTTAGTGAATACTCCAAGTGTCGAACCCAAGGGAACAATGATCAATTATAATTTATGTTGTTTAAGCAAAAAGTTGATGTTTCAAAATTTATAAAAAGAAAATAAATACTACTCAATTAAGCAACTTAAATTAATAAAACAAAACTAATGACAATTTAGAGATCACGTAAGAATAAAAACATTAAGGCTATGGGCAGGCACCTAAAAAGGACTAAACTATATGAAATTTTGTGGACAAACAATTTGAATGTCAAATTCTTCTTATTTAATTACTGTTCTTTATCAAGTAATTCTAACCATATTCAATCTAATTGTAATCTTCTCTTGAACTCACAAAAATAGATTAACCTCATTAAAAATACAGAATTTTTATTGACATCATATGAATTTATTTCATGTCTGACTCAAAGTTTATATGTTTATCTATTTAGTATACGATTGTATCTCATCTGCCGATTTCAACACAAATCCTATGACTACTTTCATGATAGTCATATACAAAAGCATATTTAAGAATAAAATAGATAAAACAAATCAAGTTCTCAATATATAATAACAATATAATCGAAAGAACAATAAAATATTTACAAAAATTATATAATCCAACCATAAACTAAAATATATTCCTTTCGTCCTAATTTAGAGTTATAGCTACTCATACTAAAAATCAAAGAACATTAACAATTAACATTAAAAAGTTCAAAGGACAAAAAAAACTAAAGGAAAAGAATTAGAAAACTCGTCTCCGACATTTTCAAAGTCCTCCCTTGTGTTTTTCTCCTCTTCTCTCTATGTTTCTTTTTATGTCGTCTTTCAAAATAGCCTCTAAAAGTCCTCTAACTCTTCTGTAACTTTAGTATTTATAGTCCCCTCAAATAATAAAATTGTAAGCCCTAAAGAGTCCGACTTGAAGTCAGAAAAGGATTTGTGAATCATCTGGACTGTTTTGACACTGTATTTTTTGACCCAAATTTCAACCCCTTCCAGGCAAAATCTGAAGTCGGGCAAAACAACAAACTTGTAACTCTATCTCTTAGCTTCGATTCTGTTTAAGAATCATCCTATTTTGACTTGTCTAGAGGAAGTGATGGGTAAAATACCGAGCAGTGCGCAAAATTGAAAAATCTGCCTGAATAGTATCAAATCTGCCGCAATTACTTTTATTTGTATCCATTTAACTTACAAGATATAAAATAACAAATAGAAGTAAAATCCACCAATAAACATAATATTCACATAAATAAATATCAAATTAAATATAACATTGTACGTAATATCTATGCAAATATTAAACTTATCAAATTTCCCCACACTTGAACTATTGCTTGTCCTCAAGCAATCACACATCAACAATATCACGTGGCCTTCACCAAAATTCCATTCAAATCGAGTTCTCAAAACAGTGCTTCATTAACACAGTACAAGATCAATCTAAAAGCATCACTCAACACTTTTCTAGTCAAATATAATTAACAACGTCCTCATTCTCCACAAAACAAGTTTTAAATTGATTAACCGTATGTAAGAACTTTCATTGATCAATGATAACACTTAGCTACCGTCATGTAGAAAGTAATTACACACACGCAACTAAAGTCCAAAGAGAAATATTATCTTCTTTTAAAAATACAAAACGACATCAGGGATCAATGGGAATTAATTGTTTTAGCTTCTTTTTTTTTGATTTATGTATCAGAGGTTTTAATATTCTTCTCTAAATACTGATATAGTTTTGACACGAATATCATCGCTTATGGTGTCAGTACCCGATTACTACTTCACAAGCAACTATTTAGAGTGCTTTGCATACTCATAATTCAAGCTACCGTTTGATGTGAAGATCAACAATTGTAATGCTAACTCTCAGTTATACAGTAACTCAAAACAGCGGAGTAGCTAAGTTATTAATAACTTGCAAGCCTCGTTCTTTTTTTTTTTTTTTAATTCCTAAATCATATCCCCAAAATTCTTTAGAAGAAGAGAAGATAATGTTTGTTCAAGTACTTCAAATGAGTGTACATAATTAAAAATTGCACAAAGATCTCTAAAAGCTAGCATCTCTCTTTAAAAGATCATCGCATAACTTTAAAATTAAATTAGAAACAAAAATTTTTCAAGTGGATAACAAGTTCACTAATAACCATCTTTGACTAGTTAATATCAAATAATATTCAAAGACTAACCTTGGATGTATTAGTACTATCATCGGCGTCCAAAAATTTAGCTCAAACAGAATTCAAGTGAAATTAATGTAAAATCATGCAAATACACAAAAATTAGCATTAAAGAGCAAAAAAAGATTGGGCAAAAATTCAAAATAACACCCCTCTCACACACTTAGCCAACTTTGTCCTTAATGTTGCAATAAAAATATAACTGAAAAGAAAAGAAAATAAAGAGGACGAAACTACCCAGATAGAGCGAAGGGGAAAAAAAAACAACACTCACATGCACCACCATCATCGAACAAACAACCTACAAACAAACAACCTACGAACAAATAATAGGAGATAAGAAAATTAAAGACAAAGAGAAGAAAACAAAGAGCGAAAACATATGCTAGCCTAAATCTTAGAAAGTAGATAAATATAATTGTAAAGAATCTAAATCATTGAAAAGGAAAAGGAAAAATAAAAACAAAAACAATGTAATCAATAAAAAGAATTAGAAGTAAGGAGTTAGGTAGAATTAAGAAGAATAAAAAGAAAACAGATAAACCTTTTGTTTTTAATTTAAACCAGACCTAGTCCGGACCTGGATCAAGTCCAGTTTAGTGATCTTGTGAAGGCATAATGGGTCCAGACCTTGTCTGGTCCATAATCGGACCATGTCGGTCCTCTCCAATAATTCCAACATGGGACTGGATAAACAATATCAATGTATGTAAACAATAAGGTCAAAAGTGAGGGTAAGAAATACTCCCTGTGAACCAAGCGACTTGTAATTCGTTGCTTTGCAAAGAACATGTTTTTCCTTCTCAAGTTCCTACAATCACACGAAAAAAAAAAACAAACTAAATTAAACTAATCAATTAAATTAAACTAAGTAAGAGTAAACATTGGATTACCTCCCAACAAACGCTATATTTAACGTCTATAGCCAGATGTTCTTCCCTTGAATTAAGGAGGACGATCACAAAGAGGATTAGGCCTTAAGTTGTCTCCATGAACCTTAATCACCCGAGACTTCTTACTCCAAATATCGACTGCTCCTTGGGGATACACTTTGTGCACTGTGAATGGTCCTAATAATTGTGTTTTCTTTTGCTTCCACAGGATTGTCCCACCATAGACATCATAGAGAAGTACTTTCTCTTCATTCTTGAAGTTACTTCCTGACTTAGCCTCTTGGAGAGGTTGCTCAAATAGCATCTCAAGTGCACTTTTTAAGTCTATGTCCACGTTCTTCGGATCCTCTTTGGGTGGGTTCGATATTTCCAACATAAAATATATATCCTCCAGTGATAGACTCTTCAATGCTTTAAATACGCTGAATACGTGTTCTTCCTTTCCTACCCGAAATGTCAGCTTCCCTTACTCCACATCAATAAGTGCTTTGCCAGTGGCTAAGAATGGCCTCCCTAATATTATCAAGATATCTACATCCTCATCCATATCTAGCACTAGAAAATCAGCTGGAAAATAGAATTTTCTCACTTTAACTAACACATCCTCAATCTTTTCATATGGGTACTCGGTGGATCGATCAGCTAGTTGCAAGGACACTGAAGTTGACTCCAATTTTCCTATCTTTAGCATCTGAAAAGAGATAAAGGCATCAAATTAATGTTGGCCCCTAGGTCACACAAATAACGTTTAATGCCTTAACTACCAATAGTATAAGGTATAATAAAACTTCCGAGGTCCTTTAACTTAGGAGGTAGTTTATTTTAGAGAATAGCACTACACTTCTCAGTTAGGGCAGCTGTGGCGTGTTCCTCGAGTCTCTTCTTATTTGATATAATCTCTTTTAGGAACTTTGCATATGAAGGCATCTATGCAATTGCTTCTGCAAAAGGAACGTTAATGTGGATCTTCTTGAACATGTTTAAGAATTTAAGAAAATTTTTGTCATCATTCCTCTTTTCAGCCTGTTGGGAAATGGAATTGGCGGGACATCTGGCTTAACTTCTGGGGGAGAAGTGGTTGGAACTACCTCTTCATTGTTGCCCTACCCTCCTTTTCCTTCATCATTAACTTTCTTAGGCATAAATTCCTCTTCTTCGTGACCTCCCTCAGTGGACTTATGTTTTTGTTGAGCATTAGTGGGATTGCCTACTACCTTCCCACTTCTCAATGCAATAGCTAAGACATTCTCTATTGGATTCACCTCAGTGTTACTAGGGAGTTGGCCTTCATTCCTATTCAACACTGCTTTTGCTAACTGGCCAACCTGCACCTCCAAAGTATGAATGAAAGCTTGGTTTGTGGATGCAACTTGGTCAATCTTCAAGTTCAACTTCTTCATCTCAGTATATTGCTGTGACATCCTCTCATCCATCTTCAACATGTACTGCATGAACATGTCTTCTATCTGTGACTTCTTCTCCTAAGGTTGAGATGGTTGACTTTAAAATTGGGGTCTCTGCTGCTGAAACCCTGGTGGTACTATTGGCCTTGCATTACCCTACTCTTTCCACCCAAAATTTGGATTATAGGTGTTGGAGTATGGGTCATTCCTCTATTGTTCTCCAGCATAATTAATCTCTTCCACCGACTTGCCTAAGTCTCTACCCATGCAAACGACTTCGATGTGTCTAAAACGTCCACAATAAGAGCATTATTCCCTCTACACCAAGTCTCTACTCAACAATAACTTCACTTGGCGAGATAAGTCATCTATCTTGAATACTACATCAACGTGTGAAGATATCTCATAAACTCCAGCTCTACGCCCTCTGATAGCTTTCTGTGGGGAGTTATCTACCAGGAACTCATAAATATCATATAACTCATCTGCTGACTTATTACCCACATAACCTCCAGCAACTGAATCCACGAACATCTGAGAATTGCTAACAAGACCATCGTAGAAGAACTGCATCTGGAGGGGCTTGGAAAATTGATGGTGTGGGCACTACACTATAAACATTTTGAACCTCTCTCACACCTCGTGAAAGGGCTCAGCATCCATTTGTGAAAAGAACAAATTTTGTTTCGAAACTCTGCAATCTTTTGAGGGAAGTAAAATTTTAGCATAAACTTGTTGTAAATTTGCTCCCATGTAGTGAGTGATCCATCTAGCAGGTTAATGAGCCAACTCTTTGCCTTATCTTTGAGGGTATAAGGGAAGCATCTCATCTTCAACTCATCCTCTGAACATCTCCCGAGAGGAAAAGTCTCTATCGTGCTATAGAAGTCCCACAGGAAAGTAAGTGAGTCCTCACTTGGTAGACCATAAAACAATGGTAACATATTAAAGAACACGGTCTTGAGCTCGTAGTTACGAGCTGCTGTACTCAGCCTGATGCAAGATGGTGAAAGACCAATCATAGCCTTTTGGATGTCCTTTATGCTAATTCTCGTCTGTTCCCTCACATCTTGTCTATTGTTGAGTACTTGCTTTTCCATAACCTGGCCATCCGTGCCACTTAATCTTTCATCCATTTCTGCGCGTTTTAATGTCTGATTCTGTCGACAAAATTTTTCGATCTCGAGGTTCTAGGGAAGAAGATTAGTGCTCTTAGATGATCGCAATTGCATGCACTACCTGCAATCACAGAAAAATAAACAAGTAAACTGAAAATTTAAAATAAATAAATAAATAAAACTAAACTAAGTTAAATCTAAAACCTAATAAACAAAACGAATAATAAAACAATCAAAAATCACAATTAATACTCTATTCCCCAGCAACGGGGCTAAAAACTTGGTTGGGTAAAATTCTACAAGCATACAAGGCGGATCGTAGAAATAAAATCTAGCGAATACTTCAGGTGTCGAACCCAAGGGAACAAATGATCAATTATAATTTATGTTGTTTTAGCAGAAAGTTGATGTTGCGAAAATTATAAAAAGAAAATAAATACTACTCAATTAAGCAACTTAAATTAATAAAACAAAACTGATGACAATTTAGAGACCACTCAAGAATAAAAACATTAAGGCTATGGGGCTTTCGCCTAGAAGGGATTGAACTGTATGAAATTTTGTGGACAAGCAATTTGAATGTCAAATTCTTCTTATTTAATTAGTGTTCTTTGTCAAGCAAGCCTAATCATATTCAATTTAATTGTGATCTTCTCTCGAACTCACACAAAGTAAATTAAACTCATTAAAAACACAGAATTTTTATTGACACCATATGAATTTATCTCATGTCTGACTCAAAATTCATATATTTATCTATTTAGTGCACGATTGTGTCTTATCTATCGATCTCAATACAAATCCTATGACTACTTTCATGATGGTTAGGCACAAAAGCATATTTAAGAGCAAAATAGATAAATCAAATTAAGTTCTTAACATATAATAGTAATATAATCAAAAGAACTATAAAATATACACAAAAATTATATAATCCAACCTTAAACTAAACTACATCCCTTTCGCCTTAGTTTAGGATTCTAACTACTCATACTAAAAATCAAATGAAAATTAACAATTAACATTAAAAAGTTCAAAGGAGAAAAAAAACTAAAGGAAAAGAATTAGAAAACTTGTCTCCAACGTCTTCAAAGTCCTCCCTTGTGTTCTTCTCCTCTTCTCTCTATGTTTCTCTCTATGTCATCTCTAAAAATAGCCTCCAAAAGTCCTCTAACTCTTCTGTCACTTTAGTATTTATAGTCCCCTCAAATAAGCCCTAAAGCGTCCAAATTCAAGTCGGAAAATGATTTGTAAATCTTCTGGACTGTTTTGACCCTGTATTTTCGGACCCAAATTTTGACCCCTTTCAGGCAGAATCTGAAGTCGGGAAAAACAGTAAACTTGTAGCTCTATCTCTTAGCTTCGATTCCGTTTAAGAATCATCTGATTCCGACTTGTGTAGATGAAGTTATGGGTAAAATACTGAGCAGTGTGCAAAGTTGAAAAATCTACTCGAATAGTATTAAATCCCCCCAATTACTTCTATTTGCATCCATTTAACCTACAAGATATAAAATAACAAATAGAAGTAAAATCCACCAATAAACATAATATTCACATAAATAAATATCAAATTAAATACAACATTGTACGTAATATCTATGCAAATATTAAGCTTATCAAATTCCCCTACACTTGAACTATTGCTCGTCCTTGAAACAGTGCCTCATTAACACAGTACAAGATCAATTTAAAAGCATCACTCAACACTTTACTAGTCAAATATAATCAACAACGTCCTCATTCTCAACAAAACAAGTTTTAAATTGATTAACCGTATGCAAGAACTCTTTATTGATAAATGATAACACTTGGTTACCGTCATGTAGAAAGTAATTACACACACTCATCCAAAGTCCAAAAACAAAATTATCTTCTTTTAAAAATACTATAACCCTTAGCAGTCCTTAGTGCGAAACCTCTTGTCTCAATATCTAAGCACTGCTTGCATGTGTTGAATAAATCCATAATGAATGCATAGTCCCGTTCTAGATAGGCTACGTAGTCCTCTTTGTCTACATAGTAGACCACAAGTCTAACTATTGTGGTTCCTTATACTTGTCAACATGCAGACAAGCATTAGACCAAAAAAAAAAAAAAAAAACAAAAACGAAAACACAACAAACCATTAACTTCCTCAAAAGCCATACCCACTACCGTTATGGTTATAGAAAATTAATTTAAAATCAATATTTGAGGAAACAGTCAAGAAATTCATTCTTAGTCTAAGAGAAAATACCGTCTAAACCATAAAATGTCACTTCCCAGATCGAAAACTTATATATACTTCACATCCATAGACAAATCCTCACTTAAATGAGTTATTTTGATGTACAAAATATAAATTTCAACCATTGATTCTACTTTCTAAACAAAAAAATTTATTTTCAACCCTAACGTTAACCTTAAATCGACATCATCCCAAATAATCAACCAAATAACACAGGAAAACTAATAAATCGACATCAAAAACCCTAAATCACTCATAAATTACTTCGTTTGAAGTGAAATCAGATGTTTTCTAGCCACATCGAAGAGTTTCTCTTCTGAGTTCCTTTTTTCAGTGGAGAGAAATTGAGGAAAATTGACTAACGGCTTAGTTGCAAATGATTTTAGATTTTTTTTTTCTTACATATATATGGAGGCATTATAGTCATTTTATGATTTCCATAACGATTGACTGACAACTTTTAATCATAATATATTTTTTATAATTTTTAAAATTAAAAGATATTAATTATAAATACACTATATTTTCATAATAATAAATATAAATTTCATGCTTTATAAGCACCCTTTTGATCCGCCATCGCCAAGTAGATTACTGTCCACTTAAAAAAGGAAAAAGCATCTGTTAAAAAAAAAACAAAAAAGGAAAAAGCCACAAAAACTAGCACGCACGACCGGCCCCCACACATTAAAGCAAGGTCCAAGTCAAGTAGGCCACTTCCTACAGTGCCAGTACAGCTTTATCTTCATCTGCTCAGATACGTTGTACGGACGTACTTTTTTTTTTTTGGTTGTATCTATATTAGATTTACGTTAGACACAATATAAACACATATTTATTAAAAAAAATTTTACCAAATAAATTGAATACTGTTTGAAAATTTTTTGGAAACGTTAAGAACATGTTTCGAATATACTATGAAAATGCTTTAAAAAAATAAAAGAATAAATTATCGATAGCCTGTCGCCCATCTCTCACACTGTCAACAAGTCATCTTTTTTAAAAAAAATTTTAAAATGAGATTATGCCAAGTTAGTTTTTTTTTTTTAACTGAAAGATTATGTGAAGTATACACATATATTCAAGTTGTATGCTTATTTTTGTTAGATTTTAATTTACATTACGATATTTCAAATATAATTAACAAAAATATATCATAAAATTTATTTTAACAAAAAAATTAAATTTAATCGTAAAATTACTTTATAATCTATATTATAATTTGAACTATATATATATATATATATATATATATATATATATATATATATATATATATATATATATATATATATATATATATATATATATATATATATTCGTGTACATATTATATATGTATTTTAATATTTTTAAAATTAACATATCATTGTATCTATATCTATAATGAGTCCCGTTAGGTGGACGAGATTAGGTAGACGGAAAATGGACCGAAAATTTTTTTTGTGCAACCAGGTAACTTATTTGTGTAACCAAGCGCTTAATTTTTACAACGAAAAAATATATGAAAAAATATTTCAAAATTTGTTGCAATAATTTAGTTTTTCGTTGCACAAAAAAATTATCTAGTTACACAAAAAAATTTTTGCGTCTATTCTCCGTCCACCAAATCCCATCCACCTATATTTTTCCATCTATTATATCCATATTACTATACTTGTGTCCATGCATCGTTACTTATTTTCAACACGCAACAAACAAATCATTACCAATCACAATCAAATAGAGTTAGAAGCCTTCAAATCTATGGTGTTTACAGCGGAACAGTCAATGGTTGTTGCTCTATCATTGCATGGTAAGTTCACGTAGGTGGCCCTATCTAGTCCGATTATAGACTTGAAAGATTCGGAAAGTTTTAAAATACATAGATGAGGAAAATGTTTAACGCGAAAAAAAAAATTATTTTTTTTATAATTTTTATATATTTATTATATATCAAATTTAAGCGATATGAGACATCATAAATGATTAAAAAAAAGAGTTGTAAAAATTTATAAAATTTATAATTAAAATTAATATATAATAAACTTATAAATACTATGCATTAACAATAATCTGGTCGCTGTCTCGTCGCAATTGTCGCTTCTCTCTAGTTTTTTCAATTCGAACAAGGTATGTTCACACTGGCAACTACCTTACGATTGTTCCAATTGAGAAAAAAGAAAAGGAGGTTCGCAGCAGGCTCGGTAAGGCCCCATATTTTGGCTCGTCAATTTTTTTTTTGTTTTGTTTTAAATCAATCTCATCATCAAATCTGCCCAATGCAAATCATCAAATTTGTTAGCTGACCGAATAAAAAAGGTGAGCGGATTAAAGAAGAATTTTTTTATCAAAATTAAAATGAATTTGATGACTGAATTTAGTGCATTGTCTAGAGGTATTAGGCCAAATGGACAATTTAATTGGGAGCCCAAACTATAAAATTAACAAAAATCTAACAAATCCGACTCTTTTTTCTAAAAAAATAAAACTGGCAAATAAACGATGCCCCCTATTTCATCTATGAACCCTAATGTGAAAAAAAAAAATTTAAAAAGAAAGAAAAAGAAAAACCAGGTCTTGATCGTGAGCAACTCCATGGAAGGTCCCATTATAGCAGACGGGAGCTATTTCATTCCATACTATGTATGCAATTGCAACCAATTTAGACGGTGCGAAATTTTAGCAAACGCAAACGCCCAATGGTTGAGGACAAAAAAAAATTATTGATTATTCTTCGATCATATTTATTAAATGAATCCAGACTTATTATCAATTGAAAAAACAACATGCCATCCACACGTATCTATATCGGATATACGTCAAACAAAATATAGACACGTATCTATTAAAGATATTTTTTTAAAAAAATTGAATACATTTTGGAAATTTTTTAGAAACACTAAGAACATGTTTCAAATATACTATGAAAATGCTTTAAAAAAAATAAAAGAAGAAATTATTGATAGCCTGTCGCCCATCTCTCACATGGTCAACAGGCCATCCTTTTCTTTTTAAATTTTAAAATGAGATTATGTAAAGTATATACATATATTCAAGTTGTATGCTCATTTTTGCTAGTTTTTAATATACGTTACGAGATTTCAAATATACTTAACAAAAATATATCATAAGATTTATTTTAACAAAAAAATTAAATTTAATTGAAAAATTACTTTATAATCTATATTATAATTTCAAATATATATATATATATATATATATATATATATATTAGTATACATATTATGTCTATATTTTAATATTTTTAAAATTAACGTATTCCTGTATTTATATCTATTATATCCATTTCGCTATCCCTATATCCATGCAGCTTTGCTTATTTTTGATTGTTTTTGACACGCAACGAACAAGTCATCGCCAATCACAATCAAATAGAGTTAGAAGCCCGGAAATCCATGGTGCTTACAGTGGAATAGCCAATGGCTGTTGCGCTATCATTGCATGGTAAGTTCACGCAGGTGGCCCTATCTAATCCGATTACAGACTTGAAAGGTTCGGAAAGTTTTACAATACGTAGATGAGGAAAATGTTTAACGCGAAAAAAAAAACCAATTATTTTTTTTATAACTTTTATATTTTTATTACACATCAATTTAAGCGGTACGAAACATCATAAATGACTAAAAAAAATTACAAAAATTTAAAAAAATTTATTATTAAAATTAATGTGTAATAAATTTATACATACTAAGCACTGAGAGTAATCTTGTCACTGTCTCGTCGCAATCGTCGCTTCTCTCTAGTTTTTTCAATTCGAATAAGGTTTGTTCACACTGGCAACTACCTTACGATAGTTCCAATTGAGAAACAAAAAAAAACAAAAAACAAAAAAAAAAAAGAAGGTTCCCAGCAGGTTCGGTTAGGCCCCATATCTTGGCTCGTCAATTTTTTTTTTGTTTTGTTTTAAATCAATCTCATCGTCAAATCTGCCCAATGAAAATCATCAAATTTGTTAGCTGACCGAATAAAAAAGCTGAGTGAATTAAAGAATAATTTTTTTTATCAAAATTAAAGACGAATTTGATGACTGAATTTAGTGCATTGTCTAGAGATATTAGGCCAAATGGACAATTTAATTGGGAGCCCAAGCCATCTGAACTATAAAAATAAGAAAAATCTAAGTAATCCGACTCTTTTTTCTAAAAAATAAAACTGGCAAATAAACGATGCCCCCTATTTCTTCTATGAACCATAATGTGCAAAAAAAAAAAAAAATTAAAAAAAAAAGAAAGGAAAAGAAAAACCAGGTCTTGATCGTGAGCAACTCCATGGAAGGTCCAATTAAAGCAGGATGGAGCTATTTCATTCCAAACTATGTATGCAACTGCAACCAATTTAGACAGTGCGAAATTTTAGCAAACGCAAACGCCCAATGGTTGAGGACAAAAAAAAATTATTGATTATTCTTCGATCATATTTATTAAATGAATCCAGACTTATTATCAGTTGAAAAAACAACATGCCATCCAAACGTATCTGTATCCGATATACGTCAGACACAATATAGATACATATCTATGAAAGATATTTTTTACAAAAAAAATTGAATACAGTTTGGAAATTTTTCGGAAACGCTAAGAATATATTTCAAATATGCTATGAAAATGCTTTAAAAAAAATAAAAGAAGAAATTATCGATGGCCTGTCGCCGATCTCTCACGTGGTCAAAAGGCCATCCTTTTCTCTTTAAATTTTAAAATGAGATTACGTGAAATGGTACTTGCTAATTTTATTATTTTTTAAGAGAGTAAAACTAACTCATAATTTAACACCATTTAAATTTTTTTTAATTTTTTTATTAAGTGGACTTCACTTATTATATAGTATAAAATCATGAATAATTAACACTTATTTAAAAAATGGAGTTAAAATAAAAATTTTCATATGAAGTATATATATATATTCAAGTTGTATGCTCATTTTTGTTAGTTTTTAATATACATTACGAGATTTCAAATATACTTAACAAAAATATATCATAAGATTTATTTTAACAAAAAAATTAAATTTAATCTAAAAATTACTTTATAATCTATATTATAATTTGAATTATATATATATATATATATATATATATATATATATATATATATATATATTTGTATGCATGTCATGTCTGTATTTTAATATTTTTAAAATTAACGTATCGATGTATCTATGTCTATTATATCTATGTCGCTATATCTGTGTCCATGCAGCGTTCCTTATTTTCGACACGCAACAGACAAGTCATGGCCAATCACAATCAAATAGAGTTAGAAGCCTTGAAATCTATGGTGTTTACAAGGGAACAGTCAATGCTTGTTGCGTTATCATTGCATGGTAAGTTCACGGAGGTGGCCCTATCTAGTCCGATTATAGACTTGAAAGATTCGGAAAGTTTTAAAATACATAGATGAGGAAAATGTTTAACGCGAAAAAAAAAAAAGCAAATTGTTTTTTTATAACTTTTATATCATTGTTACAAATCAATCTAAGCGATATTGCACATCATAAATGACTAAAAAAAGAGTATCAAAAGCTTCAAATATATAATTAAAGTTGATATATAATATACTTATGTAGTGAGAGTAGTCTTGTCACTGCCTCGTCACAATCAACGCTTCTCTTTAGTTTTTTCAATTCGAACAAGATATGTTCACACCGGCAACTACCTTACGATAGTTCCAATTGAGAAAAAAGAAAGAAAAAAGAAAAAAGAAAGGGAGGTTCCCAGCAGGCTCAGTTAGGCCCCATATCTTGGCTCGTCAATTTTTTTTTTATTTTTAAATCAATCTCATCATCAAAATGCCCAATGAAAATCATCAAATTTGTTAGCTGACCGAATAAAAAAGGTGAGTGGATTAAAGAAGAATTATTTTTTTTCATCAAAATTAATGACGAATTTGATGACTGAATTTAGTGCATTGTCTAGAGATATTAGGCCGAATTGACTATTTAATTGGGAGCCCAAGCCATCTAAAACTATAAAAATAACAAAAATCTAACCAATTTAGACAGTGCGAAATTTTAGCAAACGCAAACGCCCAATGGTTGAGGACAAAAAAAAATTATTGATTATTCTTCGATCATATTTATTAAATGAATCCAGACTTATTATCAGTTGAAAAAACAACATGCCAATCAATCATCCATAATCATCATTCGGAAGATGCAACAATTTGTCACCAAAGGGATTTGTATGAGCTGCTTTTGTCAACAGATGCCGATTAGGGAAAAAGGCAACCTTAAGAGCAGCCTAATATTTTTACCAAATGCTCAAAGAATATTAACAGCAACAGCAACATCTATCAGCAAAATCAAACACCCGCTTATTTCTTCATTTTTGGTCTGAGAAGAAGCTGTTGAGCGATGGGCATGATTTCTAGAGTCATGTTGCCAAGGCAACAAATTTCCTCAAAGCGTGCTTTTTATATTTTTGCATGGTCGTCTAAAACTCCGGTAGCCCTATTCTGCTTGTTAATCCTATTTTAAGGAGGATTAAACACCAAAGACAGTGTTTTGAGTCAGATGCTCAAATTTACTCAACAAATTTGACGCAATTTGTTAATAAAAATTTAAAATCAGAAGATATATCAAGGAAGATAGAAAATTCACTTCTTTTCTTCGTCTAATGCTTCCTTCATCTCGTTTCTCCTCCAAGAATGGGTTCTTAGAAAAGGCAAATGGGATTGGAATGGAATATGACTCGTTAAAGAAGAGGAGTGGCTGTCATCAACACTTTGCCGCCCCAACCACATCATAGAATTAATAGATCCAAAAAACAGGCAACTAACTTGATTGGCAAACAAAACACTTGCAATTTTCCTTTTGCAACACTAATGAATATAAGGATCAGAAACCAAGACCTTTATTTCTTTAATCTCTGCACAAAATCGGCCATCATTTCCATCTCCTTCTGCTTTTAATCAGTTGTCTTCGTTCATTTTTGGATTTTTCTTTTTATATTTTTCATAGTATTCTTAAAATTTGTAGATTTTTTATTTATATTTTATATAAAAATTTTCGTATCTTTTAGAAAAAAATAAGATTTTGTTTAATTTTCATGTAATTAAAACTAAGAAAAAACTTAGTAGTGTCATTTAAATAACTTCAAAATACATACAAAATAATATGAGCTGTTGTATAATTAAATTTATAAAAAAAATAAAAAAATTGATAAACTGTCATAACTGTTATATAAGACTATATAATATCTTATTACCATCTATCTGAAACTATTTAGTATTTCTCTAAAAAAAAAGTGATGACATGACAATACGGCATCTAATTCTTAGCATATCATATGCCAGCAACGTAGCTGCTACGCTAGAAAATGCAGGAGAACATGGGTCTACTGGGTCGATTTATGTCATTGAAGTTAATTTTGATGTCCTAATGGAACACAGCGGATGGATTTTTTATTTTTGCTCATACGACAAGCTTGAGGTGCGTACATGACGGTTAACTGAGTCTTCCAAGGTGCTTCGTGCATGTGACGAATAGCTAAGTCCATGGAAAATTGACCTGCATTATTGCTAGACTTTTTTTTTTTGTAATGATATATATTATCAAATTTGTATCATGAAATATGCCAAAACTTATAGTTATAAAAATAATTATTAATTTTTTTACTTTTTTGATTTAACAGATCGAGTTTTAAAAAAATTAATATTTTTTATAATTGTAAATTTTGAAATATTTTATGACATAATTTTTAAAATATTTATCATTATTCTTTTTTTTTTTTTTTTTTTGCTACATTGGAAAGAAATTTTCGGTAGACTTTGATTCGCTAGTCTACCTCATGTTTTTTTTTTTTTTAATTATGCCACGAGACAAGTTGATTTTACTGTGATTCGCGAGATAGACGCTTGACTTTGGTCGCAAATTCCACTTTGTCATTCTCGAATTCTAGGGTGCGTGCATGCTACGAAGAACAGAGACAACCGATCGATCGAAGCTTGAGGGTAGGCTGATTGTGCAGCGGAGGTGGCGGTAACAATGGATGGGAAGTGGAGCGGCGGCGAGAGGAGGAGGAGGAGTTCCATTTGGACAGTCATGTTAGCAGCCCTAAGAAATCTTTGATTTTATTTAATTTCTTTCATTTTAGTTAGTTCTTTTCAATTTAATTTTAGGATGAAAATTTGGGGATTAAGGTACGAGTTAATTATAATTCAAATAATTTATCAAATTTGTGTCATGGGTTTGGGTTTGATTTTTGGTGACACAACTTACCCAAACATCCAACTGATTCCTAATCTCATATCACCATGTTACTCTAATGAAAAAGTAAGGAATTAAAAAAAAAAAAGGTAGAGGATTAAATTTTCCAAGCATATACTTAATCACACTTAATACTCTGGAAGAATTGAGTTCATGACTTATGGTATGATAATAAACAATCTCTCTCATCACAAAATCATAATTTTTGTGACCCTTTCCTTTTCGAAAAAATAGATAAAGGAGATGTTACAAGTCATGATAAACAAACCACACTCTAATGCTGCACCGACGGTATGTTTATTCTTATTACTTAGCTTGACACAACTTCGAACCTATAGACCAAGCAGTTAATTACTTCAAGTGGTGATACCGGAAGATGTTGAAGAGTTCCTCGGTGGCCTTTCTTTGTTATGACATGGCGATGACTTGACTTGCCGATGTATTTAGGTTCAGACCGGAGATAGCTTATTGAATTGGGAATGGAAATTTTTTATTTAACCTTTTGTCAATGCCCAGAAAAAAATGTATTTATTTGGATTAAAAAAAAGTGTATTTATTGTGAGAAAGAAAGCTTGACTTTGGATGCAAACTCTCACACAAAATACATATATATTACATGGAATTTGGAATATCTATTACGATTTGACTGTGAGTAAAACTGTGTAATTCTGGCAACAAAGAAAATTTGACTTTCATGCAAGAGAATTAAATGTTTTACAAGTTAGTTTATTACATAAAAGGCCCTCTTCGTGTGATTTCTTGACCTGACCCATCTCCCACAAAAATCTCATTGTGGACCGCTACACTTGAGCAAGAGACAGATGGTACACGTTAAACGTCACGTGACGAGAAGCATCAGAATCCCATAAGCCAATTTTTAGAATATATTACATGACCAAATAAAAATTTAATTATATAATGTCTATACTGTAATAAATAGTTTTTTTTATATAATTTTAATAAAAAATTTTGAATTAAAGAAAATAATGATATTTTTTATTACATATTTTTTTATTACAGTTGCATAAAATATAATAATTATTATAATTTGAATACTGTTTTGAAAAATTTTCATATGGTTACCTAACATTTCTAAGTGAGCTGAATGACACGCAGTTGGTGTAAAGGGTAAATTTCGAGTCTAAAATAATTAAACTTGAAAATACAAAAATAAATTACAAATAAAATTTTAAAAATAAAAGAAAATTTACGTGAGGTCGATCTCCGTAGATCCTCCGATTAATGTTCCTTTTTTGACTCCGTCAAGGGCTGCACGAGCTTGATCTTGACAGAAATAATTTCCACAACTTTTTCTTGAACTAGGTAGACTGAAACTGGATCTGATTTGAACGTTTTCACTACGGTTACAAACCGCAGAGAGCTGATTGAGCCGATCTGACTTAATTTCACTGAGGGTCGAAGGGACTTATTCTCGGATGAGCTGCCTGGATTTTGCTGAGGGCCGTATGAGACTTAATTCCAGTCAGATTTGTAATATTTTGATTTTTTTTTTTCAGATCTATATTCTCACAGATCCAGATCTGATACGATCGGAGAATATAAATCTAAAATAACTTTAGAAACGGAAATAACAATTTTTTTTTTACTATCTCTCTCTTCTTTTTTTTTTTTTACCTGCCCTCTGCGCTCTTTTTTTTTCTTCTTTTTTTTCTTCGCTTGCTTCTCTCTTCGTTGCTGCTCCTTTTCTTTCAATTGGGGAGGCCAATTTATAGGCCTCCCCCACCTGCCTGCCACCAACCATTTGGTTGTGGCATTCAAGGTTGGCAGCTGCCAACCTTGACTTCAAGGTTGGCGGCTGCCAACCAATTTTTTTTTTTTTTTTACAAATGCCCCCACTTCAAGGGTTGGTAAGGAAGATTTTTACAGAGATGATTCGAACCGAGTCTTAAAGTCCAGTTTGAAATTTGAAAACGTCCTGATGAACATTGAATCTTGGAGTCTTCTATCTTTGAATATGTCTGCCGTTGTTGGATCGCAATAGGAATCTGATACGATCTTGAGAAAATTAGCAGCCCAGCCAATATAGAAATTAAAGCCTTGGCTCCAGGTGCATTCGAGCTTCCATAGCTCGCAAAGGCTGGTAAAGGTTCTTTGAAGTTCCAAAGCTCTGGTGAGGATGATCTGGTAGGCAAAGAACTTGAACCTCCCCAAGAGGAAGGCCCAGCACTTTGGAACTTCAAAACCGGCACACAGAGAGACTGACTGTAGTGATGATTCCCAAGTCTGCTCCGACGTAAGGAGAGTAGTTGGAACTTCCCCGTACATCGCCGCATCCAAAGGAAGATTAGGATGATTGCGGCGTCTCATCCCTCTGTGGTAGATGTGAACTAAGGAGAGTAGTTGGAACTCCATGACACTGATGGCGTTGGAAACTGAGTTTCGAGGGCTTTTAGGGATCCCTCCAGGAAGACTACTCCTTCTTTTCTTAGCTCATGCGCCTCCAACTTCTTGATCGAAGAACTTCCTGAGATAAGTACAGAGACTAGCCATTTTCTTTTGAGAAAGAAGAGCTGAGGGGTGAGTATTACAACTCGGGAATGCAAGATATATATATACATACGATAAAGATTTTTTTTTTTTTTTGAAAAGTCAAAAAGAAGGTACGCAGAATCGAGTAGAGACATCCACGTCCCTTTCCTGCATAAGAAACAAAAGAGGCAGCGGCTGACGCGTGTCACGAAAGTCGTTACCGTGTATTGCAGAAGTCGTTGTCGTGTGCTGCAGAAGTCGTTACCGTGTGCTGCCAAAGTCGTTGCACCTTATCTTGTCGGCCGTCCTAGCGGGGCTCGAGGTGCAACTCCAAGTCAAGCTCGACCTCGTCTGGTGGGCCGATGATGTTGACGTCGACGTCGACGTCGACGTCGCTTTCCAGCTGGTTGATGCTGCCGGAATATTCTGGAAAAAGAGACAAAGTTTCGCTGGAATAACTCCTTTCTGCTAGAAAAATTCCTCCTAGACTTAAGTATCTAGGAGGAATGAACCCTTGGCTGACTCCGTAAGACCACCAGGACCAGCATGCATGCTCCCATGGGTTACGGCTTTGATGAACATACCGTGGAGAGACCATTGCAGTGGAAGAACTCGGACCTGCTTCATTTGAGGGCGAAACTGTACCAGTGGGATTTACTATCGGAACGACAGACTGTTCTTTGGAAAAAGCAGTTCTCAATGCTGGTTTCTTCCTGCTTCTCCGATTCTGGAACCAATAAAACACATTTTTTTCCTTCGATTGCCCTGAGCGGGCGCAATCGTGAGACAAGTTGGTAAATTTGAGATGCATTAGGAATAATACCTCCATTGTTGTGGAAGACTTTCTCCAAAATTTGCAATTGTGCCATGGCCGGTTGCCACCTTGTGCGGGGTGACCTTTCTTCTCCCTTGTCTTGAGGTTCTGCAACTGGTTCCATCTTTCTTGTGGCAGAGGAGCAAAGGTCTTGGTATGTGGTGAAGATCGGTTGAGACTGATGCTGAGTTTCAGACTCAAATCCTTCGTCGCTTTTATATTTTTGGGTCGTTCACAGTTTATACTCATGCGGGCCAGGAGTTGGATTGGATTTTGAACTTGGGTTGTGGACTGTGTCTAGAACTTGGAATTTTTGGGTTTTGGGTTTTGGATTGGATTTGGGTCGAGTGTTTGGGCTTCTAGAGTTGGACTTTTGGATTTGGGTTAAGTGTTTGGGTTTTGATTTTTGGGTTCGGGCTTGAGTTTTTTGATTTGGGCTCAAGTGTTTGGGTTTGAATTTTCGGGTTTGGATTTTCGCTTGGACTTTCAGATCGGGACTTCTAAACTTCTTTTTTTTTTTTTCTTTTTGATTTTTTTTATTTTTGATTTTTGATTTTTTTTTTTGAACATATTTACACATAATACTGTTTCAGAAATTTACCATTGATTGGGCCGATTCGGACGCTTTCTTGGTCTGACAGCATGTAAGCGTTGTGAGTATAGGCCTCCTGCACTAGGTATGGCCCGTCCCATTTGGAAGTAAGCTTGTCACCAGGCCGATGCTTCATGTTGATGGGCCGTCGTACTGCAAGAACAAGGTCTCCAACTTGAAAAGATCGAGGGCCGACCCTGCAGTTGAACGTGTTGGTGAGCCGGGCTTGGTAGCACTCAAGTTGCTGTTGTGCTTCGAGCCTCCTTTCATCGAGAGCTTCTAACTCATCCAGACGTAGGCGAGCGTTCTCCTCCTGTGTGAGTCCTTCCAGAACAGCCATGCGCAGGGATGGAATCTGTGTTTCCAACGGCAGTATTGCTTCGACACCGTAGACAAGTGAGTATGGCGTCGCCTGTGTTGGAGTCTGGTAAAATGTACGATACGCCCATAATGCCTCCAGAATTCTGTCATGCCAATCTCTTTTGGATTTAGAGACTACCTTCCGCAATAGGTTGCATAAGGTCTTGTTGAATGCTTCAGTCAAGCCATTTGCTGGGGCATTGTACATGGATGACTTGTACTGCTTGAACTTGAACTTCTCGCAGAGCTTGTCAATCAAGCTGTTGTAGAACTGCTTACCATTATCAGTAATGATGAATCGAGGGACTCCATAGCGATAGATCAGCTGAGTCCGGATGAAATTGGCAACATGCTCCTTCTTTACCTCTCTAAGTGGAATAGCTTCGGCCCATTTTGAGAAGTAGTCTGTTGCTGCGAGGATGTAAAGATGACCTAGGGATGACTTTGGCAAGGGCCCCACTAAGTCGAGACCCCAAGCTTCAAAGGGCCAGGATGAGACAGTTGGATGCAGTGGCTCCGGTGGTTGATGTATGTAATTCGCATGAAATTGACAAGCTTGACAGATTTTAGCAAACTCAATTGAATCACGTACCATAGTTGGCCAGTAGTATCCCATCCTTCTGAGCTGAAAGTGCAACTTAGGCCCTGATTGATGTCCGCCACAAACACCAGAATGTGCTTCAGTGAGAGCCTGTTTTGCCTCTTCATTGCCTAGGCAACGAAGTAAAATTCCATCAAAAGACCTTCGATACAGAGCATCCTTGAGATATATGAAGCGGGGAGCTCGTCGTTGAATTTCTGTCTTATGACGACGATCTTCGGGCAGCTTCCCGTGCTGTAGGTAGTCAATGATTGGTTGGCGCCAATCCTCGTCCTCCGCAAGACGTACAGATACAGCGTTGGCTGCTGTAATTTCTTCATCATCCTTCTGTGGCACTATCCATTTCTGACATACGGCAACAACTGTAGTCTGGATTTCTGACTTTGCAAGAGAAGTGGCCAGGTTAGCCAACGCATCTGCCTGAGTGTTTTCTCGTCGAGGCACATGCTCCAAGGTGATGCTTTCAAATTCATCCATTAGCTATCGAGCACGTTGATGGTAAGGCGCAAGATCCTCTTTCTTCACATCATACAGCCCTGTAAGTTGGTTGATGACGAGCTGGGAATCTCCATGGACTTCTATAGTTGGAATCTTCATATCGACAGCCATTTGAAGACCAATGATCAAAGCCTGGTATTTGGCAACATTATTTGAACATAACTCACCGAGTATGATAGCATATGGTAGTATTTGTCGTTGAGGAGTGACAAATACTATGCCGGCACCAGCACCATCACGCCTTGCTACACCATCAAAGAACATTGTCTGTGGTGGTAGTGTCTCAATGTAAAAGACCTCTTCATCTGGAAGATCATCTGTGAACTCCCAATCTGAAAGAACAGGGTGATCTGCAAGGAAGTCTGCTAGAGCTTGTCCTTTGACTGCTTTTTGAGGCACATAGACAATGTCGTAGCTTTGTAGGATTACTGCCCACTTAGCAAGTCGTCCTGACAAGATTGGTCTAGATAAGATATATTTGACAGGATCAGCTCTGGCAATGAGACGTACCGTGTGAGCTTGCATGTAGTGCCTCAGCTTGTCAATGGCAAAGAACAGTGCTAGACATGTCTTTCAATGGGAGAATAACTCAGCTCCAGACCGTTTAGTGTTCTGCTCAAGTAATACAGGGCAACTTCCTTTCCCTGCTCGTTTTCCTGTGCAAGCAAGGCTCCCAAAGATCTTTCCTGCGCTGCAATGTAGAGAATCAACGACTTTCCTTGAATTGGAGAACCTAGGACCGATGGATTGGAAAGGTACTTCTTTATGCTCTCAAAGGCTTTGCTGCAAGCTTCGTCCCACTCGAAGTTGACATCCTTCTTCATCAACCGATGGAAAGGTTGACATCTCCCAGCTAAATTGGAGATGAAACGGCGAATATAGGCCAGCTTTCCTTGTAGACTTCGCAGTTCGTGCAGGTTTTTAGGTTCAGGCATCTTTTGAATTGTCTCAACCTTTGACTAATCAACTTCGATTCCACGATGGCGCACCATGAACCCAAGAAATTTTCCTGATGTGACACCGAATGCACACTTGAGAGGGTTCATTTTAAGCTGATGTCTGCGAAGTCTTTCGAACACTGTCTTGAGATCCTCGATGTGGTCTTTGCGCTTCTTAGTCTTTACAACTAAGTCATCAACATAACATTCTACAATCTTGTGCAGCATGTCATCAAAAATTTTTTGCATAGCACGTTGATAAGTGGCGCCAGCATTTTTCAATCCAAACGGCATAACTTTATAGCAGTATATACCTTTTGGGGTACGGAATGCTGTCAACTCCTAATCTTCTGGTGCCATTCTGATTTGGTTATAGCCTAAAGAACCATCCATAAAAGACAATGCTTCGTGACCCGTTGTTGCATCGACTGTGATCTCCGTTATGGGCAATGGAAAGTCATCTTTCAGACAGGCCCTGTTAAGATCTCAAAAATCAACACATACCCTCAACTGTCCATTCTTCTTTCTTACCGGGACTATGTTGGCAATCCACGTTGAGTAGGTGACCTCTCGGATGAAGCCAGCATTGATCAGCTTGTTAACCTCCTCCTCGATTTGTGGAATGAGTTCCGGGCGGAACCGTCGTTGTGGCTGCTTGACAGAACGAACACTTTTCTTTACTGACGAAGCACCGCAATTTTCGGGTCAAGTCCAGGCATTTCTTTGTAACTCCATGCAAACACGTCCCTGTATTGACTTAATACTTGAACATATTCTTGTTCTTCTTCTGCAGTAAGTAAAGCACTTACAAATGTAGGTCGAGGATCTTCCGGAGAGCCAAGATTGACCTCCTTGAGTTCATCCACAGTTGTCTGGCCACCATCTTCAAGTTCCGGGGGAGCCTCCTTTACTTCACCGTCTGATGAGTCGGAATCAGCCTTCTCGCTAATTGTGACATGAAATGTAGAACCTCTGACTTCACCTTCTTTGTTTGACTGGATAAGCCTGTCTTGTTTGGTGGTGGTGGTGATGGCACGTGCATCAGCTGCTCGGCTTCGACTCTTTAGCGTGATCCGCACAGGTGACTTCTCCCGATAGCCTAAACCAGGTCGGGACTGTGACGATTGAGAAGCGATGCCATGTGTGGACGGCAGCGTACCCATTGTGCTCGGGTTTGAGAAGTCATAGCCTGCCTTGGCCAAAAGCTTGTTTGCATTAGGATCAAATCCTTCATGTGTTCTTCTTTCTGGAAGTGAGCCGCCTTCGACTGCCCCTGTGTGTGGTTTGACGAAGCCTTTTAATGGTTTTGAGAACAAAACCGGCTCAATCTTTGGTATCGGCAGAGTGTAAGTCCCCTTCAGGTTGTGCAGCTCTTTTGTCTTGGGTTGGCTATGTCCTTGCTCCTGTTTAGAATCAATACAATAAGAGAAAGGGGGTTGACCTTCTAAGCGTTGTGATTTCGGCACATAGCGTAGGACTGGAGTGGAGCTTGAAGATGCAACATCCTTCGGACGAAGTTCAGCAGGCTGTGGCAGCTTTTCATTTGTTGGAGTCTGAGGTTGAGCATTGGCAGGTTCTTCAACAGCTTTTCCCTTTTTGTGGATGCCTCCAGTCCAAGTAGCTTTTGATGGAATTATCTTCGGATTATCTGCGTCGGTGTAGAAGACTGCATCCGCCAAATATGATTCAGCATCATCGAACAGCTTTAAGTCAGCATTGACCTTTTGAACGCCACCATTGTAGTACTTGAAGCACTGATGCAGGCTTGAGAGCACAACTCCATTTCCATGAATCCACGGCCGTCCTAGCAACATCTTATACGTGGTACGTGCATCGATCACATGAAACAGAGTGCTAGAAGTGAGATTACCGATAGTTAGCTCCAAGCGAATCATCCCAATTGCTTTCTGTCCTCCTTGATTAAAGTCATGAATCATCAAGCGGCTGTCTGATAATTCATCAATGCCAATGTCGAGCTCCTTTATGGTGGATTTTGGGATAATATTGACTGCCGAGCCATCATCGATCAGAATACGTCGGACCTTCTGTTCTCTCACATAGCCTGATACATAAAGCGGCCGATTGTGGGGTTTGGACCCCAGTAGGAGATCCTCATCTGAAAATGAGATAGCAGAGTAACATCCGACGTGATTTTGGGCCGTCTGTTGCTCCACTGAGTTAGAATCGTTTGATGGCTGTGATTCAGCCGAGGTCTGGAGAGTATTGCTGACTTGATTTTGCCACACTTCTGTTGATTGCAAAGCTATAAACAGCTGAGGGTTAGCGAGAAGGGTTTGGAGAGCTTCATATACCTTCTCCGTTTTCGACTTTTTATTGTCGAGCGGCTCCTCCTTACGGTGTGTCACCTCTTTTGATGGTTTTGAAGTGATGGTGGTTTGGTTTGCTGAGGTTACGCCTTCCTGGTCCAGAATGATTTTATTCTGGCTTTTGAGCTTCATGATTAGCTCCTTCAGGACGAAACACTTCTCAGTCGGATGACTTACTATCCGGTGATATTTGCAGAATCTCGGATCGCTGACTCAATCCTTTTCATTCGGCCGCTTGCACTCTGGGAGTTCGATCAGCTTTGCCTCCAAGAGTTGTTCAAGAATGTCGGGGACATCTGAGTCAGGGAATGGATATTGCTTTTGCTCCAACTCTCGCAATGTCACCTTCCGCCTTTCCTGTTGTTTTGGCTGAGTTATTTGGGTCGGAGGATTTACCTTAGCCTTGGCGCCCACTTTTACTGGTGCGGCTTCAACAGTCATCACTTCTTTTTCTTTTCCGGAGCTGTTGGGTTTCTTAATCTCCCTTCTGCCCCCTTGCTGGTCCAACTGGATGGGAACCGTGCCTCCAGAGGTCTGGATGCTTATCTCCATATCATGTGCGCGGGTCGCCAATTCTTCGAAGGTTCGGGGTTTGACACCCTGCAAGATGTATAACAGCTCCCAATGCATTCCTTGGATGCACATCTCCACGGCAGAAGTCTCCGTCAGACGATCTTTGCAGTCCAAGCTGAGGGCACGCCATCTGTTGATGTATTCGACAACGGGCTCTCCTTTTCTTTGTTTGGTGCTGGTAAGCTCCATCATACTTACCGTCCTTCGAGTGCTGAAAAATCTGTTGAGGAACTCTCGTTGTAGCTGTTCCCAACTGTCGATCGATTCTGGTTCAAGATTTATAAACCAGGTGAAAGCGGTCTCCCTGAGTGAACGAAAAAACTGTTTCACCAAGAGATCTCCATAAGTCTCTGCGTTGTTGCAAGTTTCAACGAAGTGGGTGATGTGCTGTTTGGGATCGCCTCGTCCGTCGAATTGTTGAAATTTGGGCGGCTGGTAGCCCAAAGGCATGTTGAGACTTTCGATCCGTCTGGTGTACGGTTTGACGTACATCTGTGATCCTTGGAAGGATGTAGCTTGTTGTAGGCGAATCGTATTAGCTATCATTTCCTGCAATTGTTGAACAGATACCGAAGCTACAGAATTTGAGGGTGGTAGCTGTATAGAACTACCTGGTCGCTTTTCTGCAGCGAAGACGTCGGCTGGTGTGGCTTCTGGAGTGAAACCGGGTGGATATGGTTGCTCCTCGCGAATTTCAGGATCAACTTGGATCGGGGCCTTTCTTTTGAGAGCGGCAATCTGTTGATCCTTTTCCTCCACGACTCTGATCAGCTGCAAAATCTTGTTCTCCAATTCTGAAATCCTTTCTTCTGTGCTGGTTGTGTTGGTCATCATGACGGCAACAGATGAGGGTCCGCGAAAGACTGGGGGAGAAAGCTCTTCTGATTCTTCTGTGTGGATTTCTACAGAATGAGTTGGATTCTGCTGAGCGAGCTTCGTCGTGTTGCCCCCGACTTCGATCGGGGTGGGTGATCGACTCCTCCATACGGCAAGAGAGTCAGGGGAGAGATCCTGTTGTGCGAGCTGTGGACTCTCCATTTCGATATTTTTTTGGGTTTGGACGGCAAGAAATTGTGTCCGTCCCCGGGTTTCTGGACCTGCGTACCCAGGCAGGGTAGTTGATGCAGGCAGTGGAGCCGTTGCCTTCTTTTTTGTGGTAGCAACTGTACTCCTTTTTGGTGCCATTTGATGTGCTGAATACTTGTAAAATTTTTTTTTTTTTTACTTTTTTTTACATTTTTTTTCACTTTTTTACTTTTTACTTTTTTTTTTACTTTTTTTTTTTTTACTTTTTACTTTTTTTTTCTCTCGGCTCCCCTTTTACCTCTTTTTTGTTTTTTAAGGAACAAGAGATGGAAGGTGAAGTTGTCCCACCGAGCGTGCCAAAAATTTGTAAAGGGTAAATTTCGAGCCTAAAATAATTAAACTCGAAAATACAAAAATAAATTACAAATAAAAGTTTAAAAATAAAAGAAAATTTACGTGGGGTCGATCTCCATAGATCCTCCGATTAGTGTTCCTTTTTTGACTCCGTCAAGGGCTGCACGAGCTTGATCTTGACAGAAATAATTTTCACAGCTTTTTCTTGAACTGGGTAGACTGAAACTGGATCTGATTTGAACGTTTTCACTACGGTTACGAACCGCAGAGAGCTGATTGAGCCGATCTGACTTAATTTCACCGATGGTTGAAGGGACTTGTTCTCTGATAAGCTGCCTGGATTTTGCTGAGGGCCGTATGAGGCTTAATCCCAGCCGGATTTGTAATATTTTGATTTTTTTTTTTTCAGATCTATATTATCACAGATTCAGATCTGATACAATCGGAGAATATAAATCTAAAATAACTTTAGAAACGGAAATAACAATTTTTTTTTTACTATCTCTCTCTTCTTGTTTTTTTTTTACCTGCCCTCTGCGCTCTTTTTTTTCTTCGCTTGCTTCTCTCTTCGCTGCTGCTCCTTTTCTTTCAATTGGGGAGGCCAATTTATAGGCCTCCCCACCTGCCTGCCACCAACTATTTGGTTGGTGGCATTCAAGGTTGGAAGCTGCCAACCTTTTTTTTTTTTTTTTTTTTACAGTTGGCAGAAACCAGGCTTGAGTGAGTTTAAGCACAATTCTTGTCACAGCCGCCTGGTTCATCAAACAATCTCAAATAATTTTTAAGGACTCGGATGTTGTTTTGTCGATAATGATTCCTACACATGACCAAAACTTGCGATGGACCCACCGGACCACATTCTCAACATCCTCTATCTTTCATGTGGTCCAAGAATGGTTCGTCCGATGCTTTCACCATTTTGCAGGGGTGCACTTTGGGCTGCAAGCAGTGACAAACAAATCATTGAATTATCCCATGATAATGCTCTTCTACACTACCTAAATATTAATTAAACCTATCACAAAACAAACTGACAGGAAAAATTCCTCAATAATTAACGTGGCTGAACTTATTCGCAGTTTTCAACGTTTTTGAAAACAATGTTACAGGACCCATGTAGCAAGGAAAGCAGTCTGGCACGTTTCAGAACACTTCACGTGAGGGGAACCCTGGGGGAATTAATAATGTGTTAGGAGAAATTAATATACGACAGCCGTGGATACACTTCTAAATAATGGAATTCGCAGACAACCAATGAGGGATGGTCATCATAAAATTTATAAGTCGTTTCAGATGTAATTGAAGACATAGATGATAAAGTTCGCGAGACTATAATTGGCAAATGAGTTGATTATTCGGAACATTCTGTCATTGTCGTAAGTCGCTCACTTTTATTACACCGATGTTTTAGAGGCGTTGTCACCAACTCACCATCATCTCCAAGCTTTGAAGAAAATGAGGACACGGGCTCTGAGACTGAATTTGATTGGAATTTGGAAACCAGTTGTGATTGGATATGTCAATGGACTCTTGGCTCCTTGGGTGGGTTGGAAATTATTGGGCACGGCGTGCAGGAATGGAATTTTTACAGTTTAAAGTCCTGCAAAGAGCGTCTGGCATTTGAAGCACAAAATTGGGGACATCATCATTCTAAGATTCATGGACACGGATACAAATACGAGATATTAATACGACATAATACGAATATAGAGATACAAAAATTTTAAAAAAATTAAAACACAGACGTGACATGAATACGGCTATAAAATATATTAAATATCATATATGTATATATGTAATTTAAATATTTTTAATAAATTAAAATTTTTTTGTACATATAGTTCATAATAATAATTATTATGATATTTTATGATATAACTTGTATTTTGTTCTTAATTTTTTTAAAAAATATCATATATGTGTGTCTATGTATATATATTATATGTGTGTGTGTATGTGTAACAAAATAAAAAAATTTTTAGACCCATACAAAATGTTCATAGAAAATATTTATATTATGGATTAAAGTGTAACGAATCGTTAATTTAATCTAACTGCTTTGAAACTTTGTGCAAAAATAAAATAAAGAGGTAAAATGTAATTTTTTTTTATTTTATATTTTGTTAATTTGGTTGTACTAAATTGAAATTTGATTAAATAAAATAAAGAGGTACGATGTATTTATTTTTATTGTTGCACATTTAGTCAATCTAGTTGCACTAAATTGACAATTGATTACACTTTTCTATTCATATGAATATTTTATCTGCGTATTTTATTTTTGTTTAAAATTGTACTCATAACAAAATATTTAAGTAAATAATATAAATGCATATAATATACTAATTAAAATATCAAATACATATAAAAGTGTCTGACACGTGTATTAGAAGTGTTTGACACGCGTGTCCAATTTTTTTTTTATTTTTTTGTTAGACATGTTTTGAAGTGTCTGACACATATTTAAAAAGTGTTGGGTAAGTATTGTATCTAATCCTTGTGTTCGATACGGACACTCATCATTTTAAAATTGTCCGTAATCCCTAATCATCATTTGTCATCAAATCTGCTGGTTCAAATATGAGACTTGGCTTAAAAAAAATCTAGTAAAAACATCTTAAACTATTTATAGTTATTTTCAGTCGTCCTTTTATCTTTCCAATATGTTCCGGTTGTTTCATTTTTGTTCTATTTAACCTTTTAATCACAAATAAATAAAATAATAGTTTATGTCCCGAAAATTTTTTTTTTTGGTCACAAATTCAACACATGTCAAAAATCTGGTCAAGTAACTCAAACAGAAACACATAGGCTGATATGAAAAAAGAAAAGAAAGGAAAAGAAAATATGAAAAAAAAAAAAAAGAACAATTAAGTGGTTCAAAAGACAAAGATGCCAGCTATAATTGTAGGGGATTAGTTGGATATAATTAACGATTTACAATATAATTAACTGATCTCCTAAATCCCTAATCTTCAAGTAAACATCATACAAAGTAGCTGCTTTTTCTACCAAAATTCACAAAAATTCAAAATGGATGTCAGCCTTCTTCCAATCTAATGAAGCTCCACATAAAACATCAAAGAAAAACCAAAACTGTAGAAAAATTAAATTTGAAGATAATTGAAGATTTGCTTCCCTATTTCCCCTACAAATAAGAACCAAAATTATTCCAGTCTCACCTAAATACGCAAATATATGTATGGATCCGGAACGTACATGATTCTGTAGGAGAGAATCTTTGCCGCCAACGGATTTCGCTTTTTTTTTTTTTTTTTTTCAGAAAAAAATTTTGGGCTGTTGATTTGTTAATCAACGGAAGATAAAGCTCCAGTGAGCACACACCGGGAGAGTGCATGTATGCTTCGAAAAACTGAGACAACCGATCGAAGGTTGATGGTAGGCTGATTGTGCGGTGTCTGCAGTCGAGGTGGCAGTGGATGGGACGTGGAGCGGAGGAGGTGTAAGCAGCCCTACCGAAATCTTGATTTTATTTAATATTTGTTATTTTAGTTAATTCTTTTCTATTTAATTTTAAGATGAAAATTAGGTGAATTAAGGTACGAGTTAATTATAATTCGAATAATTTATTAAATTTGTGTTGTGGGTTTGAGTTTGATTTTTGTTGACTCAATTTATCCAAACATTTAACTGATCTGTAGTCTCACGTTACCATGTTACTTGATGAGTAGGAGTGTATAAGTCAAACACCCCTTATTATCAATTGAAAATGCAACACGCCAACCAATCGTCGATAATCATCATTCGGAAGATGCAACAACTTGTCACCAAAAGGATTTGTATGAGCTGCTTTTGTCAACAGAAGCTAATTAGGGGGGGGAAAAAAAAAAGGCAATTTTAACAGCAGCCTAAATTTTTTTACCAAATGCTCAGAGAATAGCAACAGTGACATTAGCAACAGCAGCACCTATCAGCAAAATCAAACACCTGCTTGTTCCTTCATTTTGGATCTGAGAAGAAGCTATTGAGTGACGGGCATGATTTATAGAGTCTTGTCGCCAAGGCAACAAATTTCCTCAAAGCGTGCTTTTCATGTTTTTGCGTGGCTGTCCAAAACTCCAGCAGCCTTATTCTCCTTGTTAACCCTGTTTTGAGGAGGATTAAAGACCAAAGACAGTGTTCTGAGTCAAATGCTCAAATTTATTCAACTAATTAAAACCTTTTTTGACGCAATTTTGTTGATAAAAATTTAAAATCAGAAGATATATCAAGGAAGATAGAAAATTCACTTCTTTTCTTCGTCTAACAGTTCCTTCATCTCTTGTCTCCTCAAAGAATGGGTTCTTAGAAAAGGCAAATGGGACTGGAATGGAATATATCTCATTAGAGAAGAGGAGTGGCTATCATCAACATTATGCCCCCACCACATCATACAATTAATAGATCCAAAAATAGGCAACTAACTCGATTGGCAAACAAAACACATGCGATTTTCCTTTTGCAACACTAACAAATATAGCGATCAGAAACCAAGACCTTTCTTTAATCTCTGCACAAAATTGGCCACCATTTCCATCTCCTTCTGCTTCTAATCAGTTGTCTTCGTTCATTTTTTTATTTTTTTAACAATTTTTGGATTTTTCTTTTCATATTTTTCATATTATTCTTAAAATTTGTAGATTTTGTTATTTATATTTTTTTATAAACATTTTCGTATCTTTTAGATAAATTAAGATTTTTTTTAATTTTCACGTAATTAAGAATAAGAAAAAATGTAATAGGGTCACTTATGCAGTTTTAAAGTAACTACAAAATAATATGAACTATTTGATGTTTAAATTCATGAAAAATAAAAAAAATTGATAAACCATCATAATCTCTAGATTAGACTATGTAATTATTTTTTATCACCTATTTGAAACTACTTAGTATTTCTCTTAAAAAAAATAATGACATGACAATATTACATCTAATTCTTAGCATATCATATGCCAGCAGCGTAGCCGCTACGCTGCAAGATGCAATAGAACATGGGTCTACTGGGTCGATTTATGTCATTGAAGTTAATTTAATAATTTTGATGGTCCTAGCTAAAAACAATGGAACGCACCTTCTCAAAATAGATATATATAACGGAAGGCAGCGGACGGATTTTTTATTTTTACCCATATGGCCATATGACAAGAGGATGCGTACATGACGGTTAACGAGTCTTCCAAGACGCTTCGTGCATGCGACGAATAGCTTAAGTCCATGAAAATTGACCTGCATTATTACTAGATTTTTTTTTAATAATGATATATACTATAAAATCTGTATCGTGAAATATTTTAAAATTTATAATTATAAAAAATAATTATTTTTTTATTTTTTTAGTTTAACATAGTTAAAAAAATTAATAATATTTTTTATAAATATAAATTTTAAAATATTTTATAACATAATTTTTAAAATATTTATCATTAATTTTTCGTTTACATTGGAAATAAATTTTCGGTAGACTTCGATTCACTAGTCTAGCTCCTTTCTTTATATTTCGTGGAATGTTCCCATCAAGGATTGAACCACTACCCTAGTCCCTAGTTGACGAGTAAAGGAAAAACTTCCCTTCCCAAAAGGATTAATCCTTATTGGTAAGTACTGCAATTTATTAAAGAAAAAAAAATGGTTATTTTAGACTCAATATCAAAGTTAGGTTAGAAGTTGAATTCTATAACAATTGAGACTAAGAACTCAAAAAGTTATGTTATTAGAACGGAGAGGAAGTTATCGAACCGTATTACATAGGAAGAGATTAAAGGTTGTTACTTTCGAAAGGCATTACAAATAATCAAACTCATATAGTTGCTTGAGCTCATTTTTACCCCTTTTCCTCCTGCTTTCTTATCCGCTTCTTATATTAAAATAGAATTACATCTCTGCCGTTCCTTTTGAGATTAGATATATTACACGTCAGCTATTAACTTCTTATGGTTATTCAATGTTTTTGACTAATTTGTATATACTTTTTTTAAAAAATAGTGATCTTATTTAGATTAATTTTTATTATTAATTCAGATTTAATTTTTTTAATAATTGTTAAAATAATAATAATAAATTTATCCCTTTTTTTCAAAGTAATAAAATAAATAAATAAGTGAAATAAGCAGAAGAGCAAAAGCGTTGCTCATACATATCATAATGATAATGGACTAGAAGATGTTGAAGAGGTCCTAAGTCGCCTTTCCGCGTAAAGACATGGCGATGACTCAACTTGCAGATGGCATAAGCCCAGTTTTATGATGACTTGACTTAGCGATGACTAACTTGGGGATGGAAATTTTCTATGAAAAAAATGTTGGCTTCACTTAAGTAGTTTTTTTTTTTTTTTTTTTACACTTAAATAATTTTAAAATAATAATAAAATAATAAATACAGTTAAATAATTAAATTTATAAAAAAAATAAATTATTATATACTATTAAATGAGATTATATTATTATTTATTATTTCTTATTTAAAATTATATAGCATTGTTCATTTTTAATTTGTGATATTTAACCGATTTTTTTATGCCAAAAACAAAGGTACATTTTTTTTTTTATCAAAAGGAAGGCAAAATGCATAAAATAAATAAAACAAAGAATTAGAATAAATGTATCTGAGAAAAAAATGTATATATTTTTTTTAATAAAATAAGAAAATAATGAAGTATTATTGTAAACTAATATAAAAAAAAAAAAAAAAAAAAAAAATAAGTATATGGTTGGCAGCCGCCAACCTTGAAGGTTGGCAGCTGCCAACCTAATTAATTAATGCCACCAACCATTTGGTTGGTGGCAGGCAGGCTTAGGGGAGGCCTATAAATGGCCTCCCCAATTAATTGAAGAGCCAGCAAGCAGAGAGAAGCAGAGAAAAGAAAGAAGAAAAAAAGAAAAGAAGGCAGCCAGCAGCAGGCGGAAAAAAAAAAAAAAAGAAAGAAAAAAAAAAAAGAAAAAGAAAAAAAAAGAGAGATAGTAAAAAAAAAAAAATCAAAATATTACAAATCTGGCTGGGATTAAGTCTCATACGACCCTCAGCAAAATCCAGACAACTCATCCGAGAACAAGTCCATTCGACCCTCGGTGAAATTAAGTCAGATCAGCTCAAATCGAGTCTCTACGGTTCCTAAACGTAGTCAAAACATCCAAATCAGACACAGTTTCAGTCTATCCAGTTCAAGAAAAAGCGGTGGAAATTATTTCTGTCCAGATCAAGCTCGTGCAGCCCTTGACAGAGTCAAAAAAGGAACACTAATCGGAGGATCTACGGAGATCGACCCCACGCAAATTTTCTTTTACTTTACAATTTTTATTTGTAATTTATTTTTGTATTTTCGAGTTTAATTGTTTTAGGCTCGAAATTTACGCTTTACAAATTTTTGGCACGCTCGGTGGGACATCTTCACCTCCCATCTCTTGTTCCTTAAAAAAAAAAAAAAAAAAAAGAGGTAAAAGGGGAGCCGAGAGAAAAAAAAAAAGGTCAAAAAAAAAAAGTAAAAAAAGTAAAAAAAAAAGTGAAAAAAAAAGTAAAAAGTAAAAAAAAAAAAGTTAAAAAAAAAAGTAAAAAACTAAAAAGTAAAAAAGTAAAAAGTAAAAAAGTAAAAAAAAAAAGGGTAAAAAAAAAGTAAAAAAAAAAAAAAAAAATTTACAGGTGTTCAGCACATCAAATGGCACCGAAAAGAAGTACAACTGCTGCCACAAAAAAGAAGGCAACGGCTCCATTGCCTGCATCAACTACCCTACCTGGGTACGCAGGACCAGAAACCCGGGGACGGACACAATTTCTTGCCGTCCAAACCCGACAAAATGTCGAAATGGAAAGTCCACAGCTCGCACAACAGGATCTCTCCCCTGACTCTCTTGCCGCATGGAGGAGTCGATCACCCACCCCGATCGAAATCGGGGGAAACACGACGAAGCCTGCTCAACAAAATCCGACTCACACAGAAGAATCAGAAGAGTTTTCTCCCCCAGTCTTTCCCGGAGCCTCATCTGTTGCCGTCATGATGACCAACACAACCAGCACAGAGGAAAGAATTTCAGAATTGGAGAACAAAATTTTACAGCTGATCAGAGTCGTGGAGTAAAAAGATCAACAGATTGCAGCTCTCAAAGGAAAAGCCCCGATCCAAATTGATCCCGAGATCCGCGAAGAGCAACCATATCCACCCGGTTTCACTCCCGAAGCCACACCAGCCGACGTCTTCCCTGCAGAAAAGCGACCAGGTAGTTCTACACAGCTGCCACCCTCAAATTCTGTAGCTTCGCTATCTGTTCAACAATTGCAGGAAATGATAGCCAATACGATCCGACTGCAACAAGCTGCATCCTTCCAAGGATCACAGATGTACGTCAAACCGTACACCAGACGGATCGAAAGTCTCAACATGCCTCTGGGCTACCAGCCGCCCAAATTTCAACAATTCGACGGACGAGGCGATCCCAAACAGCACATCGCCCACTTCGTTGAAACCTGCAACAACGCAGGGACTTATGGAGATCTCTTGGTGAAGCAGTTTGTTCGTTCACTCAGGGAGACCGCTTTTACCTGGTTCATAAATCTTGAACCAGAATCGATCGACAGTTGGGAACAGCTACAACGAGAGTTCCTCAACAGATTTTTCAGCACTCGAAGGACGGTAAGTATGATGGAGCTTACCAGCACCAGACAAAGGAAAGGAGAGCCCGTTGTCGAATACATCAACAGATGGCGTGCCCTCAGCTTGGACTGCAAAGATCGCCTGACGGAGACTTCTGCCGTGGAGATGTGCATCCAAGGAATGCATTGGGAGCTGTTATACATCCTGCAGGGTGTCAAACCCCGAACCTTCGAAGAATTGGCGACCCGCGCACATGATATGGAGATAAGCATCCAGACTTCCGGAGGCACGGTTCCCATCCAGTTGGACCAGCAAGGGGGCAGAAGGGAGATTAAGAAACCCAACAGCTCCGGAAAAGGAAAAGAAGTGATGACTGTTGAAGCCGCACCAGTAAAAGTGGGCGCCAAAGCTAAGGTAAATCCTCCGACCCAAATAACTCAGCCAAAACAACAGGAAAGGCGGAAGGTGACATTGCGAGAGTTGGAGCAGAAGCAGTATCCATTCCCCGACTCAGACGTCCCCGACATTCTTGAACAGCTCTTGGAGGCAAAGCTGATCGAACTCCCAGAGTGCAAGCGGCCGAATGAAAAGGATCGAGTCAGCGATCCAAGATTCTGCAAATATCACCGGATTGTAAGTCATCCAACTGAGAAGTGTTTCGTCCTGAAGGAGCTAATCATGAAGCTCAAAAGCCAGAATAAAATCATTCTGGACCAGGAAGGCATAACTTCTGCAAACCAGACCACCATCACTTCAAAAACATCAGAAGAGGTGACACACCGTAAGGAGGAGCCGCTCGACAACAAAAAGTCGACAACAGAGAAGGTATATGAAGCTCTCCAAACCCTTCTCGCTAACCCTCAGCTGTTTACAGCTTTGCAAACAACAGAAGTGTGGCAAAATCAAGTCGGCAATACTCTTCAGACCTCAGCTGAACCTCTGCCATCAAGTAATTCCAGCTCGACGGAGCATCAGGCGGACCAAAATCACGTCGGATGTTACTCTGCTATCTCATTTTCAGATGAGGATCTCCTGCTGGGATCCAAACCCCACAATCGGCCGCTTTATGTATCAGGCTATGTGAAAGAACAGAAGGTTCGACGTATTCTGATCGACGATGGCTCAGCAGTCAATATTATCCCAAAATCCACCATAAAGGAGCTCGGCATCGGCATTGATGAATTATCAGACAGCCGCTTGATGATTCATGGCTTTAATCAAGGAGGACAGAAAGCAATTGGGATGATTCGCTTGGAGCTGACTATCGGTAATCTCACTTCTAGCACTCTATTTCACGTGATTGATGCACGTACCACATATAAGATGTTGCTAGGACGACCGTGGATTCATGGAAATGGAGTTGTGCTCTCAAGCCTGCATCAGTGTTTCAAGTACTACAATGGTGGCGTTCAAAAGGTCAATGCTGACTTAAAGCCATTCGATGATGCTGAATCACATTTGGCGGATGCAGTCTTCTACACTGACACAGACAATCCAGAGATCATTCCGTCAAAAGCTACTTGGACTGGGGGCATCCACAAAAAGGGAAAAGCTGTCGAAGAACCTGCCAATGCCCAACCCCAGGCTCCAACAAATGAAAAGCTGCCACAGCCTGCTAAACTTCGTCCGAAGGATGTTGCATCTTCAAGCTCCACTCCAATCCTACGCTATGTGCCGAAGTCACTACGCTCAGAAGGTCAACCCCCTTTCTCTTATTGTATTGATCCTAAACAGGAGCAAGGACATAGCCAACCCAAAACAAAGGAGCTGCACAACCTGAAGGAGACTTACACTCTGCCGATACCAAAGATTGAGCCGGTTTTGTCTTCAAAACCATTAAAAGGCTTCGTCAAACCACACACGGGGGCAGTCGAAGGCGGCTCACTTCCAGAAAGAAGAACACATGAAGGATTTGATCCTAATGCATACAAGCTTTTGGCAAAGGCGGGCTATGACTTCTCAAACCCGAGCACAATGGGTACGCTGCCATCCACACATGGCGCCGCTTCTCAAACATCACAGTCCCGACCTGGCTTAGGCTATCAGGAGAAGTCACCTGTGCGGATCACGCTAAAGAGCCGAAGCCGAACAGCTGATGCACGTGCCATCACCACCACCACCAAACAGGACAGGCTTATCCAGTCAAACAAAGAAGGTGAAGTCAGAGGTTCTGCATTTCATGTCACAATTAGCGAGGAGGCTGATTCCGACTCATCAGATGGTGAAGTGAATGAGGCTCCCCCGGAACTTGAAGACGGTGGCCAAGCAACTGTTGATGAACTCAAGGAGGTCAATCTTGGCTCTCCGGAAGATCCTCGACCTACATTTGTAAGTGCTTTACTTACTGTAGAAGAAGAGCAAGAATATGTTCAGGTATTAAGTCAATACAGGGACGTGTTCGCATGGAGTTACAAAGAAATGCCTGGACTTGATCCGAAAATTGCGGTGCATCGTCTATCAGTAAAGAAAAGTGTTCGTTCTGTCAAGCAGCCACAACGACGGTTCCGCCCGGAACTCATTCCACAAATCGAGGAGGAGGTGAACAAGCTGATCAATGCTGGCTTCATCCGAGAGGTCACCTACCCAACGTGGATTGCCAACATTGTCCCAGTAAGAAAGAAGAATGGACAGTTGAGGGTATGTGTTGATTTTCGAGATCTTAACAAGGCCTGCCCGAAAGATGACTTTCCATTGCCCATAACGGAGATCACAGTCGATGCAACAACGGGTCACGAGGCATTGTCTTTCATGGATGGTTCTTCAGGCTATAACCAAATCAGAATAGCACCAGAAGACGAGGAGTTGACAGCATTCCGCACCCCAAAAGGTATATACTGCTACAAAGTTATGCCGTTTGGATTGAAAAATGCTGGTGCCACTTATCAACGTGCTATGCAAAAAATTTTTGATGACATGCTGCACAAGATTGTAGAATGTTATGTTGATGACTTAGTTGTAAAGACTAAGAAGCGCAAAGACCACCTCGAGGATCTCAAGACAGTGTTCGAAAGACTTCGGAGGCATCAGCTCAAAATGAACCCTCTCAAGTGCGCATTCGGTGTCACATCAGGAAAGTTTCTTGGGTTCGTGGTGCGCCATCGTGGAATCGAAGTTGATCAGTCAAAGGTTGAGGCAATTCAAAAGATGCCTGAACCTAAAAACCTGCACGAGCTGCGAAGTCTACAAGGAAAGCTAGCCTACATTCGCCGTTTCATCTCCAATTTAGCTGGGAGATGTCAACCTTTCCATCGGTTGATGAAGAAGGATGTCAACTTCGAGTGGGACGAAGCTTGCAGCAAAGCCTTTGAAAGCATAAAGAAGTATCTTTCCAATCCACCGGTCCTAGGTGCTCCAATTCAAGGAAAGTCGTTGATTCTCTACATTGCAGCACAGGAAAGATCTTTGGGAGCCTTGCTTGCACAGGAAAATGAGCAGGGAAAGGAAGTTGCTCTGTACTACTTGAGCAGAACACTAAATGGTCCGGAGCTGAGTTATTCGCCCATTGAAAAGACATGTCTAGCACTGTTCTTTGCCATTGATAAGCTGAGACACTACATGCAAGCTCACACGGTACGTCTCATTGCCAGAGCTGATCCTGTCAAATATATCTTATCCAGACCAATCTTGTCAGGACGACTTGCCAAGTGGGCAGTAATTCTACAAAGCTACGACATTGTCTACGTGCCTCAAAAAGCAGTCAAAGGACAAGCTCTAGCAGACTTCCTTGCAGATCACCCTGTTCCGTCAGATTGGGAGTTCACAGATGATCTTCCAGATGAAGAGGTCTTTTACATTGAGACACTACCACCATGGACGATGTTCTTTGATGGTGCAGCAAGGCGTGATGGTGCTGGTGCTGGCATAGTGTTTGTCACTCCTCAACGACAAATACTACCATATGCTATCATTCTCGGTGAGTTATGTTCAAATAATGTTGCTGAATACCAGGCTTTGATCATTGGTCTTCAAATGGCTGTCGATATGAAGATTCCAACTATAGAAGTCCATGGAGATTCCCAGCTCGTCATCAACCAACTTACAGGATTGTATGACGTGAAGAAAGAGGACCTTGCGCCTTACCATCAACGTGCTCGACAGCTAATGGATGAATTTGAAAGCATCACCTTGGAGCATGTGCCTCGACGAGAAAACACTCAGGCAGACGCGTTGGCTAACCTGGCTACTTCTCTTGCAAAGTCAGAAATCCAGGCTACAGTTGTTGCTGTATGTCAGAAATGGATAGTGCCACAAATGGATGATGAAGAAACTACAGCAGCCAACGCTGTATCTGTACGTCTCGCGGAGGACGAGGATTGGCGCCAACCAATCATTGACTACCTACAGCACGGGAAGCTGCCTGAAGATCGCCGTCATAAGACAGAAATTCAACGACGAGCTCCCCGCTTCGTATATCTCAAGGATGCTCTGTATCGAAGATCTTTTGATGGAGTTTTACTTCGCTGCCTAGGCAATGAAGAGGCAAAACAGGCTCTCACTGAAGCACATTCTGGTGTTTGTGGCGGACATCAATCAGGGCCTAAGTTGCACTTCCAACTCAGAAGGATGGGATACTACTGGCCAACCATGGTACGTGATTCAATTGAGTTTGCTAAAACTTGTCAAGCTTGTCAATTTCATGCGAATTACATACATCAACCACCGGAGCCACTGCATCCAACTGTCTCATCCTGGCCCTTTGAAGCTTGGGGTCTCGACTTAGTGGGGCCCTTGCCAAAGTCATCCCTAGGTCACCTGTACATCCTCGCAGCAACCGACTACTTCTCAAAATGGGCTGAAGCCATTCCACTTAGAGAGGTAAAGAAGGAGCATGTTGCCAATTTCATTCGGACTCAGCTGATCTATCGCTATGGAGTCCCTCGATTCATCATCACTGATAATGGTAAGCAGTTCTACAACAGCTTAATCGACAAGCTCTGCGAGAAGTTTAAGTTCAAGCAGTACAAGTCATCCATGTACAATGCCCCGGCAAATGGCTTGGCTGAAGCATTCAACAAAACCTTATGCAACCTGTTGCGGAAGGTAGTCTCTAAATCCAAAAGAGATTGGCATGACAGAATACCGGAGGCATTATGGGCGTATCGTACAACTTACCGGACTCCAACACAGGCGACGCCATACTCACTTGTCTATGGTGTCGAAGCAATACTGCCGTTGGAAACACAGATTCCATCCCTGCGCATGGCTGTTCTGGAAGGACTCACACAGGAGGAGAATGCTCGCCTACGTCTGGATGAGTTAGAAGCTCTCGATGAAAGGAGGCTCGAAGCACAACAGCAACTTGAGTGCTACCAAGCCCGGCTCACCAACACATTCAACCGCAGGGTCCGCCCTCGATCTTTTCAAGTTGGAGATCTTGTTCTTGCAGTGCGACGGCCCATCAACATGAAGCATCGGCCTGGTGACAAGCTTACTTCCAAATGGGACGGGCCATACTTAGTGCAGGAGGCCTACACTCACAACGCTTACATGCTGTCAGACCAAGAAGGCGTCCGAATCGGCCCAATCAATGGTAAATTTCTGAAACAGTATTATGTGTAAATATGTTGAAAAAAAAAAAAAAAATTCAAAAAAAAAAATATAGAAAAAAGAAAAAAAAATCAAAAAAATAGAAAAAAAAGAAAAAAATCAAAAAAAAAAAAAAATGCGAAGTCCCGATCTGAAAGACCAAGCGAAAGTCCAAACCCAAACACTTGAGCCCAATTCAGAGTCAAAACCCAAACACTCAACCCAAATCCCAAAAAATTTCAAATTCAAAACCCAAACACTCGACCCAAGTCCAAAAATCCAAGTCTAGAAGCCCAAACACTCGACCCAAATCCAATCCAAAACCCAAAACCCAAAAATTTCAAGTTCCAGACACAATCCAAAACCCAAGTTCAAAATCCAATCCAACTCCTGGCCCGCATGAGTATAAACTGTGAACGGCCCAAAAATATAAAACCGACGGAGGGTTTGATTCTGAAAGTCAGCGTCAGTCTCAACCGATCTTCACCACACACCAGACCTTTGCTCCTCTGCCGCAAGAAAGATGGAACCAGTTGCAGAACCTCAAGACAAGGGAGAAGAAAGGTCACCTCGCACAAGGTGGCAACCGACCATGGCACAACTGCAAATTTTGGAGGAAGTCTTCTACAACGATGGAGGTATTGTCCCTAACTCTACACAGATTCTCCAACTTGTCTCACGACTTCGCCCGCTAGGGGCAGTCGAAGGAAAAAATGTATATTTTTGGTTCCAGAATCGGAGACATAGGGAAACAGTGGCGCTGAGAGATGGTATTTCCAAAGCACAGCCTGTTGTTCCTATAGTAGATCTCACCAGTACAGCTTCACCCTCAAATGAAGCCGGCCCAAGTTCTACCACTGCAATGGTCTCTCCACGGTACGTTCATCAAAGCCGTAGCCTATGGGAGCATACATACTGGTCCTGGTGGTTTCACGGAGTCAGCCAAGGGTTCATCCCTCCTAGATACTTAAGTCTAGGAGGAATTTTTCTAGCACACAGGAGTCATTCCGGCGAAATTTTGCCTCTCTTTCCAGAATATTCCGGCAGCATCAACCAGCCGGAAAGTGACATCGACGCCAACATCATCGGCCCACCAGACGAGGTCGAGCTTGACTTGGAGTTGCACCTCGGGCCCCGCTAGGACGGCCGACAAGATAAGGTGCAACGACTTCTGCAGCACGCGGCAACGACTTCCGCAGCACACGACAACGACTTCTGCAGCACGCGGCAACGACTTCCGCAGCACACGACAACGACTTCTGCCACACACGGTAACGACTTTCGTGACACGCGTCAGCCGCTGCCTCTTTTGTCTCTTATGCAGGAAAGGGACGTGGATGGCCCTACCCGATTCTGCATACCTTTTTTGACTTTTCAAAAAAAAAAAAAAAAAAAAAAAAAAAAAAAAAAAAACTCTTTATTATTTGTATATATATCCTGCATGCCCGAGTTGTAATATTCACCCCTCAGCTCTTCTTTCTCAAAAGAAAATGGCTAGTCTCTGCACTTGTCTCAGGAAGTTCTTCGATCAAGAAGTTGGAGGCGCACGAGCTAAGAAAAGAAGGAGTAGTCTTTTTCGAGGGATCCCTAAAAGCCCTCGAAACTCAGTCTCCAACGCCATCGGTGTCATGGAGTTCCAACTACTCTCCTTAATTCACATCTACCACAGAGGGATGAGAAGCTGCAATTATCCTAATCTTTCTTTGGATGCAGCGACGTACAGGGAAGTTCCAACTACTCTCCTTACGTCGAAGCAGACTTGGAAATCATCACTACAGTCAGTCTCTCTGTGAGCCGGTCTTGAAGTTCCAAGGTCCTGGGCCTTCCTCTTGGGGAGGTTCAAGTTCTTTGCCTACTGGATCATCCTCACCAGAGCTTTGGAACTTCAAAGAACCTTTGCCAGCCTTTGCCAGCCATGGAAGCTCAAACGCACCTGGAGCCAAGACTTCAATTTCTATATTGGCTGGGCTGCTAACTTCTTCAAGATCATATCGGTTTCCTATTGCGATCCAACAACAGCGGAGATGGTCAAAGATAGAAGACTCCAAGATTCAATGTTCATCAGGACTTTCCAAATTTCAAACTGGACTTCAAGACTCGGTTCGAATTATCTCTGTAAAAAAAATCTTTCTTACCGACCCTTGAAGTGGGGGCATTTGTAAACTAATATAAAAAAAAAAAAAAAAAAAAATAAGTATATGGTTGGCAGCCGCCAACCTTGAAGGTTGGCAGCTGCCAACCTAATTAATTAATGCCACCAACCATTTGGTTGGTGGCAGGCAGGCTTAGGGGAGGCCTATAAATGGCCTCCCCAATTAATTGAAGAGCCAGCAAGCAGAGAGAAGCAGAGAAAAGAAAGAAGAAAAAAAGAAAAGAAGGCAGCCAGCAGCAGGCGGAAAAAAAAAAAAAAAGAAAGAAAAAAAAAAAAGAAAAAGAAAAAAAAAGAGAGATAGTAAAAAAAAAAAAATCAAAATATTACAAATCTGGCTGGGATTAAGTCTCATACGACCCTCAGCAAAATCCAGACAACTCATCCGAGAACAAGTCCATTCGACCCTCGGTGAAATTAAGTCAGATCAGCTCAAATCGAGTCTCTACGGTTCCTAAACGTAGTCAAAACATCCAAATCAGACACAGTTTCAGTCTATCCAGTTCAAGAAAAAGCGGTGGAAATTATTTCTGTCCAGATCAAGCTCGTGCAGCCCTTGACAGAGTCAAAAAAGGAACACTAATCGGAGGATCTACGGAGATCGACCCCACGTAAATTTTCTTTTACTTTACAATTTTTATTTGTAATTTATTTTTGTATTTTCGAGTTTAATTGTTTTAGGCTCGAAATTTACGCTTTACAATTATAATTTCGTTAAAGAATATTACTATTTTATGCCTTAAGATGACACAAAGAAATCAAATAATTTCTGTATATTTTACATCAGATATAAATTATAAATTTAATTTTAATATTTAACTATAAAAAATTTTGAACTTCCGGCTTCAAAGCCAAAAATTCGAATCCATTACCCCCGACGACAAGGAACGTACTTATGGTGAAAATGAAAGCTTGACTCTGAATACCCGCGTCGAGACCCCATTTGAGCCCATTTTCAAATGCCAAAAAACAATTGTATTTATTGTGGGAAAGACAGCTTGACTTTTTAACGCAAAAGAAAACAAAAAAAAAAAAAAGAAGAGTTTGGATTAAAGGCCCGATTAATGTCCATCTTAAATTGTCCCCCCTAGTTTAGGTAGGTCTCAGTCTATTATGAAGGGAATATTAAAAAATGAAAAAAATATTTTGTTTATAAGTATTTTGGTTGCATTATTAAGACATGTAATTTCGTTAACACAAGATTTAGTCACTTTTTTATAACACGTATGAAAATTATAAAAAAAAAACTTTAACGCATTGTATTGTTTTAATCACTCGTAAGATAATAGATAACCATAACTAATATTTTGAGTGACTCTGTTTATTATAATTATATTTTTACTGTTTTGTAAAAGATAACCCCTTTTAAATATTTCTAAATCACTTATTTTATATATTTTGAGTTTAACGTATATTAGTAATTGCTGAGAACATAAATAACCTCAGCCTCCCTTGTAACTTGGGTGTACCAATAGGAAATGAAATGGAATGCAAAACATTACATGAATACTCATTGGTTGCATTTTTTAGACAATAAATGAAATTTAAATAACAATTGGTTGCTTGTTTATAACATATAGGAAAATGACAAAGACTTCTCTCATTTTGAATGTTAGTTTGTAAGGGAAAATGTAGATGGGCCGACAATTAACTCCCGAATTGCACCCGAATGAATAAAAAATGAATAAAAGTTGAGCGGGACAGCCGGGGCCATTTTTTGTCATTTACGGGCGGTAAAAGTTCCCCCACAACGAAAAAAAATTTGGCGCCTTTGAGTAAAGTGTCAAGGGCTTTGACCGAAGAGCAGGTGGAGAGAATGCTAGGACGGCGGCGGTGGAGACAATTGTAGGACGGCGGCGTTTTATGGTTCTTCCACGCAAACACAGAAATTGACATTAGATTAGAAATAGAGAGCCTCATTTCTGACCCCGAGCCCTTTTATTTGGGCATTTAATTTACCAGATTTCACAGATTTAATGGTTCAATTTTAAAAATCAGGCACTATTCTCGGAGAGCAACCACCGAAAAACTGAAATCTAGACCAACGGAGTGCTTTGAAATCGCTGAACAGGTTGTACTGTTTAATTCTTATCAGAGTGGCTATGAGGACATGAGACCTTTAAGAAGGTTATGGCGTCGGAACGGGCAAAAATTTGTGACCTGACTTCTGAGACATGTGAGCGCCTGCTACCGCCGCGTTCGACGTCCACCACAGTAACTGACGACACCTCTACCTAAAATTCAAATTTTTAAAACTCCTAAAAACCCTGATTTAAAACTTCGATTATATTAATGTTTAAATTGATTGGGTCCCATTCTCCACATAGGATCCGGAGGCTGCCGGGCAAAAATACTCGGCCCACGTAACGGCACCCACTTTATAATGCAGTCAAAAAATTTTTTGAATGTGTATTATATTTATATTAATTAAATAATAGAATTTTATGATTTAACTTATTATAACTAGAGGTATCAAAATTCGTCAAGTCGGGTCGGGTGGATTGCTTCTAGTTCGAATTATTTATAAATTAAATTATTTTCTAATCATTTTGGATTAAATCACTGCGAATGCGAATTAATCTCCAGATTGGTCACGTCATCAAAATGATGGTATGACATTTTTTATTAACAAAATTTGAAAATTTAAGAAATTTAGAAAATTTTGTGAAAAATTCTTAAAAATTAAAGAAAATCATAAAATAAAAAATATTTTAAGAAATTTCTTTTAAACATTCTAAAAACTCAAAATAAAATTTAAAAATTCATAAAAAATATCAAAATATATTGAAAAAGAATTTATAATTAAGGTTTATATTGAAACTAGTAGAATATATGTTTTTTATAACATAAAATATATTATTTGTATATTATAATTTTTTATTTTATTTTTTTGTTCTCTTAAGAAAAGAAACTTCAAGTTATATGAGTTATTTAAGTTTATTCGGATTTAATCTAAAATTTTTAGGTCAATTTGAGCTCAAATCATTTCAAATGAAGTTATTTTCAAATCAAATTTGAATCGCAATTTTTAAAATAGATTCAAGTTAACTCATCAGGGTAAGTGACATTTTGAAACTTCTAATTATAACTTACTTTAATTTATTAAATTTGAGAAAAATCTTCTAAAAATGCTCTCATTTCTTTTCTGCTTTTGAGGTGGGTCATTCAAGTGCTTTCCATTCCACGCACGTGCATTCCATTTTCCATCTCTAATTGAATTTTCCATTTTTCCTATTGGGCCACGTTGATGGGGATAAGGTTGTAGGGACAACCTTGTCGGGCTACAAAACTTCATTTGTCGGGCTACATACCCCGATTTAAGCCTAAAACGAAAGTATTTATTGTGAGAAAGAAAGCTTGACTTAGGATACCTATGCGAGACCCAGCCCAATAACGAGAGCAGATTTTGGAGCAGGTGAATAAGTAATATCTAATAGATTTTTTTGCTGACTATTGAGATTTTATTTAAGTTGATTTAAATTAATTAATTTTTATATTAAATCTTAGTAATTTTAGATTAAAAAAAATATTTAATAAAATTTTGAACACCACTTTTTATCTTAAATTTTAGGGCAATCAGTTATAAATATTTTGTCACTTATATACGTTAGTTTTGCAACTCCCTCTCACATGAAATTTTGGTTTCTTTGACTTTGTAACTCAACACTTGATTTCCAATAATCCCATGACTCGGAATACCCAATCCTTACACAGCCAATCAGAATCAACATTGTCTTCATGTCTTGCATGGCTGTTTATAAATTGTCATCAACCCTTCAGCCAAAAGTGCCAAGCAATTTAATCTCAAACGATATGAAATCCCCCTTACTTCTATCCTTGTCCTTCTTCGGTATCTTAAGCTTCCTCTTCTTGCCTTCATTTGTTCATATCTCAGTTATATCCGCCTCCTCTTTCACTGGTCGTCCACTTTGTCACAACAATGACAAAATTGCACTTCTGCAATTCAAACAAAGCTTCACAATCCACAAAAATGCATCCAGGGATCCTTCAGCTTATCCAAAGATTGAATCTTGGAGGCTCCAAGGAGAACATGGTGATTGCTGCTCCTGGGATGGCATCGAGTGTGATAATAGCACTGGCCATGTGATTGGTCTTGATCTCAGCAGCAGCTATCTCTATGGTTCCATCAACTCCAACAGTAGCCTCTTCCAGTTGGCTTATCTACGTGGGCTTAACCTTGCGGACAATAATTTTAGTCACTCCCAGATACCAACGGGTTTAGGCCACCTTTCTCAACTAAAATATCTCAACCTTTCATATTCTGCCTTTTCTGGTCTAGTCCCTTCAGACATTTCAAAATTGTCAAACTTAGTTTCTCTTGATCTATCTGGCGATGAATCAATGACGAGCCTAGATTTGTCTGTGACTAGTCTACCAATGCTTAAGATGTTAGATTTTAAAAGCCTACTGCAAAATCTGACCAGGCTAGAAGTTCTTCATCTCCCTAATGTCAACATACCATCCACTGTGCCTAGTTTCATGGGCAACTTATCCTCTTTAGAATCACTTCTTTTGATAGGTTGTAATTTGCATGGTGAATTTCCTCCAGCAATTTTTCAACTGCCGAACCTACACTACATTGATATATCAGGGAATGGGGGTCTCAGGGGCCATTTGCCTGAATTTAACTCAAGCAGTCCACTTGTAAGATTAATTCTTAGAGGTACAGGTTTCAAGGGAGAGCTCCCAAAGTCACTCGGAAATCTTCGTTCCTTGCAATATTTTGATACTCTGGGAAGTGGCTTCTTTGGACAAATTCCAACATCGTTAGGAAATCTCACACAACTTGTTAATTTGAGCCTTTCGGGAAATCGTTTTGAGGTTCCCAATATTTCTTCCCTGCCGTGGATTGGCAGATTAACCAAACTTATTTTTTTGGGTTTTAATGGGATTAACTTTGATAGAAAAAGTGAGATTCCCACTTACATTGCTAATCTATCCCTTCTTGAAGTCCTAGACCTGGAGAATTGCCAAATAACTGGTCAAATCCCATCTTGGCTTCCAAAAATGACCCAACTCTCCTCTTTAGTCCTTGCACACACTGAATTGGAAGGGCACATTCCATATTCAATATCTGAATTGACCGAGTTAAGAAAATTGGATCTTTCATTTAACAAGTTACAAGGGCCAATACCAGGCTCAATTTTCCAACTTAGAACCTTGCTAAGCCTTAATCTTGTTGGGAATAACTTGAGCGGTACTTTGGAGTTGGAAAATTTTGTGATGCTTCAAAGCTTGACAAAGCTATATTTGTCGGGAAACCAGTTATCGCTAGATGCAAAATTAAATTCCAGCGCTAATCTTCCAAAGTTTGGTGCTTTAGCACTTGGATCGTGCAATCTACGGCACTTTCCACATTTCTTGCGCAGTCAAGATAAGTTGGAACTGCTGGACTTGTCCGACAACAATATTACTGGTCTCGTACCCGAATGGATATGGAGAATCAGTAAAGATATGTTCATAGTTGATCTTTCTGAGAACTTTCTAACAGGCTTTGAAACTGATACGGATGCGATTGCGAAGCTTCCACTGAGCGCGTTAGCTTTGGATTTCAACATGTTTCAAGGTTCACTTCCAGTACCCCCGCCATCCATCAAGGAATATTCTGTCGGACGAAACAATTTCACGGGCAATATTCCATCGCTTTTCTGCAGTTTGAGCTTGCTCGGGATCCTTGACTTGTGCCACAATAATTTGAGCGGTATTCTTCCTCAATGTTTGGGTGATTTAACTGGTTCTATGGAGCTATTTGATGTAAGAGGCAACAATTTTCATGGCGAGATTCCTTTAGTGCTCCCAAATGACTGCAACTTGAAGGTTCTTACATTAGGCCAGAACCAGTTTGAGGGACAAATACCGAGGTCATTGGCCAATTGTGCGAGATTGGAGTTGCTAGACTTGGGACACAACCAGATAAACGATATTTTTCCCGCTTGGTTGGCACCGCTTCAACAGTTGAAGGTGCTTATTCTCCGATCTAATCGGTTTCATGGTGAATTGGGAGATCATCAAGCAAACCATGACCAGTTCTCAATGTTGCAGATCATTGATCTCTCGCATAACAATTTTTCAGGTCAGTTGCCAGCAAAATATCTCCTTAATTGGAATGCGATGAAGGTGGCGGACGCCCATCACTTGAAATACATGGAAACAAAGTTTTCAATCCTACCACATGGGGCACAAAGTGCTGCAGAGCGGATTGCTTTATTAAAGTATTCAATGCTGGTAACAAATAAAGGTACAGAATTAGAATACTCCAAGATCTTGAAATTCTTTGTTGCCATGGATCTCTCGGACAACAAGTTTGAAGGAGAAATACCAGAATCAATTGGAAATCTGAGAGAGCTTTACATGCTAAATCTTTCGAACAACATTATCAATGGGAGCATTCCTTCAACTCTGGTGAATCTTACGGCCCTCGAGTCATTGGACCTTTCAAGAAACAACCTTTCAGGGGAGATTCCTCAGCAACTAACACAGTTGAATTTCCTTGAAATCTTTAACGTGTCTGAAAACAATCTGACAGGGCCTATACCGAGAGGAAAGCAGTTTGACACATTTCAGAATAGCTCGTACGAAGGAAACTCAGGCTTGTGTGGGGACCCTTTGTCGAGGAAATGTGGAAATTCAGAGGCTTTGCCACCACCAACAACATCAAGCTCTGAACAGAATGAAGACATGGGTGGCTTTGAATTCCAATTTGGATGGAAACCAGTTGTGATTGGATATGCTGGTGGGCTCCTTGTTGGGTTGGTGATCGGGCACGCCCTTGTTACGAGGAGACAGGAATGGTTCATGAAGACTTTCAGAATCAGACTACAAAGAAGGATGAGCATCAGCAGGAGGCTCTGAAGTTGAATCGGTGTTGTCAAAGACACAGACTTTTCTGAATCTGCTTTCATTAACTTGAAAGTTATTACATAAACTGGTTTGGTCAATTCTGTTTCCTTTTTATTTTTCATTTTCTTTTTTTTTTTTTTTTCTTGTAATACTAAAAATATTTTTTTTTTATTTGATAAAATATTGTAAAATAAAATATTAAAAATTTGATTTTGGTCAAATTTTTCTCTTACACTTTTTATGTCTCTCCTATCATTTTTATTCTCTTTTATAAGTCTCCCTCTCTTTCTATCTCATAATTCTCTCCATCACGCCTTCTCTCTCTCTCTCTCTCTCTCTCTTTCTCTCTCTCTCTCTCTCTCACACACACCCAGAGAGACACACACATACACACACAAACACACAGACATGTAAGATAAGAAATTGAAACTATGGGAAAACGAAAAGGAAAAAAAAAAAACACAGAAAAAAAAAACCGCAATCAATGCCCCCCAGCAGCTAGCTTGCCTTCGCAATCCAACTCAATTTAAAGTAATTTCAAAGGCTGAATTTTGTTACAGAACGATTGTATAAAAGAAACAATGTAATTGAGGCAGAAGCACAAGTGGGTCGGATTTTGTTTGTAATTTGTTTTGCAATTGAGAATTAGAATTTGGAGCAGCGGCCCTTCAGTTCTCAAGCTGAAATTTTGTAAACAATTTCTCGTCGTCAGAATATTTAATTTCTTTTTTTTAGTCAAAATATTTAATTTTTGTCTACACTTATTGGCTAACGATTTATTAAACTTACATTTTTTAGGTGTTCATATTTAATTATATTTTTGTCACTTTAAGTTTCAATTTTAATTAAAAAACTTATATTCTTGATAAAAAAAATTGTCTTCTCATGTAATTCATGTGGCAGAACTGCTCGTATGAGGGAAACTCATGCTTCAGTGGGAATCCCTTGTCGAGCAAATGTGGAAATTTGGTGCCACCAAATTGAAATGAAGACGTGGGTGGTGCTGCGTTTGGATTTGGATGGAAACCAGTCGTGAATGGACATGCTAATGAGATCTCGGTTGGGTTGGTGATCTACCATTTCGCGGACACCAGGAATTATGAATGGTTCTTGAAGACTTTCAGAGTCAGGCCTCACAGAAGGATCAGAAACAGGAGGCCTAGAAATTGAATTGGAATTATTTTCTGCTTAAAGGTGACCACTTGCAAATAAAAGGTTTGACCAGAGGGATTTGGATCCGAGTATCGGACTATGATTTACATGGCAGATGCCTTTGAAAAGCCTGATCTGAATTTATAATTTTCCAGGTAAAAAAAAATATGTTGACTGCATTTGCTTATGAATATACATGGCAGCGGCTTTCACAACAATAGCCAAGCAACCTACTGCTAAGAATTTACATTTCTCAACCATCAACTTCCCACAAGATGCACAAATAGGGAAAAAAAATTTAAACCATGAACAAAAAGAAAAAAAAAAAACCCCCCACAATCAAACGCCTATAGTTCTCTCTCCACTTACACCAACTAGCTTCTCAAAAATCCTACTGAAGAATAGAAGCCAAATCTAATTGGTGAAGACAGATGATAATCTCCCTGTCAGTGCCGTAAAGCTGGAAAACTGGAAATACCACTTCATCTACGGATATTTTTCGATTGGCTAATGAGCAAAATCTTCACTTCCAACACCAACACTTGACTTATCAACCATTCGGACATTGTATTGTTCATATACTCTTGCCCTATTCTCTGCCCACCACTGTTCTGCTTGTTTCTCACTGAACTTCTTTCGACTGCATAAATAGAATTGAACAGAAGTTTCAAACAAAATACTCACTTTAGAAATTATTGAGAGGCTTCCTTATAGAATACAATGTCCTTAATTGGTTAACAAACCGGGTGTAGAAAACACTTGCCATGATACCATGCAGCGCAATGCCATAACAGAAAAGATAGAACCTTTTCTATTACTCATAAGTAACATCATGTACCTCAATCGAAAAGGAAGGAAAAACATGCATGCCCAAGATACAGTTCAGATTCATGTGACAAATTTGTGTTCCTAAGCAAGTCTCTTTCTCCCGAAATTCCATGAACTCAAGTCACCAAATTAGACTTTATCTAGAAGGTATAATCCATTGCAGAGACTTGTAAAATGTATAAGACAAAGCTCACTTTAAGTTCATCATTATTATGTCCAATTAAACTCAATTCTGTGAGTGTACAGTTTGCAACAAGTTAGATGTGATATTCCACAGGCCAACTTAATGCAGACAAAGGGACAACATATTATTAGATACACATGTTTGGTTTATGCCAAAATGTATACTTTAAACCAATGCATGAAGGCAAGCATGTGCCAGCAAACAGCGCACCTGAAGCGAACTCGCTTAAGATCCTTCCCACCTCCCGGCAGAGAGGTAAGTGTTATATATACACCAGGCTCATCTTGCTCAACCCATTCAGCTTCATGACGTGATTCACTGTCTTTATTTCTGTTTCCATTTCTAGACATTGTTTCCAAATGGCCCTGTTTGTGATTAGAACTGCGGTTACTCATTGTGCGGGAACCATTTGAAAGCAACTGGCTATTCAATCCATTCATATCTTGTTCTTGGAATGCCATTTGACCAGTCAAACGATCAAAAACAGCATTAGAAATGTCATTGGGAGCAGGACTGGAACCAATGGAAGTAAATGAGCGTGTTTCAATGTTTCGGGAAGCTCCAACCGGTAGCCTCTCAGCCATGTCTTTTAGCTATTAAGCATATGAAAGCAAAATTCTTTAGCAACTGAATGAAACGCCAGAACATTTAGAAGTGAAATTAAGTCAGCATGACAGGGTTAAGCAAAGAAGAAAGAATGATACATAGTCATGCCTGTCAGCCATGCCAATACAATTTTCAAAAATAATAAAGGAACTGTGAAAAGCTGCAACTGGCATATTCACCAGGAGATTGAGGTAGAGTTGAATGAACAAATGAATAATCTTCAGTGATTAAACTACAGCAATCATTATATTCATGCATGCAAATAAAGAGGGGCAAGTGGTTTCACAGTTTTTCTTATCTTTGTTGATCAAAACAACTTCTAGATATTGCATAACAAACATAATAGGATGCTTACTTGGGCAGTAAGTGACTTTATCACTTCTTTTGCTGCTTTGCATTTGGCAGTCTCTTCTTCTGCAATTGCTATTGCTTCCTTCAGCTGTTTAGTTGCTCTTTCCAGCTCAACCTCTTGAAGCTGAGCCTTGCGAGTTAGATTTTCCACCTGAAGGACAAAGATTTTTGTAAGGCACACGCCAAGTAGACAATACGGCAAATGAACAGCACAACCACATCCTAAATGGCTAAATCTAAACAACACAACTCAGTTCAACAGCTTCACGCATGAAAAAAGTAATGCAGAAGTTAAAAGAGTAGAGATTTGTGAACAATCTTCCTTATTGTAGACCCTGAAATTTGCAGCGTCTGAAAACAACAAAAGATGCAATTTGCAACTGCTAAACCACAAGGGCATGTTTGGTACATAATATAATGTAAAAGACTATAGGATATGTTAGTCTTATCCCATCAGGTCCCATGCTTGGTAAACCATTTGCATAGGATAGTATGAGATTGCTATCCCATGGGTGTGTGTTTTTTTTTTTTTTTTGGGTCTGCTCTATCCCAACCATTCGCAACACGTCATCTTTTTCATTTTACTAAAGGACTTCTATGTCAATTAAGTTAAAAAAAAAAAAAAAAAAAAAAAGAGAAGACAGTGTACGAAAATCCTAAGGACTTGGAATGTTTTCAATATTTTGTTTTGCTAAAAAATATTTATATGTATGTGTCTCATATCTATCACAAGACTTTGTGGGGAAAAAAAAAAATCAATCATTGGGGAAGGGGATAGACGAGGGAGGTAATTGGAGTTCGAACCCCAATCCCCCCAATAAAAAGCACACACTTTTATTCCTATGGATCAGACTATCCCATGACATGGACTACACCTGTTTTTCAAAATATCCTGCATACAAAAGAACTATAGTATTAGTCAAAAATCCTTCTCTCATCTTTACTCTTGTCACTGCTCTAACCACCACCATCTCTGTCGTTAGCCCTCCTCTCTCCCTCCTCTCTCACGTCTCTCTCCCTTCCTCGCTCTACAACCTCTCTCCCTCTCTCTCCAATCACTCTCCCTCTCCCTCCCAACTTTGATGCTTAGTATATATAATTTAGGTTTCTAGATACCCAATGATAATTTATTTAATAAGTATTTTGTATAATTAATAAGAATGTACAAAAAATTCATAAAGATTATAAAATTACTAAAAAGTAAAATAAAATGATTCTGAAATTTAATTATAGTTATTTATTATAAAAACAGTTAAATACTATGGGTGTGTTTGTTTCCTGTAAAATATTTTACAGGAAAAAATTTTACAGGTTTTCCGACGTTTATTTTACGGAAAATATTTTATATAGGCAAAATTTGGGAAAAATTTTCAGATTTTCAGGTAAAATAACTTCTCCTTTTGCAGAGCTAAAGTTATTTTCAGGGAAAACACAAACTGTGCTATAAGTAAGTGACAAAGGAAAATCATTATTTTCACTGCAAATATTTTCCCCTACAAATATTTTACAAATGTAAGTTATTTTACAGCAAACAAACGGACCGTAAATTGAGTTATTTTCGCTATAAGGACAACAAAGTCATTGCAAAACACCATACTACCTCATTATTCTACGTTGTGTGAAAAGCAGTTCTACAAAGTGAGGCCATATTTGATTGGTCAACAATACTGAGTCAATAGAAAAGAAGTTCAAAATCTTGGATGTCCCATATATACATATATTACTAATGTACATAAATATACGACAAGATGCACCTTTCAGTTTTCAGACCATAGCTCATTTCCGTTATTGTTTTAACAATCAGTTTACAGATCACATTGAAATTCAGAGGCAGCAATTCGTTATTGCCATCTCTCATTTGACACCCATAAAACACTGAATTATAAAAATTGGCATGTGAAAAGAGAAGAAAATCATGTGAGTTACTATTTTAATAAGCAGGTAGACTGTAGATGATAAGAAGGAAGCATGGCTACCTGTGCTCTTAATTTGATAACCTCTTGGCTAAGGCTCTCACTAGTCCTTTTAGCATCATCAACAACAATTTTCGGAGAGGTTAGTCCAGAAAGGGTGGGGGTTGGCGTTGTTGATCGGGGCGGGCTAGGTCGTCTTGATATGGGAGATGTTGCTCGGGAAACAATTCTTGATCCAGGAACAGAAGCTGAGAAAAACTTCTTAGATGAACCAAACATGGGATTAAAGGATTTCGATATATTAAGTGCTCCCCACTGGGAGCTCCCATTTGGAATAGGTGAAACACGGCTGCTATTGAACTCAAGTTTCTTGTTTCTCTTAAAGCGGCTTTCAGCTTGCTTCAAGGATTCCATTGATGATAATCTGGCCAGTTGTGCAGAAGATCTGAAGTCCAATTTCTCATCTTTCTCAACAGTTTCACTAGGCCTATAATTGATGCTTCCTCTCCTACTTATAGAAGATTGAGATGAGGCATCAGCTTCCATGGCTTTCCTTAGTTTGTTAAAACAATTATCACAGACACGATATGGTTTGTTGGGATTGGGTGCCATAGAAGCCTTAAGAGACTTCTTACTGCTGCATGAATGACAAAACGCAAGTCCACAATTATAACAATTGTGCCGTTTTCTCTTAAAATTAAATGGTAGGCGGCAGCCAGAACACATGGATTGATCAACACCTGAAACCCACTTATGAAGACAAATGGCTGCAGTAAAATTTGTACCACAAGCAATACTTTTTACTTGCTTGTCCTTCAGTGCCTCTACTAGTGTTGGGGAATTACGGTCATCAATATCCCCATGGCCTAATCGTCCATTTGCTCCCTTTCCCCAAGTATAAACTTCCGTTTTGGACGTTAATACTGCAACATGGTATGCACCGCATGCAATCTCCTCAACGAAACTCTTAGACAGCTTTCCTTCAACACAGGTAGGGAGCTTTCCATCAGCTTGGGGATTTCCCAACTGGCCATAAACTGGACTGCCCATTGTGTATACAAGGCCTGAGGTTGCAAGCGCAACTGTTAGACTGTGTCCACAGGCGACTTGACAAAAATTGGGTTCTACAAGAGCAGCAACACATGTTGGAACCAGTCTTGGTTCCTTATCACCATGCCCCAGTCGAGCTTTATCTCCGTCTCCCCAAGTAAATAGTTTCCCTGAGGAACAATTGCTGGAATTTGAATTTCCACCCATGACTTCTACAACAGCAGCAGTGTGCCAAACACCACAGGCTGCTCGCACAGTGCGGAGGCCCTTAAGGGATTCCACTTCCCTTGGCACTGAAACACTTTTCCGGTCTCCATGTCCCAGAACACCAAATGTCCCATCACCAAAAGTGAACAGTTGCCCAGCAGAGCTTACAACTGCCGTATGCCAGGGACCACAGGAGATATATGAGACATGTATGCCTTCTAAAGGCCCATTTACTCTTTTTGGTACCCAATGGCTTACGTCATTTCCATGTCCGAGAAGACCAAAATTGTAAGTGCCATCTCCCCACGTAAACAGATCACCAGAAAGTGTTACAGCACATGTATGGTACTCACCGCATGCTACAAGCTCAATGTTTGCAGTACTGAGTGCATCAATAAGTTTTGGATGCAAAACATCAGAGTCTACACCATGCCCAAGCCTGCCTCCCGACTCCTCTCCCCAAGAGAAAATCTCTCCTTGCTTAGTTACCAAGGCCACATGTCGTCCACCACAGGCAATATTCTGGACGTCAAGTACCACTGCAGATTCCAAGGCTTTAGGCAATAAAGAATCCATTTTTATGCCAAAAATACTTCCAACTCTATTCGTACCACCACCCAATACAGCATCCCCTGTTCCCTCACCCCAAAAGAAAACATCTCCCAGGGCATCACCATCATCATGTCCAGATCCTTGGCTTGATGAGCTAACAGCACTTGATAGGCTAACTCTAAAGGCATCCATTGCCATTGCTTTCATATGGCCCTTTACACTATCAGAACCTCCAGATGACAAAGAAATAGAGCCACTGGCAGAGTCTGATGGGAAAAATCCCTTGGGAGGAACCGCATCTAATATTACATCTGAAAATGCCTTATCTACAGCATTCTTGGGGGGACTTTCATATGGACTATGGATACGAAGATGGTCCCCATCCTGAATTGACGACGAAGATAATCCCAGTAACAAATCATCACTAACCAGTTGGGATCATAAAGGAGGGAGAGGCAAGAGGACATAAATTAAAGAAATACATACCTTCTGTAAACTGTCATTACTACCAAAGGGGGAATTTAAAGGAGAGCTTCTACGAGTGTATGTTCTAGGACTGTTTGCTTCAGAAGGAACTCCATCACTCCTTGACTCTGTTCTCCATGTTCGATGATGACAACGAGAAATCAATGCTTTTAAGCCACTAAACCATACCTCAGCTTCATCTTTATCCTTACAGATCTGGTAAATGTAGATTCTCATCAGATCTCAATAAACTTCACATATAATGTGGGAAAAAGAAGCATGATAGGAAAATTGTGGCAACAATCAAATGAATAAATGTCTACATAATTGAGTAAGCATCTTGAATGCAGGGAAGGAGTTCCAGCTCCCAAAGGAGATTCTTACCAAATCCAGTGACCTGTCATTGTATATTAGAGAAAATGACTGATACTCCTTTTCAGGTCGTGGATACCTTTGAAAGATTGGCTGCAAAAGCAGGCAACAATTAATATTTGGTTATTGAAAGCAGTCTCCACACATACCCATCACAAAGTACATAATATCTGGAACCATTCTACTATTAGAACTTTACAAAAGAAGTAAACCACAGAGAAGATTACATGGTGAGTGGCTGTCATGTAGTCTGATAGAATAGAATAATTTCATAGCAATATACTTACAGTGCGCTGCCCAGATATGATTCTAGATACGTGGCTTAGTCTAAGATGTTTCTCCTCTTTCCCTGAGAACCATATCAAAACAGATTCATCCTGAAAGCAGTAACAAATGAAACAATTTAGAAATTACGATTGGAACAATTTAGTTCAGCAACAACCTGTGCACTAATAAAGGGAAATACAGAAGTTACAGATCATATACTTCATGATCTCATAACATGCCTCTGTAAGCAAAAATTTATCTTTTGGTTCTTGTTTACCTAATTTCAGACTGAAAAGGGGAATGAAGGAAAGAATGACAAGAATGCACATGAACTCATCAAGGTAAAATGCAAACAACAATAGAATTCTGCATGCTCAAGTCAGCAAAAATTGGAGCAAGCTTACATTGGAAAGACGGAAGGGACAAAACTTGGGCTTCCCTCTTCTCCCGTACTTGAGCAAGTATGCCCCTTTCTTCAATGCAGTGATGGCCTGTTGCACATATCATTGAACAACCAAACTTAAGGATATTCAGCAAGTTTTATGTGCACGCAGATACTTAGGAATATACAGTATTCATATTTGTATTAATGGTAAGGCAAAAAAGACAAAGACAGAGTTGGACATTCACAAGATCTCAAAATAACGCCGACACAGTAACTTAGAGAGAGGCAGAGAGATTATACTCAGTGAAGACAAAATATATCCGCACAAGATAAGCTCTGTTCTAAGAAGCAAAATTGCAGTTAAAAAGATTTAATATTCCTTGTTTCCCCAAACTTCCACCAAGCCGCAAGCTGAACATCCGCATCTATCTGGATTTCAAGAATCTATCAAGATTTCTCCATTCATGATATTAGCACCTGCGTTCTCCTCATTTCTGACTCAACCAACAATTGCTGTCTTTTCTGACCGAGTCTTTCATTGTCATCACATGTTCAAGCAAGCCAAGATACATAAAATATGGCCAACATTTTCAAAAATAAATGCATATATGGCAAGCCTTATGCTATAGATAATCAATTAAGGGTATTAAGCCAACACATTCTAAATAACCTCCCCAAGGCATTTATAAGAACTTAATTTCACATACAAACATACACAAAATCAAGCATTAAAACCTTACAACCATGAAATCGTAAACCACCACATTCCACAATAAACTCAAATGCTTTGGCAGAAAACTGAAAGAAACAGCAGAAAGCTTAACCCACCCCCCCACCCCCCCATGAACTCTATCCGCAACAACCCCACAAACTTGAATTCTCCCTATTCTTCAATCAAAGCCACAGCTGTAAGCTACCCAAAAGATATTCCAATCAGCCAACAAAAAGAAAAGGATCAAAAACTTAAAAGGGAAAAAAAAAAACCAAAAAAAAAAAAGCAAAATTGAGTACCTGCTCTATGTCCCTTTCGACCGGGTCGCCATTCCTACTAAGATCCGAGGCCATTCTATCAGTTCTTGACATTTAACCACCAAAACAAAAAAAAAACACTTATCTCCCTATTAACTCCCCAAAAATCCCCAAAAAAAATAAAATAAAATAAAGATAAAATCTATACAGTAGCAATAATAATTATTATTATTATTATAATGGAGTTGAAGCCACCCATTTCCAATTTTATCAAGAAAACCAAACACTTGCATTCACCAAAATCCTTTCCACTTTCACCACTCCAAACCCTAACAAAACCACACTCCCAAGCAGCAGCAGCAACAACAACAGTAGCACCAGCGCCGACGAATCTCCGGCGACGCCGAGCTCCGCCGTCATAATAACTCACTTCCCGACTCCAATTCCGCCTCCTTCGTCCACTCTCCCGCCACTTCAATTACAGCACCGCCGGAGGGAAACGGGCCGAGTGCAGCACCAAAAGGCCAAGAATCGATCAAAGAACGAATGACACGCAACAAACAAAAAAAGAAGGAAAAATTGAAGCTGAGGTCCAGTGATCTTGGAGGTGAGAAAATGCAAGAAAACGATGGAAAATCGCGAGAAAGTGATAGAAAATCTAGGAAAGCATTATGATCTGATTCCAAGTTCAACACTTCAAGTCCAGCTTGAGAGAGAGCGAGAGAGAGAGAGAGAGAGGATTACTATTTATTATTATATTATTATAGTGAGGCTGTAATAAATAAAGGTTTATAAAAATGGTGGTAGAGAGAAGCCAGTGAAATTGACAGAGACAGAGACAGAGAATATAAATAAAAAATATTAATAATAAAGCAAAAGAAAATTGCAAGAAACATTAAAGACCAAATTATAAAAATTTAAAACATTTTATTATGCCGACACAAATTTTTCTGATTACAAGTCAAACACTTATTGTAATGATGGTTAACTATATAATTAATACATAAAGTTATTAAATATTATTATATAATTAATTGTTTTCCGCCGCTTTTTAAATCAATCTTCTTATTATGCTTTTAAAAAATAAAAATTAGAGTTTTTATATTATAGTTAGTTTTGTTATTGTTGTGCATTAATTAATTTTATTCTTGTCCACTATTATATCGCAGTTTAACGTATTTACAATTTTACATTTGGATTTTTCTTTTGGTCGTTTTTTGTTGTTGGGCGGCATTTTCTTATTCTTTTATTTTTTTTTAGCTATTCTCTTTGTTTTTTTTTTATTGCCGTGAATTCCAAATCTCCGGTGCAACAAATGGCCAAACAAAAGTGCCAAAGTTTTACTTTAATCAAAATTATTATAACTCTCAGTTAGTTCGAATAATAGATGGTTTAGTTTCTTCTAAAGAAATTTTGAGATTCAAATTTTATGTATAAAAAAAATAATGTTAATAAAGTTTTATTCTCTTTATGGGTCTTTTTTTTTTTTGTTGATTTTGAATTAGTCATAATCTAATGTAACTTTTTGGAACTTTTGGAGAGTAAAAGTTTCAAACAAAAAAAAAAATCTCCAAAAACCTATATATATCACTTTCTTTGTGACAATGGAATTTTAGTTCGATGTGGGGTTGGTCCATCCACCCTAACCAAATTAACCCTTTCTAATAATGTTAGCAAAATATTATCCAAATTCCCAAATTAATCTCTATAAAGCAAGTGGGTTTACAAAGAAATGGTTCAATTGAATTGGCAATGTTGGCAAAATGAAACCAGCACAAGAAAAAGATATATGCTTTGAACGGTAAAAGAAGAGAGAGCATGTGCAATTGTGCAAAAGTTGGATTGGAATTCACACAAGCCCACAATGCCCCTAACAACAGGCACACTGTCGTTCCAACCTTATTGATTGAGACCAACACCATGGTGGAGTGGTGCACTTTTAGGAAAAGTTGCGATGGCCACAAGTCGAAGAGAAATTTTGGTCCCCTCTTTTTGCCTTTTTTTTTCTTTCTTTCTTTTGTCAATCATTTTCTTTTTATGAACAAGTTATTGGGTAAGTTAAGTCTACAATATATCAATAAACGAAGTTACTTCAACAAATGTCATCACAAATTTAGATCATAAGTTTTCTTTATATGATTTTAATATTTTACATTTCATGTCAAATTTTGAATGAACTTAGATATAATATGTGATGTAAATTCAATCTATCTAATAATTTTGAATAAGAGCTTATCATAATTATTGATTGTACATGTATGATTTTTTTTTTTTTGAACAAAATGAGAGAGTAAAGTGGTGTGTCATAATCCTATTAATAAGTATTGCAACTTTGTGTGTAAAGGAAACGCAAAATAATAAAATAATTATTGCATTCCTCCCGTAAAACGTTGAGGCATAAATTTAATCAAACTACTTAATTTTATTAAAATTTGAACTTGTGATCTTTTGTACGGATTTATATCTTTTTAACTAGTTGAACTACAACGACAATTAATTATAAGTGATCATGCATCAATTTACTTGCATATGTTTCAACAATTTTTATGAATATGCATCAGTATGCATTGTAACATTTCTTTTTTCGTGTATCATTTTTATTTCGGATAATCAACGAGGAAGGATGCGCTTATCTACACAAGCCCAACAACTGCCATCACATGAAACTGAAGAAGTGGGGGGCCAAGCCTTGGCCCAATCAATTGCGCCCACACGGTGCCCCTTCAAAGATCAATCTGATGGCTACTCTTCATTTATTAGAGTCCTAACTTAACCAAACTTTAAAAAAAAGTATAAGGTGTCAATGTCAAAGAGCCAATGTGCCGGGGAAGGCAACCCTCGTTCTCTAAATGATCAAAAGTAACATGAAAAAATCGCTCTTTCTTTCTCGTTTTGTTGATTGGGTCAATAAATGTAAGCTAGTTTTGTCCCCCACACCCAACACTTTCTTTTAGGTAAGGCAAGATTCCCAAGTAAAATCTCCACTAATAAGACCTTAGCTTGGTCCAATTTTATAAATGGGCTTAAATCTAATGTTAAATACATTTCACATATACCACCAAACATTGTGGTTTAGCAGTAAAAGTGTTGAAATTTGTCAGGCTAATGATCTCATATTCAAGTGCTTGACGGGACAATCGATATAGATAAATCTATATCTGATTTGATGCGAGCTATACTATAATCATTCAGACTATTCACACTCACCTTAAATAGAGACACAATACTCCTTGACAAGTTAATTGAGACGTCACTCCCGCTATCCCATTTCATTTATTAAAAAAAAAACATTTTACACAATACAAAATAAAAAAGTTGAATTAGGGCGAGTTTGGACCCTTTTTTTTTTTTTTTTTTTTGTTGGGTACTCGGCAGGCGGGGCAAAAAAGAGAGAAATTCCGAATTCAATCCAAATACCATAAATTATCTTGTGAGCTACGTCCAATTGTCTTGGACCAAATAATTTCGCGTCCAAATTTTATTGTGTTATCTGCGGGTTGGCTCGGGGTCGGGTGACAGGACGTGAAACCCATGAACAATTTTTCTGCTTACTATGCACAAGTGACGTAAATTTTTGAGCTGCATGGCGTACACGCGATTAATAAATTCGGAAAAGATATGTGGCCAAATGCTGATCACTAAACAATATCTAAATGATGTTTAATTTATATAAAGGGACTCATATTTTATATAATAGTAATAATAAAAAGTGATAAAAAATATTATTATTTTTTTATAATTTATATTTTTTTAATTATAATTATATAAAATATAAATCTTATTATATAAAATAAAAATATATAAATACTATATAACTACATAAATTTCACCATGTATTAGTTCTCTAATAAATTTTTCATGAGAGGAACTAGGAAGTCGAGTCTGACCAAACTTGATTTAATGGGGGAGCATTGGACATGATGTGACTCCTTGTGCCAAAATATCCAAGTCCGACATGAATTGGCACATTTTTGCAAGCCCACGCAAAGAGATGCCGTTGGACTCTATTTCGTCTGCAAGTGGATGTGTCAATGTTCGAGGTGGAAATGTACGTAATACACGATCCCATTTAAACCCATACTTGAATCGCGGTAAATTAGATATTAAATTAAAGATCTGTTTATTTATTAAAAAATAATTAATTTTTATAAAATATTTATAAAAAATTATTTTTAATAAAAATAATATTTTTTTCTTGTCACTCATTTGAATAATATTTTATATTTTTTTAAAAAAATAATTTTAACTCAGAATAAACGTAAATTATTTTTTTTGAAAATTTCAAAATTTTCTCCAAATTTTTCGAAAATTTTTCGTTAACTACTTATTTTACATAAAACAAATACAAAAAAATAAAGAAAATTTTTTATTATAAAATATTTTACTACAAACAAATATACCTTAAGAACAAATAAGGTTTAACCTTTTTTAGAGTCCCATTCACCATGCAATAAAGGATAGATTTCGTTTTTTTTCTATTCTCATAATAGCACCATGTAAGTTAAACATTTTGGCCAAACGTTAAATTATTTAAAAAAGTAAACTTTAAATGTATTCTTGATCATCTTAAATACAATTAATATTACCCCTCAACCTTGATTTTCAAAAAAAAAAGTTCAAAATTTTTTTTTCCTAATGTAACGTTTGGTCATCTATTGTTTCCCTTCTCATAAATACTATATTTTTTTTCAAAAATAAAAATAATATACTTCTTTTAAAAATTAAAAACTTAAAACCTCCACAGGTATAATAAGATCTTAATCATTGGCACTACAAAGATGAAAAGGACCAAAAAGGCCTTAATTTTGGGCGTAAAAAGATGACAACAAATATTTGTATAAAATTTTATTTCTCAATTATATGGGAAAAAATTTATTAGGTACTATTTTTATTTGTGAAATTTATTTTTATGAACCGTACTTTTCAATTATATATATATATATATATTATATGAATTCCAACTTTTCAGGTCCTTTTTCTGGGATTTAGTGGGCTTCAAGCAAACATTTGGGCTTTGGTCCCCTAGCCCTTCTTCGAATTTTAAGGCCATGATCTTAGATAACAAAGAAAAGGTTGGGTTATGGTTCTCCTGGGGCCGTTTAACTGAAAAGCAGTTGGGCTTTTATCACAAGTCTGGGCTTTCCCTATTTTTTTTAATGGTTTTACGGTCCCCCAAGTGTCTAGGACAATTTATGCAATTTTTAAACTATTTCACTTCTTGGGTGTGATCAAAGATTATAGAAAAGTTTTTTTTTTTATAAAATTTATTAAATTATGAGATATATAATAAAATAATTCTCCTAATTCTTATAAATTTCATATCTCAATTTTCAAAATTCAAACTTAATAACTCAAAATAAAAATTTAAATTCTTAACGTATACTTTGATAGGCACGTTCCGAAAGTGATGTTTGCCCGAAGAAAAAACTCTATACATACGGAAACAAAAAATATAAGGGGCCCACATCACTGTTTTTGTGCGTGGAGCTATTGGGTAAATGATTAAGGCCCGATTATTTTTGTCTCGATGATTATTCGTAATATAAAAATAATTATTTTTTTGTATAATAACAGTGATAAAATGTACAATAAAAAAATAATAATTTTTTTTTTATTTTTATTATATATTTTATAAATTTAATTATAAAATTTTTTTATTTATTATATTACGGATGATTTCTCAAGTAATTTTGTTAGGGCAATAATATAACGGGGCTCGGAGCTATTTCTATGTGCAAGTAGCATTTCCGGCATGTTCATTGTTCTTTCAACTTTGACTCCTTGTCCAGCGTGCGATAGATGAAGATGAAAGTCAAAATTTTGCCCCACCTTGAGTCAAACCATCAGCCCATCATCCCACGGAAACTACATCACGAGACAAATGTTGAACTTGCCTAAAACACAACATGGTGTGCCAGCACCGACCATCGCCCCTTGTAATAATTTTTTAAAAAAAAAAAAAATGGCAATTCCTAATCCAAGGAGGATTCAAAAGAACACAGTTTCTTCTTTTTATATATTCCTGATTAGTATTAGAAACCCAATTTCTTCTTACAACAACCACTCAGATTTCTAATTGCTATTAAACTCTTGCGATCTTCTTTGACGGTCATGGATCAAACAATAATGAACGAGCTTGAAATAGCAGAGGCAGAAGCCGAGATTCTCGACAGAATGAGCAACTGGGGTCGCCATATTTCCACATCCAGTGATTCTTCTTACGACCCCAGAACTCGCGGAACAAAACTGGACCCGGATATGGAAAGGCTGGCGAAATTGGAAACAAGAAAGTACGAGTTGGCTAAGTATCGAGCAAGAGCAAGCAACCGTAATTTTGAGGTTGTTCTGGCGGAGACGCAGCTCCAGATTATGTTTCAACTTGGAAGAATCCTGGCAAAAAGTATCGATCCTGTGGTTGCTGGCACGAGGGATGTTGTGGTTGATCAAGACGGAGAGGTTTGTGGGGTTTGTCAAGAAGAGATGGGCAAAGGAGAGGAGGCCACTGCCATGGATTGTAATCATAAGTTTCATTGGCTTTGCATTTCAAAGTGGTTGGAACAGAAGAGGACTTGTCCTTTGTGTAGATGTGTTATGCAAGTGAGGAAGTATGAGTTTTAATGCTGTGACTTATACATAGGATGGGTTTCTTTTGATTTTGTTTTGTTTTCATTTTTTTTTCTTTTGTCCGAGTGTCATGACTCACACCTAAGTAGTGGAAGATGGTAAAAATTAGAAAGTACGATTTAAACTCTTAATTTTTCAATTATTCGTAATATGTGGCAATTCATTGGACCACACCAGTTATTTTTGTTTTCAAACGTTGAAAAAGGGCAATTTTTTTTTTTATTTTCCTTCCCTTTCATTTTTTATACTTTAGTTATTGAAAGATGATTAATGATGGATTCTTTGGAAAGTTCAATTATTTGTTAGATCTCGGTTTGTTTTGAATTTTCTCATTCAATATTTGATCTTCCATGTCCCATGATCACTAATCTGATTTGCTAATCTGAGATCCGTTAATGTTGTTGGAATTTAATACACTGCTGCCTGTTAAGCAACCAGTACTTATTCTGAGATTGGTTCATTAAAAAACTTTTATTTTGGGTTAGTATTGGTTCACTAAAAAACTTGTATTTTGGGTTTGTACCGGTTCACTTAAAAACTTGCGCTTTGGATTTGTACCAGTTCCCTAAAAAATTTCTTGTATCTTGGCCGTATTCGCTGTAGTGAATGTCTATTGGAAAAGTTAGTTCTCCAGATTGGGCGTAAGGACAATTTAGATTTGTCGGGCACCCGATCCAAAATGTAGCCTCATGTATAAAAAATATAACTGCATTTTAACGTATATAATATAAAAGTTTCATTTTAAATTATAGAATAATATTCATATAAATTTGAGTTTTAATTTTATAATTTTTTAGTTTATATTTTTTTATATAATTATATTAAAAAAATAATTACACTTTTTAGTAGTGTTAGAATAATTTTTCCAGACAATCAATTCATATCCCTATCTTCGCCCAATGTCTAATTGGGTAAATTTAAAAATAAAGTTTTTTTTCGTGCTGAAACTTGTGTGCAATTGGAAAAGAAAAGGGACAAAAAGTCTGACTTGGAAAGATGGAAACGTGGAATGGGACAATCTGACGTGTGCTTTCTTTGCAATTCTCAAGTCGAAAATATTGCTCAGAGAAGAGTGCCGAGAGTCATAAAATTTCAATTGGCGGAGACTTAGCAAAAGAGCAGACTTCTTCTCTTGGAACAGAAATACTATTTTGGCATACAAATGTAAGTCTTAGTAAATATACGTAGTAATATAGACAGTTAAACCATATTATATGTGTTAGATTTGAGAAAGAATAAGAAAAATAAAATAAATTATTGTTTTACTAAACGTATCCATATAGACTCTCTTCTTTGGGAATTCAGACCAATGGTCAAGAAAAATCTTTTACAAAGCTGTGGATAAGACGCGACAAACACATGGAAGCTTGGTCCGACTCATAGGTGTGCAATGCCTTGGTGAATAAAACTCAATGATCTTATTCGTTGGAGCATGCCAAACACTGGCTGGTTCAAAGTGAATATGGACTGTACAAGGCAATCCGAGAAAGGCTGGGACTGGTGGACTTGTGCGGGATCATTCTGGGTCATGGAAGAGTGGGTTTGTCATTAATGCTGGCCATTGTATACTACCGTGGGTTAGAGATGACTTTGAAGAATGGCTTCCGCAAAATAATATTGGAATCCGACTCTAAAAAGGCAAAGCTATGGTCAAGGGCGCACCTAAGACCCACGCCTATTTCAACTTGATTGCAAGCTGCAAGGACTCAATCCATCGGGACGAGTTGGCGAAGGTCACACATGTCCCTCGGGAAGATGAAGATAATCGAGTGGCCGATTGACTTGCCTCATTAGCTCGTGAACATCCTATAGGCCTAACTTACATTGAACAGCCTCCCTCAGACATTAGATAGATTATGCCGGAAATTATAGTTGGAGTCTGCCTACCAAGATTTGCAACTTCTCACATCGGCTTCCCCTCCCTTAGACCGAAAAAAAAAAAAAACAAAACAAAACGAAACGAAAAGGCACAAAAAGTTTTGAGGCCCACCTTCCAGTCCTCTGATAACTGGTGAGGAGATGCACATAACGCAATCGGGCCAAGAATTCGCGGGCGAGCCACGAGGCTGCACTTGCCAATCCACAATGTTTTCACCAATCAAAGAAAGTGTGCATAAAGGAACTTCCGTCGACCACCAAGAACAACTCAATACCAACTCAATACTAGTGCTGATCCTTTACTTTACAAAACATATCATGGCATGCATGACGCATCATGCTATGAAGAGCCGCTGCGATTAGTTACTGCTAAACGAGATCCGGGTTAAATCAGATTTACAACCAAAATTCAACAAAGTACATCTCCCCCCAAGAAAGTGTTCAAAATCACAGAGATGGAAAATGTACAAGCATACACAGACGACCACTTTGTTGGTGATAAGAATTGGTTGATGATCCAAATAGCAGTGGTCAGCATTGGTCAGCATCGAGGGGTTTCCGCGTTTGTATATCAACCGCATTTTACTTCCTAATGTACAACCTCGTGGCATTTTTGATGGGCATGAATCGTCACAGAGTTTTGTGTCCCAAAAGTGATCATTGCAATCCATTATACTTTTCTGCCATTCGTTGTCTTTGGGATTCTGGATCCCCGGAAGAAACTAGTTTCTGCAGTTTCATCTTCAGTGAAACTAGATGGCCTCTCAGTGGTAGATCTGCATCATACACAAATGGGCCGTTTAAAAAATGAATCCAAACGAATAGAGAAACACACAAGGGGAGGACGGGGATGGAAGAAAAATGAATACTCAAATGACTGCATAAATTTTGCCGACCCTTTTGTCAAAGACCTTCCAAGTACATTGGGAAATGATGCTTTTGACACATATTCTTGCTGAGGAAGCTCAACTTTGGACCGTTTTGCAACCTTCAACAGTAAGCAAAAAAGTGCAAGAGATGTCTAGATCAAAATATGTGTAGGTACAGAGATATATCACATGATACATACATATATATAAGACAATGTTAGGTTGACCAAATATACTCACTTTTGATTCATTAGTTGCATGCACCTTCACTCTATCTGGATCTCGATACTGTTCATTTGCAATTGTTTCTCCATACACTTTGTCTTCCTGCATGTCAAGTGGTAACTTAATATTACCAAATATTTTTAACAAGCGACTAGCAATAAAGTAAACAAGGATTGATGCATAAAGCAACATCAGACCTTTGCCATCCTTCTACAGGGCGATCTCACTTCAATATCAAGAGTTTTGCGGGACCCAAGCACCAGTTTTGAAGGCTTAGACACGGTCTCATTCCTTTGGACCATCTTAGGACTGCTACTATCGTCATCACGTGACCAATACTCCATGTCCTCACTAGTATTTACCCTATTTTCACAACCATGATGATCAGAAACAGAATCCGATCGTATCCCTTCCATGTCATGCTTAAACCTCAATTTGTGATTTCCTTTGCTGCTGTAAACAGAAGTTTCACCAGCAACATCATCATAACTATCCGTGGGAGAACGCCTGGCAGGATTAGAGTTAGAATGGTTGTAAGATACAGATTTCTGTTTTAGATGGCGGTGAGATTTCCTCTCATGAGGATCAGACGCATGGTCGGGGTGGCACTTTGGCCCCTCCATATGTGAATCCTGAGAAGTCCTCCTGGAACTATGAGCTTCATACCTCTGCAAATGTACAAAAGTAACGTGAGATTTGATTTCTACTCCCAGCATCCATGAGAAACTTTATTCATGAAATGAAACATGAACATCAATTTCTCCTTCTCAAAATGATAACTACCTCAAGTATAGGTATCAATCAGAGTTTTGGGGACACTCTAAATTGCTTTCGACCACAAGGTCATTTCAAGTGCTTCAGGTCTTAATTGCTATTTATTGTAAAATTTCTAGTTAGTAAACTGTGTCACACTTTCTCCACCTTCTAATGAGTTGTACCTCACATTGAACATTAAACTGCTTGACATGCACTATAATTGTGAAACTATTAATAAAGTGCAAATTAACTTACAGTAAAGTTGCTGAGGCTGGATTGCTTTTGTACTTCAGAAGCGTCAGGAGAATGGATCCGACCAAGATCCCCAACATAGAATGGTCCTGCCAAGGTGTTGAAAGGACATTTCAGAAAAATTTAACTTATTTGAAACAAAAATTCTTAGCAGTAACAGAGAAATAAATATAGAAGTATTTGCACCAAACTAGGAAGCAGTATACATTAAATATGCAGGGAAAGTAATGGCTCATCCCCTAACAAAAGGAGTAGCTGAACGACAAAATAATCATCCACATACCCAACCCAAAGCCAACCCACCATCTCATAGTATCCATAAAGAAAACTGCATTTTGCAACTTAAGTTAGAGATGAAAATTTAATGGGGCAAAACACAATCCAAGCAATCCTGATCTCTTCACAGGATCTTTACAGGACCACGTTTGAACAACCCCTTTAGTAATACATCCCTTATAGTCTGGCAAGAGGTAAATATTCAACTATCAAATGCCCAAAACCGGAACATAGATATGTTCACATCCGCATACTAAAAACATTCAACACAAACCTAAAATTCTAAAAATATTAAGAAACTAAATTTCAGAAATAAGATTTGACCCCAAGAATTATTTTGTATAACATTGTATGCATATCAATTGCAACTGAGTTCCATGGAAATAGGTTAAAAACAAGTGTACAGACATACCATTAGCTAGATTCCTACTAGGTAATGTGAATGCATCAGGGGGAAGTGACTGGAATTCAACACCAAGTGGCGGACCATCTTCTTTATAATGCCTGCCTAATTGCTTCTTGACAGCAGTAATAGCAGCATTTTCAATTTCACCCTTCACTTTCAGATATCCTGATGGCTTATGTCTGATGCCAGTGGTGCCCTTGGAAACTAAGGGCATAGTAACTCCATTTTGTGGCAGGTATCCAGAAGCTTTGATATCAAATGCTGCCTCATCTTGAGGAGAAAACTTGTGTCGTAATGATGACCCACTTTCTGATGACATATTGTCCATGTCACTAGCATTCCCTCTGTATCGACTCACATGATCATGGGTGATGTCAGCAGCAGGAAAATCATGTCCATAAAGTCTTTGACTCTGAACTTCCCTTGGATCAATTTTCCTGTAATCACCCACTTTAGTGCTGCCACAGGAATCTTGCCGTAATCCACTCCCATGATCCTGAATGATACCACTAGACCGATCTAGTCGTCCATTAGCATGTGCTTCATCTTTCAACTTGTCTTTCAGTCTTCTGTGGCAAAACCAACTAGATATCTGCTTTTCTGTCAATCCAATTCGCTGCGCAAGTTCTGACTTCATTTCTTCTGTGGGATACTTGTGTTCTGAGAAGACCCAGAAAATTTCCTTTCAAGAATGTCATAACTAACATCAGAAGGATACGCAAAAAATAATATTAAGTAACAATACCCTTATAGAAGTTCTCCAGACTAGAGACTTGAGCAGGTGTCTTGAGTTTCCTTTTGTTATTCTTCTCTGCATGAACTGTATTTTCTTCAGAGTGCGCTTCGCTCAAATCTAAAAGATTGACCCCAAAAACAAATTCATAAAACATCAGATGTCCCTTTAGATCGGGCAGATAAGAAAATCAGTATAGAAAGCATGCATATAATGTTTATGGAACTAGGACTGCAGGAGGCAAAAAAAATCCATGTATAAAACTCAGCCCCTGATTTCAGGAGCAATTACAGTTACAGAGATGTAGTGTATCATACTACTAAAAGTAAAATCCCATAATATAAATGTATCGATATCACATAGGTTATGGCGAAGGTGGAGTACTCCCTGACACTATGCTTCTCTACCCAAACAAATGTGCTTCCTGGCAAAACCACATGGTTCAGCTCAAGTACTTAAAAAGGCCAGACTGGCACACATCTAAAATACAAATCTCGCCATTGTTGAGTACAAAATAATTCACATTAGTGACCAAAACCCATGCCTTTGGACCGCAATTCACCCAACACACGACGGTTGTGTGGACAGCACGTAGCTAGAGGCCGTCAAGCAGTTAGGCGTTGATAAAGCAAATGAGAAAAATATGCATCCTGCCGTTTTCCAAAATGTTGGAAAGACTCCAAGCACAAGTTTTTGGGTTCTTTCTTGTGTTGCATAACTATGAGCACATGCAAAATAGCTCACAGAGTCACAATGATGCCCTAAAAGAATGTGTTATGGTCTCTAAAAGAATGTATTATGGTACAAAGACACCCACACAGCCTGAACACTCTCAAATAACATGTCTATCATATGCTTGAAAATAAATGAATGAATTAGCTCAGATGCAAAACAAGACAACCCAAGTAATGAACTGGAACTAAAAACTACCGGATTCAGACAAGACCATGTAGGAAGATAGAAGCAAAAGGAAATCTTCCACCTTTTAATAAGCCACACTTGCCAATTCCAAAATTCTAACAAAAATACTGCTAACAGCACAATAGTGGTTCTGCGGGCGCCAAGAAACCCAAAAAAAAAAAAAAAAAAACCCAATTCCCCCATTTTGAAATTGCGTTTTCTCAAAGACCCACCAAGCACAAAAAACAGCATGAACACATCCCAATGTAGAAAATTAGAAACCAAGCTCCTCCAAAAAAAAAAAAAAAAAAAACAAAAAAGAGAGAAACCCAATTCTCTAAACGACCCACAGATTGAGATAAGAACAAGAAATTACCTTCCATAGCCTTGTCACTTTCAGGAAGCAACTATTTATTTTCTGTCCTGAATTTTGGTAAGCTTAAAACAAGAAGAGAAGAAACCCGTTAGATTAAAATAATTACAGAATATATGCACCGCACCCACCAAGAGAAATTGCAATATATATATGGCTTTGCATCTCTCGTCACATGTGGATTTGGTAGAGAAAGAGAGAAAGAGAGAGAGAGACGTTGTTTTGGGAAGGAGGAAAGGCGAAAAATGAGGGAATTTCTTCTGTTACTTTGGTTTCTTCTCTCTTTCCGTTTGCTTTGCATTTGTTTCTATCTATGTTTCAATTTAACTTTTAATTACCAGGTGGGTTTCTTCTTCTTCTTCTGTTTTGTTTTCAATTTAATTTTATTTAAGTGCTAATGATGGCTGTTCTATTATTGTTATGTTCATTTGTTGTGTTTATCTCCTTACTTTTTTTTTTTTTTTTTTCTGTTTTTGGGTTTTTTGAGAAGAGTGTTTATCTCCTTGCCTTAAAAATCTTGCGTTTTTCTCAGAAAAATCAAATATTAGCCAACCAATCCGTACGGAAAGAACAGGAAAAAGAAATAAGTCAGACACCTACGCAGAGATTTTCTTATTGTTTTTTATTTAATTAATTGATTCCGGCCAAATTCGCATTCAATATTTCAACCTGAAGCCTACTCAGCACCTGTAAGATAACTCATAGGTTACGTATAGATTTTCGGAAAAAGTTACGAGACTAGGACAGGAGATAAGGTGAATTGGGGATGTGGGTTTTATTCGTGTCCTTCGTCGTGTGTATACAAATAAAATAAATGTCAAAGAAGAGTAATGGAATGTATATATAATTATTAAAAAAGCCTAGATGCACGTTCTAACTTAATTGTATGTTCATACTAAGGTTTGCCGACAAGCAAAAAGCACAAGTTTCATTTGAAACTCACACCCACCACATTACTTCGTCTCTTTCTTATATATTTCTTTTTTGGTTGATACTATAGAGGAACCCTAAATTTTTTAAAAATTTTCTAATTTAACTCATTTTTTTAAATAAATATTAATTACTCATACTTTTATATTATACATTATAATTCATTCAAAGTAAAATAATAATAAAATAAATTTATATAATATAAAATATAAATTATAAAAGCAAGCACCGGATTTTCTGCCTTGTAGGTGCCTGGTGTCCTGGCGTGGATTGGACTCGGCCCTTTCGGTTATGGCACTCAAGCGAACAATATGGGCCTTCCTTGGAGGGCCCAACCCATAGTAAAACGTCGTCAGAAAGAGTGTAATTTGCGGTAAGATTGTAACAACAATAAAAGTCAACTCATTTACCAAAATAATAATAATAATAATAATAAAATAAAAGTCAACTCACTTGACCGAAAAAAAAGTGAACTCAATTTTGAAGGCCAGATCGTTAATTCCAGATTTCGAATTAATATGATTTAGTTCTACTGTGCTAGATCGTTTATTCGTTCACAGAGTATAAGCTCGTTCACAATTCACAAAGTATAAGCGAATACTCAAAGTCAAGGCACTCAACGATAAATTCAACATGGAAGGTTAGAAACCACTGTATAGCCAATACCAATTAAATTTGAGATTAAAATTTTGGGGGGTCTTGTGGTTTCAAAATCTCTTACGCTAATGCGCAGATTGCATCAATTAGCTAATGAAGATCGAGGGTCCTCAAGAAAAGTAACAGTATGTGTTCACGATAGTACAAAAGATTTTCTAGCCCTTTTCATATCATTCCACCTTTTTGCTGGAGTTGGGCTTACCGCTTTCCTGAGATGATCCAGCTGACTCGTCGAACTCCATCAACTGCGAATTACATCAATAGATATATCACCATATCAATCAGCCCAATAAAATGAATGAATCAACGTTGCAGAAATAAGATCTTGCTGTATGTGTTTTCCGTGTCAAAACCTATTAACCACGGTTAAACCAACAACGAACTGCCAAGTAACAAATATAAGCCACAAACAAAACAAGATCAGGTGGGTTGTTGGACAGACCGGTTTGACTTCACCATTCCATATGACATGAGCAGCTAACAATCCTATTACAGCTGGTACGATATACAAAAGTGCGGGCTGCAACATGAAATCACAGGTATTATGACCAATGAAATGAAGCTGACGGATCAAGAGAGATAAGACTTTATGGGGAATAGAAATTTCAACAAAGGTAACTTTTCAACTCACCTGAGCAGCTTGGAACCAGTTCATGACAATAATCGTAAGAACCACACCAACAGTATATCCCAGAAAAGCGCTTTTAAAGTACTGGCTGTCTTTTCCTCTGGACACATCAAACCGCAATGCCAAGGCAACAAAAATGCCTGAAAGGCAAATATGCATCAAGCCAATGAAGAACCAAAGAAAAGAATCATCTGATGGCAAGCTGATAAACAAAGCAAGTTCACCATCCATGTTTTCTAGCATCATATATGGTTGCACACCTTCAGAGGAGATATTTAAAACGATCAAACTACTAATTTGACATGATCCAGCATTGACTCTGTATGGGAGGCACCAAATCATGCCTATTGTCAATAACTTATGCAGTGCATGAGATGTTCTACTTGAAATTTCACTGCCTTACCAGGAATCACAATGTCTCCGAGTCCAAGCATAGAAAATGGCCGTGAAGCATCTCTTGTTGGGAACAAAAGCTAACAAAACAATACGGTAGGCCTGGAATTAAGATACCACATAAAAACACCTAAAATTTACTCACTAACGTCTATCTTTAGGACAGTGAATGTTCAGTATAAGAGTACTAACCTTAATAGGAGCATCAAAAGATTTTGCAACACTAACCATTACAGGAGTGAAGAAAACCCAGAAAATATCGTATACAAAAAGTCCAGCCTACAAAAACAATGGAAGGCAAAAGGTTACACATCAGAACGGATTGCTAAGATCATTGAAAAGTGTCCAGAGGATATATAAATGCCATCATATGCCAGGAAAATTCAACAAAACCAGCAACCTTACAACTGAAAAGCAAATTCATAATTTGAGAAATCCTACGCGTAACAAAGTTAAGAAGAAAGCAGATACCATTTCTGCTTAACTACTATCCCCTCTTTTTTCGTTTATGCATAGATTCAGGCAAGGAGGATGGGTCCAGTCTTGATGTTGCTTATCATCACAAAAAATCCAGGATGCATTCACTTGTTTTGAGATTGGAAGGCACAAATAGAAGTGGTGGACTGGTGAAGCAGGTCGGATTTTTTGTTTTTCCTTCTTTTTCTGGGGATGGGGATTGACTTCAAAGTATGTGGGTCAAACAAACCAAGTCCCATTAACAAAAGATCCAACATGCAATAATTTGCTTATGATGCAAGACCAAAGATTTGCATTATCAGGTTGGTGTATGCTAAGCAAACCTACGAATGTCAATAAAATAGAAGAATTAAAATAGAAAACAACATAATGAGAGAGAGAGAGAGAGAGAGAGGGAGAGAGAGAGAGAAGGAGGAGGGGAGGACGAGGAGGAGAATTCACATGTCATTACCAGGAGGATGGCACCAGTCTTAAAAGAACCAAGGGAAAGCATTTCAATTCCCTGCAAAAGAAACAGATACAACCCTTTACCCACAGTCCATGACTGAGATACAAAACAACTGCAAACAAATGAAGATTTTCAGAGCAACGGGATTTCTATGGAATAAATGATGCCAGACCTGAATACAGAAAGCTAATCCCAAAATATTGTTAGCCAGCCAATGCTTCTGATAAGCATACCAAGCACAGAAAACTGTTCCAGGTATTGCCGCAAAAATCTGAGATCTTGTGAACTCAATCTCCAAAGCTGTGTAACATAAGGAAAAACATCATTCTGCATAATATAAGCAACATGTTAACTCAATCAAAGAAAAGCTCTGAAAAGCAGAACGCAGCTAAAATACAGTTCAGCATATGTCAGTCACATACAATACGAATCTTCTCTAAGTGTAAATGTGCTACTGTCCTCAGAACAGGCCAAGCATGTAATTTACTAACAAAGCATGCAATAACATTCAGAATTCTTTCTGAATACACAACTATGTAACAGATACATCTCCAGTATACCCAAATTATGTTAAATGGAATCACCTCAGGTACATGTCTAGAGTCCACCAAATAAAATCCATATATCAAATGAGCATTAACATATTAATTTTTTTTTATTACTTTTTTCAGGAAAAGTCAAATGAGATTTTAAAAATCAATCATATAACTCAAAAAAAAAAAAAATGTAAGCTTGGAGAAATGGTGAGACACATACAACGAAAATACGGAAAGCGCCAGATAATGGCGTCGTCATTCCAATGCTTAGGTAAATAACGTTTAATAGCTGGTAGCAATGTTGCCCTGAAAAAAAATAAAACAAGATGACAAGAGTGAATGATGTCAACGGCACAAATCAGTTTTGTACTATCTAATGTGAAATTGCCACAACAAAATTAACACACAATAGGACTTACGAGAGCGCAACAATTCCAAGCATGAAAAAGTAGCATGTCAGTACTGCATTAACCAAGTCTTTTGAAAGAAACTTGAAAAGCAAGAAAAGTGATAACAGCATTGCACTCCCTACGAAGGGAAAGCGCATTGCATGTTCATGGGACATTGTTTCCTGGAAGTTAAAACATGAAAAATTTCAGGAAAAACTTGAACTAAAAACACGAAAAGAGTAATAAAAGTTAGAATAAAATTAACAGAAAGCCTTCTCTATGCTTACTGAAGGAGGAGTTGGCTTGACAGATCGATAGCAACCAACATAAACAGTAAGGCAGGCACTCAAAATCACATTTAAATTAGGGTTAACCTTCACAAAAAGCGGTGCTAGCGTTAATCCTGCATTAATGGCGCGAAAACGACATTAGAAAAGAATCACCTTCTCAAACCATATGTGAGCTAGCTTCATAGTCCATACTATACATTCTCGAATTGATATTTACGTTAAAATTACGCCCCTCTCCCCACCCCAAACAAAACGTACAAAGGGTTCATACACAGAAATGATTTAACATCAAACCTGCTAACGCCAAATTTGCAATCCGTTCGCCGTTCTTCATCACTTCGGATCCTAATCAAACGCTCTAGAGGAGAATTCTACTAATTGACAGTCTAAATACGATAAGAACTTGACGGATGAACCGAAATCTTATCCGAAAATTAGTCTCCTCAGAGCTTCAAAACCTACAATTAAACAATTACATTCCATATATATATATATATAAACAAATGTCACAAGAGAAAAACAAATAAAAATTCTTTTCAGCGCCTGAATTTTCTCGGTAACCAAACAGGAACGAAGAAAATTAACAATCGCAGAAATCTCGTACAGCCTCGCATCTAGAGAGAGAAGGTACCTGAGGAGGAGGAGAGGAACGGAAGGAACGACTTTCTCTCTCTCTCTCTAGCGGTTACCGGAAACAGCGACCGGAGAAAGCGAGTTAGAGAGAGAATTTAATATTTGCAGAGAGAGAGAGAGAGATATCGGAAGGGTTTAACTCGGAGGGAGGAAAGTGAGGTTAAAAGTTCAGGTTAAAGAGGCGGGTTAAAGGTAATTATTAGCATTTACTGTCTTTTTTCCTGAAGGAAAAAAGAAAAAGAAAAGAAAATTGTTACAGCGTGCATGGCAGTCACGCAGGGAACGGTGACTGTCAATAGGGGAAAAGATTTCCGGAAAAAAACGTCATATTTTGAACATTGCGTACGCGTGTCTCACTATTATTGGCGGTTAGCTTTGGTATCAGTGCTTTGCCGTTTTGGATCAAGTTTTGTCGTGTACCGGGCCGTATCCTGGATAAGGCACGGCTATGGCTGCCAAGTCGTTGGGGTCGTTTTAAGAAAGCCACGTCTGTTGTCCAGTGGAGTTTTGCCATGTCAGCAAGCAAAAATATCTGTCCTTCATTTTGACCTCTTATGACTGTATAATTGCAGTTACTTTTTTTTTTCTTTTTTTTCAAGAAAAAGATTGGTGCCAGAGGGAGGTGCTCTAAGAAATGTTTAGAATGTAATAAGTTTAATTATATGTGTAATTGTATTGATAGTTTTTATAATAAAAATAAAATAATAATTTATTATATTATATTTTATCAATTTAGTTATATACCTAATTAAATTTATTATATTTTAAATATTTTTTTTATCAATTTTCTCTGCTTATGTATCAATCTTCTTTTTTTCTTTTTTCATTAGAGAGTGAGCGTTATGGTATGGTTATTATTACAAGGACAAATACCTGAACGCGGCTAATTTTCGGGGGACGGATCCTCTTTGATAACTCTATTTATGTAGATGCATAAATAAAGCGACATGAAGAGAAATGTAATTATTGTTTATGTACATCTTTTATAATTTTATTGATTATAAATCCTAATATTATTACACATCATAAGTTATAAGAAAAATTCAAAAATTTATGAGATTTGTAGTTAAAATTAATGTGTAATAAACTTATTAATAATATATATACAAAATAATTGCGTCACTTCTGATACCTCCTCAACCCATGTATCATTTCTGTTATTTTGAAAGGAACTGTGTTCTTATGTGTACAAGGGCCAGTCCATGTAACGGAGTCCGGTTATTGTATTAGGACCCGAAAGTTATCTATTAAGAGTTCTGACAACTTGTAGTTGGCACATACATATGGACTGCGTTACCTTAAATGGGTGAAAATGCTAAGGTGCTTTTGTTTCAACTTATAGCAATGTGGGTCGAATAATTTAGTATTTGATTTACTTGTTATAATTTATGTGCAAACGAGGAAGTCAATGGAAGGAACCGATCGAGGCTTTCAGGATTGATGTGAAGATTGGTCGGTTGATTTAGCGTGGAAGGCATACAGGGAGAAGTTAGAAGTGCGATTTTGATGAATGTGTTTTGATCAGTGCATTGTGTAAAGATAGTCGGATTGGCGATGTCAATTCCTTATTGGATGTAGAGGAAAGGGCAATTTTTCTGATACAGCGACTGTAATCAATGTTTATTGTCGTGAAGACATTTTGGAAGAAGCTTTGGAGGTCATGCACTCGATGTCAGGCAAAGTCTAAAACTTGGTCTTTTTACTCACAACAATGCTATTATGAATGGGTTGTGTAAAAATCAATAAAAAGGGTAAATATAGAGGAGCAAAGGAGAGATTTGGGATGAGATGTCGAGGATTGGATTAACTGTTTAGTCGTGATACTACTAGTCACAAAGCATTGCTCGTCGAGAGTTATAGACAATATAATTTAAAGCCAAAGCTCAAGAAATCTGTGATGAAATGTTGTGCCGAGGCCTGGACAACCTGACAAGGCGCTAATGCTCCTCAACGATATGTGATAAGTACAAGACTTGGCCCAAAATGATTGGGCCAAGGCCCACAAGCCTTATATCAAGGTTTCCCAGATCAGCCCAAATGGGAACACCCTCCATCAACTACACCACCCCTCAGCCAATAGGAATCTATTATATCACCTATATATACTCCAAGGGCACTATAATGACCTTATACTCTCTAAGTATCTTAATCCCTCATTATTTCCTATTTTGCTCACTTAGATATTAAAGTGATAACGTTAGCCTCCGCCCTAGCTCTCCCTAACCATGCTTTGACTTATAGGTTACAAGGCCCAATCTAAAGTCTTTATCCACTCAGTGATCCAGCCCACCCTCCTTCCGGGGTCAGCCCGATCAATATGGATAAATTTGGTTTTTGTTCGAGATAATATAATTCACACTATTCTACTAGATGGGTATTGTAAAAATGGTGTGATGTTTACTGCTTTGAAGATTTGGGATAAGAAAATGTTAGAAACAAGGATGAGTTTGCAATAAATGGGTTGTGAAAGGAGAAGACGCTTGCTAATGCTGATGAGCTGTTTAATGAGATAACACGTAGAAAGGGGGTACATCTCAATTTTTACACTTACACACCACGCCTATCAATGAACATTGTAAGCGCGGTAAGATGAATAGGGCACTAAACTTGTTTAGAACCGTCAAGAAAAAATCATTTGACCGTAAGTAAGATGCAGGAATAAATTATGTATTAAATTCTAATATCATTAGACCATAGCAGAAAGGATCAAACTAGATGTTGTCTTCTACAACACATTAATTGATGGATTTTGCAAGGTAGGCAAAATGCCGAAAGCCAATGAGCTATGGCATGGTATGATCACCAGGGAGATCCTTACTTATCAGATTTCATAGGCCATATCGAGATTCTGTTTTGATAAGGTCGATTTAATGGGGATTTGTGATAATTTCGGGAGTATGTCATTCTGAACTTATGCTCATTTTGTAAAAATGTCTTCATAAGGATTTACTATAGTCAGAAATAATTGAAAGAAATCGTGGTCAATTATTTAGTGATAGGGTTCTTTTGATGCCTTGCCCTATCTGTCTACATTGTGAAATTCACGATCTTGAGGATTAGCGATTAACTTTGTTGTTAATACATATGTACATGCTTAAATGTTTTAGGAGGTCCAATCATCATGGCAGCGACAACAAAGAAATGTGTGGAGTTTTTCTCTGCTGTTCTTTCCTCCAACGGTGGATCGAATCATAATAGTTATTTCTGTTTTCTTTCCTTTTTTTAATTTTTTTTAATTCTTTTCAGATTGGAGGTGAATGGCCCAGCTTGTGTGGCGGACGGAATGGAAAAATGTTAGATCAAACCTCAGAGCAGTGCTTACAAAAGATCACTGAAAAGCATTTTAAACCCAAAAAATTAGCAGTGATATATGCATTATTGGGAGAAGATATATAGATTAATTTCAATGAAGTTGTTTCAATCTGCCTTTGTCAATGTTCTAGTAATACGATAAGGGCTGGTGCAATATAAGAGGTGACAAATTGGACCTTCAGATCATATTCAGGTTATTTCGAGTCTCTGAAATTCAAGTGTATCAACATGAACTTGATATTCAATTTGTAAAGTTATCTGATCAGGGTGTTTGTTTGCCTGTAAAATATTTTACAGAAATTTTTTTTTTATTTCTCAGCGTTTATTTCATGTAAAATAAAAAATTTGAAAAAAATTTAAATAAAATTTTGAGATTTTCAGGGAAAACAACTTATATATTTTTTGAGTTAAAATTATTTTTTCAGAAAAACATAAAATGTACTTTAAGTGAGTGATAAGAGAAAATTATTATTTTTACTATAAATATTTTCTCTTATAAATATTTTATAAAAATAAGTTATTTTTCAACAAAAAAAAATTAAACGAACCCTGAGAATCAAAGTTTCCTTCAATTGATACATAGTCTTATACTATTAAACTAATATCGTGTCTTCATTGTGATTCTTTGGTGATTTTCCTCTTTGATTACAACAAATTAGTTTCTTCAACTTAGAAACTTTTGCATCTTGCTTACCGTGGAATTCCAAGGGCAGATCGATGCTCATAAAAAAATACAGCCTGGAATTAATTGTCATCCATGGTCGATGTCTAATTGAAGATGGGTTATTTTTGTCGGGACTCGGAAATTTCTTGCAAATTTCCGAGCAGTTAAGTCCAACTTCCTGAGCATACTTAAATGCATAAAAAAAATTCTTCTACGTAGAATCACACTTTTTTTTTTTTTTTTGTTATAAAAGAAGTCAAAAAAACCAAGAAATAATGATAGAATTATTAAAACTCAAGTATAAAATTAAAAAATTACAAAAAAGTGTCTCAATTAATAATTATATTAAAAATTAATAATTATATTAAAAGTGCGAAACGCGCCGCTTTACACAAAGTAAAAATTCCACCATGTGCAAAAATTCCACCATGTGCAATTTTTCAACCATACGCGTGATGAAAAATGTGGGACAAAAAATTGTAACTCGGAATTTCAGAAGTAGAGCGGGGCATTAGCCGCAGTAGTTGATTGTTTTAGGTTGTCTCCATGTTTGCACGGTTTCGGTGCAATTGTGCTGGAATTTCCCCATATGTCTCAAAGCATATATACACCATGTTCTTTTTTTTTTTAAAAAAAAAATTTGGTTAGCCACTATAATAATCTCATATTAATTAATTAATTAATGAGTCTCATTATCTAGACGGAGAAAAAAATAGACGCAAAATAGATATATAGTAATCGATCGACTGTTTTGTACAATTAAACTATTAATGTTTGTAATAAAAAATTGATAAAAAATATATTTTTTTTATTGTAAACATTAATTGTCTGATTACACAAAATAATTGACCGATTGTTATGTACCTATTCTACATTAGTTTTTTCTTACGTCTTTTTTTTTTTTGGATTTCTTCTTGCGTCTATTAAGTGACCTCATTGTTGGTGCTTTTCATTGGAGTTTTCCGCCAATGGTGGATCGAATTATAGTAGCTATTTCTGCTTCTTCTTCTTCTTCTTCTTCTTCTTCCTTTGTGTTTTTCAGATTGGAGGTCAATGGCCCAGCTTGTGTGGTGGACGGAATGGAATAATTAATGTTAGATCAAGCCTCAGAGCAGTGCTTACAAAAGATCACTGAAAAACATTTTAAACCCAAAAAATTGGCAGTGATATATGCATTATGGGGAGAAGATATATAGATGTTTAATTTCAATGAAGTTGTTTCAATTTGCCTTTGTCAATGTCCTAGTAATACCACAATAAAGGCTGGTGCAATATATGAGGTGGCAAATTGACTTGTCGGATCATATTCAGGTTAAAATTGTTTCAGAGTCTTGGAAATTCAAGTATATCAACATAAAATTGGTATTCATTTTATAAAGTTAAACTCAGAATCAGAGTTTCCATCAATTGATAGTTCTATACTAAAAACCTGAGATGTTTATTCCTTGTGATTCTTTGGTGATTTTCCTCTTTAATTACAACAAAGTTTCTTCAACTTAGAAACTTTTACATTTTGCTTACCGTGGAACTCCCAGAGCAGATCCATGCTCATCAAACAATACGGTCTGATATTAATTGTCATCCACGGTAGATGTCTAATTAAAGACAGGTTATTGATGTCGGCGACTCGGAAATTTCCAAGAAATTTCCTCACAGTTAAGTGCATTTTCTCGATCATACTTAAATGCATAAAATAAAATAAATTCTTCTATGTACAACTATACTTTTTTTTTTTTTTTTTTGTTATAAAAAAAATTGAAAGGTTAAGAAATCGAATACATAATCAAAATATTACAATAAAGTGTCTCAATTAATTTTATTAAAAGTGCAAAACATGTAATTACGCCTTACACAAAGTAAAAATTCGACTACGTTGAACCATACGCGTGATGATAAATGTAGGGAAAAAAAAATTTGTAACTTTGAATTTCAGAAGTACAGGGAGGCGTTAGCCGCGGTAGTTGATTATTTTAGGTTGTCTCCATGTCGGCGCCGTTTCGGTGCAATTGCGCTCGAATTTCACCATATGTCTCAAAGCTTATATATACCATGTTCTTTTTTAAAAAAAAAAAATTTGGTCAGCCACTATAATCATCTCATATCAATTAATAAGTCCCGTTACATGGACAAAGGAAAACATAAATGCCGAATAAACGTATATAGAAATTAGCCGATTATTTTGTACAGTTAGATAATTAATGTTTATAACAAAAAATTAATAAAAAATATGTTTAGTTTTATTTTAAACATTAATTATCTGATTATACAAAACGATCGATCGATTGTTATACTTCTATTCTACGTCTACTTTTTTCAAAGTACATGTATAGTTTCTTTTAATTGAAACCCAATTCGAATATTTTTGTTTCAAAAATTAATTATTTGATTATACGAAACAATCAATGAATTATTGTGCGTCTATTTCGTGTCAAAGTTTTTCAGCGTGCGTGTATATTTTATCATAGTCAAAACCCAATTCGAAAATAAAACAAGTTGTGATTGCATGATGTAATGATTTTGGCTTGGTAGACCATCCCATTATTCTTTTCTTTTAAATTAGAGTGATATCGTTTGCAAGCAAGCGGTTACATGCAATGCACAACAATGACATGATGTGATCGAACTAAGCATTTTGATGATAATTAATTTTGGGTTTCTAGGTACATTGACACAGCTATATGTACTTCCATGACATATTTAGTTCTTCCCATAGTAGGTTACCGAGAAATATTATACTTACAAACTTTGAATGCCGACCTGGGTTCTTGCTGTTATATAGGCTGTCTGGCCTGAAGACTGGTTCAATAGTTTCTTTAAATTATATGATCGACATGCAATAGGGCATGTGACACATGACTAAAGGATTATAAGATTAGACACGTCTCTGTTATTTTAGACAGGAAAAATTAAAAATCACAAACCCTAACCACCAATTGGATATCGAATATTATAAGAAAAATACACTGTCAAATTTTTTAAGTGAGATTAAAGTTTAATTAAAATAATATAAATGATTAGGTGATTGAATTTACCCAAAAAATATAAAAGATAAATTATTAAATATCATTAAATATATTACATAATTATGTATTTTAATATTATTTAAAATACAGTTATACAATAATGTTCGTATTAAAATTGGGCCTTAATTAACCTTCGTTTTGGCTGTATAAAACTAATAATACGGTCTAAAGATGACGGAGATGATGACGCAATTGGGAAAATGTTCCTCACCAATAGACGTCTTTTAAAGCAAATGCAAGAAGAAAAGTCAGTGAATCAATTTGTGGGCCGTGTACATGTACAGATTCCCACCGCGAGCAACTTGTCTGACCACTCGGTCGGTTTTGCCCTCTTCTGATTAATGCAAACTCGGCCCCATTATATACGTGAGTTTACGAATTCCAAACAACTAATAAAACAAAATTTTTTGTAAGCAAGTCAAAGAAATTGTTTTTGCTGCAACAACTGTATATTTTAAGAATGAAAATTTCAACTCTTGGAAATATATAGCTCCATAGTTGGAAAAATGTCATGTGAATTTTTCACTGTATTTTTTGGGAAATTGTTCGGCTCATGACGGAAGGTCAAAACAGCGTAAGCTTGAATCATGGACTTCTCTTTAATTCAAAAAAAGGCTTCGTTGCCAATTGCTACGCTGCCTCTCTGGATCATAATTCGGTAGCTGTCCCTCTTGTAATGATCTATGGCCTAGCAGTTTATTTGTTTCTTCAAGGCCAAATTTGTATGCAGTTTTGTACCCAAAAACCAAACTCGACTTTACCGCACAGGCCGGTGATAGGGAACGACTCATTGCAGGGTTCCTCTAATTGTATTTTGTTGGAGTCGATAATAAATTATGTTTTGACTGATTAAAAAAAAAAACTGTTATTTGTCAAAATAGTATGTCACGCCGATTGATAGAACGTTTTGAACGTTATTGCCGGTAATTAAGATACATTGTAAATGAATTAGCGTAGAATTTGCATTTCAGAGAAAGTAAGTTTAAACTAGCTAGGAAGGAAAAGAAAATTTACATATGTGCAAATAAAATTGAGTTTCCCTTAATTTTTATTTTTATTATTTTTTTTAGGTTTTTGTGCAACAACCTAGTTGGCGTAAAGTGGCTGTGAACAAGCATATGGTCAGTATGATTAGATTGAAAATCTCATATTGAAAATAAACCAAAGGAAAGTGAGGTACAGTCTGCTATGGAAGCAGTAAACATAAGGCAAATTTCCTCTGCCGAAGAAAGCAAAAAATAACCAAGGCGATGGTGACAGCCTCCTTGAACTTCCAACTTACAAAGTCAAGAGGGCTAGTGGGTGTCGAATATTTGGCAGAACTTGAGCAACAATGCCTTCTTTTGAATGTTATTAAGATGGTGATAACTAAAGAATTGGAATTCAAAAATCAGGTTCTAATCCTGACGCAGTAAAGGAGATCATTTGTTTCTCTCTCTTTCTCTCTTTTTAGTTCTTCGAAAGAGAAAATGGATATCAAGTAAGTTACCATCTGTATTCGTTAAAAAAAAATTGTTGCCGTTCTGTGCATCACCCTTGTGGTACCAAATTTAAAGTATGCGACGAGAGAAATCAAATGGAAGTTTTACTTTTTTTTTTTTTTTAGAAGCCAAATGAAAGTTTTACTTGCAATCGCCACCCAGTTATTTTTGACAAATTTCCTTCCGTTGCACATGTTTCACGGGGGGCTCATATTAAATATTTTTTCAGTATAGTCCCAAAACATTTAAATTAACAAGATGTTCTTAAAGATTCTCTCTCTCTATTTTTTTTTTCTCTTTTTTCTTGTTTTAGAGGAGATAGTCTATCTCATGAGAAGGGGCTAGTGAGGGAGAAAATTAGAGATCGAACCTTAAATTCTTTAATTACAAACTTTAATTGCCAATCATCCCCTTTAGGACTGATCCTCTAAGGTATTCCTAGAGAAGGGATTAGCCACTATTCATCCACGTGCACGTTAGTTTCGTTCTCAATACACAGGATTCAAAGGCACTTGCCATATGATCCCTACTTAATCAATTATTACCTTTCTGAGAGTAGGACCACCATTTATCACAAAATGAAGTTAATTTCAAGTGGGTCTATTTTGAGCCAGTATGCGAAAGTCTCTGGTCAATCACTCATTAATCCATTAAAGCATGGTTAAGACGGAAGGACCAATCTATGCTAGTCTATGCCATAAAGGCAAAAACATGTTTGATCTTTCAACGACTCACTTCAGTTCATTTGTTATTGGGCCGCCAAAGTGTGCTGTCATGTGGCTAAAATTAAATGTGGTTCTAGTTATTAATTAGTGCAGTTGAGTCCAATATCTGTATGGCTAACAGTACTAGATAAGATGTTCATATCTACCGAATGGACAATTCTAAATTAACAACATGTGGGCGTTTACTGAATCATGGGACCATATCAGTCATCCGATCATCATCGGATCGTTTACTGAAATTAATGAGAGATAGACGACATAGTCAATGTTCAAAATTTTGAATAACCAATTAATTTGATTGATATGAGGTTGGGTCCCCATTTTTCTCGATTGAAGTTATATTTGTCGTGAATCCTACAGCGCTACTCCGCAATTTAAACACTTGAGATAATTTTTTTTGACATAAACACTTGAGATAATTGGGCCACGGGAATGGATGACTTTGCATAAAATAATCGAAGAAAATAACAGAAAAAACTTTATTTAATGACGTTTTAAGAGTTGATGGCCTAAATTGATTAGATTGAGAGCTTGCCATTCAATTTGAGATGGTGTCTGAAGTCCGTGACTTTGCTAAATACTTAATCCTTTCCTTTTTGGTACATTTTTAGAATATTATTTGTTTGAACTCCAATAGAAGGACCTGAGATTGATGAAAGGGGTAGACAGAATAAAAATAGACTGTTACCTACAACTACAAAAATATAGCGATCATAAGCATCAACTATAACTAATAGTCCAAATTTTACCTTATTCACGTCTTTCATAAATCTCACGTATCATATTATTTTTTTTATTTGTTTCACGATACATAATGCAGTTGCTCTGGGAGCTGCATCCATCTTTGCAAAAATGGCAGAAAAGTCAGCTTGCACGATTAAGAATCCCTTTTTTCGTATTTGTTTAGACAAGGGGTGACCATACCCGAAATATGTATAACGTGTCCAAATAATGAACGTATAAGATATGAATAAATAAATGAGGAATCATGGATGCTTTAAGCCTGTGCCTCTAACACAGGCCAAGGGATGTGTTTTTTTAATAAAGTGGACATATTTACGACTTTCTCAATCAAGGCTCAACATTGAAGTTAGGCGACAAGAAAATAATTGCTTGAAAATTTCGTATTGCGTGATGTGTAGATGGTTTATTCTCGACTAAATTGAATCGAACGAAAAAAAACAAGCGCCCAACATACGTGTCCAAACAAGAAGCATAACATGAGAGTATAATCATATGTTAATTAAAGAAGGGTGAAAATGTCACGAAAAATATGGACTCACATATTATACTATTATGATCAATTGATTGAATATTTATAATATTTGAATGTAATATTATTATTAATAATAATAATTACTAATGTGCAGTTAACAATTATAATAATACCATGGATCCGTATTCTACATACATTCACTCGCATCGTCCTAATAAAGCTTGTTTTTTTGTCTAATTGTGTTAAAAAAGAAAACTACCAATAAATACGTCCAGAATTGTTCTTTTTGCAATTTGGTTGACTTGTCTAATTGTGATGCGTATGACTTGCTCAAAAAACAAAAAAGAGAACATACGTATGGCACATCATACTGTTTCTTTTTATTTATTTATTTATTCATTTTTTTAGGCTTATAAATCAGGATGAACCTTGCAATTTAAGGTCAGATTGAATCCTTAAAGGTGACCCTTAGATGAGTTCAAACAACAAAGTCTTAGATGTGATCGGTGCCAAATAGAAGCTTTACAAGGACACTAGCCAGAGAAGGAGAAAAATGATATGTTCAAAGCCGGCATGGCTGACCACCGACCCCCTTTGAAATTAAATAAAATTCATAAACCTAAGACTTTCTCTCAAGTCAATCCCTTCCCCATTTCGTATATATTCAACCTCTTTGCAATCTCCTATGTAATTACAGAAATAATAAGCTTTCTGTTCTCTCAATCACAAATAAATTAAGATATGGGAAATAAAGCATTGTCTTCATGCTGCAAGCAAAGCTCTGATTCCTCTTCAGTGAAGCTGATCTTATGGGAAGGAACGACAAGGATTCTCCCAGCCGGCAACAGAAAGCTTATTGCCGGACAGATCATGTTCGAGAATCCAGACAAGATGGTTTGTCCCGCAGATTCTTTCTTCATCGGCCACCCGGTCCCGGCCCTAGCCATTGACGATGAGCTCGAGCCAGGCCAAACCTACTTCGTCCTCCCCATTGACCACTTTGCATGTAGTGTTCTATCAGCTTCTTCCATTGCAACCCTAAGCTCCAGCCCTCAGGGGTCACCTATAAGTTTCGGTGACAGCCCTTTTGAGTACATAAGAGGAGCAAATGGTAGGGCTTTGATAAGGGTGATGCCGGAATTTATAGCAAAGCTTATTGTTAATAAAGGTGGGGAAGAATCTGCAGGGTCGATTAGCCCTAGTAGTAGTAGTAGTTTTCTTTGCAGCACGCCAGAATTGAAGAAGCACTATGAACAACTTGTTAGGTCCAAGGATCAAACATGGTCGCCTAAACTTGAGACCATCTCGGAGTACAAGGTTAGGTATTCACCGTGCAGGTTCATTGGCTTGGAATGGAAGCAAAAAGAACCTAGCTAGTTAATTAATCTAATATTAATCTGCTTATATCGTTTTAATTTTCGATATAGTGAGTACTATACATCCTATATATATTAGGGATATTAATTCATCATTTTAATCAGCTCTCCATATAATTCTGTTCTCGATCAATTGAAATGTACAGAAAATTTACCCCTTTTTTAATTGATGCCTAGCTCATATGTTTGTGCTTACAGCAAGTATAATCATGTCTTACAAAAACTTTCCAGTGTACTCACACCTGGTTCATAGGATGCATCTAAGGGATCCGTACCTGAATTCTAAGTCCATCCAACACAATTTCAAGCTCAGCTTTTACCAGTAGGCTAACTTACTTATTATACAATATTGATTTGCAAATCATTCTTAGCTATTTCTATTTTTTTGGTATATCAAATGGTGACTAAGTGAGCAACTACTTCGAAAATCAGAGTAATATGAGTTTTCTCCTTTCTCATCCTTCTTCCAGTTTCAAACCCCTTTATATTGGTAAGTGAATTTGCTTAGGTTAGGCTCCGAGCCAACTAAATCAACACTTGTTGGTCCTAACCATTTCTATATGTACTATATGTAGTGCTATATATAAGTAGTGCTACGCATTGGATGCCTTTCATAGTTGATGGAAATCAAATGATCTTATGTGCTATATATAGTGCTTGAAATAGATAACCCAGCTCTTTTTGTTTTCGCCAAGAATTAATATGTAAGAGATAGATTGCAAGTTCATGAGCAAGGTATAGATAGGTAATAGAGCAGAAGTAGGGAGGTCAAGGAACTTAACAACTCAAAAATTAACTCAATTTTGATATATGCTTGAGTCCCACTTTGGTATGTTATTTTGCAAGTGAAGATTTACATAACACATATGTAATCGGACAATTCAAGAGTCCAGTGGGAGTAGTAAAATAAATGGTTAATATACAAAAATATCACAAACCTTAATTAAAGTAACAAATTTAATATCAATTTTAAAAAGTAACAGTTTATCCCTCTTTGAATATTTTTTCAACAAATTTAAAACGCAATGATTTTACTTGAACAGAATCTATCAGTTTAAATGATAGACTTATAAAAATATGTCTATTTGGATGACATAATAATTATAAAAGTTTGTGTTATATCATCGAAACATATAAATTTTGTTCAAAAAATTTCACAGCGTACTAAATTTATTACAAAAAGTTTTTAAAAAAGATAAACTGTTATTTTTTAAAATTAGTACTAAATTTGTTATTTTAAATAAAATTAGTGATATTTTTGTATATCAATCATAAAATAAATGAGAGAAAAAAAAGTTTAATATACAAGAAATATGATTAGTCTCCATCATCATTAGAAAATAAGTCTCTCTCCTCCACTCTTAGGATTCTCCCAGAACAATGGCCGTATATAACCCTCATGTGTTGGATTAGTGGCGATAGGCATCTAACTTGTGTGGTAAGAGTAAGGCACACGGGCGAAGATGAGTGTTGTGGCTTGGTGGTAACACATCGAACATGTCAACTTTTGGGTTTGAATACGATTAAGGTGTGCGGTGGAATTAAATATACGTCTCACAATTTTCAAAATGATAGTTTTGAATTTAAAGCTCAACACACAAATAAACTCAATATAATTAAGAGATAGAGATAACACAATGTTTCATAAACGGGTCTGGGTAGGCTTCATCCCTCCAAACCCATTTTAATGGTCAAGAATGAGACGCACGAGTTCTAACTCTTAGGCCTCCCTGGCGTAAAATAATTTTTTCATGGAGACTAAGATAAATGGACACATTTAGATGCCAACTCACATTATCCAATTATAACCTACATCCAACTGCATTCGTTTACCTTTCGTATAAAAAAACTTCATGTGCATAGGTGGTTTACCCACCAAAATAGGTTACCGTCGGGCTCTACCGAAAGTTAGTGTAGGGCTGGGCAAGTGGACAACGGCATAGGCTGCGTGAGTTTTATTGAGATGACTGCCGTTACGTAGGTATAAGCGTAGAATAGGAAGATATAAATGATACACAATCTATTTAATAATGTCTAATAATTTTTTATTTTAATTTTTTAAAATTTAATTGTTTAACAATTTATAATACTTTAATTCCACTTAATTATATCCATTAAAATTTTCTGGTTGGGATAGATTAGTGTGTCTGCGATCCTGAACAATTTTAAAATTAATTGTACTTGCAAAAATATTTTTCCCCAAAAAACTTAATATTCGTTCGTACGCACTAAATAGCATATTATCTACATAGGGTCATAGGTTAAGATGGTTCATGCATTGCTTATAAGTCGTGCAGAGGTTGGGCTCACAAAAAAGGCGCCGGAGTGGCCCAGAGAACAGTATGCCTCCCCCTGTCCAATTATTTTGTCCCTACAAAAGCCCAAGTGGACTTTTATTTTTTTGGGTCAATCAAGTGGAAAATATTAATGACAACCTAAACCAAATAAAACAAGACGAAGGGACAAAAAAAAGAGAGACGGCACTGCCTTTGACAATAAGAGTAAGATCACTTATGATTGGTAAGACCCACTTGCTTCGGCTAATAAACTTAAAAGTTAGTGTTGTGATCTGATTTTCGAACCCAAACTTCACTTATAAAAAATAACCCTCCTCCAATCCAAGTAGACCAAAAAAAAAGGGGACAGAGTTTTCGATTTCAGTTAGAGTGGGGATGAGGGACGAACCTTAAACCATTGTTGAAATCAATGTTGGATCTTATAGGGTGGGTGAGGTGGCCGCTTACGGTTTTCCCTGAGCCTGCAAAAGCTGATTGACAAAACAATTGAGGGGCCCAAAATCCTTCTGATTGCAAGGTCATGGCTGGGTGGCCTGGAAGTGTCTAATTAGTTTGGCCCAAAATTTTTACGGGCCATGTGGGGTAAGTTTGTAAAGTAGGAAGTGACACTTTATTTATATGTGTGACAAGAAGGAAGTTTTTTGGACGTGCATGATGGTTGCCTTCTATCACACTTGCGAGGCATACGTGGCAAAACCCCATTTGGTTCTTTTCGATGTGAGAAAAAGAGAAGAGAATAAATAAAGGAGGGAAAAAGCTGAAACATGAGATTCAATGGGCTGATGATGGGATGGAAAAAGCAGTACGAAATAATTATCAAAGTAAAGAAATGGAGAAAAAAAAGGGGAAAGTAAAAACAATGCACAGAGGACAAAACAAAATCTTAAGTTAGAGTTTAATTAGATTTTAAAATTATCTTTAAGTTTTAAAATTGAGTCTCATAATAATTAAATTAATTACATGAAATTATTACACGATCTGATCATATAAATTATTAAATTATAAAATATATTTTAAATTTAAAAAAATAAATTATTAATTGGCATTTGAAAAAATAAACCGCCCTCCACCCTAGCATGCCTCTTCTTTCCGTTTCTAGAACGACAGGCCGTGACTCACCCGCAGTCCCTGTGCACACAGGTTCTCTGACACTCTGACACGGCTAACTCTCTACTTTCTATACTATTTGTAGGCTTCTGCTGTCTGCAGCTATGGCTTGTCCTAGAGCGTTTGGCCTGTTTGTTTTACAAGAGAAAGAGAAAGAAAGAATTAAAAAATATAATTATTATTCCCTTATTTTTTATAATTTTTTTTATATTTTTTATTTAAATAATTTATTTTTTATTATTTTTTTATAAAATTTTTTTTCTATATTGTTTTCATAACTTTTTTTTACTTATTTATATAATTTATTTTTTCTATTATTTTTTTCATAAATTACTATTTTTTCTCTATATTTTTTTCTCATAACTTTCTCTATTTATCTAAATAATTTATTTTTTAATATTTTCTTTCTTATTTCTTTCTTTTCTACATATTTTTTCTCCATCTAAACACACTATTCTTTGTAGCATAATTAATAGAGAACCCCAAAGAATATCACAAAGGTTACATAAGCTCGCGCCCAAACAAACGACTGCTTGTTTTTTTTTTTTTTTTTTTTTTACATTTTCACTATAAAAATACTTTTTTAAAAATCAACCTTAGATAGGTGGTACTTACATTGTAATTTAAATTATTAAATTATAAAATACATATCAAATTTGAAATAAAATAAAATAAATAAATTATTAAAAATAATTAAATTAATTATATATTTCTCGCATAACTCGTGATTAATTTTTATGTAGTCTAATTCTTTTCAATATTGACTTCTCGCAATTGATTCCATATTGCTGGACGAGATAAAGTTAAACTAATTTTTATATAATCTAACGGCATAGACACACGGTTTATAGATATTATAAATATATCTGTACGAGATTTATACTACTCGGCAAACTAAATTATTGTTGTGGCGTGAAAAATTTATCAGATATGTTAGAAACAAGATTCAAACAAAATCAAGCGTTGTGAATTATGATAGAATAATAAATGACGATTTTACTCTATTTAATGAATTATAGGAATAAATTATGAAAATTTTATGATAATAATAAAATAATTATTTATGTGTAAATAAATTGGGGTTCATGTAGGACAAAATAAGGTTACCAGCGCGTGCAGCCTTCTTCTGCACGCGCATTTGGCTTTGGCCTTCGGGAGAATTAATTGGATTCGGAGAGGGGCCCAGCGGCCAGTAAACGACGAAGGGCTCGAGGCCTTCCCTTGAACTAGCCTATAGGCTATAGTATAGCCAGATGGCCTTGGCATGTGTAGAACCTATGCCTCCCAAAAAGCTGGCTCTCTCCCTAATTCACTAGATCTGCTCTTTTTAGCATTTACAACACCCACTCCCATCGCTTCACGCGCTCACCTTTAAACGGCCGTGATTTTTTTGTGTTTTTTTACATACCTTAACAGTGTGTTTAGACTTTAGAGTGAGGGAAAGAGAAGGAAAATGAGGGAAAAAGAAAATAAAATAAATATAAAATAAAATTATTTAAAGTGGTGAAAAAAATGAAGAGAATAAAAGTACGGTGAAAAAAAATGAATAGTAATATATGAGAGAAAATGTAAAGAAAAAATAAAATTATTTAGAATAATATAAAAATGAAGAGAAAAAATAAATAGTAATTTATAAGATAAAAAGTAAAAATAAAATAAAATTATTTAAAATGTAACGTGAGAAGAAATAAATATAAAACAAATATATAATAATAATTATACTTTTCTTTCTCCTTTTATCTTTTTATTATCGCATAATAAATACACTTTAAATTTATACGAACTAATTAGCGAGAAGGACAATTGGAGCCTTAGAAAGGTCAATAATTTAGCTCACGGTGCAAGCGCCCATGGTTAGATGTCCACGACTATTTTTTCTTTTTGGGAAGTGAGCTTAGGACATTTAATTGTTACTGAAAAGAGAGAATTATTCTATGCTCTTAGACCTAGCAAAAGGAATTAGCGGGGAAAATTCTGTTCTCCATGTCATTGAATATTATAAAGGGGTTGAGCTACTTCTTTTTATTTTTATAAATTTTATATTCATCATTCTTAAAATTAGAATCATTTGAGGTTTTTGAGGAATATAATTGTAATATAACTATTAAGTTTACATATTTAGCATATTAATTACATACACTATCAACCTCATAATCTTATGCAGACAAGACATTAAATCGAACCCCACGTCCTTGTAGATTCTTTATTTCATCATTAATAAGAGATCTTGGCAACAATTAACAATTAAAATTAATCTGAGTCAAAAAAAAAACAATGAAAATTAAACGGGCTAATTCTGGCCTTTTTCTCGTTAAAGGGAACGGAATATTGGGAGGATAGAAACAGCACAGTGAATATATATTACAGACTCTCAATCTGTATTACCAATGTTTATTAGTTTGAGTGAAAAAAATTTAATTCTTTTTAAATAAAATTTTAAATTCAAGTTTTATTAATAAAAAAAAAGAAGTTAAGAGAATTTCTCTTTGAAAAGAATCCGATAAAAGATCGAATTGGATTAATAAGAATTTAATGCACTTCTAAATACCGATAGGTTGCACCAAAAAAAAAAAAAAAAAGACTCTCGATCTATGTTGGATCCTCCGTTGCATTTAAGAACGAGAACATACCAAAACTGCTGCAGGCTGAGAAGAACGTTGATGCTGCATGTATATATATTTATTGGAGGGCTTTAGTATTACTAAAGGCGTAAGGGAAGGAAATTAGAGTAGTGGAATTTGAATTCAAACTTTTCTTTAGTTAAAGAGACTCGTGATCGCTCAGATAAATTTGAGTAGTTATTAATTAATTGATTATTTTCATAAGTTGAACCAAAATTTGCTTAATTAGAAACTGATAAGAGAAGTTATGTTGTCTTTTGACATGCATCAGGCTAATTAAGACCAAAAAACAAACAAAAAGCAAATGCAGTGCTCGTCAAATCATCAAAGTATGGCACCATGGCCATGTTGTAGCTTATACTTAATTATAATCATGCCCTCTATGGAAAATGAAATCAGGGGTGGCCGAAACAAAAATCAATAAATCAAATTTAACATGGGAAGAAAATGAAATAAATTGCAAGAAAAATGACTCCAACCAAGAGGATTTGATTTGGGGTGACGTGTAAGGCAATCGTCGTGGCCGTGAATCGTGATTAATTAATGGTAGATTATTGTTAAAATAAAAAAGGAAGGACGTGGGTGCACGTGACACAGGAGAAATCGCAAAACTTTCTCGCAAAATTAATAATTATTAGCAGACCGACCAATAATATATATTAACCCAATAATGAATAAACAATAATTAATACACCAATTAACAAATAACAATGAGAAAAAAAAAAACTAAAAAAGAAAGAGAAAGAAATGTAGGATTAGTTGCGGCGGAAACAATGGAAATCTCAACTCTGCCTTTTTCTTTTTTTTAATGAGTTTTATTACATAAAAAAAATAGATATGTGATAAATGTATAATGATTTTTTGATTACTGTATACAATTAAATGATTAAAATTTATTATAAAAATAAAGAAAAATATGTTAATTTTTATTATAAGTATAAATTTTTTGATTATATAAAATAATTTATTAATTGATATGTATATGTTCTGTGTTAATCTTTTTCAAATACATTTTCCGTTTTTGAATTTTTCCCAGAAATATGAGATTAATTAGGGTATCACGAGTTTTTCTGTACAAATTAATCAATTATCAATTGTTTATGTGTTGAAAAAATCAATCAAAAAGAGAAAGAAAGAAAGAGAGTAAGGACCACGGCAGGACAGAGCACGGGGCTCAAGAAGGCCAAATTTAAAGGCGCAATAATAGAGGGACAAGCCTACCTAAATCAACGGAGATGGGCGTGCTGTCTGAACTCAGCCGTACATTAGGTGGGTCCCAACTCATCTCCTCCAATCACACCAATAATTTCGTCTGGTAAGATATGAACCAATCTTTCCACGTTGAAATTATTTTAATCGTGCTATATTCTTTCTTTTTTTATTTGTTGTCTACAATATTCTTTCTTTCTTTGTTCGATTAGTCTCTTTCTCTGTTTTTTTTTTTTTCACTTAATTTGTTCTTCATATTAATTGTTCCCTATTCAACCTCAATCATTGTTCTTGGAGACTTAAGTCTTAAATTTTTGAATTTTTTTTAATTTAGTCGTAAATACCAAGTTTTTCTTTCACCGAAGTCTATTTAGACGATTTTTATGTGGTCTACAATATGTTAAACAACGTATCTAATGATTTAACAAATTTCCGTCGACAAACAGACTCGAATAGAAGAAAAAACTAAATATTTAGGATTGGTTATCTCTTCTTCTTCTTTTCTTATGAGTTAATTATAAAATATTATTCGAGACAGTAATACGCTATGAGTTTCATACTCGTTAAAATTACAGTCGAGTGTGAAAGAGACCCACTTGAGTCTAATACTCAAATAATAAGTTCTTTTTATGAGAAAAATTAAATAAAAATGACAAAAAATCAAAACTCAACCTTGACCCATATATATAAAATAATCATCGATATACCTATACGATGCATCTTCTTTTGTTGTTTAAAAACAAATCGCAAAACAAGAACAATGGGATTTACTCTTTTTTTCCGATCTGATATTTGTTTAGTAATTATTTAACCATCCACTAACTAACAGTGTTGAAAAATGTGGACCCTTGCACAAAATTTCAGTCGGATTTGGTTAGGAATGGAATAATTAACCATGATTGCTTTCATAATTAAGGAAGTTTATTTTAAGTCAAGTTAGTATAAGAGGAAACGATCGAATAGATCCACATGAAAGTCAGTCGGCTGGAAACGTATAATTAAGCAGCCGCACTTTACAATAAATGGCTTTCAAAAAAAGCTAAATAGAAGTGATTATCTGCAAATCCCAAGATCTGTCAATGTGGGTAATGATGTTTCCATATTTGGAAGGTTTCGCGGTACTTTTCCCTAGCTAGTATTCGTTATGGTTAGGCACAGCAATCAAACCCACTAATAATTTCCGTTTCTTTATGTGTGGGGGGTCTAGCCGTCCAGGCAAACCCTCTTATAATTTCTGTTTCTTTTTTTGTGGGGGGTCTAGGCCGAAGACGTAGGGTAGTCCGGTCTCAAAACTCCCTAGCCTACCCGACCCTTGTTTTGCATAGGTATGTGCTATATTGATGCCAAAAACAAAAGGACAGGAGCATTGCATAGAGACATTGATGCCATCCCAATGGCCATTTTCCCCATGTTATTCATCTTTATCCATCCATCAGCCTTGGTTTTTTTTTTTTTTTTTTCTTTTAAAAAAACACATAAACACATCATGATACCCAATGATTGAATGTTAGCAGAGAAGAGCGTCGCATGTCAAAAGATACGGCAAAGAAAGTTCATTGTATCACAATTAAGTCTCACATATGTGAAGAGAAGTGAGGGATTTGATCCGCTAACTTCCCCCACGACACAAAGCCTTGTAGCCATCTTGATTAATCCAAGTGATTCCAAGGTTGTTATTAATTGAACAAACTACACATGCACAGAATCCGCATAATCTCTCTCTGACTTATCAGTTAAAAGATGAAGATTGCATAAATAAATCCTCGCTTAATTAGACAAATCAAGCATCACATCATCTGTAAAAAGAGAAAAGCAACTATGGTCTACCGATCCCAAATTCTCTCCTTTTCACGTCTACAATGAAACCTAGGCTTTTTAAATTTTCACCGAAATGCGAATAGGACTCAAAAAGTACACACAAAATAAAGATAGGGTTTTCTGGTTAGATTGATTCTTCCATGACACATGATCTCCACCTTCCATGTAAGCCGTTGTTGTTGACAAGCAAACCACTATGTGATCAGAAAATAATTTTGGGCACCCTTAAAGTGATACGCGAAAGATATATAATAATTTAAATTATTAAATTATAAAAAAATTATTAAATTTTTAAAAATAAAAAATAAACAAACAATCTAAATATACGTAATCAAGCTTATCTATGATTGTTATAAAGTTAATCTGATTACTACGCATTACTGACTAGCCGGCCAGCTTGGATATTTTTTTAATTTTGAGAACGACAGTGTACTTATTTTTATTTATTTATTTATTTATTTTAGAGCATGCGGCAGTAGACATTATAATATATTGGCCTGAATCTGATTAAAAATCCACAAAAGTTAGAACTTGCGTCGTTTGTGAGCCTTGAAGCCGCTGTATCCCCAGCCACAAGCATTTTGCTGGGGTTAATCCTAGTGTGTGGCCATAATTTGCACAAGATATAGCGGGATTTGTTTGTCACGAGGAAACAATGATGATAAGCTCTATCTTGAAATATGAAAACATCATATCCCAAAAAGAAAAAGAAAAATCGTTTTTCATACATATATGGTGAAAGAGAATATTTTCTTCTCGTTGGCTTCTTTGTGGCAGCATCTACCCTAATCCTACTTTCTGTCATTTCCTTCTTTTTTCTTTTTTTTTTTTTTTTTGGTGTTGTATGCATCTAAAAATTCTTTCAAAAAAAAAAAAAACCCCCGTATATGAGACAATACATCTATACCATAAATACAACAATAAAAGCACTTAATTTAAATTAATTTTAACTATTAGGTCTAAAATTTAAATTTCAGATTTAACACGAACCTTTCTCCTTCTTTTAGGCTTCCAGTTTTATGGATAAATAAATAAATACCATAATAAATCAGAAGTACATGCACATCTCGAGTGAAGAAGTTACAATGTAAGCTAGTAATTATTTAGGCTAAAGCACGATATTCATTGTTTTTAGTCTACACAGGGTGAAGAGGGAAATTCAAGTAATAGTAAAATCTAAAAGTTGAATGTGAAATTTGAATCTTAATTAATATAATATTAAGTTATGAATTTATTAGTGACTACTAATTAATATTTAATAGTTCAAAGCACAATATTTATTAATGTATAACTAATTACATAAATGAAAATTTTTTTGAATGAGAACGTAACGTGACTTTTAGTTTATAAATATAATAATTTATGTATTTAGCGTATATTTTTTTATGGTTAAAAAAGGAAAATCTCTTTGAATGGAATTAAAAATTGGGTTAAATTTTAAAACTTCGATACAAACGCAAATGCTGAAATGCAATACTGGACTGCAGCTTCTGCTGGCTTTTGTCGCAAACTTCAAGGAGGTTGCGTTGTAATTATTCTTCCATCCTCCTCCTTCATCACTTGCTTCGAAGTGGAACTGTGCGGCGGTCAACGGTGAGGATGGAATGGACGGTGATGAGAATTTGATTGCATTTTTTGGATTTAACTCGATGTGACTGCGTTTGATGTGATGTGCAAGCTGGCCCCCTTTGCGGTAGAGAAGCGAGGCGTGCTGGCGTGGGCGTCAAATTAACTGAACTGGAATTCATAATCATCTTCCATTTTTCTATTCAACTTGTGTAATTATTCCCTAGCTTGATTTTGGATTAGATTCTGTTTGGTTCTATTTCAAATCTTGAGTTAATCATATGATAAAATTTATACAAAGACGCAACGTGGTGATAGTTACCAAAGTAATTCGAGCACCACTTAGGTGATTGTAAAATTTAGTAGTTGTAAGTGAATGTAAAAATGATATATTAAATAAAATATATAATTTTTTATTGTATTTATAAAGAAAATATATAATATGTCAAAAAAAATATACGATACATCTAAATAGTTACATACTTCTTAAATTAAAAATTTTAAATATTAATAACTATTAACATGACTCTTATAATTCTATTTGATATATTATATAATTTTTTTAAAATTATTTTATTATGTCATAATTTAGTCTATTTATATGAATCATATATTCTCTTTTACATGTTCTATATTTTTTTAATTATAAAAAAATATCGTATATTTAAACTGTTATATCATTTTTACAGCCATTAAATTTTGCAGGAATGAGTTTTTTTTATTCCCTATAATAATTTCACGGTTGATCACAAATTCTCATTGGGAAGAGTAATGTCAACCTACAGATATGGATTGCCATTACATAGAAGTTCCCTAATTATTATAATTAAATAGGGTATTAACTAATTGGCGATAGTCTTGATGAGTTAATTGCTAATTTTCATTTTTTTTATTAAAAAGGATAAAGATGTGAAAAAATGAAACAAGAAAAAAACGGACACAAACTAGTCTTTATTTAGGAGGGCTACACCAACTAAATCCGCCCAGAGACTCACCTTTGTAGTAGTTTTATCCATAGTTTTAGAGTATCTTTTTTTCAAACGCTTTATATTTGCTATAAAATTCGCATAGGATTTGTCTTTTTGCGAAGGGTGTTGCAACGTAAAATCTTATAGACATTTATGATTTGTTTAGATTATTAGAAATATTTGAAAAAAAATTTGTGAGAAATAAAGTTGTGAAAAAATAAAATTATTTAGATTAATAAGAAAATTGTGGGAAAGAAAATGATTAAAAAGAAAAATAAATAGTAATTTGTGAGAGAAAAAATTGTGTGAAAAAAATTGTTTACATTGATAATAAAGTTGTGAGAAAAAAATGATTAGAAAAAAAATAAATAATAATTTATAAAAAAATTTATGAGAAAATAGCTGGTGGCAAATTATTACGAAGTAGTCCATACAATTGAGTTTGTGAGTTGCACATCTAATCCGTGAAGCAAAGTAGAAGTCTAGATTATTTGACAAACCAATCCACTGATTGATTTGCTCTTCTTGGCATTCCACAATATCCAAAACAAACCACAAACTTAGTTGTCATTCAAATCCCTTGCCACACCACCATAGCCTGCTTCCCCCGGAGCACCTTTCGCGCAACCATCAACATCAGGCTTCAAGAAAATGTGATAGAGGGGACACTGCTGTTAAATCAAATTATCCCTGGACTGAGGAGGCTGCCGAATGTGAAGCCTTGACGACATATATGAAAGAAATTAACTTCAGTGTACAATTTCTTTCCAGCCTTTGATTTGAAAAAAAAAAAATTCATTTACCGTATTAATTAGAACCCGATGTAAAAAACAAATACAGATCAAAGTTAGTGGGTGGACACATTTACAATAAACATATGTTATATTGTACTGTGATGTGCCTCAATGATCTAAGTGAACTCGAACAAGAACCCAACAATACGACGATCGATCCTATTGCTTGTAGGAAAATGATTCCCTAGAGGGGTGCAGTAACACTTTTGTTCAAAAGGGCAATTGCTAGATAACTAGTAGGCTACAGACACACCAACTAAAACAAGTGGACAGCACTTTTTTATGCAATTCAATTTCGGACGATATTAATATACTGATTTCTTGTGTTGAAAAGGAAAAAACAAAATAAGAAGAAGAACCAAACACTACGACGATCGATCCTGTTGCTTGTAGGAAAATGATTCCCCTGAGGGGTGCAGTGACAATTTTGTTCAAAAGGGCAATTGCTAGATAACTAGTAGGCTATAGACACACCAACTTAAACAATTGGACAGTACTTTTTTATGCAGTCTAGTTGAAACAAACCAACAAGGAGAGGAGTGAGTGAGCTAGTGCTACGTACCTTTTCCATAACCAAAATCATTTTAGATGCGGGGGAAAGCAAATTGAAGTGCTTTCGAAATCCGTTAACATATAATACTTTGTGTGTTTGTGTGTGTGTGTTGGTGAGAGAGAGAAGGGTATGCTTTGAAAAAGAGAGACTTTAGCACACGCTTATTATATGGAGCCTTTTAATATGAAGAGAAGGTGGGGAAGAAGGGAGCCTTCCCGTGGTGTATTCCTATTTTATGTAAGTATTTTTGGTTAATTTGTGTTAAATTTATACACGAAATTGCATTACATTAATGGAAGTGTTAAAAAAAACAGAGAGAGAGGTCGGGCCTGGCTAGAAAGGCCAGAGAAGTGACTGTGAGGAGGAGACTTGTGCAAGATTCGTGCCCCTAAAAAGCACAGCCCCGCAAGGAGCCGAAGAGCCTAGCTTTCCTTTTTTTTTTTTTTTTTTCACGTGCCCTAGTTTTCAATTACGTTAATGTGTGTTGCCATGTCCTAAAACAAAAGCTACCATATATCTACTCTAAGGGCGGCCGTTCAAGTATGAAATGGTCACTGGGACTGGCATACAGATATAGACTGAAGAATCGGTCACTGTGACAGCCATACATATAGACTGAAGAATTGCCTTTTCTCTCAAACATGCACCGGTATTATTGCTTTAATAATAATGAATTATGATTCTGATACTAAAATTATTTTCAAAATTGAAAGTTTTAAGTTCGAATTTATCAGTGCCAGTCAACCAAAAAAACAGTTGTATTGCTTTAATTTATGTAGAATTTACAGCTTTATTATATATTACTCTTTAAATTGCATCATATGCTTGGTTATTAATAAGCTTAATGAAAGTGAATTGATTTCTATAGGAAACTTAAGTGTAAATAATGAACTTTTTTTTTTCTTTGGATGAATTATTGACTCGATCGTTTTTATGGATGGGCGATCAATCAATAAAATTATCGAATAATATAATCCATAAAGAAGCTAAAAGACTAAACACATATAACTAACCTATTTAGAAAAATATTTAAGTTGTTCTAAATTAATGTGTCTGAATTAGCCGCCAGAATAAAACTTATTAATCAGAAAATTGGACATGATGTAATTAAAGACGAAAATAGAGTAGAAGATCCGTATATTTAAAAGTTCATTGATGCAAATAACTGAAAACTTATTTGGTGTTTAGCAATTTAATTACCTGTCCTAGAATTTTTGAAATAAATCAAAGCCCGAACTGAACAAATTTCAGTCGAGCTCATTAAGCTCCATGAAAACTTTCTTATGTCCAAATGAATTCAAACTCAATCAAAAATCTTAACCAACAAATCCGAAAAGGCCAAAACTTGAATAAACTTGTTTAAACCTTTCGAGGCACATTTGTTTACACTGTGGAGAAATTTTTTTATTGCAATACTAAATAAAATACGCAGAAATATAAATTATTACATTGTAAAAAATATATTAAATTAAAAAAATAAATAAATTATTAAATATTATTAAATAAAATATACGTTTTTTTTTGCATCTCCCTTCTCATGTGCACCTAACGAAGCTCAACATTCTAATATTACTAACAAGAACGTACGCGTAAAGTTCCAAGAAAGGGTGCTGAAGATGGTTGTTTTATGATGGGAAAATATTCAGCAGAATTTTTTTAAGGTGAAATTCAAATAAAATTAAAATAATATAAGTAGTTAATTTGTTGAATTTAAAATAAATTAATTAATTATTAAATCTTTGTGAATAAATTGTATTGTTATTGTAATATTTTTAATACAAATTTCATTCTTTAAAAATTATATTAAATTTTAATTAATTTAATACAAACTGAAAAGGACTGAAAAAACAAAATTCTTCCCGTATTTCTTTTTTTTTTTTTTTTAAGTCTATATAAGACTCGAAACCCGAATAATATTTATACGAGACTGAGACGGTAGTTTGCAAAATCCTCTCCGTCTAATCTGACGAATGAAATCCAATCAAAAACGACACGTCGGATTAGATACATACATGGATTTTCTAGGAATGATGAAGTCACCATTAAACCTACTCGGTCCATCCATCCCGTGTCTAATAAATTACCTTTTATTGTTATTTTTAATCACATATTAATGTCATAATGTGCTTTGTCCGCGTGGAAACCACGCCCCAATTCCACCGAATGTGCTTGTAGTATGTCACCACGCGCGTGAAAAGAGAGTGAGGCAGAAAATATTGCAGCACATTTTTTATTTTATTTTATTTTTTTGGACTAAATATACAATTTTTTATTTAGTGAGAAGAAGCAGGCCAAAGTGAATGAAAGGCGTCATGTGACTTTATTAGAGTCCCGTAAAGTTACAAAAACTAGAGAACAAAAGTCTTTATTCTTCTCCTCTGCCTCGGCCTCTCTCTCCTCCACACTCTCTCTCTCTCACTACTCTTCAATAATCATAAAGAAAAAGCTACGTAAATTAATAATAAATATAAAATTAATATTTAAAATATTTAAAATATTAAAATTTAAAAATTATATTAACTTTGAAAAAGTAAGGAAAAATATACAAATATTTAAATTAATTGTATATTTTTAATATATTATAAATTATATAATTGTATAGTAGTGTTCTGATCACATAAGAGAAGCGAGTTGGAAAGAGAAGTAGACGCTAGGGAGAAACCCCACCAAAATTTTTTTGCTTTCTGGGAACCATATAGGAATAAATCTAGCAGATAGAGAGAGAGAGAGAGAGAGAGAGTTAGCTTTGTGCTGCCTGCAGAAACAAGGACATATATAGTGATAAAGAAAGAGAGAGTTGTGGTGGGGTTGCTCAGAGAGAAGAGAAGATGGTAGAAGTAGAAGTGAAGAAGCAAAAGATTGCGATTAATTGATGACGATGATGATGATGATTCTGATAGAGAGAGAAAAAAGGTATGCAACAAGCCAACAACAAATATCAACAATCGATACACATAAGGAGAGACAGAGAGAGTAAAGAGTCGTTATTGCAATTTTTTTTTTTCCTTTTCTTTCTATCTTTCTTTTTTTCTGAGTGTCTACTACTTGCACTGCTCACAATCTGGACCTCAATCCCCCAAACACGAAGAGAAACAGTGTCACCTCTCCCTCTCAAAGACCCCAACTTTTCTTTACTCACAAAAGCCAAAGTGACAGTATCAGTAAATGGTATACAATACATCCAGCAGAACCCTCAGAGCCCAGCAGCAGCAGCCAGCAGCCAGCAGCCAGCAGTTAGTGGCAGCAGGCCATCATCCACTACTCCCCAACCAAAGGAAGATAACACAAGGAGCAAAATAAGATCTCTCTCTTTCTCTATTCTTTCTTACATATATATTTATATATATCTCCCCAAAGATTTCTCTTTTTCTCTGATACAATTTCAGTTGCTTTGTCCCCACTTTCACCCACATACTTAACACCCACATACATACAGAAGAAGATCCTATTAGATTTGGTTTCTCCTTCTAAAAATCTATCCTTTTCTGACCTCTCTCTCTCTCTCACTCCTTTATTGGATGTATTGGAAATTTTAGTCAGAGTTTTGTTGTGTAAGGGTGTGTATAAATTTACAGTTGTGGCTACTACAAGGAGTAGTAGGCAGCTCCTCTCCGATTCTGGGGCCTTTGCGGACTGGAACACCTCATCCTCCTCCGCTGCCATCCGCGCAGCTGGCCCAGACGAACTTTCCCTCGGCTTCAATGCCGGTCCTGCAGCCGCCTCGGCCGCATCCGGAGGCGGACCAACATGGTCCAATCCGAATGCTGCTCGCTCAATCAATTATGGCATCTCTCCTGAAATGGGCATGGTGGGTTTGCGAGACGTGTTGGTGGTGGCTCCGGCTTCCTCCTTCAATCACCACCACCACCACCATCACCACTCTCAGCACCACCACCCGCATGATTCCATCAATCTTGGGAACGATCCAATCAACGGCCCTAATGCCGCCGCAGCAACCGCGCTCGGTGTCGGTGTTGGTGTAGGCGTTATCCCGCTTCTTACAGCGGCTCCGTGTCTCGCGGCGCAAAACATGGACGATCAAGACTTGTTAAATAACGGTCGAAACAGGATTAGCGGAATCCAGTTTTGGCAAAACCAGGCTTCACACAGCGGACAATATGGTAACATCAAGAGAACCACCACCACCGCTTCGATTCTCGATCACAACAACTCCTCCGCCAATCTGCCGCAAAGTGGCAACAGCACCGGCGGCGGCGGTGGCGCGGGTATTGGGGGCAATTCAAGCTCTTTGGGGCCAATGACGTGTCAAGATTGTGGAAACCAGGCAAAAAAAGATTGCAGCCATAGAAGATGTAGAACATGCTGCAAGAGCCGAGGTTTTGATTGTGCTACTCACGTGAAGAGCACGTGGGTACCCGCGGCAAGGAGGAGAGAGCGGCAGCTGATGATGGCGGCAGCCACTGGAGGTGGTGGTGGTGGTGCTGCTGCTGGGTCTTCTGCTTCCACGTCCGGGGCCAAGAAACCGAGACTTATAACCTCACAAACCACCACCACTTCTCATACTTCCACTTCAAATACCACTCCCCCAAGAAGCTTTGACACCAGCTCTAGTCAACAAGGTTTCGTTTGGAATTGAGTTTCATTTCACACTTCTCAATTCATGTTTTAGTTAGAGTTGTTCTTAGGGTTTTGATGATCATATATATATTGACTACAGATGCGAGTTTTAGAGATAATTTGCCTGGACAAGTACGAGTTCCAGCGGTGTTCAAGTGTGTTAGAGTGACAGCCGTTGATGATGGCGAAGATGAGTTTGCTTATCAGGCTGTGGTCAAGATTGGTGGCCATGTTTTCAAAGGGTTTCTATATGATCAAGGAGTTGAAACAAGAGATGGGTTTCCCAATTTATCGGAATTGCATTTGGGTGGTGCTTCAAGCAGCGGTGGTGGTGGTGCAGGTGGGAGAAATGTTGCTGGTGCCTCCTCTTCTTCCCCTATTCTCGATCCGTCCAACGTTTATGGTTCCTCCGGTGGAGGATTGCTTGGTGGTTCAAGCTATGGTAATCCAATAAATTGAATTCTATTTCATGTTTAACTAAGAAATTAACGATATTCATGTCAAAAAACAACTCTCTTTTTTAAACCCACTAATTATTGTCTATAGGGTATTTCATATGTTAAACTTCTAGATATGTTATCTTATTGATTAGTTAACATATTTCTGTTGTAGATTTCAGCTTCTTGGTTTTGGTTTCATGTTCCTCATGTCAGTTTGCATATTGTACTTGCACTTTGGAGGATCATATGCCAAAGAAGCTGCATTCTCTCACTATTTAGTGTATCTTGTGCACCAATTTCAGTAAAGATTAAGGACAAAATGAAAAGTTCCTATTTTGCTGTGGTTTTATTAGTCCTGAAGACTCACATAGTTTTCACTTATACTTCTTTATGCCTTCTTTGACCTATTCATTTTGTTGAGATCTGTGGTGTAATATTTTTGTCTTTCCTGAATTTGTACTGTAGCACTCTAGCATTGTAAATATTTTTTTTCATTAAAAAAAAGCCCAAAAATGCCAATTTCATTATTTAAAGCTTATTTAGTTAGATTTGTGTGAGTTTCCCCACCATGTAGTTCCAATCATGCCTCATGCCCATGGGAGGCCTAACAGTATGTTGTGCCAGTTATCTGTTTTGTTGGGTAGGTTTAGTTACACTGGTTCTTCATGGACTAGGAGTAAATGTGGAACTCATCATTAATTTGCTGCTTTAGACTTTCGCATGAGAGTGGTTGCAATGTCACCATCATTTGTTGCCAAAGAAGGAATAGCATTATTTTGTTGTCCTTTTCCGCCTACTTCACGTCTTGTAAACATATTTGAGATATGGACAAGATTTTAACTGCATTTATTCATGAATTGAAGGTGCATTTTGCCTCTAATGTTACCCCTAATAAGGGAAATGCTTGCATTTCAATTTGACTGTTGTACCTGCACCCATCCTCGGTATCACGCTACAATTTGATTCCTAGATTTTTGCGTTTGTTTTTTTTTTTTTTGGTTGATTAATTTTATGTAAGTTTTGACTCTTAGTACGTAGCAATTTGATGAGTTTTATTATTGATGTAAGCAACTTGACGTGACATAGACATGGACCTCGGTGAACTATTGTGGCACATTTGTGGTCTTTATTATTACATGCGATCACTTGTCAAAAGTCCAAATTCAGTGTGGACTGGCATATGAGACGCAGCAAAATTACCGAGTCCATGTAACTTTTCTGCAATTTGATTTCTGATATGCTGATTTTGTACTTGTGTGTTTGTAATGAATTGAACTTGGACGAGTATCATAACCGAACATTGTACATCTTCCTTTCCAGCTTCTTAACTGGACATTATATATTGGTGTATTTTTAACTTCCATGTATGGTTTTCGACTTTAGCCAGTTTCTTGCATTGTTCTTATTTCAGCAGCTAGGTCCTTGCTGTCGGGATGTCTGTCTTCTTTCATATTCTATTCCTTGAGATGCCTCAGATTTCTGTGACATATACTTTCGGCCAGAACTGATTGCAAATGTTGACTAATGTGACTTAATTAAAAAAAAAAAAGCAGTACTAATGCTTGTACCAAACAATTACCTGGCCTTTTCTTTTCGACTTACTGACATGTTGTCCCTCAATATGTCCCTTATATGTTATGGTTAAGTTCACTGAATTTGTCATGTGAATGAGAATTTTTTGTTCTTTTGATCTTGTTCAATGTTATTTTTCTGTCTTTCATGTGCTGCTTTCTACTTTTGTAAGCTGTTGAGTGTGATGAAACAAATAGAGTCTTTGAGAACTTGTTACTTATCTTACTTTATTTGACACGTACTTCTCTATTTTGGATGGAAACCTGCTGTGTCCATGGCTGGCATCATAAGTCGGTGCTCTTATGCTGATCACTTTGCTGGGAAAGTGATGTGCATGCTGATTAGAGTATTTTTTAATGGTACCCCTTTTGCCCCTTCTTTCTGGTGGTTTGTGAAGTTTTGTATTGTGGGATGATGGCTTCTCTTTTGATTTAGCTTGTATCACAACACATGTAGGCCTCAATGGGGCCATGTCAACCATTGATTGTTCTCAATTCTATAGCCATAATGGCTTCTTGTGCATTTGTCATGGTGTATGTGCATCTTCTGACACATTAGAATGGAGAAATATTCGGGAAATAACAAGAGATTGATGTAGGATTTGCCAAACCAAGCTTAGTAATACCCTTACAACTGAGAAACTCATTTGTTGTTTTTAGTTTTATGACAAAAAAAATTGAGGTAGGCTAGACTTTAATATTGTAAGTGCCATGCATGCTTCTTCAGCCTAAGTTTCACTACTCTAATTCTATAAAATTATTGAATTTGTCAATATTCCTTCTTCATACAAGATAAAAATAGGAAATGGTGAAAGAAATGGTTGGAAACTTCTCCAAAATACTATTGTAGGATCATGTTTGAATTGTTTATGCTTTCAAATTTGTGGATACCTGACATCTATTGGCAGTTTTTATCTTTGCTGAAGGAAAATCCTATAAATTTGACCATGTAATATTGTGCACTGCCTGTACTGCTTGCGAGTGTTTCCTCTGATTGATTTGTTTGTGCGTTCTTGGCACATGTGGGACATATATGGTCCCCTTCAGGTTCGATATATATATATAAAACCATTGCAAATTTTTACTCGTGAAGGCATATTTTGTTCCTTGGTCCATCAAACACTGAGCTGGAAACTTGCTATATCGTTGTCTATCTACAGCCCTTTGCGACGTAAATATGGAGTATTTTCATTGATTTAGAATCCAAACTTTCAGGACATATTGGTTTCTATTCATAATTATGTTTTTGTTTCCACGGTTGCAGGTTGTAAAGAATAACTTTCATTTAGATGTGCAAATTACTGAACCATCTCCGTCGGTTTTTGTTGTTTTTTTAAACATAGATTTTATGATGGGTTGATTTCTTAATAGCGTGTCAATGTATTTTGATAGCATTGATTTTTCTTTGAGCAAGCCTTTTGGCATCTTCTTCTGTACCTTCCCCAAGATATCAAGTAATTGATGGCATTTTTGTTATGTTGCAAATTTCTAGGTTCCTTAACATAGTAAACAGCTTCTGCGTATGTTTTCTTACCTTGTTATAGTTTTCTTTTAACATTCGCAAGGGAAGGTGAAATTCCGTTTTAAGAAACATATCATTTTCACCCCTAACGTGGTAAATGCATCGTGAGTTTCTACAGCTTTTCTTCAACATTTTGAGTTCATTTCACTTCATTTTCTGTTTTTATTCATAGTATAATGAAGTACGGTGGAGCAAGATTTATAGGATGTATTTTCTTATTTAATTCAGTTAACTTTGTAGGAAATACAATTGTACATTTTGCACATATCGGACATTACACCTTAATGAGAGATTAAAAATTTAAATTCTATTTTTTTTTTGTCAATATCCCTCCTCCTATGTATTGTATGAGCCATAACTTTCCTAAAAAACAGAAGGGGTTCCAACATCTCAAGGTGTTTTTGAAGAATGAAAATTGTTATGTACCACGGAAAAATAAAAGAAAATTGATACGATGAATATCACCTTTATGAAATCGTGGTATAAAGGAAAGTCCAATTGATGGATTGATCTATGAATTAAATATTTGGAGTGTACTAGTAGTCGGTGAAATATCCATGCAATAATATTTAATGATGAGCCAAAAATGGGGTAGAATTTTTATTTTTTTAAACGAGGTGTAATTATGATCTTGTATAATTTTTTTTTGGTGCAATGATCGTGTCTGATGATTGTTTTAAAAATTAAATATTTAATCGTTTTAGAAAGCTTAATAGCTTGTCAGTCAAAAGTAAAAGGAAATGCATTCGAAAGCTTTCGAGTCGCTCGATTTTTCTCTGAAAGACCAATAAAGTAGAATGAAGTCATTGAGGCCTGGATATTTTTAAAGGAAAAAGAAAGGAAAATAAAAGAAAAATATTTTTTATTTATTTTTTATATTTATTTTTTTATCAATTTAAATAATTATTTTTTATTTTTTTATAAATTATTATTTATTTTTTTAATATAATTTTTAATTATTACTTTTTATTAACTATAATATCATCATTATTATATATTTTCTATTTATTTTTTTTTATCCACTTTTCAACTAAAATTTTAGTATCTTATCGCAGGGTAAGATCGGAGAATCAAAGATCAGTTTTACATAGAAGCAGTCGACAAGTTACTGCGTATTTCTTTTTTTTTTTCTCTCTCTCTTTTCTTAGGATAGTCACAGGGTATTTGAGCTACTTTTTACATAGTTGCCTTTTTTGGAATATGAAAATGGTTATTTTAGTAATTAATCTATTAAGTATCAGTAGATAGAGGCCCAATGAGTGCAAAAACATCGCAGGAAGTGCAAATGAGAAAAGTTCCAAATTGCCTACACAAATTGTAGGGCTTAGTTTGAGGAGGTTGGGAGTGGAACTCTCAGTACTATAGTTGTTTTTAGGGTTGTTCAAAAACTGATCAATCTGATCCAATCCAATCAATTCAACCCGCACAAACTAACACCCACCAAAACTGCAAAAATATGGATTGGTTGTAATTTTAAAATTTTAAAATCCATTAAAGGTGAATTGGATGCGGATTGAGCATTCAATCTGCCCAATCTAACTCGCTCCGCCCATATGTGTGTGTGCGCGCGCGTGTGTAATTTCTGTGTCTCTGTGTGTATGTGTGTATGTGTGTGCGCGTGTGCAATTTGTGTGTGTGAGTGTGTTTTTATATGTGAGTAATAATAAACGTATGTTAACGTTTCTTTTAAATTGTTATTATGACTAATAACTTATTATTCAAATTATTGTGATTAATGATATGAGTATATTATTTTATTAAAATATTTATAAATTTGATGATTGATAATAACTGTAAATTAAAAAAAATTATAATTTTTTTTTATAATATGTAACCTGTCAAAATTGATCTAATTTAATCTTACAATAGCGGATTATATTAGATGGATTGAGCTGTATGACGGATTGAGTGCGGATGAAGAATTATTCAATGCGCCTATGATAGATTGAATGCGGATATATTTTTAAATCTGCTCAACCTGATCTGCGAACACCCCTAATTACCTTTAATAGACAGATTATTTGAGAAACTAACACGATAAGGCATGTTTCAGAGATCAATTTCTTTTTTGTTTTTTTTTTTTTGATCTGATTTAGAGATCAATTTCCAAAGCGACTGTTTCCTGAAATGGTTAGGGAAAATGCCTGCAATGGATTGCCCTCGCGGAATTAAAATTCTTGTCGGGGAATACAATCAACGCCTGGCTGCTTTTACCTAGTGATCGTCTCATTTTCCCGAGGAGAAGTAAATTTCTATTCCATGATTTGCTGATGCAGGAATTCTAGGAAGCCTGATTACGGGAATATTTTGCGGCGTTGGCCTCAATGGTTACTGCCATACTGGCATGGCGATCTTTGTTGTAAAAAAGGGGGAGAACAAAAAAAAAAAAAAGGTTTCAAGTACCAAGCCCTGGGCATCCTACGCAGCTATGCTCAAATCTTGTCCACCAATTCATAATTGCACATGATAGCTCAGCGCTTGTCCAATTGTGCGATTCCAAGGAGCATTTTCTTCTTGGAAATGGATCCGGTTTTGAATACGAAAACATAAATATACATTTACAACGTTAGCTCTATATGTGTAAGACTCGACTTACATAGTTATAAAAGAGACTGATAATTATTATAATATATCATAAAATTTATTTTTTTGTAAGTTTGATGTAGAAGCTGTGATCCTATTTCAGAGAATTGTGAGGTCTTTATAATTACATTTAATAAAGTGAGATAATTATAACAAATGAATTGATTTAAGATCTTTTAAATATGGATATGATAATGTGATGAACATGGACGAATTATACTTGAGAATGCAACAACAGTCAAAAAAAAAAAAAAAAACTGCGAATCCATTGTCACGGCGTTTATTTATAGTCTGTTTTCTCTGGTCAGCCAGTGTAGTACCATCTAGTTTAAAAGCCAATGCCCAAAATGCTGTTGTTTTTCCCTCATGAAATATAAGCTTAAGGCAGGACAATTTTTGCCCTAATGTTTCGTTTTCCTCGGGTTCTTGCGGGGAGCTAAAGAAGGTATAATTTTGAATATGGGGTCCACACAACAATAACATCAATGGCAGATTTTGTGGGAGACACAAGCAAGAATCAATTGGGTGAGCATAGAATATTGCAAAAAGCTCCTTTTTGTGATGATGGCATAATTAACACCCACTTTTAGTGCTCATAAGCGCATGGGATTTTTTTTTTAAGCTCTCTACTACAAGTTCTATGATAAATCAATAACCATGAATATGGAACTAAATTATTGAACAAGTTGCTCCTTACCTAACTTTTGGTGCTTGAATTGAATGCACTTACTTTTGTAATCTGTGATGTAATATACAAATATTTGGCATAGAACCCACTTATTATTTATACTAATTAATTCCTAACCCCTATTCCCTAGCTTAGTAATAAAAACCTAGCATGTTGGCCAAGATTCTTTGTATTCCCACTCCTTTCATGCCATAACAATCGTACTTGATAACTAATACCCAAAAAAAAAAAGTGTGTTCTTAGTTTAACCATCCTTCGTTCAAAATAGTCCATGCAAAGAGAAGCACCAGCATTCATTTACCAAGTGAAGAGGAAGAATCTGCAATCTCTAAACTTGTTTACAATGCCTAAACTTGTTCCTGCCAGAATCAATTCTTTAACTATATGGAAAGGTCGATCAGCATTTATCCTAGACCCCAATAACTAAATATACGTTAGAATCTGTGAAACTGTGCTTACCACACAGTGACTAGCAAGATAATCCACAATTTCAAGATGACCATTAGCAGCCAGCGATACAAAGCGCTGCAATCCCACATCAGTAGACATAGAACAAAGTCAAACATTCATAGCATCATGCAAAAATCACAATACAATTAATAATTGGCAGCAGGCAATTTTTCCCAGACCATTAATTAAGATGGAGCCAGTCAATTGAAACACTAGCGGAAGATGCTAAGCTCCTGACATCAATATCATCAATAGTATTATCGTACCTTTCAGCATTTAGGACAACTAAAGTTTAAATGTTTTTTTTAATTAAAAAAAAAAAAAAAGAAACAAGAAACAAAAAAGCATTACGGTGTCAAGGTTGAAGCTTTAAAATTAAAACTTGGGCCTGCCGCGTTTCCGCTGCTCTGGTTTATTTGCCTCCGCCCCCTTCTCGAAGTTCAGGCCCGGTTTTAGAATTGTGGTTCTCTTGTTCCTTTGTTTTTTCATTTTTCATTTTTTATTTTTTCATTAAATTGCTCCTGAACTAGAGACATTATGTTATAAAGAAAAAATTAAAAAATTAACACTTATTATGTAACTTGTATTCTAACAGATCTTCTAATAAGTTTCAAAAAAAAAGAAAGAAAATCCATATGCATCAATCGTTGAATTGGGCATGTATCACGAGTTGGCCATAATAAAATGGAAAAGATGCAGCAAGGCCTACAACGGGTTAAAAATAGATCTGGGCCCAGTTTTTGGGCCTCACCAACCACGGTTCCAAGTGGCGAGGCGGTGAAAGATATGCGAGAGAGGATAACGTCCAATAAAAACACACGCCAAAATAAATAAATAAGTAAAAGAAACGTATTACTGTAACCTAACGTGTTTGGTTGGAATATTCCCACCTGTCACCGATTAAGTTTTTTATTTTTAAATAAATGGAAAAACAACAAAGGCGAACTCCGTGTACTCTTTAAAAAGGACTTCATTGCTTTATTCCACTGTATATAATAAATAACAACCGCTAAATTGAATCAATAAATAAACATATTCTTAACACTAATGACAATCATGAATATATTTCAATCCCTATTATGGGCATATAGTACAAACAAATTTTCTAATGAATAGATAGACTAATAATATTAATTGATTAATTAATAGCCAACTCTACAAAACCAAAGTCTTGGAAATGAAATATATATATAATTTCAAGTGGTCAAATAAATTAAACGTCAACATTACGTTCAAAAGCTCTGGAAGAGTATTATTCTTCATTTTTTTTATTTGAGATTCAATTTCAATTCCCATACTTCACGTAAACATATTTTCTTCAGTTAATTTAACTCAAATTAAAAAAAATAAAATTTAATTAAACTAATAAAAGATATGAAAAGAAAAAATATATAAAACAAAACTATGCAACATACTAGCCTAAAGTTAACATGTAAGATTTAAATCATTAGATTATAAAAAATATATTAAATTTTAAAAAATAATAAATAAATAAATTATTTGATTAATTTCGTATTTTTTAAGTACTGTATAATTATATTTATTTAACTTTTAAAAAAAAAGTAATGTTAAATATATTAAAAATTGTGTCGTAAAATATGGTAAAATATATAATTATTAAAAAAATTAATAATTTTTTTAATATTATTAAATTAAAAAAATTAATAATTTTTTATAATTATATATTTTAAAATATTTTGTAATATAATTTTTAAAATATTTAGTATTATTAAGAAAAAAATAAATTAAAATATTTGAAACACCACTTTAATAACATCCACAACCGTGTCCTCGGCGTCTGGGGCCTCTCAATTCCTGAAAAGAAACGTACCCCCAAATCATCTCTCTCTTTCTCTGCCTCTCTCTTTTTTCCGTTTTGTCATATTCTTTTGCTCTGTGGAATCTTCAACAGAAATAGAATTATTCTTTAGCATCTATTTTTACTTAAAAATTGTTTTATAAAAAACAAAACCCACAAACTTTGTGGTAAAAGAAATAATAAAAATCAAACCTTTTCTTTGGTAAGATTAGATTAAGTAGAAGAACCCTAAATCCTCATCGTCATGACTTCGATCATCAATGGCGATGTTGATCATCTAGCTTCCTGCTTTCTCCTTACATCCCTCGAAGAAGATCAGGTATTTTTCTCTATTTTTTTTTCCATTTTTTCCCAATTATTATTTTTCTTTTTCTTTTTTTTCATTTTTTTCCCAATTTTTGGGTAAGGTTTTTTTCGAGATTGTGATTTGGAAGTCGTTGGGAAGATCCAGTTTATGTTTGATCTTGTTATTGGGTGTTTGGCTTTCGATGAAAGAGAGTAACTTTTGGGGAAAATAAAAATTGGAAGAGTTTTGGGTTTCCATTTGTTGGGTTATTTGTGATTCCAATTTTTAGTAGAAATTGACATTATAAGCTAAAGATAAGAATTTTTTTTTTCTTTTTTTTGGGTTTTTTTTGTAGGGAAATTGCCTCTTTGAAATGACATTTTTTAGTTGAATTTTTAGGGTGAAATGGAGAGTAAAGTGAAGAATGGTGAAAAGGGGTGTGGAAATGATGGTGGGATTTGTGCGATATGCTTGGATAAGATTGTGCTTCAAGAGACTGCTCTTATCAAAGGCTGCGAACACGCTTACTGGTTAGCATCATAGATCTCTTTTCTGTGATCTGTTTTTTGTTCCCAAAACACATTTTCATTCTTTTATACTTCTAGTTTTCTGGGATCACATTTGCACATTTTCTGTCTACATATTTGCTTTATGCATCCGCTGATCATAATCCTTTAATTGTCTTGTGGGTTCGGAACTTTTGTTGATTGCTGTTCTTTTTGTACTCTAGATTTGGTTTCAGGCCATAATTATTTGACTGCACAGGGTCCATTATATAAGCATGCTACTTTTACAATGCATATTGGATGATGTGTTTCCTGATGATATGAAAGTCAAACGTTTGCTCATAATAGTAGGAATCCAGTAAGTCGCGAGAAGATGCTTCTCAAGAACGATAGGATGTGTTATCTAGTCATTTTAACTGGAGAATAATGACCAATGTTATCTATAACTAATCAGCATGATGTTTCTTAGTTCACTAATCCACATAGACTCTGGAAAAACCACTTGCAAGAACACATTAGTGAGATGTTCTCTGACGTCTTATTTTCTGCATATAGTTGTTTTTATTTTCTTTTTCATTATTTTCTCTTTTTGAAATGTTATCTAATTTTTGTTATTTTTATTTGTTCTTTTTTGGGTTGGTTTCAAAGAAAATATGATGAGTTGCATCTGTGCTATGAGGTTTACAATGTGCCTTACTGTTGAGGAGTAAATTTAAAACTTTCCTGTCGACTTTTGCAACCATGGTTTAAATTATTACTGGGCAGGTAGCTGGAATATAGTAAAAGAGGTATGTTAATTTGTCCTTTGCCTCTTAGCAATAAGTGTTTTTGGTTAATTGGGATGGTTCTGTGAATAACCTGCTTTCAGTGTTTGGAACTATGTCTATAATTGTTGGTTATATTGTGTTTGTGTTGTACCTTTGCATTTTCTAAAAGATTTGATTTGTATTGATAGATCTTCTGTACTACTTAAACCATTGGCTGCAATCGCTGCATGCTGAGTTCTCATTGTCTTTCTGTCTTTAATATAAAGTTTAGGTTTTTGATGATTGAGGTTCTGTCTTACTGTTAAAGGTGATCAGTAGCTTTGTTTTGCCTGAGGAACACTGTATAGGCAGTTAGTTCTACCACCGTCTTATTTTCTTTGCAGTCATAATTACTTTTGAATGAGCCATGACCCGTGAGCAACCCTTTGACCACTTCATTCATTAGTTTTACTCTTGTTGATCCAGTCTGCCTATGGAGTGAGCTGCTTTGGGACTTGGCTGAACAGTGAAACTTAGACTGCCTAAGTGAGGCCAATCATCAAAACTAAAATTTCTGTTTGTGCATGTAAATCCAGGATAAATGAAAGGTACTTTTGATAGTAATCTAAACACTTCGTTGGATCAGTGCAGATCCTAGCTTTGTTCATCCCAATTGACTGCGGAATTTCTCTGTATTGATTTGATGGCAATAACCCAAACACTCTAGACAATAGATTTCCTATCTTGCTTATTTCTGTTTGTTATGTTAGTCGTTACAGAGTCCCTACCTTGGAATGTTTTGATTGTCTTGGTGCTAAATAACATGTTATTATAGCAATGATGGTTTTTGACCCACTTTCTTTGTTTTCTGTAGTGTGTCATGCATCCTTCAATGGGCTACATACAGTCAGAAACCAACGTGCCCTCAGTGCAAACATCCATTTGAGTTTCTCAATGTCCATCGTTCACTTGATGGAAGGTAGTCATCACTTTTCACCATGCTGGCGACTATTAGTATGTTCTAAATGTGCATACTTAGTGAACGGTTGAGTTGGTCTAATATTTGTATTCCTCGAAAACCCCTGCCCACATCACCATTCAATATTTCTTGACCCACTATTGGCCAAACCACTTGGGCGCTAGGTCCAATATGAGTATGCTTACTTAGCCATGCTTCATAATTGGAAAAACGAGCACCGTGAAAATACATCCCACTCAGCCAAAGAAAGATGATGGAAAGTTGGCCAAAATGAGCACTAAATACTTTCGGGAGATATCCTCCAAATCACTGGTATGGCTATCAAAATCGTGAGCATTAGCATGTGGGTTCCAGATCCAAGTCTTAGTATCAGGTCCTTTGGCTATTGTTCTTGAGAAATGCCCCAGTCTTCCTCGAAAGAAGTTTTGAAACAAGAAAACACATGCTCAATTGGAAAAATTTTCGATATTTGTTATGCCCATTACATGGATGTGAACAGTTTAATTTTGCCACGCAAATAGTAATGGAACAATTGTCTAATAGAGAAGTTCTTTTTTTCTTTGTTTAACAGCATCCAGGATTACATGTTTGAAGAGAGTGTGTGCCTTCTTCTTAGAGCTACGTGGTTTCAACCGTTGACCGTGAAATATCGTGAAGATGTCAATGACGAGCCACAGGACTACTATCCATATGAATATGACGAAGATGAGGAGGATGATCTGGACGAAGTTTACTTGAGCAATTCATCAACTCTTCGTATTGGTAACCGTAGGTGGGGAGACAATGGCTATGTTAGGGCAGGCCGTCAAGAAGCAAGGCCAGTATATCGGCCAAATTCCCAGGATCGCGGTGCTGGTTCATCGCGTGAACCGAGGAAGGAGGCTGCCATAGATAGAACAGGGCGACGGGCAAAGAGGGCGCTTAAGCGCGAAGCTGCTGACAGGGCAGCTGCAGCCAAACATCAGCAGCATTTGGCAAGGTTGGGCCGGAAGTGATTGCGTTTCTGTTAACATCTGTATTTGCATAAGCCAGAAACCATCAAATCTGGTCATTGTACAGTAGTTCTATGCTATTAACGTTGTGAAATAATGACAATACAGATGGGCAACTGTGGGTTGAATCCCAAGATTAATCCCCAATTATTCAATCTATCAATTCAGTTTCACTGTATTATTTATCCCCACCAACGTTTTTGTGCTGCTGATTTTTGCTTTGATTTTTATAATTTATTTACGTCCACAGTGAATTGACAAGTAAGAACAAATTCTCGTGAGATAGTACATCAGAAATTCCTTTACTTGTTTTTGTTACTTTGGTTAATTAATATCGTCATTTGGTAGTTTCGCAGCGATTCGGTATATTTTTTTTATATTTGATTGAGATTTGAGTCTCATTTTTTTAAGGTAATGCAATTTTTTAATTGCTAATTTAAATGTATGTTTGTATTGATTTTAAACTCATAAATACTATAAGTAATATAAGTGAGGTTCGCTCAAATCTAATTATGAATTTGTTTTATTATAAATGATTAAATTAGGATAATACCGGATAAGTAATATACTAGTTTTTTTTTTTTTTTGAGTTAAAAAAGTTAGTTAGGATCACAAGATATTCATAAATAATTATCTCTTTTGAACCCGATATTATGGTGGTAGTTTCTGTGGGGCCAGGCTTAGGATTTTCCGTCTGAGTTTACGCTGATTGGATTCCAAATCTGACTTTGATTTTGGTGAATTTTGGCAACTTTTGTGATTCCAATCCTGGTCATCACCTACTGATCAATTGAAGGAAGCTTCACAAGGACGAAATGCTGGACTTGCACTTGACGTCGATTTCTTGACTTATAATCAAAAGGAGCCGCTCCAGCCGTTGGATGAAAAACATCCTGTCACCTGCTCAAAAATGGATATCTACCCAGTGGTAGGGGTAGGCAGAGTGATCGAGTAAAAAACTTTGGAGTTCAAATTCTGGGTCAAATCATTTATTCACTAGAATTATATATATGCACATGATGAGGATTTTAGAAAATGGATCAGAGAATTGAAAAAGGTTTTGGAGTGTTTTCATTTGGAAAGAAAATTGAAGAAGAATAACGATCTTGAATATTGAGTGGTGAATTTTCTTAAAATGCATGAAAAAGACACAAGTTGAAACGTGAGGTACTTTTTCTTTGCAATTGAATCCAGCGTTGTTCTTCTTATAATGGTTTAGGTGAGATTCACTTTATTGTTAGTCTCTCCCGTTGCGAAGGAGATTTATGTTGCAAGTATTATATTAGATTTCAAATTCATTAATGTTAAGATCAGATGTGAGGGAGGCTCACGTGAATTTAATAATTTTGAGTGATAAATCCACCTTATAAATGATGATTAAACAAAAATATAAATAATAAAAAACCGACCTTAACTCATAAGTATTATAACTAACATATTTATAAATTTTTTCTTTTTCGCCAAAAAAACAAAGCTTAAAATTCGTTCAGAGCTTCAAGACTTTGTCCTCTCTTTTCCGCGTGAAGACATTGGTAGACAACACTTCATTGTCGAGGGAAAATGCAAGTTTGAGAGACTCGCATTCGTCCGCAATCACACAACACTCTCTTGTTTCCAAACAAGGACGTTAGTCTGCTTATTTATTAGTCTAAGGAAGATAACAATGTGGGTCAGTTTTAGATACCATTATGGAAGAATTTTACGCATAGTTTTGAAATCCGGTCCAGGAATTGACCCCAACAAGAGACCAGTTTATCGCGTCACTAATCCAACCAGTAAATTAGTCATTAGACTGATATGTTAATTCATATTTAGTAAAACCAGATGATTTATCGAATTAGTAGACTGTTGAGTCAATCTACTTTAATTTATTTCTACTTAAATAGCGAAACCGGACCCATTTTAACTTCAATGCACTATTTTAGTGCCAGTTAGGTCTAGATTATGGTTTCACATAAAACATTTTTAGCACTGGAATGGATTTAACTTGAAAACTCACAATATTATGGGCAAGTGCATTTTGATACATCCAATCCAAGGATTCAAAACCTGAATTCCCCCGAAGCAAGGGTTTAGGCCCTTTTTTTTTTTTTATAATAAAGATAAATATAACGAAAATTTTTCAATAAAATTTCACGAATAACAATTACTATCTTAAATTTTAAGATAATATTAAATTTATAAAAAGTTTAGTTTTAAAAAATATAAGTAAATTATTAAAAATTCTTTATCACATCAATAAAAAAATTTAATTTATAAAAAATCAAAAAAACAAATCTTTGTATTATATATTCCTATTCTTTTTTTATATCCAACCCAACTAGTGGATTGGTTCAATCATACAATAGTCACTTAATTAATCTGACGTAAATTTCAATCAACAAAGTTGGGTTGAACTGCATGACACTGACATTTCCACTAATCATTCTTCTTCTTGACAAAGGAAACATCTGAGCACTTCGTGTTTGCCAAGTGGCCATGGAGTAAGCAAGGTGTCGAGGTAGAGAGATCAGGCCCCGATACCCACTTCTAAGATTAGCATTTGCTGCCAAATTTGTGATGTTTACTAAAATTGGTCCCCTTCTTCACTAACTAGTAATTTGTTATATTGTTGTATCAATGTATTACATTTTTTAAAGAAAAAAACAAAAGAAAAAAGTTGAGGGATCATTTCTTTTTACCTCTAAAAACAAAGAAATCATTTTGAAATAAAATTGAGAATTCGAATGCTAGATTTGCTAATTATTTCTTTTTTAATTTAATTAGACATTTTTATTTCCTCTCTTTTGAGTTTGCTTCTATACTTTCTTAAGATCTTAAATGACTTTTTGTTTTCTCTTTCGTTTTTGTAACATATGCTCCTCTGTTTGTCAAACTGAACATGTAGGGAAATTTCGTGCATACTTTGTTATCCCTCATTACAAGTGCCGATCTATTACACTATCCATTTGTCTCTAATGCCAATTTAAAAAGAAAATTTTATTTATTTACATGTTGTGGCTTAGTTGGGTTATAGCCCTCTGTCGTGATTCACACATGAGAGGATCAATGCTAGGATCTAGCAGTCTAGGCTAAGTCAAAATGTTGGCAAAATTGAGAAAGAGAACAACAAAACTCTCTTGTGCACTTCCAAAGGAAAGCATCTATGACAAATTGCCTATGTGAGTTCAGTCAGATCTGCTTGTCTTTTATGAATAAAGTTGGCCCAGCAATGTTACTCATTGGCTCAAATGAAGACTTCAACTGGACAAATGTTTTATTAAAACAAAGCAATTGACAGATTTGGGCTCGGAAGGTTTGTATTTGCATTTCATCTATTTGCTAATTATCAATATCTGTTGATTCAAGTGACTGAAACTTGATTCTCTTAAAAATGTCTCAGGTTTGAATTTTATATATAAAAAAAATATGTGCTAAGAGAGTTTCACTCCCTAGTCAGTCCTTCCCAATTCGAACTAGATTAGTCAAGACCCAATGTAATTTTTGGATACCAAGGTCTAGTAAAAAAAAAAAAAATCTATTTGCTAATTACTCCTAAGTTTCCTTGAATACAACGTACTCCCCTCTTGATGCCATGGAGTTTTATATGTGTATAGTGGGCTTATCAGAATTCACAGCAAGGTATCTCTATAACTCTGTTGTTTCCCCACTTTTACAATTCCCTCTAACATATTGGCATAACATTTTTGTGATATAAATCTTGGAAGATAGAAGTAGAAAGGTTTGTGCTAAAGCTTGAGGGAGATAGGATGGAAAGAAGCTGATAATGAAGATGCGACCCAAAGTGGGGCCTCCCAATTACCTCAGTGGAGGAAAATAAGTCAGTGGAAGTGGAAGCTGAAATGTCAAGCAAAGCAAAGCAAAGCACAAAGCCTTTCTGAAAATCTCAATCACACCCACCAGCCTTCTTCCTGTATTGAAAAAAGAGGCATGCAAGAAAGTGTAGCATATGAAAACAAACCTTAACATCATCAATCATCATCATCATTATCATCATCTTCTTCTTCTTCATAGCTCATCAGCATCTTCTTTTGATTTTCTTTCCTTCTTTCTTGATTCTCACCTACTACCCACACCCACCTCTTTGAACTTTGCACAAAGCAAGCTCCTCCATTCCTCTCTCTCTCTCTCTTTCTCAACCTCCTTAATTTGTAAGCTTGTCCTGGAATTCATGTAATGATGTTGCCAACAAGCCATAATCAAATGGTCACATAGAAGCTAGACAAAGAGAAGCTTCTAATGCATTGTAAGTGATTATCTTGCCCTGAGAAAACACTTCTTTTGTTCTGTTCTGTTCTTCTATGTTTTTTGTCCAATATTTTCCCTTTCAAACATTCTTTGGTTTCCTCTTTTTTTTTTTCTTCAAAATATAATTTATTTCTTTTCTAAATCTTCTCCAAGGGCCCAACTTTAAAATTGAAAAATCAATCAGGAACAAGAATTCCCAACTTATCATTGTTGATCCATTTATTTATACTTTCCTGTCTCTATTTCTGTTCTGTTCTCCCATTTTTGTTGGTGCCTTCTTGCTAAGTCTGACAATACAAGATAAAAATATCATATTCAGAAATTGGATTCCCTGCAGATGGATTCTATCAATCAACCATCTAGATTCCGATATAACCCGAATTCCAACACGATGGGTGATAGCGATGGAGACGGTGATTCAGAGTTCTCTGGGGTACTTGAAATTTACGTCCACCATGCCAGGAATATTCACAACATCTGTATCTATGATAACCAGGATGTCTATGCCAAATTTTCACTTACTTATAACCCAGACGAGACCCTTGAAACTAGAATTGTCAATGGAGGTGGGAAAAATCCGGAATTCAATGAGAAGTTGATGATCAAAGTCACAAAGCTTGATGCAGTCCTCAAATGTGAGATTTGGATGCATAGTAGAGCTAGAAACTACATGGAAGATCAGCTCCTGGGATTTACCTTGGTCCCAATTTCACAAGTTGCTGGCAAAGGAAAAATCACTCAAGATTACAGCCTCTCCTCCACTGATCTCTTTCATTCCCCGGCCGGCACGATCAGGTTGACTCTTTCCTTCAACACATCTTTGCCTGTTAATCCCTCAGCCTCTGTCAGCTCTTCCATTTCATCCGAGGTGGTGTTCCTTGATAGAAAGACAATGGAAGTCGATCTGGACCGAATCGAATTCCCGGATATCAATGTTGTAAGAGAGAATCAACAAATGGTATCTGAATATTTTGGTCGTTTAGGTTCCAGGCCTGGCTTATTTCTTCACCTTGGTACCTCTCCTCAACCTGATGTCCTTGACTATGAAATGAGCATAAATTCCTCTGAAGAAACTCATGGTGGTGGTTCCACTTCTCCCAATAGCAGCATCCAGAATTCTGGTTTCTTAAGCTCTACCACAACAAGCTTAAGCGATGACAGAACTTCCTCCGAATCAATGGAGAAAAAGAATCATCTGTGTACTCAAACTTCACATTCTCTTGACGTATCAACCACTACGGATGTTGTTCACGGGCAAGGCCCGTGTCCTGAAACTCCAACATCAAAGAAAGAAAGCGAAGCCAGACATGACAAAGACTCAAACTTTCCAAGCAAAGTAGAGGAGACCAACAACGAAAGCAGCGCGAATTCTTCAAAATTCGGTGAAGCTTTTTCAGCCCCATTAGGGAAAATAGACCTTGAGGCCGAGCATTCTGCGATGCAGCAGCAAATAGTAGACATGTACATGAGAAGCATGCAACAGTTTAGTGAATCATTGGCCAAGATGAAGCTCCCCATGGATCTTGACAAGCCTGAAAGTGAAGATCAGACTGAGATGATTCAAAACCCTGGCGGCAGCAAGCACGAGCCTGAGAATAATAAGAAGAAAAAAGATGGATCCAGGGTGTTCTATGGCAGCCGAGCATTCTTCTGATTAGCAACTCAATTGCCATCCCTTATTAGCTTAATTAGTCTTATGGAGTTTAGTTTAAGAGAAATCCAAAAGCTTTAGCTGGATTTTACTCGGCTTAATCAATGTTATTTGTGATGAATGAAATTAATTTGGTTAGTCTTGTTTAACCAACTTTGTAACATGTTTCGTTGATCTCTCAGAGTATGTACCAAGTTTGTGTTCTGCTGCATTGAGCACCTAGTCTGTCTTAAGCTTTAAGTTTGTAAACCAAAAAAAAAAAGTGTTCTCAGAATCAAGAAATAGAAAGCCAAAAGTATTTGTAATTTTATTATGTGAAAAATATAAAAAAAATATCTTGATGTAACCATATAAAGAATAACTTTTTCCTTAAAATTGTGTATATGTGACTATTTTTGAACTTTACCGTGTAAGAGTTTTGTACAGTTTTCTATGCTTCTTCCTTTATACTTAGGTCCTTGTAGAAATTAATACTACGCTAATGATTGAGTATTCGGGCTCCTAATAAAAAAAAAAGTATTCGAGCTTTGATATTCCAATGGTTCTCATTTCTTTCAACCCCACATAGAGGGATACAACCAAATATTTCGAAATTTCCTTAGGTTGCATCATGCGTAAATCAGCCATAAATGAGCTAGTAAACATTTTCGTTCCAATAATTAAGATGACACTGCATGTACAGTAAGAGGTTGACTTTGGAGTCAAGCTAAAAGAGAAATTTTTTTTATAAATATTCAATTTTTGCGGCAGGCGATCTACTTTTGATCAAATTAAAAAGGAATCATTTAGTTGATCCATGCCACTGTTGTTTTATTAAAAAGGGAAATAACTTATTTTTAAGTTCTTTGCCCAGGTTTTTTTTTTTAATTTTAACAAATATTTATAATCTTAATAGAAAAATACTGAATTTTAATAAAACAAAAAAAAATTATGGAGTTATAAACTTTAATAGTGAAATTACAAATAATTAAAGAATTGTTCTTTCTTTGTTTAAAACTATGAAGAAATGAAGATGTTCCCTAAATACATGACCATCAGTTTTTAATAAGAATATGAATTATTATAGGATATCTATACAAAGAAGAACGATCATAAGTATTAAAACTATAAAACTCAAAAGCAAGAATATTAAACTGTATTGTACAAATAAAATACATTTAGGTGTACAGTTGAGACTCATCAAATCTTGATGAACAATATAAATAAAAAAAAAATCAAATAAAGTACCCATTCTAAATTCGAGAATGCATGTTTCTTTCATAAAGTTTATCTCATAAAATGAGATGTACATAATTGGTGAGCAAGAAATCAAACTTGGCAGAAGTGAATGAGAAGGAAGCTTAATTGAGACTGAGATTGAGGAAAAGAAATAAAGCAAAATCGAAGAAATATAAAGTGAAACGCAGAGAGACTCTGGAAGGAGGTGGGAGATTAGAGAGAGAGAGGTTTTTGTGATTTTGATGAATTTGATGCAACATTAAGAAGACTAATCAAATTGAAACTTTTAATAATTTTCTAATAAATAAATAACTATCCTTAAAACTAAAGATTTTATTATATCAACTTTTTTAGACTCTAGAATCAAAGAGAAGAGAGTTAAAATTTGATCAATCTCTCTTGTGTGTGTGTTTGTCTCTCTTTCTCTCTCTCTCTATATATATATATATATATATATAATAAGTATATGGAAACCACCAAATTCATTAGTGTCCAATCTTGGTGGTGTTAACAGGGCACCTAAGGGCTAGCGCCTCTTTCAACGCAATGTGACGCATAATGTTTAAAAATCATTTTAAAAATTTAAAATAACATTAAAAAAAAAAAGTACTTTGCAAAAGAAGGAGACAAGAACTTTGAGAATTTTCGTTTTTCATCATACAAAGCCTTGAGAATGTGGGAATCCAAAGAACCACTTGTACATTCATTTTGTGCAACTTGCTTGCGTGGGCAAATTATGTGGGACCACTTGTTGACACAAACAAAAATTTTTAGTTAATATTACCTTCTATAGCGGCATGGGCCGCATGGTTTGTTATTTTATTTTGTTTTGTTTTGTTTTGTTTTTTTTTTATAGAGCTAGCATTTGTTTTTACATGGCTAAGTCAAAATATGTTTGGCATTCCTTGAAATTAGAGTTTTCTAGAGTAAATAAGAAATAGACTTGATAATAAATTGTATGAACCTAATTCATATCAAATTTCTTTCACGGACCTATATGTTATTAACCACATTAAACTTCTATTATAAAAAAGAAAAAAAATACCACATTACGCTATTATAAAAAATTTTATTAGTAATCTATAAATTGGCTAAACATAACCCATAATAAATTTCTTTTAGTTAACCTTCCAAAACTCTCGCATTAACTACATTAGTACATACAAATTTAAGAAGTAATGAAAGTCAAATTTTCTGCAGTTGACCTACAAACTATAATTAATTTAAACATTAACGTAATTTAGAGGTTAGTTTACCCTTTGTTCTCCTCTCCCTTTCCTCAGAGCAGGATGGTGGGGAAAAATTAAAACAATGGAGCAGGGTAAGGAGAGGTAAAACGGTAAAGGTAAAAAAATAAAAAATAAAAAGGTCGCACAATAGCACGAAGCCACAAACGCTTAAGGGTTGGGCCCAATATCGCTTCCCTGCATGATGTGACCCACCAGAACCCAGTTGTCTGGTTCTGGTGGGTCACATCATTCACGGAAGCAAACCCAGTCAAGAAGCCCAGAAGTCATGAAGGCTTTTCAGAAAATCTAATCCATGCAAGAATCATTAGGTTTCCCGCGCCGGCCTAACTAACGGACGATATTTCCCACTTCGATGGCTAAAGTAGTTGACTGCTCTGTCTTCCTGTGAAAAGCTACGGATTTGAATCGATGTCAAGTTAAACGATAGAATTAAATATAATATTAAATTAGTAGTAAAATATAAGTTTGTTTCTCATGCTTGGGATACTTTTTGTATACATAATTGTAAATTTTTTTAAATTGTAATTGCATAATGTTAATTTTATTTTTAAAAAAAAAATAATAAGATTATATGATTTTAAATTAGTAATAATAAATAATTACACAGTTTCATTCAACAAAATTTGACAATTTATTTATTTTTATTTTTTATAAATTTAATTATTTAATAACTCATCTTATTTTATTATTATTTTAAAACATTTTAAGCCAAATTAACGTATATTTTCTTAACAAAAAAATAAAGAAAATGTATCATGTCAAAAAATATTAAGCTCACTGATACAAGAATCATTTTAGAAATTGAAAGTATCGTCTCAATCAAAATCAATTAATATATTAAAAAAACATATGAAATACTAATGGTACATTTTTATATTATATAATATGATTTTGACTGAGGAAACGCCAACCAATTTATGTCAAATAATTCAAAGATCTTTAGATCACCAAACACTGCCAAATCTTTCAAACACATACACCAGAAATCAACCTGGTTGTTCCAACCCCCCACACATCTCCCCAACAATTTGGCCAAAATTCTTGAATTGAAATCCTCCACGTTAATATATCATAACTAAATATAATTCACTTGATACAGGAAATCAAGGCTGCAAAAATGGCATCCTGCTTTCAGCAGCAACCAATCCTTGATCAAGAGGACTCAATCATCCTCTTCTCATCAGCTTCCGATTCTCAAGAAGAGTCCCCCAGTTCCTCCTCTTCTTCCCACCACTCACCACCGCCGCGGCCACCTCTACCACCACCGCGTCAGCATTCGCCAATATCTTGCAAACTTGCTGTCAGAAACCTTTCCTACAGCATTTGTCCTGAAGGGTCAACAGGCACTTCATTTTGGCACCTGATGCAAAAGCCTAAGCCTGTCAACATACTAAAGTCCATCTCTTTTCAGGCTAGAAGCTCTGAGATTCTCGCCATTGTCGGGCCAAGTGGTACCGGGAAGTCTAGTCTGCTTCGGTTGATATCAGGAAGAGTAAGAGGTAAAGATTTTGATCCAAAGAGTGTATTGATAAATGGCAGGTGCATGACCGGCCGGGCGCAGTTGAGGAAGATATGTGGATTTGTGGCACAGGAAGATAACTTGCTTCCTTTACTCACTGTAAAGGAAGCTCTTATGTTCAGCGCCAAGTTCAGGCTTAAAGAAATGAGTTCAAAAGAAAAGGAAGAAAGGGTGGACAGCTTGATGCAAGAGCTTGGCCTCTTCCATGTAGCTGACAGTTTTGTTGGTGATGAAGAGAATAGAGGGATATCCGGTGGAGAAAGGAAAAGGGTGTCAATTGGGGTTGACATGATCCATAATCCACCAATTTTGCTGTTAGATGAGCCAACTTCAGGACTTGACAGCACTTCAGCACTTCAAGTGGTTGAGCTGCTTTCAACAATGGCAAAAGCTAAGCACAGAACAGTGGTCTTGTCTATTCACCAACCCAGTTTCAGGATTCTTGGACATATTTCTAACTTCTTGATCCTGTCTCATGGTTCTGTTGTGCATCACGGAAGCCTGGAATCACTAGAGGAAACCATAATCAAATTGGGATTCCAAATTCCAATGCAGCTAAACCCTCTAGAGTTTGCCATGGAAATTATACAGACCCTGGAAGATTCAACATCTAAAACTTGTTGTGATGAGCCATATTCGCATCCAATTTGGTCACAGGACGAAATGGTCCAAGCCGAATTGCACGGGGAAGGTAGCAAACGGCCGGGAAATATTTGTTATAGTCTCAATCTGTTTGAAATCATGTTTCTCTGCTCAAGATTCTGGAAGGTGATTCACAGGACAAAGCAGCTATTCCTGGCAAGAACTATGCAGGCCGTTGTCGGGGGCCTTGGATTAGGGAGTGTGTATATCAAGGTCAGGAAAGATGAAGCAGGAGTTGCTGAGCGATTAGGCCTATTTGCATTTAGTCTCAGTTTTCTGCTCTCTTCAACTGTCGAGGCACTTCCAATATATCTTCACGAACGCCGCGTCATAATGAAAGAAGCCTCAAGAGGAGCCTATAAAATCTCCTCCTACATGATTGCCAACACCATTATCTTCCTGCCATTCCTGCTTGCTGTGGCTGTTCTTTTTGCCGTCCCGGTGTATTGGCTCGTGGGGCTTAATCCTTCCTTTGCAGCCTTCACATTCTTCACTTTTGTGGTTTGGCTGATAGTGTTAACGGCAAGTTCACTAGTACTTTTCCTCAGTGCAGTGTCTCCTGACTTCATTTCCGGGAATTCTCTTATCTGCACAGTCCTTGGAGTATTTTTTCTCTTCTCAGGCTACTTCATTCCAAAAGAAAACATACCCAAGTATTGGATTTTCATGTACTATGTTTCCCTCTACAAGTACCCTTTGGACTCCCTTCTTACAAACGAGTATTGGAGTGTAAGAAATGAGTGCTTCGCTTGGCAACAACAGCAGGACCATAATTCTACGTGTTTGATGACAGGAAATGATGTGTTGAAGAGCAGAGGACTTGACAAGGATACTAGGTGGATGAATGTTGGGATTATGGTTGGTTTCTTTGTGTTGTATCGTGTGCTTGGTTGGATCATTCTCGCTAGAAGAGCCTCAAAAACAACACTATGAAAAGATTGTACTATTTTGTGATTAATATTGCTCCATTGATCAATTGTTATGATATGTGTTGCTTTTGTCGAATTGTTGTTTTGCTTTTGTGAAATGGTGGCCGAGTGACCATTCCGAGGAGGACCGGAATACTTTGGCAATAAGTTTTTGTAAGATTATATTAAAGGGTTAAAATCCTTCTTAGTATATGTTCTCAACCAGATATTGAGCTCTTGAAATTACAGGTGAAATTCGTTTAAGGCTAATATCAACTAAGCTAATTTGGTAATTGTAATGATACGTGAATGAAAAACAAAACATTATCTAAAGAAAATTTCATTATTTTTTTATTAAGAAACCAATTGGTTATAAGTTATATAAATAGAATAATTCTTTTATTCTTATAAATTCACTATTTCTCATAATTAAATTGATTACTTTCTTCTCAAAATTAAAACGTAACATCTTTACAGTAAAAATTTAAATTTTAATCACTAAAATTTAACTAAAATAAAATTTAATTATTTCTTAAGATCAATCATTTCTTAGCACTTTCTTATATTTTTTTTTTTTAAAAAAAGAACATTGACTAAAGCACTTCGCTTTTGTTTTGGCTTTAACGCGTTGTAAATCTAGTAATTTGGAGAACAAGACAAAGCCAAAAAGATACGCATCCAAATCATTTCCTCCGCCACATCACATACGCATTGGCCTCCACCAGATAACACTTTCACTTTGCAGATACGTGCGTTTTCAGCGCCGCTCTTCTGGCGTAGTGGGAGACGGAAATAATTTATTAGATTAGCTATTAATCTCCATATTTGCAGTTACCTTTATCAGTGTTAATATATATTAACGAATATACATATGTAATTTATATTTTTCATTTCCATGTAATATTAGTGTGATAAATTTAATATAAAATAATTTTTTAGGTCTATTTACATTGGTGATAGACATTTATTTTTATGATTGAAGTTTAGAGTTTAAATTCGTTTTCCTTTCAAATTAAGCTTTGGTGGGCAAAATTATAGCCAAGATTGCAGAAATATTTTTTTTGAAAAAAAGTAATAATATATATTACAAAAAATATCTGAAACTCACAATTATGAAAAGAATTAATAATTTTTTTTATTTAGCTGTGTTAAAAAATTAATGATTATTTTTATAATTGTAAATTTAAAATATTTTATGAAACGGTTTTCGTAATATATATTATTACTCTTTTAAAAATACTTTACACACAAGAGTATTTCGACGTAATTTCGTTCAAGTAGTACCGAAATACTAACTCAATTTTCAATAATTAATTTTTTTTATTTTTTAAAATTTGATTACAGTAATTCTTGTCATTTTTAAATTTCTTGAAACTCTATAAATAGGTTTATGATTGGTACAGGTAAGACAAAATCTTTTTACAAAACAAAAACTTTTATCCAGGTCAGTGTTATTTTTTATTTTTAGTTTTTTTTTTAGAGAGTTAGAGATAAATGGTGCGTTTGTTTCATGAGATAAAATATGATAGGATAAACTAGTAGTTAACTATCTCAGCTTAACTCATATTTGATTGGTTAATAAATTTATTATAAGATAGGCTAATATAAGTTTATTATCTCAATAATACTATTCTTCTTACTCTTATAAATTAATTTATCTCACATCATGGATTAGTGTTAAAAAATTATATATTTATTAAAATATCCTTTTAACTACAATAAATTTTAAGCATTTTTTAAAAATTAACATAAAATTTTAAAAATTTATTTCTTTCTTATCTTCTCTCATCTTCTTTCCTTTTTCTCTCATCCCTCTTCTCACTCTTTCAATCCTCGTCTCTCTCTCCTTTCTCTCTCCCCCTCCTCTCTCTCTCTCTCTCCTCGTCTCTCTCTCTTCCTTTTCTCTCTCCCCCCACCTCTCTCTCTCTCACTCAGCATCTCTCTCTCTTCCCTCCCTCCTTCCTCTCTCCTCCTTCCTCCCTTCCTTTCTCTCTCCTCACTCTCTGTCTCTCTCTCTCGTTTTTTTTATTTTCTTTCATATAAATTTAAAAATTTATATCTTAAAATTTATTTAATTTTTTCCTCAAAAAATTAAATAAATATTAATCTCTTTTCTTTGATATCTTAAAATTTATTTGTATCAATAAATTTAATACTTAATTTTAAAAAATATTTTTTATATAATATCAAAAAATTATAAACAATATAATGTATAATAATATGTAAAATAAATATTAATTTTATTACTTAATTTTAATTATTTTTAATAAAAATATTAAAATTAATAATAAATATAAATTAATGATTTCTAAAGATAAAAAAATTATTTTAATATATTATACTATTCTATCTCATATCATCTAAATATTAAATAAAATAACTATTCTATACTATAATGATATTCAAATATAATATAAATTAATAATATAACATATCTTATATTATATTAATTTATACGACTTTATACCATACTATCTAGTATATTTATCTATATATATCAAACCCAATTGGCTAATAGATTGACGAAATTAGATGTGCACGATTCGAACTCTCAAGCAGCGGGTCAAGGTGTTACCCTCCAACCAATGCAAGGAACCTTCTGCCTCCAGAGTTTATTTTTCCGGTTTTGCAACTTGTCAAGCCTCCTTGTCTATACGGCAATCGTTGACTCTCTCTCTCTCTCTCCCTCTCTCGTCGCTGAATTCTGCAATTCCATTTGTTCAGGTAAGGCAGCTTTTCTCTACTTCTCCTTCTTCTTCTTCTTGTTCTTGTTGTTTATCAATGTGTGCATTTTTATTATTTCATTCATTCTCTGATCATCTCATTTAACCCCATGAAAGAATTCTCACTCTTCTGAGCCTTCTCTCATATGTGTCTGTCTGAAATCTTGAATCCAACATGTCACTGTCAGTTATTTTACTTTCTGGGATATTCCATGTGACGTTTCGGATTCGACTTTTGTAAGAAAAAAACCAACAAAAAAAAAAAAAACACGACATAAGTTCTGTTTTGCGCAATGGGTTCTCTCTCTTTTTTTTTTTTTTTCACTTGTGATTTCTGTGACTTTTGTGCATCGGCGATCATTAGGTGCTCAACACTTCGCTCCACTTTTGTTAATTCTATTCCGTACCGGCCGGTACAGCATATAATTTCCATTTCGATCCGGCCCGGAAGCCAAGTTTTGTTGATCAGAACGCTTAAATTAACGGTAATTGACAACTTGTTTTTTGAACTTAATTTAGATAATTGCTTTATATTAATAATGGGTATGTTGCATTTTGCTAATTCCCACTTTATTGTCACCATAGCGCAGATCGAAGCTTGCCCTCTTGTTCTCTTTCGTAAACTTTGCAAATTTACCCACTGGGTATTCTAACAAAGATTTAAAGAGGTGGGGTCCTGTTTTGGAGCTGTGAATTGGAGTGGTTAAGAGTATATAGCACTCGGGTTTCAGCTTAAAATGATGCTGTCAATGGCATTGGTCTTGTGATCTTGGAGGATTTGGGATATCCATATTTGGATCCATTTCTTGTATGTTTGGGACTCAAACATGATTGGGAGGAAGAATATTGGGAGGGTGTCACCAATTCTTTTGGTGCTTTTGGCTTTAGGTTTTTTCTTTGCAACATATAACTTGCTAACTCTGGTGATACGCTCTAAGGCTTCCGATTCGGGTGATGGATCGGAAATTTCCGATCCAGTAACACATATGCCGATGGAGTTAAAGAAAAGAGGAGAGTCGAATACGAAATTTCATGTTGCCCTTACTGCCACTGATGCTCCATATAGCCAATGGCAATGCCGGATTATGTACTATTGGTATAACAAGACAAGAGACATGCCTGGATCAGATATGGGAAAATTCACTCGGATTTTGCACTCAGGAAAAGCTGACAACTTGATGCATGAGATCCCGACTTTCATTGTTGATCCCCTTCCGGAGGGTCTAGATCGGGTGAGATTTTGGAATTCTCTTTATCAGTTTCTCATGTATATTCTTGAATACTTCCATCATTTGTGTGTTTGTGTATCATTTTAGTGAATTGGATATTGCTTCTGGGGATGAACAGTTCTCAATTGGTTTTCATTCTTCTCTTAGGCTTATAATGTCATTGTAACTGGAAAATAGACCCACAGGAGGGAAACTGAGAATCACCTGGTTCCTTCACTTCTGTTGCCGAATAGGCCAGTATGCTGCTACCAATAGCTATTTGATGGCATTGCTGTCTCATTTATTGGTTTCATTTTCTGTCCAGGGTTATATCGTCTTAAATAGACCATGGGCTTTTGTCCAATGGCTGGAAAAGGCAACAATTGAGGAAGAGTGAGTTTCTAAAGTATTAGCCTATGGTTCTCCCTGGTTTTTCTTTATGACCTCTGAAAGGTGGCGCATTTCTGAGTGATGCAGATACATCCTGATGGCAGAACCTGATCACATATTTGTAAAGCCTTTGCCTAACTTGGCCCATGGAGAACATCCAGCAGGGTTTCCATTTTTCTACATTAAACCTACTGCACATGAAAAGGTAATAAGAAAGTTTTATCCTGAGGAGAAAGGTCCTGTGACCAATGTAGATCCAATTGGCAATTCTCCAGTGATAATTAAAAAGGTAGAGCTCTTCTTTCCTTTTACCCTCGCTGGATATTTAATCACCTTCCAAATGTTTGAATACATTTACAAAATTATGCTTGTTTATGTTTTCATTTTGACAGAAGCTATAGAGGTAACAATACTTAAAAGACCCATGGAAACCCAGAGAGTTTAATTATTGTTTATAAACGATATGCTTTCACTTGTTGCTGATGCTCAGCACTATTCATTTTGCAATTGTACTGAAATTTGCACTTTTGCTTTAAAAAGCTGTACTTGATTACTATTGGCTGAACTAAACTTTGTATTTCAGTCCATACTGGAGGAAATTTCACCAACGTGGGTGAATATTTCGTTAAGAATGAAAGATGACCCAGAGACTGATAAGGCATTTGGTTGGGTGCTAGAAATGTGAGTACTACTTTATAAGTTTCTGTTTTCATTCATGATTTTGATCTTGAATGGCTGATGGATGTCTCAATTTTAATTGCATACTTCTGGTGAAGGTATGCATATGCCATTGCATCAGCACTGCATGGCGTGCGGCATATACTACGCAAGGACTTCATGATACAGGTATGCATGCTATAGGATAAATGTAAAGATTTTTGTATTTCCCTATTGCTTCAGGTCTTGACTCTTCAGTTATGACAAGGTTTTCCATATTTTCTCATTTCCTTTTAGCCACCATGGGATCTGGAAATTGGAAAGACGTTTATTATCCATTTCACTTATGGATGTGACTATGATTTAAAGGTAAAGGGGTCTCTCTTTCTCTCACACACACTATCATAATTTTACTTTGCTTGGCTGTGCTAGAAAGAATTTAGTGCACTTATGATATGCTTGCCAAACATTCGGTCCCTATTTGATATTTTTGGTGATAATCCAGGGAAAGTTGACATATGGAAAGATAGGGGAGTGGCGATTTGACAAGAGATCCTATCTTAGTGGTCCTCCGCCTAGGAACCTTTCATTACCTCCACCAGGAGTCCCCGAAAGTGTGGTATGCCCCTATCTAAATTTTTTATTTAGGTAACTATAAGGCTGATTTAGGATTGACATCTGAAACAAAATTAAGTATAATAAGCAATCTTACCGAAAACAATTTTAAATGATGCACACCTTCTATCCAGAATGTACTTCTCTGTGTTTATGAAAATAATTGTAATAAATGATTGGGAATATATATAGAGAGAGAAAGCTTATAATAGTTTGTAAAGGAGTCGATCACTTGGATAATTTTATGTCATGGACAGTCTGAAGAAAATCTATCATATATAGTACAAAGCAAAACTGTAATTTGGTCCTTCCAATTTAGTCAGTTTCTCATGCAGCGAATTAATGTCTACTTAAATTTGGACAATTAGCTGTTGTCATTTATATTCTGCTTGCTAGATTTAGTAATAATTTACCCCGAGTTACAGCATGTGGGTCAGAATCTGAAATAAATGCTTATTTGCAGTAATCATTTGTTTGACTGGACAACTTAAAGAGTTTAGTGAGAAAGAAAACACTGCCGATGTTGAATTATTTGGAAGTGTGGTCATACTCCGTAATCCATTGCTTATAATTGTCTGCAGGTGAAACTTGTAAAGATGGTCAATGAGGCTACTGCTAACATTCCGAATTGGGACCCAGTAAACAATGTCTGATATGCATTGTTGGATGATATGTCGGCTGATCCTTTCTTGGTTGGTATACATCTTATAGGGAAACAAAAGAGTGGTATAGATAGTAAACATGAACGCCTTTGCAACTCAAGTGTTGGGAGTTTTTGGTTATGTAGCATTGATATTAGCAAATCGACCACAAGAGTGTCTGAATTCTTTTTGTATGCCTGCTTCGGTGTCATCAATGTTGAGGAATTCGTAAATGTTTAGGGCTTGTAAATTACAAAGCTCTTGGCTTTTTTGTAAGTACAATTCGTGATTTGGGGACGATGATGAAAAAACTCACTTTCTTGCTGCATCTAAAGGTCAGCAGGGGCTTCAGCATTTTGGTCATATTTTCCTCTAAACATACTTTAGTTGATTGGGATCTGCATTTTCATTGATTAACACAGTACATTTAGTCATACTAATGTTATTATGGTGATTCCATTGATATCCATCCATTATTTCATGAGCATAGGATTCTGATGCCTGTGTCCTCAAATGAACCTGAAGGATGAAACAACCTGTAAATGAGAAAGATAGCAGAAATTCAGTTCGAGCCTGAACCTTCAAAACATTATTTACATATGCTATAGACAATGGAAAATGATGGCTGGATGCAGAAAAGTTAAACGCAGAGTTGACAACATCTATATGTTTGTTGTACATCGAGTTTAACTCTAAGTTTCATGAGCTTAACTGTAAGTTTTATAAATTTTTATAATTTTTTGACCTCGTTAATCTATAATGTGCAACAGTACTTAGATTAATATTTAATGGTAGTAAGAAATATGTGCAAAAAAATAATCTCGTCAACTCCCTGTTAATGAATTTTTTCACGTTTGTGTATCGGAACTCGTAGACGATTATCCAACAAGACCAGGAAAGCAAGCCATCCCAAAAAGAACCAAGGCAGCTTTGATGAGCAAAATATTACTCACCTTCTGAATCGCAGAACCATATTTCTCTGATTCTTCATCCAGAAACTGCATGATGAATTAATTAGCAGACGTTAGTACGGACTAGGTTGATGGACTCACAAGTAAAGTGCCAAACTAGTGCACGAAGCCTTTGTAACTGTTCAATTTTTTTGAGAGAAATTTTTAATTTGATTCGCAAATTTTGTGGAGTCAGGATATATACCGGTAAGTGAAACTACAAATTTACAGGAGGGAAAAGATTTTTCTTCCTTGTTCACATAGTGAAGTACCACACCTGTCCTGTCACTGTATACAGTCTGTTGTACCAACCATTGAATGCCATTCCAAGTGCTGAAAACAAATGTTTGCGACTTTCACCAGGATTTTGCAATGTATACTCAATGTAATATAACCCTGTCAATTGTTTGTACAAACAGTGAGTTGAAAGGCCAACTCATAAGTACAAGTTTGTACTGTATAAGGAGAAGATGAAGAAATCACCATTAGAAGCTTTACAGTCTATAAGTTTTGCAGCCACACCTGGAGGCCTTTTCCAGCTTCTGTCCAACCCACTAACCTGATTAAGACCAACAAAATTGAAAAAAGAAAGTGCATAGTAAGCAAGCTGGCCATATGAATTTCCTTCTACAACTGCAAAACTCGATAATAAAAAGACCAACCAACGTCTCAGCAAAGGCTTCAACTTTGCCAAAAGATTCCATTCTGGTAAAATCCGGACCGAGTCCCGTGATCACAATGCTCACTGAAACGCGGATCTTTCAATTGTTAAGATCATGAATCAAGTGTTAAATGACATAATCAGGAAACTCAGATTAATACCATTGGAACCAGAAGCTTCTTCAGGGTAGAAAGCAGTCACTGATTTGAATCCACTAGGTTCTCCAGCACCAACTTGCCAATCTGCATAAACAAATTAACTATCCATCTTTTAGGCGAGTCTATATCAACTTTTTGTTTAAGTAAAAAAAAAAAAAACATAATTTGTGATGATAGCAGCTTTTTTGGAAATGCATGGGTGTTGAAAATCTGACGCATGTGGCCCTTAAAGAGCTGCATCCATCATTAACAGACTCTTAAGATCATTTTTTACTCTGATATCAACTTCAGTGCAGAATACGTAGATTCATACGACGTTCTACTTTTCCTCCATGATCTATTCTGATTATGCTCATCAAGAAAAACGAACCATCGGAAGACAGAGAGTAGAGCAACAATAACAAATTTTAGATACCGCATCTTACTCAAAACTTTAACATATTAGGTTAGTAGTTATAACCACTTAAATTTTGCTCTCTCCTTCTATTCACTTCTAATGTAGGACTTGCAATTTGAACAACTACTTTCAAGTCACAGTAGAATAACTTACAAGTACAATAAGTAAGGCTCGGCCGTAGTAATAATTTATCTGCATTTTCCAGTAGGAATTATGGGGAAGTTCAAATCTTGCAAAAAGAGCATACCTTGGGGAATGGATATTTGGAACTTGTTCAAATCATCAGTATACGTACGGAAATTCTCTGCTGCCCCTGAGTATCAAAGAGGCAGCGAGCAGGATAAAAAAAGCCTTAAAATTCACCCCCCATTATTTAAGCGGTTAATTTAATTACTGTAACTGAGACACAAAATTACCATTTTCTGCCAATGCATCAAAACCAATCGCCGGAAGAGTGAAGGCAGCAAGTGCCATGTTGAACAAAGCTTCCCTTCTTTTAGTTCCACTTCCGGTCAGTTCTCCGAAGCAAAAACTACATAAAATGAATTCAATCAAGACAACAATATGCAGAGATAGTAATGTAAGAGAGATAAAGAAAAGTAGACGTACTGAATTTTAACGTTCTGAATAAAATAAATATTAATAATTTTAAAAAAAATTAATAATTTTTATAATAAAAAAATATCTTTTAATTTTTATTTTAAAAATTATTAATTTTATTTTAAAATTTTTAATCTTAATTTTATACGAAATATTAATTAAAATACTAAAATGTAGTACGCTAGCATTTTCTCGACAAAGAATATAAGTGAAGGGAATGTTCAATTGGAGTTACGAGGATTCTTTTTCCTGTCTTTGTTCTTCTTCTTCTTCTTCTTCTGCTTCAGATAACTGTTTGCAACAGAGAACAACATGGTGCTTTCTGCAACTACTCTTGAGGCCTAAAGAAGGTAAAGCAACAAGAGAGTTGGGCGGACGCCGGGAGTGGGACGACAAAAGCAAATGATGCAAAGAAGAAATGGCTGCCATGCCTTCTTGATTGATTGATAGGCTTTTGGATATCATATTCCGCAGAGCATGTTGTTTGTTGGGTCGGGCCCATCGTGATGTGGGTTGCTTGTCAGCTCCTCCAATCTGGCCTACCTTATACAAAAATCAATTGAAATTACTTACCAAAAAAAAAAAAATCAATTGAAATTCTTTAATTTTTTTGTTTTTTTTTCTTTTGAACAAAATAAAAAAGTAGGAATGATATCTCATATATCAATTAAAGAGGATTGCATGAATTCATCGTCAGTAAGTCGGCTAAACCATCTACACTAAAGTCATGAAAGAGCAAACTTCATAATTCAACAAATGGTATTAAACCATTCGAAATCCGATAAGATTCGCATATATTTAATTCCACCACTTAACTTTAGTAAGGCATGAACCCTGGATCCAAGTCCTTTAGTGGGTGTCTTTATTTGTCAATGTGAATTCCCCATACTTTGCAAATTGACCACGAAGGCATCTGAATTATTCTACAAAAGTTGAAAGAGTTTCGAATCATGCAAATGGTAAATTTTACGCGTCCCAAATGCACATTCATATGTACATGACTATTAATTGTACATTTGTATTTTTCAATTGCCTTTGAAACGGTAAACTCAATTGCATCCACGCAACAAATTTTAAATTGGAACAATGTTGAATTTCAATTATCGGTCGTAGACACCCGTGAATTGCAAATTCCATCTTGTCCGCATGTTCTACGGTTTTGGTAAATATGTAAACTAGTGCTGAAAGAGGCCTCTTAATCCTTTGTGGTCATTTTTACTACTAATGGTACATTAAATGGTTTGAGATTAGCGAATTAATTGCTTAGCCTCATGTTCATTGTCCCATTCATGCAAAAATGCAAGCCCAGGAGGACTTGCAAAACCTTTCAACAGTCCCTCGTGATGTAGATGCAGAGGAACGTTAGAATTTTGAAACGGGAGTGTTGAGCTTATGCTTTCCTTCAGCAAATCTTTTGCCAAAACAACTAGCAAGTGCAGAAACCAGCTCTAGCAGTCGATGGTCCTAAGATAGTTTTGCAAGGCACACAATTTGACGCCCATCCGGAGGCACATTAGGCCCATACAAAAATAATGCTAGCGGCAATCTCAAAACAGGACACTGGGTGTCAAATTTGGGAAAACAAAAAAAGAAAAAACAATAAAATATTGCAGCCACGTCACTAAGTATACATTCTCACTAAGTATACATTCTCGGTGCATTCCTTCTGTATTAATGAAGTTAAAATCAGACCGAACCGACCGGTTCAACCGGTGATCGGTCTTAAGTTTGGTTCAGTTTTGGCCTAAAAATGAGATGCAGACCAGACAAAAAAAAAACCGGTCAAAAATTGAAAAAACCGATAAAATATCGAACCGATTGAACCGGTTCAATTTAAACCAAAAAATTTTAAATTATAATTTAACTCAAAATTTTATCTAAATTATAATTAAAACTCTAATTTTAACTAAATATTTCAATTTAATCCTCAATTGATTAAAATTTTCAATTTAATCTTTAAAACTAAAAAAATTAATATTTAACTATTATTTATAAATATTAATTTTTTAATTAATTTTTATAAATTATATTTTATTAAATATACTAATTATAATATCGTTAATGTATGTAAATATTAATATAATTCTTAAAATACACTTTATTTTAATTATTTATTATCATTCTTATATAATATAACATTTTATATAATTATATAAGTTATATAAAAATTTAATTTTTATATATTTAATATTAAATATCAATTTTACCAGTTCAACCACGATTATACCGGTCGAACCAGTTGAATCTTAAACCACTAATCATTCTCGTTCACTAATCGGTTCGATTCTTAAAACTTTGCTCTGTATACATCGTTGAGTCCTGGTTAAAAATAACATCATTCAACGCAGTACGTGGGTATTCCACAGTTTATTTCCTTCAAGTCAAGGTGCAACCCCAACTTACAACGCAAACATAGATAATGACAAGTCTTGTCTTCATAACCTTTTAGGTTACCAAGCACAATATACTAACTACGAATCTTTTCTTCACATAGACACTATCACCAAATACATCAAACTTCCACTCACCCGCGTTTGCTAACTCTGTAATGTCATCAGCGACCTGCCGTCCAACTTCTGATGCCAAAGTCATACCTAAGCATCCAAGACCAGTAACTCTGAAGCACGGAACTGGTCAGGTAGCCTATAAGTTACCGACTGCCAACCAATGATGGCACCAGCAGTTGTGCAAGCTAGAGCAAGATGAAAAGTCCAATAGAATGGTGAGCACACTGTGTCTTTATTCTGCCAACACCTCCAAGCATTAAAGCCAAAATCTAACAGTTGCTCGCATTAACATTGCCCATCTCCAACCCAAGTAACCAGATTTGACATTTACTTCTTTAGAACTGCTTAGAGATGTTTCGATATCTGTCTTCCGCTGGAAGGGGAGCTCGGTGAAACCTGTACCAAAGATGGCAGGGTATCAACTAGAGTGCAAATTTTCATTTCAAGACAAAGGACATCACATACATAGCAATACAGAATCATAATATACAAAAATGCCCCATTGCCCGGTAATAATGACAACAGATTCTTTTTCCAGCATGTCATTGGCTTCATTGGCTTATTACAAAAAGCCAAAGGCTTCTTTTAATTGAGTGGTAGCCTAGAATCCCAACCTGCAGCAGAACATAAGCAGCAGGGACACAAGAACAGTGTTCAACTACCCAAGGCAAACGTGCAGGATTATCCAAATTGCATGCAAAACTTTAAGTGCAATCCAGTAAAAGCTCCTCATAATCATTTTTAATCAGATTATATGACACAAGGGCCTCAATGCTAACCTCTCTCTGACCAACAAATTCACCATATTCGCAAATTTCACCATGTTATTCCTTGCCATTGTATCAAACCCAGTAACCAAAACACAAAGGGAAGTAAAAGGGGAAGTAAAAGGGGCTGTTATAAACTACAAGTTCTATGCATTGTCTCCTTATGTACACTATTTTCTCAACTGCAAGGCAGGTAAAAAAAAAAAAAAACGAAGGTAGACCCACTAAATTGTCTTGCCAAAATTAAAATGCTTTAGTTTTGCAATACAAAGTGCAGCCTCAACCTAGTTACACGATCACAAGAGATTTCCTTGGATGCTTATAATGGCCCGAGGTTTTGGAGACCAACAAGATGGGATATATAATTCACCAACAAGACAGGATATATAATTCCACTCACAACTGTACGTGCATGAAAGCTATCAAAAGATGACCATACTAAGGCCATGATTAGCACAAAGATGTAAGACAGTAAAGGTGCTGACTGACAGGCTTGTACTTTCAAAAATGTTAATTGTAGAGAAACACAAAATGCTAGAAGAGAAACAATTGGTGTTGAAACAAAACCCAAAGAACATCCAAAAGAGCAATCACACAATGTGAGTAAGAGCTTCTCAGGGCTACTTAATAGCCTAAACGATGGTCTAACATTCTAGGCTCAAGAAGTTAAAAAAAAAAAAAGAACAGAGATTGCCCTTTTGCCTTCTAGTGGTGCAAAATTATAAGCCAAGAAAAAACCCATATATAAGATCTGAACATTAAATTTAAATGGGAATATTATGAAATTAATAAAGATTCAACCATAAAAAGACACTCATTTTCCATCATAAGCCACAATAGCATTGTGAAATAATATACAAAAAGTTAAAAGGTATATGAAAACTCACATGCTTAGTACGAAGCAGTCGCAAGGAGCCAAGGCCAACTATGCTCCAACAAACACTTAAATTTAAATTCTGACAATGCAGCAAAGTCGGTGTTTCTATTTGGTAGCAAAAGGACGTAGCACCATTCACTGACCATTTCCAGGACCTTAAGGAGAGCAAGATAACAGAAATACCTCACAAGGGAAGTTATAAACATCAACTAAGAATGGGTACAAGATTATCTTACCATTTTTGCCTTCACACTGACCTCACACAATATAACGACCACCCCAGATGGACTGTCCAGGATATTGCTCAGGCAATGCAGTGACATGCTGATTTCCGTTCATGAACTGCTGTTGCTGCATGTGATGTTCTTGTTGCACCCTTAGATGCTCGAGATCCTGGAAGTTCTGCCAGCCATTTTGTTTTTCTACAGGGAACTGCACTGGGGGAACCTGTTTACCAGGAAAAGGAAAACTGACTGTCCCAGTAAAGCTGTTGTTGCTATTTACAGACTGCGGTGCTATATGAGAAGCAAAATTAGTGGAACTACTAAACAGAGAGCCTTTCATTGACGATGGCAATTGATACCCATCTAACCAGCTATAATCATCTAATGGATTGTCACTCAACAAATCTGAACCAGAGACTGCTTCACTCGCTTGTTTGGGAGGAACAGGACTAAAACCCGGAGGAGGCCCAAGATGCCTCACCGGCCGGCTAACCGGACTTTTTCTAATGGCTGAATGTAGGCCTGCTGATGTCTTAACAGCCAAGCTTTCAGTATTAGCTCCAGAAGATCCAACATCAAACTGGTATGGAATTGCAGTTTCAGACACTTTTGGTTGATCATAGAAGATACTGCTGGTAGTGACATCTAGACTTTGTTGGATTGGAACTTGATGCATGGCATGAGGAAATATGCCTAAATCTTTTTGGATCTCATGATCTGTCACATGACCGTCCTCCATAAACCTAACCCCTTTCAAGTTATTGGCTAGGGAAGCAGCATCTTCTGCTAACCACTTGGAAGCATATGGTTGCATTTCTGGCAGATACTGGGGGAGAATGGTACCAACAGATGCAGAAACTTGCGGAATAGGATCTGCAATAGCATGCTGCCCGAAATTACCCAGGGCTGCAGAGACTGAACTGCCATACAATTGCAGATCACCTGTAGAAGCACTTTGACTGGATCTCAAGCCTTCATAAGCAGCCCATTTTGGATTGAACGCATCAGGTTGCTTCTCGTTGGTAGTTGGCTTGAGAAGAATTACTTCGTCCTCCTCTTCTCCTTCCATCGACAGCTGTGGACTGGGGTGCAAAGCTCCCCCATTCATTCTTTTCTCTGGATGAATATCTTCCACTACACCATTTGATTTTGGAAGGCCGGAATCAAGTGTCGAAAAATTGCCACCTGAAATTTCATGTTCAGCACCTATCACAAATTTCTTCATCTTTGAATTGAAACAAACATTTTTCTGATCAACTGTGACCATATTCACAAGAGCCTTTCCTGCTGCTAGAATCCTCTTAACACGAGCTACTTTTTCTTTACCGCTATCGCCACCATATGAGTGCTTCCTTGAGAAGTCTAAAATGGTTTGCGCAGGGAGAAGTGGTGAAAATCCTCTCAGCTCAAAATCCTCCCACAGAGCAAGTCGATTATCAGTTTCCCCTTCTTCATAACGGTTCATGTTATAAAAGCACGTCTCATCCTCATTATCATCGAGCAACATGGAGCAGGATGACAATATCTTGTTCAAGAAGGAAATGCAGAGATTCCAGAATTTTGATCTAGCAGATGCTTGTTTCTCATCAGCGTCACTTCCTGATGCAATATCAGGGCAACAGGCCAACCATTCTACAAAAACAAGAATGCCAGGCAGAAGATAACTTGAGGAGGGGTCATGAAGCTGTACACAACTGTGTAATATGTGTCCCATAAACTCGAAAATTGCAGTGAACGCATTCTGAAGCAGAACAGCACGCTGCACAATGTCTGCATATGTCTGACCTTCAGCTTCTCTTTTCACGTTGTGTGCGGAGAATATTAGGATAGATATAAGCCGAATGATAAAAAGTCTGTTTTCGGAAGATTCTGGACCAAAATTCAGCATGTCTTCTGGTCCTGAAGAAAGGAGTTCACAGAATCCACTACTAGCCAATGTAAGAACTTCTGCAAAGGTTTCCAGGCTGAACAAGCAACAGAAACTAAATTAAACCAAAAACTTACATCCAACCAACAGAGTAAATTTTCAAGAGAAAGTACCTTGTGCGAGTGAAAAGAATGCCATTTAGGCGGACAAAGCGGATGCAAAATGATTTATGCAACCCAAGGGCATTAGATGTACTTTCCTTGACAACAGTAGCTTCCAAGCTCTTGTCTTTAGATATAGATGTTGCTTCTCCTTTTCCCTTTCCTTTAGCAGCCAGGGTCTCCATGGGCTCCTTAAGCAGCTGAGAGTAACTCTGTCGGTTCTGCCCAAACCAGAAAAAAAAAGTGAAGAAAAGGAAAGGCATTATAGGAATCATACTTTCTCCGACAGAAGAGGACATTAAGTGAAATAACTTAATGCTGCAGCCTAGGACTCAACAATCAAGTTCTATGTGTATTCACATTGGTCATATTCACTATATTCATTCAACCATACTGCATGAAACATATAGAATAATTATTTAAGCACGTTTTTCAAGAAAACTTCACTGCTTCCATGTCATTCCCATAGCCTGAACAGATTCATCAGCGAGGAATGAATTTCTAAAGTCAGTTATTTCAACAGCACTCAAAGTTTAACTGGCCCACATCATTAATATATTTCAATTTGATAGCCAAGCCAGTACTCGAGTGTGAAACTTGATAGATGCGCATAAATAAAATTATCTGCATAGGTAGATAGCCACGCCCTAGAGATAATGCAAAAATTTTCATCTCCTCGGGAAAGCACATTAGATATGCAGGCAAAGCCAGGCAGTAGATGCAGCAAGTTAAGAAGAAAGGGCACAAAAAAGTACCTTCTCAAAAGCAACAATCAAGTTATCTCTCGCAGTTGTAAAAGGATTATCTACTGCAAGACTTCTAAAATACCGATAGACAGCAAGCAATTCGTCCCCTGAATAGGCAGCCAAAATAGCAAGCTGAAAAAAGCAGAAAGTCATGAAACTGTGGGAAACAGAATTGTCATTGGAAAAAAAAAAAAAGGAAGAACAAAGCCACACAAGTAATGAAATATTTTTTCTGCAAAACTATTCATACCGACTCACACTGCCACAGCAATCTATGAAACATGGAACCTACCACATTGATCTATGAAATTAAGGACCAACCTGATGATGGGGGTTTCCACTTGAAGGCCAAAGAGATGCAGCTTGCAGGTAATAACTTGAAGCGGCTGCATACTCACGTGTTTTGGAGTCACCCTCCCCATAGAGTCCTTTATACCTTGCCAGGTCACCCAAATATATCAAACAGCGATGACATGAGACCAAGCCTCTCTTTATGTCAGCTGATTTCTTCCCGTCTTTCTCCATTACAACTCGGTTATCTGAATCCTCAGAAAAGTAGCCCAAAGGAAGCCCATATTTTGCTCTAATTTTCAGGATGAGATCGTGATAGAATCCTGTAGCTTCTGAAAGAAATGTTTTGAACTGAAGCCTTATTTTAGTGACTCGATCAGGTCGTTGAGGAACTTTGGAACCCTGAGGTGCATTTGGACCAGTAGAAGCTAAGGCAGCACTAAAATGAGCTCTTAGTTCCTCAATACGCCTGTAATGCAACTGCCACAGAGCATATTCAATATTGTGCTGCTCGGAAAAACCATGGTCCTCAAGAATTATAGCTTCATAATTCTCACGCATTTGTTGCCAGGCATTGGGATCTGATGGGATTCGTGCCCGATTCGATCTTCGACGCTTATTCTCCAGCTCAACATTCTGCATAAATTAGAGAAGATAAGAACTGGTTGACACCCACAAATTACAAAATAAAATACCTTCCATGCCTCTCTGCCAGCACACACACACCCATAAACACCATAATGGAGAAAGATTACTTAAGCAATGAAAACAATATTGAAGGGGAAAAAAAGAACCGCTAAAAGGGTAAATAAGACACCTTTTCATAAAGACGTTGTGCACGCTCCCGAGATGAAGGAGCAGACATTTTATCCGTCTGCACGATCATCATCCATCAAAACTATCTGACCAATTCACACTGCATTCGATCTACAGACAATCCAGAACCATCACAAAACCAACAGCTTAGAATAAACCAAGAGATTAATTCAATTCAGAGCTTACATAGAAAAAAGAAAAACAAAGCAAATAAAACATAAACATAACAACCAAACAAATATATATACAAGGAAGACTATTGATCAAGTGCATTGTGCACTATTAGAATAAACCCTAGAAATTTCCAAACACAAAGTTCGCATAAATCCAAATCCGCGATAACACGTCTAAGTTTAAGTTTCGAAAATTTAGTTTCTATTCCCCGTGAATTCGCATAAACGCTCCTAATTGCTTGCCAAGAAATTAAAGGAAATTACTCCAAGAATAACCGTGATTTTTTAATCTCCAGCAAGTCAATTTCCATCGTTAGTTACAAAATCTCCAATCAAAATTTAAAAAAAAAAAAAAAATCGGAACGAATGCCGGCGAGGACAGAAACATAAAACGCATGTCGTTTCAGTAGTAGATTGCGCTCATTATTCCTATGCAAAAGCTGGAAACGAACGGACAGCAATTTATATAATTTTTAAAGAAAAAAAAAGAGGGGAAAAAAATCAAAAAAAAGGGGAAAAATAAGACAGAGATTGATAAAGAAACAATATAAACCGGAAATTATTCTAATAAGCCGATCTGATCACCGTCGTTTCATCAATTATATTAAGAAAAAAAAACAAAATAAATAAATAAATAATAAACGGAGTAAAGAAAACTAACAAAAGAATAGAAAAATACCTGATACAATCAGATCTAGAGAGAGAGAGAGAGAGAGAGAGAGAGCGCTTGCTTTCTTCGATGATCAACGAAGCAGAGAGAGAGAGAGAGAGAGAGAGAGAGAGAGAGAGATGAAAAGAGGGAAGGGAGAAAGGGAAGACTTTGTGGAAGAGGCGATTGAATTTCAATGTGTTTTCTAATTTCTTTCTCCTTGTGTGCTGCTGTCATCTATGAAACGGCACCGCTTCGATGGCACCCCTTATCTCTAAAGGTTTTTTTTTTTTAATGTCATTTTTTATTTTTTATTTTTTTCTGTTCTTTGACCTCATTTTGATTTGTCCCATTGAGTTACGGTGGGGTCCGCATTGCAACGATTAGAGCTCACCTTTTGGAAGTTCGAAACCATCACAGCCGTCAAATCTTATCTGCCATTCTACTTTGACTGTCGTTGATTCCGGACAAAATTGGATCAATTTCGGTGAAACCTCCAGCTATGCTCGTCGTTCTTTCTTGCGCCTTCATTTTTTTTTTTGTGTTCGCTTTTGTCACTTACGCCAAAATTTCCGCGACTGAAATCAAATTCAATTTTGGACTCGGGTACATGGTCAAAATATCGGATCAGGAAATTCATCCGAAAAATCTCTATTTTCAATTTTTTAAAAATTAAATTTTAAATATAAGTAATATTATTATAAATATATTTAGTGTTACCTACATCATTAAAGAGAGATGCTCCTTCCTTTTAGAACATTTTACCGCCACTGCCCTTTTCAGTTATGGGGTTTATTGTAAACGCAAAAATTTCATACACAAACAATATACACAAACTCCAAATACAATCTGACGTGGCAGCCTATTAAAATTAAAATATCCAAAAAACACAAAGAGAAGAAATGTGAAAGTAAGAAACGGAAGGAAGCGTAAAGTATAGACGGCGTCAGAGAGCAGCGTAATAGAATATAAGGACGTCAAAGGAGGCTTGGCTTTGGCCCTACATAGATATGGCGGGATGGAGTGGAACAGAGATTGAAGAATTGTGAGGTGAGCAATTGTAATGTCGGAAAAACAAGTGATTGCGAGGCAGTGGAGAAGCCAACAATACTCTGGGATCAAGATGTAAATTGCTCAATGTAGTTTGGAAATCCAAATTGTCGACGACGGAAGTGCCCATGTACAGTGTCCGCATTGTGGGGGGTTGATTGGCGAAATTGGATTGTGGATCTTGGCGACAGAAAAAGGTTAGAGAAGGATAGAGGTCTTAAGACGAGAAAAGTGGGTAAATATTTAAAACCACACCAGAATTCATGTTTTGTCTTTGCCAATAATGCATGAGTAGAAGTAGCCTATAAGGTTAGTAAAGTTTTGATTTTGCATTTGTCTCTTTATGGTAGCAATGTCTTATTGTAGATAAATGATGGGCCTTATAATCAAATTGACTAAGTTAAAGTTTGTGAGGTGTTGGTGCACGTTAACTTTATGAAAGAATGATTGTGAAAACTGCAAAAGTTTGTGTTTTGTTTGTAATTAATTGTCAAGTTATTTAACTGAACAAAATTATAGTTACAAGTTACTGAAAATGGAGAGAAATTGGGGGAAAAAAATGGGGATCCTGAAGGAAAATGGTGTGTAAACATTAGCAAGGAGGGTTTGAGTTCCTTGTCACTAATGATTACATTGAATGTTTCTATGCAGGCACTAAGCATCGAATCTATATAATGGCTGAAGTTTGTGAAGGAGAAAGAAACAGTGAGTAAATGGCAACAATGGGTGATGAAGATGGGTGCGACCTCGAGATGAAAAACACTAACAACAATATCCAACAGGCAGGTGTAGAAGCCCCCCAAGTTGGAATGAGTTTCAAGAACCTAAAGGATCTGTATGATTTCTATAAAGAATATGGAAAATGTCAGGGGTTTGGAATTGCAAAAAAAGGAGGAAGAACAGATGTGACTGGTGAGTATAGATGGATGACAATTACTTGTAGTAGAGCTGGCCAACACAGGTCAAAAGGAAGTAATATATTGGCGAAACGGGCAAGTGTGAAGTCAGGATGTGGAGCTCGGGTTTGTTGTGCTATAATTGAAGGTCAATGGGTTATTACTAAAGCGCTGTTGGACCACAATCACGAGATCAGTCCTGAAATTGCTCGTTTTATAAGGCAACACCGGACCGTGGATGCTCATTCAAGAAGACTATTGGAGTCAAATGACTTGGCCGGACTTCGACCAACTGAGAGTGTTAAAGCTATTGTATTCCAAGCTGGAGGCCACGAACGGTTGCCGTGTCTAAGTGTTGACCTGACAAATCATGTTAAAAAGGTTCGTCGCTTTAGACTTGAAGGTGGGGACGCTGAAGCAGTGCACAAAATGTTTGCGAATTTACAAACAGAAAGCAGTGACTTTGTTTATGTAATAAAGCCAGATAAGGAAGGGAGATTGAAACATGTATTTTGGGCAGATAGTAAATGTAGGGCCGCTTACAAAGAGTTTAGTGATGTGATAACTTTTGATACCACTTACCTTGTCAACAAATATGATATGTCTTTTTGTGCTTTTGTTGGAGTCAATCATCATAGGCATTCCATCTTATTGGGTTGTGCTTTGTTAAACAATGAGAAGATAAAGACGTACAAGTGGCTTTATTGAACTCAATGACATAGAGTGGACAAAACAATAATGAGAGTTTTGTATATGCAACAACTAAACAATACATACTTCCTTGAAAAATGATCCATGAGAAAGTCAAAGTATCCTTCCCAAAACCTGCAATATAAATCAAATACAAAATCAAATTTCTTTCTTATAAAACAAAAAGGGTTTGGTTTTAGAGTCCAGTTGGTTTTGTCCTGATTTTTGTCCCGATATGTTTGAAAAGAGTAACCAACTGTTAAACTGTTGTAACTCTATTGATAGAAAAAGTAACAAAAGATTGAAATATAAACTATCACTATATTTCTTGTTACTCTTTTTTATCATGACAGTTGAAAAAATTTGACAGTTGGTTACTCTTTTCAAATAAAGACATTCAATTATCACTATATTTCTTATTACTCTTTTTTATCATGACATTTGCAAAAAGTTGACAGTTGGGTACTCTTCTCAAACATCTCGGAACAAAAATCAGGACATCCCAATCGAGCTCCCAAACTTTTTCGAAACAAATATCCTAATTGGTGGGGACAAAGGTACAACTGCGCTATGTCAAACTGTACAAAAAATGAGCTTATAAAAATAAAGGTCCAAACAAATTATTGAGTGTGTAGGTTACTTTTAGAAGATCAAAACCTGATAATCGAAAGTAATCAGCTACATTTAACAACATGTATCAAGCACTATCTAGTTTGGAGGCCACTAATTTCAATTGTCAGTCACTAGTTTGTGATCAATTGTCAACTAAATCAAACAGGCTCATAGCTAATACTGCAAAACATTCTCTAAAAGATAAAGTTTGAATCATGTTACCCTCACAAGAAGCAAAAATGACAAAAAACACACAAACAGTAGAACCAAAGGCATAAAAGTTCTCTATGGTTGTCGTTTTTCTTCCACATAGGGGGTCTTAAAAGAGGAAATTATGTATGGTTAATAGATAAATTAAACAAATAAAAATCAATGCACAAAAGGTGTAAGATATTCTCACATTCGTCTTTCGACGAACTTAGCATGAATTCCTCATCCAATTCACTAACCATGATGTCGTACAACAATAGGAAATAATGAGCAAAGAATACTGATCTATTCTATCATTAACATTGCACTGCAATAAGATGTATAAGCAGCGGATGCTTTAAAAGTATGGTCACTTCTTTCATGTTCAAAGTATGTAAAATGCAATTAGGCAACCATTAATCAGTTCTTAGCTAACATTGACTCAATTTTTGTTTGGTAGAGAATACTTGTCATGTAATTTGACCCGCCATGTTATTCACGCCATTTACAAAGGTCAAAGACTATACAAAGGTTAAAAACCATACAAAAACCATGTAATTTAACCCATACAAAGGTTAAAACCATACAAAGGTCAAAGACTATACAAAGGTTGCCCCTTCTAACATTTATATCAAAGACTATACAAAGGTCAAATTCATCGGTGCAGGTTAGTAACTTCACTCTCAAACAAGAATACTTGTGGTACCAATGTTTCCTTCATTCTTCCCTATTCCAACATACTTTCAAACTCATATTTGTAACCTTACACAAATATATTCTTTTTTTTTTTGTTTAAATTACACAAATATATTCAAACACTTGCTTTCATACTTTAACCTCGAACTACATCCTAGTTGGCTTCCAAAATCTCTATTTTATAATAATATAACAGTTACTACATATTTTAAACGCTAATTATTGATAATTTTAAGCATATACGCCATAAACCACATCATATTTACCTCCAATCAGCCTCCCAAACACTTCCTTTTTGCTAGACTGCTGAGTTGATGAACACAAACAGATTTATCAAGTTTTGATGCCTTCCCCCAAGCTCCTCCAATCCGAGCACTTCTCTAATTGCTGTCTGCGAATGCCTTCCGGTTGAAACCGCCACTGCCCACAATAGCCTTCGTCGTAGGTATACCTCCACGCTACGCTTTTTTCTGTCTTCTCTAGAACGCCACTTTCTTATTCTCTTTGTCCTTGCACTAATCATGCTTTCTTTTTTGTTTCACGTTTGGATTTCCCAACTATGTTTCTCGACTTCGTGGTGGCATCTCACCTTTCCGATTTGCTTATAATTTTGCAATTTCCACAAATCTAGATATATCTGATGTTGAAAGCCTCTCTCAACTGCAAATGCTTGTCTGTCCTTCATAATTTAAAGGATGGGTCTTCCAACAGACGCCTCACATCCCCAATTGCGAATTTTAATTTGAACCATCAAAACCTCAATTAGAATCGCCTGCCGCGAACGTTTGTTTCTTTCCTTTGTCGTTAAAACGACGTACTTACAAACGTTAAAGCAACACGCTGTTACCATTTTTATTACACGCCGTTATCCTTTTTATTTTTACCATTATATTACTTGGGCCCCACCGACTATAGTATGAAAGACTAGTATAAAGATTTTGTTTGTGTCTAATCCCTTGCTCTATTGTAAATTGCACGAGATTAATTACTTTTGTACTTAGTGTTTAATAATAGGAAAAAAGTAAGTGTACACAGATAACATAAGAAGTAGAAAAAAAATAATATGACAAGTAATTTGATTTTTGTAACAAGCAATTTAAGTTTTACAACAAAATATAAAAGTTTTTTTTATTTATTTTTTTTACTACAAAAATTAAGAAACTTGTTGCCAAAATAAAAACGCTCGTTCCATTATATTGTTCTCACGTGTCTTATTTTCTCGTCCACCTAATTGAATTCTAATAGGAAAAAAGGTCAATTGACGTTACGTATCAAGAAAGAAAGATCAAATCCTTTATTTCACTGATTATTGCACACATTAAACTTGGAAATTTAATTCATGCCCTTTGCTCACATTAGGTCAAATTTATGATGCTCGATGAAGTCTCAAAGAAACACTTCAAAAAGGCATGCATGCCCATTGTCTGTACACTCTTATGGCTCTTAAACAAGGATGTTTGTTAAACAAATTCATATGCTGCATCACGAAAGAATGGCAAAGCAGTTAGTTACATTGCATGCATTTTCAGGAAACCGAGGTCCATATACTTCAAATTTACAACAGAAGCCATGCATGATACGGATGTCTTCAACAACTATCACATGAGAACTTCCAACACTTTGAGTAAACCAAATGAAACCGGGGAGGAGTGCTTTTCCGTAAAGTACGATAATCTTCCCCCGGGTGGCTTCAGGAACCTGGAACGGCTCCTGGCTACCTCTCTGAAATTTAAACAATTTCAGGTTTTCTGGAAATTCCAACTTCTCCATTTCACGTTGCTTAGCCAACCAAAATTGATCAAGGGTAGCCCGGACTGTAACTTCACAAGGTGCAGGCGATATGGTATGAGTATGTTCTTCAGTCCTACCATAGTACCATACATTAGAAGAACAGAAGTACACAAGTTAGGAATAGCCAAACAACATCAACAACATGAAAGACTTAGTCCCAAACAATGTTACAAAGCATACAGCCCACAAACTCGGCAAGAAAGGAGGATATACTAGGTAGTTACTTCCTCTTATAGTTCTTCTCATTTAACTAACACGTAGTGAAAGGAAAATGCAATGAAACACATACCTGTAATACACATGGTCTTATAAATGTGAGCAATGTGAGCGTCTCCTTTTGCAGGCATACGCGGCCTCTCCAAGCATTCAAGAAATGCCATGTCAGCCTCCAACAGCTTGGCTTGATCATGAGTGTCATAAGCAATGTCATGGCAGTAGCAGCAATAATCCAACCAATCAATCGGCCTCTTGTCCCAAAGAAGAGAACCCCTATCTTTACCACTTGACCAGTTTGGCCCACAATAATACCCATACCGAGGAAACAACTGAGAAAGAAAGGCTCTTGCACCTGTATGCCATGGAACCTTGGACATATATGGTCTAAATCGCAAAGGGCTACCTCCACCACCACCACCACCACCACTCTTCTCAACCCTGTGAGGGGTACGCCTTTTCAATTCCTTGTTAATGGTGGTTGGCATTGAAATTCTTTCCTTTGCACTGAGAGCCCAAGGAACAAGTGAAAGGAGAGACCATCCCCACAGGTTGATGCCCCAAAAACCATTTTGCTTTGACTGTTCTACAACAAGAAGTTTAGCCACAGAAGAATCAACATTGGTGATGGGTTCAAAGTTTGTTCTCCTATTCTTTTCTGAATTCACACTAAGCCTCGGGATATTAACTGGAAATCTGAAGTTCATTGCTGAAAGACACAAGGCATCACCATGACACCCAACATACCACCTAAAAAAGAAAAGACCTTGCTTAGGAAACCTGTTACAGTGTTACCCATAATAAGCAGCATCATAACATGTAGAAGGCAATTGATAATTACACTCCCAAAAAGCCTCATACACGCACGTTGCAACACAAAAGTCGGGTCCACCAAAGCATTTTCTTGCATGTATGATGCTTTTTTGGAGTGTAAATAACATTTGCCTAGTAGAAACATATTACAGGGCAAAATCTCCAACACAATTTTTATGACCAGAAAAAAAAATTTCAGAAAATTTCTACAATGATCAGAAAACACCTAGAAATGTCCCTTTTCCACTTCACCAAAATCTCGAAATCAAGCAATAATTGGAACATGAAAATTTCGCTTTCAACCTCTCTTTTCAGTTTTCCTGTTCCTTCTAACGGCAGTGCCAAGTGCTGTCGGAGTTGTTTCAATTTTCTCGAAGTTTCTCAGCAACCAAACAGAAGACCAAAAGCAAAAAAAAAAGGAAAACCCAAAAGACAGCTTTGCAAGAATGAAAAGTTAGAACTGAAATCTGGCAACTTACTTGTTTTGATCAATCGGACTTGTCTGCGTGTGAGAGAGAAAGAGAGCGCACGCGAGAGATTTCTACGGAAAAACACGACGACGGTCTGCGAGAAGGTTAGGTCCCGTGTGAGCTTCTTTCTTCTCCGACTACGTGGATGTAAAATTGCGGCCCCAACCGACTTGGATAACGGGATACGGGCATGAGTTAATAGCTGACGACGTGTCATCCTTTTATTGGACTGATTGAATGAAAATGGATGTTATACGGAATAAAGCATATGCTACAAAAAGTTTTCGAGAGATATCACTCTAACGTAAGGTAATGAGTTATAAATTTTTTATAATTATATATATATTTATTGTATAATAAATTAAATAATAATTTTTTATAATATTTATAATTAATACAATTATATAATAAATTTATGTACTTGTTATCACAAAATTTTTTTTTTTTGATAAAGTCACTTAGATATATAATGGAGCGCATTTTATATACTTGTCAATATAGGTGTCAATATAAGTGTCAAAACGGGTTATCGGGTTGGGTTCGGGTTGGGTCATTTCGGGTTCAGGTCACTTCGGGTCGGGTTACTTACAGGTCAAGTTATTTTAGGTCATTTTGGGTTAAGTCACTTCGGGTTTGGGTCGGGTTCGAGTCAACTCACGGGTTGGCCACGTCATCAAAAATAATGACGCGACATTTTTTATTAAAAATTTAAAAATTTCAAAAATTTTACTAAAAATTCTTTAAAATCAAAGAAAATCATATGATTGAAAAATAATTGAAAATTTTTCTTTTAAAATATTTTTAAAAATTAAAATAAAATTTAAAATTGTATAAAAAATCTCAAAATATTCTAAAAAAATTTATAATTAAGATTTATATTGAAAATAGTATAATCTATACTTTTTATAATATAAAATATGCTAAATTTTTTCATTTTATTTTTTTGTTCCCTTAAGAAAAAAAAAAGTTCGGGTCAAACGGGTCGGGTTAAGGTTATAATGGAGCGCATTTTATATACTTGTCAATATAGGTGTCAATATAGGTGTCAAAACGGGTTATCGGGTTGGGTTCGGGTTGGGTCACTTCGGGTTCAGGTCACTTCGAGTCGGGTTACTTACAGGTCAAGTTATTTTAGGTCATTTTGGGTTAGGTCACTTCGGGTTTGGGTCGGGTTCGAGTCAACTCACGGGTTGGCCACGTCATCAAAAATAATGACGCGACATTTTTTATTAAAAATTTAAAAATTTCAAAAATTTTACTAAAAATTCTTTAAAATCAAAGAAAATCATATGATTGAAAAATAATTGAAAATTTTTCTTTTAAAATATTTTTAAAAATTAAAATAAAATTTAAAATTGTATAAAAAATCTCAAAATATTCTAAAAAAATTTATAATTAAGATTTATATTGAAAATAGTATAATCTATACTTTTTATAATATAAAATATGCTAAATTTTTTCATTTTATTTTTTTGTTCCCTTAAGAAAAAAAAAGTTCGGGTCAAACGGGTCGGGTTAAGGTTGGGTCGGGTTTGACCCAAAGATTTTCGGGTCATTCGGGTTCGGGTCATTTCGGGTTAGGTCATCTTTCGGGTCGGGTTCGGGTCGTATTTTTTCGGACGGGTTCGGGTCAACCCATCGGGTCGAGTCAGATTTTGACACCTCTACTTGTCAACCAAAAAAGAAAATGGATTCCATATAGTATTTTTTCACTAATTGTTGCACTTGTTGCGTGGAGATGTAGTGGTTTAAGTTTAAAATTTTTTGATATAAAAGTCAATTTTATTTAAATTTTTTTTAGTTTATTAATTTTTATTTATGAAATTTTTTGTTTTAAATCTGTTCGTAATTTTATTTGTCATTCTAATTATATCTTACTATCATATGTTTTGTTAAGTTAATTAATGTGATAATTAATGAGATGTCATGTCAGACAATTGCTTCCTGTTCACATCTTATATTATTAAATAGTGATACATGATATTTTTAATTTTAATTAAAATAAATCTTAATTAATTTTAAAAAATTATATAAAAATTAAAAAAAGAATCATTTTTTTCTCTCTCTCTCTCTCCATATTAATAAAATTAAAATAACATCATTTTATTTTATTAATTTTTTATTTCAATTAAATTTATTTATCATACAGTATAAAATTATAAATATATTATATAAAAAATTTAAGAGTAATGTTAAATATTTCAAAAATTGTGTCATAAAATATTTTAAAATATATAATTATAAAAAGAATTATTATTTTTTTTAACATCGTCAAATTAAAAAAGAAAAACACTTATCAATTTTTTTATAATTATATATTTTAAAATATGTTATAATATAATTTTTAAAATATTTATTATTTTTTAAAAATAAATATGAATCAAATAAAAACTTCCCCTCTTCGGAAGTTCGTGATTTGTAACAGTATTCTCCGTTAAAAAAAAAAACAAGAAAAAAAGACGACAATTTATTAAACTTTGAGTCTGGTTTCTGTTCTTCTTTCTAGTCTTTAGCTGTAGGACAGTCACGGCTCCACAGCAGGCGGCTCGTAAAACCCAAAACCCTTCCAATTTCGCCAATAAGTACTTCAGTTTCTGTCCTGATTTTCCTCCCCCGCTGAGCTAGAAAACCAGGTCCAATATAGATGTATCTCACTCCCAATCGCACCATGCAGCTGCAAATGATCAAAAAGCCGCTGTTGATGTCGTGCCCCAGCAGCTATTTTCCTTCTAAATTCCAATATCTTCGCTTTGAGCTCTACTCATCACTTTCTTCACTCTTCAACAGAAATTCCCAGTTGAAATCTCTCTGTGAAACGCCAAATTCTCAAGCCGAAGCTGTTTCTCTTTTCAACAGGGCTTTTAATTCAGGCGTCTTGCCTTCTGCACCTGCTTGTAACGCTCTCATGGAGCTTCTGGTGAAGTCGAAAGACTATGAATCAGCCTTTTCTGTTTACAGGAAGATGACCCATGTTGGTATTTTTCCCAATTTTAAATCTTTGAGTGGTGTGATTGATTGTTTTGTGCATACCCACAAGCCCCAATTCGCTTTTGGGGTCCTGGGGTTGATTATGAAGCGTGGTTTTATTTTTAGTGTGTATATCTTGAATCTGATGCTAAAGGGCTTGTGTGTGAATAGAGAGGTTCACAAAGCCATGGATTTATTTAGTGTAATGAAAAGGAATTATGTTTTGCCAGATAGTTTTAGTTATAATACCCTTTTAAATGGGCTTTGTAAGGAGAAGAGATTGAAAGATGCATTGAATTTATTGCTTGAGATGGAGGGAGCAAATTGTGAGCCGAATTTGGTTACATACGGTACTTTAATAGACGGTCTTTGTAAGGATGGGAGAGTGGACAAGGCAATGGAATTGTTGGAGGAGATGAAGAGGAAGGGATTGGAGATGGATGTTGTTGTTTATGGCACGCTTCTAAGGGCATTTTTTGACCGAGGTTGTTTTGATAGAGGGAAAGCACTGTTTGATGAGATGTTGGAAAAAGGAATTTCACCAAATGTTATCACATATAGTTGTTTTATTAATCATTTGTGCAAGAAGGGGGATTGGGAAGAAGCCATTGCTATGGTCGATACTATGGCCAAGAAAGGGATTCATCCTGATGCTTTAATTTTTACCTGCTTGATTGATGGTCTATTCAAAGATGGGAGAGCTAGTAAAGCTATGGATTTGTTTGGTTTGATGCTACAAAAGGGTGAAGAGCCTACTAGTGTAACATATAATGTTGTAATTAATGGACTATGCAAGAAAGGCCTCTTTAATGATGCTTTTAAAATTTTGGAAACTATGGTGGAGAAGGGGAAGAAACCTAATGTGATTTCTTACAATACATTGTTGACGGGGCTTTGTAATAATGGTAAGGTTGGTGAAGCACTGGAACTTTTCAGTTCAATGTTGGAGGATGGGGACTACCCTGAGCCAGATAATATGACATTTAACTTTATAATTCAGGGGCTGTGCAAGGAAGGCCGTCTTGATGAGGCTGAGGACATATACGATACAATGGTTCAGAAGGGGATCTCTGGGAATTTGGTAACTTATAATATTTTGATTGGGGAATATCTAAATTCAGGGATGATTGACAAGGCCATGGAACTTTGGAAACATCTGCATTATCTGGGACTTGTCCCAGACTCATTTACCTACAGGATGATCATTGGCGGATTTTGCAAAATGAACTTGCTTAATGTTGCAAAAGGTTTTTTCATTAAAATGAGAATTTCTGGGCATAGCCCTACACTGTCTGATTACAATACATTGATGGCATCCTTGTGCAATGAGAGTAGCTTGGAACAAGCAAGGAGGTTATTTCAAGAAATGAAGAATTTAAATTGTGAACCAGATGTTATTTCATTCAATATAATGATTGATGGGACCCTGAAAGCAGGCTGTATCGACTCTGCGAAAGAATTACTTATGGAAATGAATCAAATGGGATTGAACCCTGATGCTATTACCTATTCCATATTGATAAACAGGTTGTCAAAGTATGGACTACTTGATGAAGCAAAAAGTGCCTTGGATAAGATGATTGCCTCTGGGTTTATGCCTGACATCCCTGTATTTGATTCATTACTGAAGGGTTTTGTTGCAAAAGGTGAAGTGAAGGAATTCCTCAATTTGCTTCATCAAATGGCAGATTCGGGTCTTGTTCTTGACTCAAAAATAAGGGACACCATCTTGGCATGTCTCTCACATAGTTCAATAGATCATAATGTAATTGAGCTTTTGCCAACATTTGCCCAAGAATTGCCAGAAGGGACTAGCATCTTACGCAGTGAGTTATTGACAAAGAAACAAGGGTCTGAATTAGGATACCGATTGGATGCTTGCTGATAGTTTTTATTGTCCAGAAAGAATTGCTGACACTGCAATCTTGAGTGTAAATTTGCACGGCATTCAAAGGGAGAAGCTTTTTGAGTGATCACCTGAGCTGATCATGTGGTGGTTTTCTGATTAATTGGGCTCCACTCTCTTTGCACAGGCATGGTTATGGTGATTGATGAAAGGCATGCTTCTGGCTTGGAAGAGGATTCCATCAAGCTCATTAAGCTCATTCTTATGAACAACTCTAAAATTTGCTCGTCATTTGGTTGGCATTGATCTGCCATTTGGTTGGCATTGAACTTTCTGAGCAGCTCCTATCAGTAGTCAAATTATTCTTCCGATAGGATTCAGCACTTCAAGATACAGAAAGGGATGGTAAAGATGGAGGAGACCAAACATTCAAGAATCGCCACCAAAACAATAAAGAAAAGAAAAATAGCATAGCAGGGACGATGAGTCGTGCACGGACAAGATGTATCTCACCTGCCTTAATCTCAGCAATCCAAGGAGCAAATAATTTTGTCCTACCATAGAGTGTGTTTATCATATGGTGAATTGGTCATGTGCGACTTCCCTTACTCTAATCCATTTTGGATGATGAAGAAAGCTTTGCAGTAATTATGCAGTTACATTTTAGTGATTATCGTCCCAAGAAAGAAAATGGGAATGTTGATTCGTTTGTATTCTGTTTGTCATTCAATGCAAACAATTCTGGAAATCGAGTAAACCAATGGAAAAATCTAGCCCGCATTTATATGTTATGATTTGAGTTTTGTTCAAATTAAGAATATGCCCTGATCGTTTGATCATATGAACGGTATTGTACGGTCACACAATCCAATTCTCAATGCTCAATGGCTTGTTTGTTAGGGACAAGTAGAGAGGGACAAAAGACGATAACTTGGAACTGGGGTTTGCTTGAATTTAGCCAAACAAACAGAGAATAAGAAGTTGTTTTTCTTTCACAGTAATGGAAGGTTTCATATTCCAAAGGATAAGTTTTTAGACAGCAACTGCAGTCTATTAATATCAATGGTTGTTTATAGGTCCTAAATTGCTTCCCACTCATTTAAAACACCCCAAAAAAAGCCTCTTTCAACAGATTTCACACAAAGCTTGTACTAAAATCTCTCACTATCAATCCTCTCTCATATTCCTTGCACCAGAATCCAACCTGTTTGGTATTTCATTTTCCACCCCTTTTTTTTTCTCACAGCTATCAGTTTCTATCTCCTAGCATATCTTTCTCAATCCTCCATCAAAAGGTGAAGAACTCAAGCCATTACCATTGCCACCACCGCCACCAACAACACTTAATACCTCTTATTGTATTCTTCCCTTCTTCAATGGGCCATTGTTGCTCAAGAAGCGCTGCTAAGGATGGCCCGAGTAACTGGAAGGGAAATAGCATTCACAATAATACCCACGGTCCGCCAAAAGGGCCGGCCGCATCACCGCCAAAGATGGCCCCACCTTCACCCCCTTCAAGCTCCAAGCCTGCCAAGACAGCACCCATTGGACCTGTGCTAGGCCGGCCAATGGAAGACATAAAATCAATATATTCCATTGGAAAAGAACTTGGTAGGGGACAATTTGGTATCACGCATTTGTGCACGCATAAGGCGACGGGAGAGCAATTTGCATGCAAAACAATAGCGAAGAGGAAGCTTGTACATAAGGAGGATGTGGAGGACGTCAGGAGGGAAGTTCAGATTATGCATCATCTGACAGGGCAGCCTAACATTGTGGAGCTCAAGGGAGCCCATGAGGACAAACATTCTGTCCATTTGGTGATGGAGTTGTGCGCTGGGGGTGAGCTCTTTGATCGCATCATTGCCAAGGGCCACTACACGGAGCGTGCCGCAGCATCTTTGCTCAGGACTATTGTCCAAATCCTGCATACTTGCCATTCTATGGGGGTCATCCATAGGGACCTCAAGCCTGAGAATTTCCTGCTGCTCAACAAGGATGAGAATTCCCCGCTCAAGGCCACGGATTTCGGCCTCTCAGTTTTCTACAAGCCAGGTCCCCAATTTCTGGTTTTGCGAATCTTAATGCTAAATTGATTTAAATCCAATGAAATATGATTTTAAGAATATGAATTGTTGAATGCAAATGAATCATTCCTCTGGTCTGGCCTTTGGACCGCAATTAACCTGTTATATGAGAGCAGGATGGTAAGCATGTACATCCTAATTGTTCAATTGCCTGTTGCAATCCTTTCACTAGTTCCTATTCATTAATTAATGCATATAATAATAATAACAAAAGATTTCATCTTTTTGACAGGAGATGTGTTCAAGGATATTGTTGGTAGCGCGTATTACATTGCACCTGAGGTCTTGAGGAGGCGATATGGTCCAGAAGCTGATATATGGAGCATTGGGGTCATGTTGTATATTCTTCTATGTGGTACTCCTCCTTTTTGGGCTGGTAAATCCTTCTTCTCCATTCTCCTTTCCTCCTATGTTTTTACCAACGCAAGTTTTTGGGACTAAGAAAAACAGGACCGTTTCGACAGAATCTGAGCACGGTATATTCAACGCAATCTTGCGGGGTCATGTTGATTTTACGACTGATCCATGGCCTTCAATTTCGCCTCAAGCAAAAGATCTTGTGAGAAAGATGCTAAATTCGGACCCCAAACAGAGATTGACAGCCATCCAGGTTCTCAGTAAGTACCCTTTTGCTTCCCGTCCCCTCTCCTCACCCCGCCTCCCCCCCAGGCCGGCGAAAAAAAGAAGTTTAGATTGTTATCCATCAATGGCTTAAACTTGTGAAGTGCATTTTGTTTGTCATTAGATCATCCATGGATAAAGGAGGATGGAGAGGCACCAGATACTCCTCTTGACAATGCAGTGTTGACTAGGCTCAAACAATTCAAAGCAATGAATCAATTCAAGAAAGTAGCTTTAAGGGTACTCAACCATTTTATTTGCATATCAGTAGTGCACATACATCATGCTGCACCCTTTGACAACAAATTGTCGCAATTAAATTTTACATAACAATTATGCTTTATAATTATAATTCAACAAAATGGATAGGTAATTGCTGGCTGTCTATCGGAGGAAGAAATAAGGGGATTGAAGGAGATGTTCCGGGGCATGGACACTGACAACAGCGGTACAATAACGCTTGAAGAGCTGAAGCATGGACTGGCCAAACAAGGGACAAAGCTATCTGAATTCGAAGTCAAACAGTTGATGGAAGCTGTAAGCTAAAATCCCATGTTGGCTATGATAAAAATCCTGCAACTTTTTTGAATTCTTCGTCTTAAGCTGGATTTAATTGTTCTATTCCTGGAATTATAGGCTGATGCAGATGGAAATGGAACAATTGACTATGATGAGTTCATTACTGCAACGATGCATATGAACCGAATGGATAGAGAAGAACATCTTTACACTGCCTTCCAGCACTTTGACAAAGACAATAGCGGGTACACAGCAATTGCCATGTGCTATATATATATATATATATTTTTTTTTTTTCACACCAATTTTCAGATTGGTTTAATTGAAATTGCTAGTTCTAATTGGGCACTAATTTTATGTCTATGTTAATGTTAAATGTAGTTACATTACTACTGAAGAACTAGAGCAAGCTTTGCGTGATTTCGGCATACATGACGGGAGAGACATAAAGGAAATCATTTCTGAGGTGGATACCGATAATGTAAGTGAAAGAATATGAAAAATTTTGCATATGCTAGGTTTCGATGTAACAGTAAGATCACTCTATTATAATAGAAATAATCTCTTTATGAAAATAAAGATAATGTTGTTTCTCGATAATTCTTTTTTTTGTTTTTGTTTGGTTAACAATTGCATTCGTGTTTTTTTTCAGGATGGCCGAATCAACTATGATGAATTTGTGGCAATGATGAGAAAAGGAAATCCTGAAGCAAATCCAAAGAAACGGCGTGATGATGTGTTTGTTTGATTCCTCATATATAGCAGGGGACAAAACATATAGAGAGTGTAACCCTCCCTTGTAACTCTGTACAGGTTGAAGGGATTATGTAGGGGATCGGTATCCACAAAAGCCCTCGAGGAACTCCGAAAATTCTATGGATTGTAGTGGGAAGGAAATATGGTAAGGAGTTGATTGAAAAGAGAACAGAACTAAACCTATTTGGTGTGGGGATGGTATGATATTGTTGGCTAGGACTCTCCCCGTTTTCTCTTTTTTTTTTTTTCCCTTTTTTTTGTCCTGTGAGCATTGTAATTATTTCAGATTTGAGATAAAAAAAAAAAAAAAAGGTAATTGCTTGCTAATGCTTAGGAAAGTGACGTCGGTTTTCTTTCTTTTTTTTTTTTAATTATTTTTTTGGGTCTCATTCTTTCCCTGATTTAGAGATGGACATCGTGCCTGCTGTCATTGTTGTTGTCATTAACTTGCTAAAAAGCAATTCGTTACTGTATTAATAAAAAACAAGCAATTGGGTACTGTTTGTGCAATTTTTTTTGGGTTTGCCTACCTTAGATGACCGAACTATTTAAGAATATATTAAACAGTAGTGGTACTCAGACTCAAGACTTCAGAGTTGAAGGCTCAAGCCTTCAACAATCTGGGCCGACTGCCCTTCTTCCTGTTTGTACGATCTTCTTGTTAGCCAAAAACTTACAAGCAGGCCCCACAAACCCATTTCAGATTCAATTTTTCTTGAACTCCACTAGCAGAATTCTCAATTTCCCACCTGGCAACCAAATCCTCCATCCTGCCCCAAGCACAATTATCTGAAATTCATTCACCAGTGGCTCAATTTTCAGCGTTCTTTTTAGTCAAGAACCATTCTGGGGTAAAATCTAGTGGGTTTTTTCAGGGCTTCGCTCCAGAAACTCGGCAGGTTTAAGGGTGTTGACAGGTACTTTCGAAATGTCTGTTTGTCGAAGGAAAGCAGGAAGCCAGGAAATGCATATAGAATGAGGAAAAGTTTTCGCTTATAATCCAATATTAGAGAAATTATTATTTTTTGTACCAAAAATTTTGAGTAAAGTTGTGGATTTATTTATATACTAACCTGTGAAATTATTAGGCAAAATTTCTAAATTTCATCAATCCTCTTATCAATTTTTTATATATACGACCAGATGAAGTTGATTGAACTATTAGTTTGTTTTTTTTGCTTGGCAAAAATAGCCAAACTCAAAAGCAATTGGTGCATTACATGGCAAATTGTATCCAAAAGTGTATGATTTTGGCCCCTTTTATTTTCTATGTTCGATTGACCTAATTTGACTTTGACTCAACATTGAAGTCATTGATACAAGTTTACTGGACCACTTTCTCTATTCTAAAAGTAACACTAATTTTGTTACATGATAATATCTGCACACAATGTTGACTAAACCTACAGTCATCTATATATCTCTTGGCCTTTTCTGCTTCATCAGTTGAAACTTTCATTCATCAGCTTGCTGAGGATACCTGGAAAGCCTTTGGTCATGAAATGTGACTTAATTTTCATGGGATTGCTTCAATAAGAAAGAAACTCTCTCTTTTTTTTTTTTCTTAATCAAGAAATGAGAATATAGGAGTGGTTGCCCATAAAGCCTACGAAAAAGAATTTTGTTGATGCATCGCATAGTAGATTGAATCTCTACGTTCAACCCAGAGATGAGATAACAAAACTCTTCTGGACAATACGTCAATTATACTTCCCCCCTACAGAATCTGCTGGTGTAATACTAACAAAGAGGCTGAGCTACCAAAATCATAGGAAGAAAGATAATCTCCAATGGTACCCTATTCATGATTTTCACCCTCACCCCAAGTATCCAATCCCTGAAGGAGCACCGGGTTGATCCCTTGTTTCCTCCCTACAATCCAAAGGTCATTGTCTTTGTCATCCAGTGCCCGGATTGCAGCCAAAGTTTCTTCTCCATTCTTCATCACAACCTCTCAGTACTGCACCCTGTCGTTCTCTTCATTCTTTACCCAAAACCATGTCACGGCCCCATCATCAAGCTTTTTTTCGATCTCAATGTCTCCTTCACTATTATGCGCGGGGAACCTAATTACCATAATAGAAACCTTAGGACTCTTAGCCATTCTGTGTGCATATGTAAGCGCCTCTCTAGCATCGGCTCCTCCAAGTAAAAGTACAGCAAATTTAAGGACCATTCGGCGGAAGTATTGCCCAACAACGACGTTATGATCATGACCCTTTTCGACAAGGATCCCAACGGAGCAGGGTGCATGGGCTAGAACATTAGAAATCAGTGATTGCAATGCATGCCTGCGGTGCACAAGCTGAGTTCCTGCAACAATGTCAAGTTTCTACTTGTATACAGGCAAAATGATTAGAGTGGCCTTCTTTTCCAAAGCCAGTTCACGAACGACTTGATACATGGTTCTCTTTGCTGCCACAATCGTGAAGTAACGTAGATTTACAAATTCATCTCTCGTTTCTTTGAAGAAATTCAGTGCATTGTGAATGGTCTCATGAGTTCATTTTTCAATTGCTTTAACTCTCCACAAATTTCACTCCATACTAAAACCAATTTGTTTAAAAATATAGGTTATGGGTTCACTTTTACGTTGCTTCAACTCTCCCTTCCTCTTATATGCCGGAGTTTTTTATATTCACAATTGTATTTTCAATACTCTTTTTCAATTGTGAGTGAATTTACTCTCCTAAAATGTATTAAAAAACATTATAACAGAGAGCAATTATTAAAGAATAGGAACGAGAACAAATAACTAACAAATATGTTACAAATTCCACTTCATACTAAAACTAATTAGTTTAAAAACATGAGTTATAGGTTCATTTTTAAATTACTTGAACTCTCCCTTCCTCTTTTACGTGAAAATTTTTGACACTCACAGTTGCATCTTCAGCAGGTAGAAGGTCCAGAATTTACTTACAGTTGCCAGATACGTTATCCGCTAAACAAATCAAAGACTGGGAATGCTCTAAACATCACAAGGTGCCTAAAATCCTAACCATACAAGTGCAATTGCAAAGCGGAGAGAGAGAAAATTCAGAGAAGGGCATTAAGATCCGTGGACATGCGTGGAAATGGGTTACGCATAGGAGATTTTTTTTTTTTTTTGAGAAAATACGTACAGGAGACTTTTATTAGGCTAGCGTGCTCACTGCTCACTTGTTGGTGATTGGTTGACCATTTTCCACATCTTGCGCTGGCAACTTAATGCTCCCCCCACTCTAATGTCGGAGAGCCATAAGGCAGTGGATCCCACTCATTTTTCAGTTTTTAAAAAAAATATATTTTGTGTATAATGATTAAAATTAATATAAAATCTATATTACGTGTGTAAGATTAAAGTTGGTGTAATAATTTTAAATTTAACGTAAAAGACTTAAGTTAAAAAATAAAAAAATGACCGTGTTACCCCCTCAAAATAAAATTACTTTTATATCCACTAATTTATAAGGTGATTTCTCATTACATATACACACAAGCTTAAAAAGTTTATACGTTGAACACCCGGTGAACCCTTTAACCATATACTTAAAGAATTTTGTTATATAAATACAAAAATAAATCGGTTTGAAAATAGATTCATTTAGAAAAAATATATACAGAAACAAAAAATTTTAAGAAATATATGTATTACAATCAAGTGATTAATTTATATAATTAAATAATTAATATTTATAATAAAAATAAATATTTTTTAAAAATTTTATTATAAATAATAATCATTTAATTTAATAAAATAATCGCTCTATATTATAATATCTCTTCCTCTCCTGGTGTTTAACGTGTCTTTATAATCATTCGCTTAGTCAATGATAACTATTCATTATTACCTAAAAAAAATGAAATTGAAAAAATCAGACAGAGAAAGGACAAGGAGGAGACCGAAATAACAAGTTAGCCCCGTGGCGCAGCCCAACAAGGTTAAGGGTTGGAATCAGGCCATTTGAGGGCTCATTTGCGTAAAAAACCACCGGACCATGCAAATTTTCAAACGCAGACGAGACCCAGCAAGCCGGCGGTTGGCTCGCACTGGCTGCCCTAATGCTTCTTTCCTTGTCGTCCTCTCATTTTCTAAATGTACCTTCTAGACGTACCCCTGACCGTTCGATTTAATGATCTAACTACCAGGGCTATATTTACGTGGCACGGTCTTTCGCCTTAAATCCGTTACTTATTAATAAAAATTTATTTGCTGCTTGAAATTGAACAGAAGGATGGTCCTCTTTTTTTTTTTTTTTTTTTTTACCGAATTGAGATCACTGCATTAATATTTGATAAATGCGTACATAAGCTCGACACAAAGTGATCGAGAGAGCTTGCTAGAAGCAGGAGAAGAAAACGACATACTTGACCTACAAATCATATGGTCGGACTGACCATTAACAAATCATATATAAAATTTGAAACGAATCGAACTGAAATAAAACCTAATTAATATCGAAATGTTAAATAGATAAAGTCCAGTCGGAGAAAACTGCCAAAAGTAATAGATATCGCACTTCGGCGAAGCTATGTCCTGAGTCGTCTGAATACGTCTTACAATGATCTCAGAAACAACAACATAACAAACACAATAACAAACACAGTAATAAGGACAAACAACAGTCACACTACACAAAAGAAAACAGTGACTATCCCAAGGCCCGGCAGCATCAGGCGGTGGCAGGGTGATTGATGGCGGCGAGATGGTCTACGGAGGCGAGACAGTGGTCGGCGGTGGCAGTAACGTCAGGGGCATTAATATCACCAATTGCAACATTGTCATCCTCCGCACGTGCTTCAACTCCGACGAACTCACCGAAGGCCGGTACGACGGCGACGGTGATACAAGTCCAGTCAGAAACGTGCTTGCTAGCAACAGATACGACGGCGCCGGCAGCAGAAGCTGCGGCAGAGGAGGCAGCGGCGCTACCGCCGGAGGCGTAAAAAGTGGCGGAAGCATGACGGGAAGTGCATATCCGGAGCCTGAAAAGTCATAAGTGACTTTATTGAAGCCCGATTTTACACTAATCGAGCCAAAAAACCTCATTTGAGAGCCTTGGGGGGTCTAACGTTAGGAACAACTGGAAGAAAGAGGAAGGCACCGAAACCAGAAGAAGACTAAAGAAAATGAAGGAGAATGGGGTGGAAAAGCAAAGACGACTAGTGGCTGGCCAGCGGAGGTCATGGGTCCACCTCTGTTGACTAGGAAAGCTAGGTTTCTAGGGAGGGATGCAAGAGAATTTAGAGAGAGAGAGAGAGAGAGAGATAGAGCTAAAGAAAGCAGATGTGTTAAATTTTTTATATTAAAGGATGGTCCTGTATAAGTCATTTTGACTGTGTTATATTTTTATATTGTGTAAGTTTTCTTTATATTTTTGTGATAGAGTTATGTATGAAATCGATTAATTAATGCAATATCTTCTTTTGGTAAAAACAAATTGAAGGATGGGTTTGTGCTGCTCGGCTGCATCCAAGTCGTGAGACGCTCGTTTGGGGGCATAAAGAATGATGAATCTATTACCGTTCAATCTCTTGATTTTTTTTTCCTCTAATTTTATGTAAAAAATTAAAAATTCTCCATAAAATCTCTCTTTTATCTAATTTTAGAGTTCTTTTATCGCTTTAAAAAAAAAAAAAAAGGAACGTTGGGATATTGGGCATCATAGATAGTGTTACTCAAAATATCTTTTTTTTTTTTTTGAGCAAATGTTACTCAAAATATCTGACACCTGCATTCCGTTCTATTGTATTGTGTAATCAACTTTCAGTAATTTGATACTGGGAAAAAAAAAATCTAAAATCCGACTCTTCTTTCTCTTTTTCCAGTCAAATTTACTTTTTTTTTTAAAAGAAAAAAATTTGATAATTTCATTTAAATTGTTTTAAAGTAAGTATAAAATGACATACACCGTTAGATAAATAAATTCATATAAAAAATAACAAGTTCTTAGAACCGTTGGATGAAACTGTATAACTACTTATTTTTGCTTATTTGAAACTACCTAATATTACTCTTTTAAAAAAACCTTTAATTGAAGCATGATCAATCGTAGAACCATAAATTGATGAAAAAAAATTTTTAATCATAAAAAAGAAATCCGTTATGGGTATGACAGTCATCGAATTTACGGAGCAGGGCCGAAGTATCCCTATTTGTATTCTCTCATTCAACCTAACTCATAAGAAGGGATTTTCTACCCGAGTACTACTGAACTCCAACGAATCTCCTTCAAATTGACTAAACAGTGTTAACAAATTTTAAATTAAAGATGTGCAAATCGTGGCAAACCTCACCGTGGCTATCAATTCCAATATTATGAGAAATGAAATAGATGGTAAATGGAGTTAATATGCAGCACAAAGTTGATAGTAGTGTCATCCTCTTATTGCCTTGATCGCTATGCATGCATCTTGCTGAGGTCATGAGTCTCCAATATTCTCCAATATTCTTTTGATTTCTTTATTTTGAGTCTTTTTTTTGTGTGCCATCCCTTCTCCATAAGCTCTCCATAAGTAAAATTTGAATTTAAATCTCCAAAAAATAACATACCAAAAGACTTTAATATTTTAGGTAGTTGGGATGTGTAACCTTCTTTTTTTTTTGGGGGGGGGGTGGGGGTGGTGAGACAATAATCTAAGGTGCAATGAAATATCAAATAATTAAATATAATCTGAGAAAGGAATCTTTGAGAACTCAGTTTCTAGCATTTTTTTCCGCCGGGGGGGGGGGGGACATAGGTGTTAATGGTTCTTGATGAAAACATAATATGATGAGCCAAAAATATAAAAAAGGGGGAGAAAGATTTTAAAAAAAAAAAAAAAAGAGCAAAGCAGGGCCACCCTTGCATGAGAAGATGTGATCAGCTTTTCTGGTAATGTGTGTGAATATTGAATGCGGGTGACAGACATTGAAGTGCAGTGAAATTTCTTTGAAGTTTGAATGCATTGCTCACAATTATGGCTAAGCAAATACTGCAAATTTCCCCTCTTTTTGAGTCCCTCTATGTTTCTGCTTGCAGATTCGGGCTTTGCTTTAAGAAGCAAAATATGTCATTCCTGAGCCAATTAATTGGTAATCGAAAATCATTTCCACGATTGAAGTTCTCTTAATTAATGGAGTGGAGAATCCAGGACCCCTTCATGTTTGATGGTAGAGAAATATGGCCCCTTTTGTTTGCCAGGCATCTCTTTCAAATTTTTTTCTTTATAATTACGCCATAATTAAATCTTACCTTTTGTGAGAATTTGAGAGAATTAGACGTTTAAATTTTATATTTTCAAAAAATTGAACTTAATAGAACAATGTAGGATCCAAGAAAACTAATCCTATTCTTAAAAATTATTATAATCAAAGGACTAATTCATGTTAATTTTATTTTCTTTTTTAGTAAGATGGGTCAAAAGTACACAACCAAACTTGGAGTGTATTTAGAATAAAATAGCACATACTACCATGGAGACCAGTTTCGGTTCATGCACACTTTGGAGATCATAGTCCACTTGCAACAGTCCCTCAAGAAGATCATATTCCACTTGCAACAGTACCTCAAGAAGATCATATTCCACTTGCAACACTACTTCAAGACTAAAAATCTCTGGATACTTCCTTGGTCAATTTGTCCCCTTAAAATAAAACACACTTTCTATATGCTAAAGTTAAACAAAACTTCTGAACATTAATTGACAATTTTTCTTATTTTAAATGCATTAAAAAATGAACTTATTATCTATGTTGTTAATATTGAATGATAAATCTTCTAACTAGTAGCCATTTTATTTTGCAAATGAATTCTTTAAATAGCATTTCAAGATTGATTTTCAATTGTTGTTGTAATAACAGGTAAAAAATAACCAACTAAATAGTTAAATTTTTTTGTTCATTTTTTTTTTCTCAAACGAGATCTAAATGAAAATTATTTATGACTTATTATTTCACATTTAACAAACTATACATTTTTTAGAAAATTAAGCATTTAATTTTTTTCCTCGAATACATTAATTTTTGTTTTCTTTTTCAGTTCAGTAGAAACAATTGCTATGAAAAGTCAGTCAAGACCAACCAAATGACCTAATAGCAACAGAATCTCGATAACTCAAATACCCCAATTAAAGACTAAGAATTTAATTATGTAAGTCAACACTCAACATCAACATCATCATGTATTTGTAATGCGAAAACTTAACATTTTTCTGTTAATTGCATGTTGGAATATAACCGTAGGAGTTGTTCTATGTAAGTTGCAATCAAGTATTGCTTTTAATCAATATTGGTATTGAAGCCAAGTAACCATATGACCATTTTGCCTGAATATAAAGTTATAATACTTCTTTGTGGATTATTGTATCTTTTTAAGTATGGATTCACAATATTTTTTAGTAAAATTGTGAACACTATCTCAATTTTTTTATTTTTAAAACCTAAAAAAAAAAAAGAGAGAGAGACAGAGATAACAATGATGATAATTGAGAAGAAATTGATACGTCTGGAGAGAAAAATTATCAGGAAAAGGAAAGCGACGAGGCATCGACTTGATCGAGGTTGGAAATCAAGGAGTCAACCCCACTACTATTGAAAAAGACTGACAAAATTCAAGTCCAAATATAGAACCCTAGCCTCCATAAAAGCGCAGATTGCAGCCGGCATCTTTCTGCAGACGGCTAGCTAGGGTTTCAGACTTTGCAGGCTCTGCCATTAAACCCAGAACCGCAAAATCAGGGTAACCACTCAGAAGTCACAAGCAAGATAATAGAATGAGGTCAGTACTTCTTTCAAAAGGAAAACATCAAACCCAAAACGAAAAGCGAGAGAAATAAATAAGACAAAGGCTTTTTATCCAAATTTACCCACAATTGAACTATATCCACAAAGTGAAATCTATATGAAATCTATGCTCTTGAAAGTCAGTAATATATCAACCGATCGAGGCTTTTTATCGGAATTTACCCACAAAGAGGCCTTGATTACGTTTCACCAGAATATAAGATGGCGCAAAAGGTCATCATATGTCATACCAGAAATTAGATTTTTGGGTTCAATTATAGTCCTGAAAAAGAAGCTTGGTCCGACCAGGTACCTTAAAATCTCATCTCCAATATCTTAACCTTATCTCAACTATAGTCACGTATTTTACAACACGCAACATGAAGTAAATCCTAACAGTTTATTTAATTTTTTTTAAAAAAATTATATACATTTTTTATGATTCAGTTACCGAGATCTCGCATACTAATATTACATAATTTTTCCCATTTTTTAAAAGGTACCAAATTAAAGTTACATGTTTACGTGAATCCAAAAGGGGGTTGGGATTCTGTCAAAAAAAAAAGGGGGCGGGGGGGATTGGGATTATTCCTTTCCTTATATAATATTAGTATATAGGATAGCCTTTTAAAGCTTAAAAAAAAAAAAAAAAAAAAAAAAAAAAACATCGTCAAACGGAGACTGGTTAATTAAGAAGGACCACAGAAATCTGGCCAAGAGAGCAAGAAGCTTGGAAAACGCCAAGGCGAACCAAACTCCACAGTTCATCGATCTTACTACAATTTCAAGCCATTCCAAGTTTTAAGCCATTAACAATACTTATCAGAAAAAATAATAACCAAAATCGTCCATCAAAGAAAACATCATAACTAATTACAGAATGTACAAAGAGCTATTATTGTCTCCTGCTTAGAAGCACAATTAAGTATTATATTCAGATTTTTTGATCTTATATTCGAGTCTTAATCATAATAACTCTATTATCATTTGATGGTCTTTTGCCTCCCTTACCCAAAAAACAAAAGAAAAGGCAATTATTTGTAAATTGTAAACAATTAGCTCTCTTTCTCTACTTCATTGTGTTCGTGAGAAAGCCTTTGTTTATAGATTTCCATTGTCGGATGGATACGGACTTGATTGTGAGACAGAATTACTAAATGCAAAAGCAAGAAGAAACTACGGATTTTTTTATTGAGAGAATTGTGCAAAATTATTTTTAAAGGGGTAACGGTAAAACTAATATATATTAATTAGTTGGGTTTCTATTTTCTAATACAACATTTTTCTAAGATTTTTCAATTCGTAGAAAAGAAATTAAACTAAACAATAGAGAGAGAGAGAGTAGGGTTTAACTCTTCCCTTCAAAAGTCACTTTTGTGGTCGTGATCCGGAGTGATTACTGCAAGCAAATATGTAATTAAGGCGCAACATTGTATATGTTTACACTCTGGGAACAATTAAATAACGAAAATGTAAACAAAATTAAATTAAAAAAAATCAATAAACAAATAATCATCACATACCCATGTTCAAACTATATGCCATCTTGGAAGCTGAAGCCGCACCAGAAATAGCAAAGAAGAAGCCATCAAACTCAGGATAGATAGCGCCACTAAAATATTCAGTTACCCCACGGGCGCTATCCCTCCTGAGCTTAACAGATTCTTCCATACTTGGAAGTAATAAATCTTTTCAAATTAGGCCTCCATCGATACTTTTTATAGAACCCTAAATAACAATGAGATTGAAGGAGTTAAAAGCTCTTGAGTACACCTTTTCAGAGCTCACATGGTGGGGGTGGATGGTAGGGGATAAGGGTCGGAGTCTATTTATAAGAGGTAGAAGGGACGTGGGAAAAGAATCGCTTCTAGAGGTACTATATATTGATTATATGCTTTTAAACCAAATTAAATGAGTGGAAGGACGGTCTTTTTTCACTTTGGCCATTTTTTGTTTTTATTTTATTGGATTTTAGTCTATGGGTTTATGATTTCCCACTTGTATAGTGTTGCCGAATGCCGACTACCATCTTCACGTTTCCTTATTCCAAGAAATGATCCTCAAGTAAGCGTATTACCATTAACATACATGGCAGAGCGAGTTTAAGTAGTGGTAGAAGTAACTTTGATAGTGAGACGTCGTGTTAAAAATTGTAATAAAATTTACTTCAATGAAATTACTTAGTCATCAAAAACTAATAGAAGTATTTAAAAAAACATAATAGAAGTTTTCATCGGAGAAAGGTAAGATGTATGAGTGTGCATTAATTGTTGCATCACACAAAGACCGAGTCAATCTAGTTGGAGTTGGATTTTTTTTTTGAGAAAAACAGTTGGAGTTGAATGCTACCATAGGATCCATCTTTTAATTTAGTGTTGAAAGAGTAATCACAGCTACAAGGAAAAAAGAGTAAGAAAAGAGTGAACGAGAATTTAAATTTTTATTCGGTACAATGAGACACATATCTCATTATTATTTAAGCAAACCCCACACATTCATAGGATCCATCTTTTTAGTGTGCATTTCATTAACTTGTTTAAACTACCCAGTCCCAGACCAAACTATTCTAGTGGGGCAAAAAAAAAAAAGACGTAAATAGTAGTTTAGGTAAACTACTACTTAATTTCTATTTGATCACAAGTTTGTGAATTCAAATTCAAAATCATAACGAACCACGACAATGGTAAAATGTTTGTTATTTTATTATGTACGGACATAAGAAACAATGACTTATATCTTCGTAGTTCAAGAAAAGTACTTTATTTGATGAACGATAGAATGTTTTTTTTTTTTTTCCGTAATAGATGGTAAAGTACCGGATAATTTCAATTTAATCCTAATATAATTTCGTTTAAAGAATCACGGAGGGCAGATAGATGTGGAGGTACAGGATTGCATTCAACCTGCACTAATATTGGAGGAAGAGATATGAATTATTGGAAAGGAAAAATGTTTATGGCTAAATAATTTTTTTTATTGTTTTTATATTTAATTTTTTTTATGTAATTATAAGGGTGTTTTGTGTAACTATAATGATAAAAAGTGATATAAAAAATATTATTATTTTTTTGTTATATATTTTTTATTTATAATTACACAAAAAATACTCATAATTACACAAAAAAAATACGTATAAATATAATAAATAAAAATTATTTGACCATGAAACAGAGTCCTATTGGAAAATACAGACACTGTTGCATGTTCTAGTACCCGTCATGACTTGGGAAAAGTCAGAGTTTTACACTGTTATTTTAACACTGAATGAACACACGTGATTATACTACCAGGATCAAGTTATAGGAAAAAAAATTTCTTATCAGTTCCTCATTCTTCACATATATGACTTCTTATTACTAGGCATAGCATAATAACCATCAAATTTTAAAGTTTGAAAATAAGATCTAAGCTTCAAATCCAAAATCTTACTCATTAAAAACACTCTCATTCCCAATCCAACTAAAAAGAATTAATAACTAATAAGAAACAAAAAACATATATAACTCTTAAGAGAAAATGGAAATATTTAGTAAAATTATTCAAGTAAAATTAAAATATAATTAAAATGATATGTAATATTTAATTATTATTAAAAAAATAAATTATTAAATATCGTTATATAAACCGTCAAATTGTTTTTTCGATGGAGAAAATGGTAAAGGAAGATTGCGCAATTAAACAACCACTAGATAAGTCAGGCCGGTAGGGCTGCTAAATCCATTGGGGTAGCCTGCAAGACTAGCTCAATTGCTGAACCGTTCAAGGCTTGTTAGGATTTGTATATGTTTAGACCCATCAAAAATTCTGACCGCATTCAAATTTAAGATTTTATATTTAGTATGTTCGGCATATTACTACTAAACTATAACATGCAGTAATATTGTTTTATTATTTTAATAATAACTAAAATTTTGTTATTTATTGAAGCCAAAAAAAAATTTTCTCCTCCCAGTCGGAGTTCAATGAATTGGGGATCTCGGGTCAAAAATGCGTAGAAAAACTAATAAAAGAAATGAAAATGCCTCGGCAACGGTCATATTATTCTGTATCCATTTCTTTCTCTGTTCCACAGGGGCTCCTCGGCTCCTGCGCTTTCTTTTTCCCGTTCGGAAGAACTCTCCCTAAGGCCTGTTTGATTTGTGAGAAAAAGATTGGAAAAAAAAATTAAAAAATTTTAATTAAAAAAATATTATCATCACTTTATTATTTTTTCATAATTGTTTTTTTATAATTTTTTAATCAATCTAAATAATACTATTTTCTCACACTTTTTTCTTTCACAAATTACTATTTATTTTCTTTTAATCATTTTTTTCTCACAGCTTTCTCATTAATCTAAATAATAATTGTTATTTACACAATTTTTTCTCTCATAAATTACTATTTATTTTTCTTTCTAATCAATTTCTTTCTCAAAATTTTCTTATCAAGTCAAATAATTTTATTTTCTAATAATTTTCTTTCTCACAATTTTCTTTCTCATAACTTTCCAACAATCCAAACAAACCATAACTTTTCCCATTAAAATGAGCCTCCATTAAAATAAGCCTATTTTTTTCTCAAAAATATTGCGTTAATACAATTATTTTGACGTGGGTTTGCTATAGGCACGTTATAATACTTTAAGTAGCAATTACACAATAGTTTGATACATGACTACAATTAACAATAAATATCACAAATATGCAATAAAAATGATGATAGTTGTTATCTTTTTTTTAATTTTTGAATAGTGTTCGGGACTTTTTTTTCTTGAATAGTTGTGTCAAGTTAATTTTTTTAAAGAAACAAGTCTTTCTAGACGAGAAAGAAATAGATGTAGCTTTCACTAATCTAAATTATATATCATTATCCTGAAAAGAAAAAATAATTATGTGAAAACCTTGGCCAATGTTCTTGGGGATTTCTTCAAAACTCTGTAAAAAATTCGTGCATCCTATCTCAGTGGCCAAAGTTTATGTTTAACGATAACGATATTCCGCGGTTGCTCTTTTGTCATCAAGTTTCCTGTCTGGTACAAATGATACATGATATCCTATGTACTAAATTTAATTTTAGTTTCATGTATTGTCTGTTCGTGAAATAACTTGTTTTCTAAGCTTTTGTGCTTTTGGAGATGGTCAAAATTAACTTGTACATTATGCACTTGTTTCTATGGCCAATTATTTGGCAGCAGAGAAGAAGCCAAAAGGAAAGAAACGAGTGAAAGAAGCACAAATATAACTCTGTCGGCCATCAAATCTCTATGACGTTAGTGGTTAGAAGATTCGTTAATATTATATGTTATAGTTAATATTATATGTTATAGGTTTGAATTCTCGCTAAAATGTTGTGAGATTAAATGTTTATACGAGTAATTTGGTGACATTTACTAAACTCCAAAAGTATGCTCCTCTGGCAATTTAATATAGTGAATTTTGTCTACACAATCTTTCTTAATGAATCTACAAAATGTTATTTCTACTTTCTCATTTTTATAACAAAAAAATATAACTAAGCCGGAAACAACAGAAAAGAAAAAAAAAAAGCAATCAATTGGTTAAGTAATTATAATTACATGAATCCATATATGATTGCATATTCTTGACACTTAAAAAACTATGTCGGCCATCAATCTTCTGACGTTAGTGGTGAGTTCATAGATTCGAATTCCTGTGAAAATATTCAGTATGGTTAAAAATATTCTATTTTGTATAATTATGGAAGTAATTTAGTGATTTTTAGTGAACCTAGAATTATACTTCTCTAATAATTTAATATAGCGGCCATTGCTTATACAATTTTTCTTGATTAGTTCATAAGGTGTCACTTTTATTTACTCCATTTTGTAGCAAAACAAAAATATGACTAAGCCGGAGACAACTGAACAAAATAAAAACAATCAATTGGTTAACTAATTATAATTACATGAATCCATACATGATACGCTCATGAAACCTAAAAAACTATGTCGGCCAACGAGGCGGTGGCTAGTGTTGGTTGTCAGGGGATTCCCTTTTATTACGAGTGATGCGTTTGGATTTCTGTTAAGATGTTTAATAAAATTAAATGTATATTTATTTCATATGATTATAAGAATGACATAATAATTTTTATTAAATTATAAAAATATATTTTTATTGTTATTCAGTGTAATAATTCTTTTTTACAGGATCTTGTTTCATGAATTTGTAGAGTTCCACTTATATATATCCATCCAAGTCCGATACAACAAAAGAACTAAAAACAATTAATTAGTTAACTAATTGTAATTATCTATGCAATCATTCATGAAACCTAAAAATGGGGAATCATGGCATCTGTTTTCCAGATGTTACATCCCATGTAGATGCACGTTTTGGGGGTCTATAGAATATGTGCGTCCCATCGTCCGTCAGCATCAACCCAACATCAGGACATGGCCAGCATAATGCCACGTGGGGATCGCAGGGTTATTTCCCAAAACTGGCCCTTCCACCTCCAAGAATCATTGTCTTGTCCAGCCTCCTCATTACAAAAGCCCAAAATTATTGGCATGACGTCGGAGCACATGTTCGCTGCTTCTAGCATTGGATTATCTTCCTCAAAATCTAGCAATTTAGTTTTCTTTTTTAAGCCTTTTGAACTTTTTAATTGCAAAAAAAAAAAACAAAAAAACATGTTGGCCTCTTGCGATCGGTCTTACATGACACTGTCTCATGTGAGTAATATCGTATATTTGATTGCTTCACGTTTTTTTTATAAAATTTCAATGTTGTTTAATAAAATTGTAAAATACAGTTACTCTTTTTTATTTTTTTTTTATAAAAAAAAGTTCTTATAATACATAAAAACTGTTTAATAATGGTCAGCTGTAGGGGCATATAGTAGAGACGTTAATCATTTTCATGGTGTACATAGATTATTTATAAATTCTACTTAATAATATGTACATCACATATTTTTTTAAAACTGTTTAAATTTCATATAGGGTCTCTATCTCTATCTCGTCTATTTCACGTGTCTCTTTAATTTTTTCCATTTAGTAATCAGTATGGTTCTCACTCGAAATTCGATTTTTTTTAGTGGAAATCACAATTTGATAACAGAAGGAATTGATTTAGGGATTGGATGTAGTCTCAAATTCATGTATTCTCTGAACTACTCGTGGATGGTTGAAGAAAAGTATTGTTGTCTCGATTTTGGACATAAGCTAGCTGTTCCTATTATTTCGCAAGTATATGGTGCGATTATTCCCTTTTTTTTTTTTAACAGAAGACCAATATTTGGAGTCCCAACCGACAATAAATAACAATGACCTTCGGTTCAAATTTGATTGATCCAACCTGCTGTTTTCAGCTGAAACTTGTATTTGAAATAATATTGATAATATATCAGTAAGTAAGAATTTAAATATTTTTTTTGATATTTTTAACTATTTTTCTCTCTCAGTCAATTAGTCTAATTATAGGAGAGCTTAAACCGAAAAGGTGCCGTCTTCAGCCATTCTTAATACCATACTTATGGGTCATATTTAAATGAGTCAACGCTCCGTAATCAGTAGTCGATTGAAATGGGGGAGGCCAGTCCCGAGGTGAGATCAAGAAAGTGGGTGAGCGTTCCACAAATGTCAATTCCGAAAAATTAGATAACAGAAAACTTTTTTGTTTTCCCATCTATAAAACGACGCGTTAAGTTATAAATTATACGTAACAACTTTATTTATTTTTTAAATTTCATACTCTCTTAATTAAGATTAAAACACAAAATTTTAAGAAAAATACTATTACTAGAATATTAAGATAAGAGATTTTAATTTTATCATGGTCATCAAATAACGTATCTCCCAGTACAGGAAAAAGTTCGATATTCTTCTCAGGATTTGCGGGGTTGGGACCCAAACCCGACAGTCCTTCGCATCTTTGATCAACTCACCCACTTGTCCCAATTCTCGCAATACACCAAACGTAAGAGTCGGATCGGATTGCGCTGCCCCTACCTTATCTTCTCGTTAAAAATTTAAATCTTTATATAAAAATAAAAAAAATCACGATTTGATAAATTTTTTAATAAATTTTAAAAAAATTACCGGGTGAGTGTTACCCAAAGGTAACGCCAGTTGCATGTTAAAACTAGTGGTTAAGAATTAAGAATTCAGGGAAGAGACAAATTGCTCTCATTGAAAAAAAAAAAAAAATGATTTAGTTATGATTCATTTAAAATTTATGTAATTACTTTTACTAAAATTTATATTTTATATTTTTGCGTTCGTATTGTTATTTGTTTTTTATTTAGCATCTCCATTACCTTTTCCTTTGTCGCCAATTGATAAAATTCTTAATTCTGCTGCTGGGAAGAGAAGAACCAAGACTGGATCGCTTTCGATGCTTTACCTTCTTGACCAACCAAAGCAATTCCCGTTTCGTTGCTTTTGTTTAATTTTCCTTTCTCGTCTTTAAAAAAAAAAAAAAAAGGAAAATTGGCAACGCCGGATAAAGAAAAATTTCAAATTAAAAATTTTTTTTCTCATTTAATGTTCACATAGGAAAGGAACCCTATAAATAGGCCCCTGCCCCTCAATTCAAAACAGATTCAGTAAATTTGTAAACAGAAAAATTCAGAGAATTTGAAAGAAAAAGAAAATTTTGAAAATCTCTCAAGAAAATTTCTCCTTTTCTTACGTGCTTTTACTCTGCAGTATACTCTCCTAACTCGTTTTTTAGAGATATTTCAGGGGTAAGACCCAAAAAATTTGTTGTTTCTATTTCCAAAGTTATTTTTAGATTTATATTCTCCGATCGCCCTAGATATGAATTTATGAGAATATAAATCTGAAAATATCAAATTACTACAAATCCGGCTGGGATTAAATCTCATACGGCTCTCAGCAAAATCTAGGTAACTCATCCGAGAACAAGTCCCTTCGACCCTCGGTGAAATTAAACCAGATCGGCTCAGATCAGGTCTCTGCGGTTCTTAACCGTAGTCAAAATATCCAAATCAGATCCGGTTTCAGTCTACCCAGTTCAAGAAAAAGTTGTGGAAATTATTTCTGTCAAGATCAAGCTCGTGCAGCCCTTGACGGAGTCAAAAAAAGAACACTAATCGGAGGATTTACGGAGATCGACCTCACGTAAATTTTCTTTTATTTTTAAATTTTTATTTGTAATTTGTTTTTTTATTTTCGAGTTTAATTGTTTTAGGCTCGAAATTTACACTTTACAAATTTTTGGCACGCTCAGTGGGACATCTTCACCTCCCATCTCTTGTTCCTTAAAAAAAAAAAAAAAAAAAAGAGGTAAAAGAGGAGCCGAGAGAAAAAAAAAGGAAAAAAAACAAAAAAAAGGAAAAGACAAAAAAGTAAAAAGTAAAAAAAAAATAAAAAGTAAAAGGTAAAAAAATAAAAAAAAAACGGTAAAAAAAAAGTGAAAAAAAAAATTTATAGGTATTCAGCATATCAAATGGCACCAAAAAGAAGTACTGCTGCCATAAAAAAGAAGGCAACGGCTCCATTGCCTGCATCAACTATCCTACCTGGGTACGCAGGTCCAGAAACCCGGGGACGGACACAATTTCTTGCCGTCCAAACCCGACAAAACATTGAAACGGAGAGTCCACAGCTCGCACAACAGGATCTCTCCTCTGACTGTCTTGCCGCATGGAGGAGTCGATCACCCACCCCGATCGAAGTCGGGGGCAACACGACGAAGCTCGCTCAACAGAATCCAACTCATTCTGTAGAGATCCACACAGAAGAATCAGAAGAGTTTTCTCCCTCAGTCCTTCCCGGAGCCTCATCTGTTGCCGTCATGATGACCAACACAACCAGTACAGAAGAAAGGATTTCAGAATTGGAGAACAAAATTTTGCAGTTGATCAGAGTCGTGGAGGAAAAAGATCAACAGATCGCCGCTCTCAAAGGAAAGGCCCCGATCCAAGTTGATCCTGAAATTTGCGAGGAGCAACCATATCCACCCGGTTTCACTCCAGAAGCCACACCAGCCGACGTCTTCACTGCAGAAAAGCGACCAGGTAGTTCTACACAGCTGCCACCCTCAAATTCTGTAGCTTCGCTATCTGTTCAACAATTGCAGGAAATGATAGCCAATACGATCCGACTGCAACAAGCTACATCCTTCCAAGGATCACAGATGTACGTCAAACCGTACACCAGACGGATCGAAAGTCTCAACATGCCTTAGGGCTACCAGCCGCCCAAATTTCAACAATTCGACGGACGAGGCGATCCCAAACAGCACATCGCCCACTTCGTTGAAACCTGCAACAACGCAGGGACTTACGGAGATCTCTTGGTGAAGCAGTTTGTTCGTTCACTAAGGGAGACCGCTTTCACCTGGTTCATAAATCTTGAACCAGAATCGATCGACAGTTGGGAATAGTTACAACGAGAGTTCCTCAATAGATTTTTCAGCACTCGAAGGACGATAAGTATGATGGAGCTTACCAGCACCAAACAAAGGAAAGGAGAACCCGTTGTCGAATACATCAACAGATGGCGTGCCCTCAGCTTGGACTGCAAAGATCGCCTGACGGAGACTTCTGCCGTAGAGATGTGCATCCAGGGAATGCATTGGGAGCTATTATACATCCTGCAGGGTGTCAAATCCCGAATCTTCGAAGAACTGGCGACCCGCGCACATGATATGGAGATAAGCATCCACACTTCCGGAGGCACGGTTCCCATCCAGTTAGACCAGCAAGGGGGCAGAAGGGAGATTAAGAAACCCAACAGCTCCGGAAAAGGAAAAGAAGTGATGACTGTTGAAGCCGCACCAGTAAAAGTGGGCGCCAAAGCTAAGGTAAATCCACCGACCCAAATAACTCAGCCAAAACAACAGGAAAAACGGAAGGTGACATTGCGAGAGTTGGAGCAGAAGCAGCATCCATTCCCCGACTCAGATGTCCCCGACATTCTTGAACAACTCTTGGAGGCAAAGCTGATCGAACTCCCAGAGTGCAAGCGGCCAAATGAAAAGGATCGAGTCAGCGATCCGAGATTCTGCAAGTATCACCGCATAGTAAGTCATCCAACTGAGAAGTGTTTCGTCCTGAAGGAGCTAATCATGAAGCTCAAAAGCCAGAATAAAATCATTCTGGACCAGGAAGGCGTAACCTCAGCAAACCAAACCACAATCACTTCAAAACCATCAGAAGAGGTGACACACCGTAAGGAGGAGTCGCTCGAGAACAAAAAGTCGACAACGGAGAAGGTATATGAAGCTCTTCGAACTCTTCTCGATAACCCTCAGCTGTTTATAGTTTTGCAAACAACAGAAGTGTGGCAAAATCAAGTCGGCAATACTCTTCAGACTTCAGCTGAACCTCTGCCATCAAGTAATTCCAACTCGACGGAGCAACAGGCGGACCAAAATCATGTTGGATGTTACTCTGCTATCTCATTTTCAGATGAGGATCTCCTGCTGGGGTCCAAACCCCACAATCGGCCGTTGTATGTATCAGGCTATGTGAGAGAACAGAAGGTCCGACGTATTCTGATCGACGATGGTTCGGCAGTCAATATTATCCCAAAATCCACCATAAAGGAGCTCGGCATTGGTATTGATGAATTAACAGACAGCCGCTTGATGATTCATGGCTTTAATCAAGGAGGAAAGAAAGTAATTGGGATGATTCGCTTGGAGCTAACTATCGGTAATCTCACTTCTAGCACTCTGTTTCATGTGATCGATGCACGTACCACGTATAAGATGTTGCTAGGACGACCGTGGATTCATGGAAATGGAGTTGTGCTGTCAAGCCTGCATCAGTGCTTAAAGTACTACAATGGTGGCGTTCAAAAGGTCAATGCTGATTTAAAGCCGTTCGATGATGCTGAATCATATTTGGCGGATGCGGTCTTCTACACCGACACAAACAATCCGGAAATCGTTCCATCAAAAGCTACTTGGACTGGGGGCATCCACAAAAAGGGAAAAGCTGTCGAAAAACCTGCCAATGCCCAACCCCAGGCTCCAACAAACGAAAAGCTGTCACAGCCTGCTGAACTTCGTCCGAAGGATGTTGCATCTTCAAGCTCCACTCCAGTCCTACGCTATGTGCCGAAGTCACGACGCTCAGAAGGTCAACCCCCTTTCTCTTATTGTATTGATCCTAAACAGGAGTAAGGATATAGCCAACCCAAGACAAAAGAGCTGCACAACCAGAAGGAGACTTACACTCTGCCGATACCAAAGATTGAGCCGGTTTTATCCTCAAAACCATTAAAAGGTTTCGTCAAACCACACACAGCAGCAGTCCAAGGCGGCTCACTTCCAGAAAGAAGAACACACGAAGGATTCGATCCCAATGCATACAAGCTCTTGGCCAAGGTAGGTTATGACTTCTCAAACCCGAGCACAATGGGTACGCTACCGTCCACACATGGCGCCACTTCTCAATTATCACAGTCCCGATCTGGCTTAGGCTATCAGGAGAAGTCACCTATGCGGATCACGCTAAAGAGTCGAAGCCGAGCAATTGATGCACGTGCCATCAGCACCACCATCAAACAAGACAGGCTTATCCAGTCAAACAAAGAATGTGAAGTCAGAGGTTCTACATTTCATGTCACAATTAGCGAGGAGGCTGATTCCGACTCATCAGATGGTGAAGTGAAGGAGGTTCCCCCGGAACTTGAAGATGGTGGCCAAGCAACTGTTGATGAACTCAAGGAGGTCAATCTTGGCTCTCCGGAAGATCCTCGACCTACATTTGTAAGTGCTTTACTTACTGCAGAAGAAGAGCAAGAATATGTTCGGGTATTAAGTCAATACAGGGACGTGTTCGCATGGAGTTACAAAGAAATGCCTAGACTTGACCCGAAAATTGCGGTGCATCGTCTAGCAGTAAAGAAGGGTGTTCGTTCTGTCAAGCAGCCACAACGACGGTTCCGCCCGGAACTCATTCCACAAATCGAGGAGGAGGTTAACAAGCTGATCAATGCTGGCTTCATCCGAGAAGTCACCTACCCAACGTGGATTGCCAACATTGTCTCGGTAAGAAAGAAGAATGGGCAGTTGAGGGTATGTGTTGATTTTCGAGATCTTAACAGGGTCTGCCCGAAAGATGGCTTTTCGTTGCCCATAACGGAGATCACAGTCGATGCAACAATGGGTCACGAAGCATTGTCTTTCATGGATGGTTCTTCAGGTTATAACCAAATCAGAATAGCACCAAAAGACGAGGAGTTGACAGCATTCCGCACCCCAAAAGGTATATACTGCTATAAAGTTATGCCGTTTGGATTGAAAAATGCTAGCGCCACTTATCAACGTGCTACGCAAAAAATTTTTGATGACATGCTGTACAAGATTGTAGAATGTTATGTTGATGACTTAGTTGTAAAGACTAAGAAGCGCAAAGACCACCTCGAGGATCTCAAGACAGTGTTCGAAAGACTTCGGAGGCATTAGCTCAAAATGAACCCTCTCAAGTGTGCATTCGGTGTCACATCAGGAAAGTTTCTTGGGTTCGTGGTGCGCCATCGTGGAATCGAAGTTGATCAGTCAAAGGTTGAGGCAATTCAAAAGATGCCTGAACCTAAAAACCTGTACGAACTGCGAAGTCTACAAGGAAAGCTGGCCTACATTCGCCGTTTTATCTCCAATTTAGCTGGGAGATGTCAACCTTTCCATCGGTTGATGAAGAAGGATGTCAACTTCGAGTGGGACGAAGCTTGCAGCAAAGCCTTTGAGAGCATAAAAAAGTACCTTTGCAATCCACCAGTCCTGGGAGCTCCAATTCAAGGAAAGTCGTTGATTCTCTACATTGCAGCACAGGAAAGATCTTTGGGAGCCCTGCTTGCACAGGAAAATGAGCAGGGAAAGGAAGTTGCCCTGTACTTCTTGAGCAGAACACTAAACGGTCCGGAGCTGAGTTATTCGCCCATTGAAAAGACATGTCTAGCATTGTTCTTTGCCATTGACAAGTTGAGGCACTACATGCAAGCTCATACGGTACGTCTCATTGCCAGAGCTGATCCTGTCAAATATATCTTATCTAGACCAATCTTGTCAGGACGACTTGCCAAGTGGGCAGTAATCCTACAAAGCTACGACATTGTCTACGTGCCTCAAAAAGCAGTGAAAGGACAAGCCCTAGCAGACTTCTTTGTAGATCACCCTGTTCCGTCAGATTGGGAGTTCACAGATGATCTTCCAGATGAAGAGGTCTTTTACATTCAGACACTACCACCATGGACAATGTTCTTTGATGGTGCAGCAAGGCGTGATGGTGCTGGTACCGGCATAGTGTTTGTCACCCCTCAACGACAAATACTACCATATGCTATCATTCTCGGTGAGTTATGCTCAAATAATGTTGCCGAATACCAGGCTTTGATCATTGGTCTTCAAATGGCTGTCGATATGAAGATTCTAACTATAGAAGTCCATGGAGATTCCCAGCTCGTCATCAACCAACTTACAGGATTGTATGATGTCAACAAAGAGGATCTTACGCCTTACCATCAACATGCTCGACAGCTAATGGATGAATTTGAAAGCATCACTTTGGAGCATGTACCTCGACGAGAAAACACTCAGGCAGACGCATTGGCTAACCTGGCCACCTCTCTTGCAAAGTTAGAAATCCAGGCTACAGTTGTTGCCGTATGCCAGAAATGAATAGTGCCGCAGAAGGATGATGAAGAAACTACAGCAGCTAACGCTGTATCTATACGTGTCGCGGACGACGAAGATTGGCACCAACCAATCATTGACTATCTACAGCACGGGAAGTTGCCCGAAGATCGTCGTCATAAGACAGAAATTCAACGACGAGCTCCCCGCTTCATATATCTCAAGGATGCTCTGTATCGAAGGTCTTTTGATAGAGTTTTACTTCGCTGCCTAGGCAATGAAGAGGCAAAACAGGCTCTCACTGAAGCACATTCTGGTGTTTGTGGCAGACATCAATCGGGACCTAAGTTGCACTTCCAACCCAGAAGGATGGGATACTACTGGCCAACCATGGTACGTGATTCCATTGAGTTTGCTAAAACTTGTCAAGCTTGTCAATTTCATGCCAATTACATACATCAACCACCGGAGCCACTGCATCCAACTGTCTCATCATGGCCCTTTGAAGCTTGGGGTCTTGACTTAGTGGGGCCCTTGCCAAAGTCATCCCTGGGTCACCTGTACATCCTCGCAGCAACCGACTACTTCTCAAAATGGGCTGAAACTATTCCACTTAGAGAGGTAAAGAAGGAGCATGTTGCCAAGTTCATCCGGACTCAGCTGATCTATCGTTATGGAGTCCCTCGATTCATCATCACTGATAATGGTAAGCAGTTCTACAACAGCTTAATTGACAAGCTCTGCGAGAAGTTCAAGTTCAAGCAGTACAAGTCATCCATGTACAATGCCCCAGCTAACGGCTTGGTCGAAGCATTCAACAAGATCTTATGCAACCTGTTGCGGAAGGTAGTATCTAAATCCAAAAGAGATTGGCATGACAGAATTCCGGAGGCATTATGGGCGTATCGTACAACTTACCGGACTCCAACACAGGCGACGCCATACTCACTTGTCTACGGTGTCGAAGCAATACTGCCGTTGGAAACACAGATTCCATCTCTGCGCATGGCGGTTCTGGAAGGACTCACACAGGAGGAGAATGCTCGCCTACGTCTGGAAGAGTTAGAAGCCCTCGATGAAAGGAGGCTTGAAGCACAACAGCAACTTGAGTGCTACCAAGCCCGGCTCACCAACACATTCAACCGCAGGGTCCGCCCTCGATCTTTTCAAGTTGGAGACCTTGTTCTTGCAGTACGACGGCCCATCAACATGAAGCATCGGCCTGGTGATAAGCTTACTTCCAAATGGGACGGGCCATACCTAGTGCAGGAGGCCTATACTCACAACGCTTACATGCTGTCAGACCAAGAAGGCGTCCGAATCGGCCCAATCAATGGTAAATTTCTGAAACAGTATTATGTGTAAATATGTTCAAAAAAAAATCAAAAAATCAAAAAAAAGATTCAAAAAAAAATCAAAAAAAAAAATAAAAAAAAAATCAAAAAAAAAATCATCAAAAAAAAATCAAAAAAAAAAATTGCGAAGTCCCGATCTGAAAGACCAAACGAAAATCCAAACACTTGAGTCCAATTCAGAGTCCAACTCAAAAGCTTGAAAACTAAATCCAAAAGTCCAAGTCCAAAATCCAAACACTCGACCCAAATCCAAAAAAAAACCCAAGTCTAGAAGCCCAAACACTCGACCCAAATCCAATCCAAAACCCAAAACCCAAAAATTCCAAGTTCCAGACACAATCCAAAACCCAAGTTTAAAATCCAATTCAACTCCTGACCTGCATGAGTATAAACTGTGAACGGCCCAAAAATATAAAAACAACGGAGGGTTTGAGTCTGAAACTCAGCATCAGTCTCAACCGATCTTCACCACATACCAAGACCTTTGCTCCTCTGTCACAAGAAAGATGGAACCAGTTGCAGAATCTCAAGACAAGGGAGAAGAAAGGTCACCTCGCACAAGGTGGCAACCGACCATGGCACAACTGCAAATTTTGGAGGAAGTCTTCCACAACAATGGAGGTATTATTCCTAGTGCATCTCAAATTTACCAACTTGTCTCACGATTGCGCCCGCTCGGGGCAATCGAAGGAAAAAATGTGTTTTATTGGTTCCGGAATCGGAGAAGCAGGAAGAAACCAGCACTGAGAACTGCTTCTTCCAAAGAACAGTCTGTCGTTCCGATAGTAAATCCCACTGGTACAGCTTCGCCCTCAAATGAAGCAGGTCCGAGTTCTTCCACTGCAATGGTCTCTCCACGGTATGTTCATCAAAGCCATAGCCCATGGGAGCATGCATGCTGGTCCTGGTGGTCTTACGGAGTCAGTCAAGGGTTCATCCCTCCTAAGTACTTAAGTCTAGGAGAATTTTTTTTAACAGAAAGGAGTCATTTCGGCGAAATTTTGCCTCTCTTTCCAGAATATTTCGGCATCAACCAGCCAGAAAGCGACGTCGACGTCAACATCATCCACCCACCAGACGAGGTCGAGCTTGACTTGGAGTTGTGCCTCGGGCCCCGCTAGGACGGTCGACAAGATAAGGTGCAACGACTTTGGCAGCACACGGCAACGACTTCTGCAGTACACGGCAACGACTTCTGCAACACGCATCAGCCGCTGCCTCTTTTGTCTTTTATGCAGGAAAGGGACGTGGATGACCCTACTCGATTCTGCGTACCTTCTTTTTGACTTTTCAAAAAAAAAAAAAAATATCTTTATCGTATGTATATATATATCTTGCATTCCCGAGTTGTAATACTCACCCTCAGTTCTTCTTCTTCTCAAAAGAAAATGGCTAGTCTCTGCACTTGTCCTAGGAAGTTCTTTGATCAAGAAGTTGGAGGTGCACGAGCTAAGAAAAGAAGGAGTAGTCTTCCTCGAGGGATCCCTAACGCCGTCAGTGTCATGGAATTCCAACTACTCTCCTTAGTTCACATCTACCACAGAGAGATGAGACGCTGCAATCATCCTAATCTTTCTTTAGATGCGGCGACGTACAGGGAAGTTCCAACTACTCTCCTTACGTCGAAACAGACATGGAAATCATCACTACAGTCAGTCTCTCTGTGTGCCGGTCTTGAAGTTCCAAAGTGCTGGGCCTTCCTTTTGGGAAGGTTCAAGTTCTTTGCCTACCGGATCATCCTCACCAGAGCTTTGGAACTTCAAAGAACCTTTGGCAGCCTTTGCGAGCCATGGAAGCTCGAACGCACCTAGAGCCAAGACTTCAATTTTTATATTGGCTGGGCTGCTAACTTCCTCAAGATCATATCGGTTTCCATTGCGATCCAACAACAGTTGGATTAGTCGGAGATAGAAGATTTCAACATTCAATATTCGTCAGAACATCTCAAGTTTCAACCTGGACTTCAAGATTCGGTTCGGATCACGCCCGTAAAGTTCTTCCTTACCGACCCTTGAAGTGGGGGCATTTGTAAACAAAGAAAAAAAAAAAAGGAATTCAATGGCCGGCGTTGCCAATTTTGAATTGACAACGCCGGCCAAAGAAAAATTTCAAATTAAAAGATTCCTTTCCCATGTGATGTTCACATGGGAAAGGAACCCTATAAATAGGCCCCTGCCTCTCAGTTCAAAACAGATTCAGCAAATCTGTAAACAGAAAAATTCAGAGAATTTGAGAGAAAAAGAAAATTTTGAAAATCTCTCAAGAAAATTTCTCCTTTTCTTACGTGCTTTTACTCTGCAGTATACTCTCCTAACTCCTTTTCGAGAGATATTTCAGGGGTAAGGCTCAAAAAATTTGCTGTTTCTATTTCCAAAGTTATTTTTAGATTTATATTCTCCGATCGCCCTAGATCTGAATTTATGAAAATATAAATCTGAAAATATCAAATTACTACAAATCCGGCTGGGATTAAGCCTCATATGGCCCTTAGCAAAATCCAGGCAACTCATCCGAGAACAAGTCCCTTCGACCCTCGGTGAAATTAAACCAGATCGGCTCAGATCAGATCTCTGCGGTTCTTAACCGTAGTCAAAATATCCAAATCAGATCCGGTTTCAGTCTACCCAGTTCAAGAAAAAGTTGTGGAAATTATTTCTGTCAAGATCAAGCTCGTGCAGCCCTTAACGGAGTCAAAAAAGGAACACTAATCGGAGGATCTACGGAGATCGACCCCACGTAAATTTTCTTTTATTTTTAAATTTTTATTTGTAATTTATTTTTGTATTTTCGAGTTTAATTGTTTTAAACTTGAAATTTACGCTTTACAGTCTCTTTCTCGAGACTGCAGATGATGCCACGCACATCTAGTTGATATCAGCAATTGGTTACCCGTTACAAGAAAAACTTTAGAAAGTTTTCCTTGCGGGCCTGGCACGGCTTGAGAACAATGGTACGCGAATTATGGCCAATTTTGACCTCTGATTCTTTTGTATAGATAAGTTATAAGAGTGCAGTAAATTGGACAAGTTATGCATGAATTATAATTACCACGGCAATTATGGGATAAAAGAAAAATTAGTCTTAATTTTTTATAAATTTTTATAATTGAGTTCTACAGTTTTTCATTTTTTCATTTCAATGTTAAACTCTCAAGATTGTTGTAATTCAATTCTTCTGTTGATAGAATCGAGATTATTTCTGTTAGGTCCATCTATGGTATAATCTTTTTCACATAATTCAATCCAGGGAACAGTCGAGGGAAAGACTTGATTGTGGTAGTATATGAAAGTTTAGGACTGAATTGAAAAAAAAAATTATTTTGGACTCAATTGAAAAAATTCATAAAAATTTAGATTTTTTTTTTTTTTGGTCATTGAAGAGGGACATAACTCATACATATACAAGAGGAGGGGGATTTGGTAGGATGCAGAACCTCTAACCTCTCATTTTGGCATAATGCTTATTAATCAGTTAGGTTACACCTGCTGATTACTAATTTCTTTTTATCCCTGGTAAGTATATGTATGAATAAATATATAATTGAACTAAGTGGGGTTGTAATTGGAGCCATTTTAAAACCGATTAGCACATTTGTGGATCTTGTGTTTTTACTTGTTGAAATGCATGTGAATTATCGAACCCAAATGCTCCCTTCTTTTATTCTTTTTGTTTCTTAATTCCTTGTTTCCAGTTTTCTACGCTCTGTAGATAAGTTGGGATGCCACTTGTCCAGGAGAACAAGCATTCCACAGCTAGGATCAGAGGAGGCAGAAGAGGGCTGGGCCTAAAATTTATTGTATCTGCATAATGGAGCTCCATAACTATTTTGTGTGTTCCCCATGCTGCTTTTGAGCCTGACCCGGTACAATGTATGTAACTTTCCGCGCACGGAAACCAAGGTGAAAAGCCTGGCTGGGCTTGGCTGTTCAAATCTTTGCAAGTTGCCAGCCTCCAAGACGCAAACATGGGGCTCTTATGGAAATCAGAGGTTGAAGTTGACAAAACGACAGTAGGTCCAGGAATTAATGGGACTGCCCAGACCATTTTCATTTTCAGTTTTTTTAGTAATCAAGGACCTTAGATTTTGACCCAAAAAAAAAAGGACCTTAGATTTTAAAGTTATTGTCTTCCATTGCATAGATGACATTTTTTTTTTTTGAGAGATGACAATTGGAGCCATTAAGCCTCTATTTTTTAGAACAATGATTTACTCAAATAATCACTAGTGTGTGAGAGGTTATTGGAATTCGATTTATTCAAGGATTGAAGAGAAGAACAATGGACAATTCCCTATGTGATGCTCTAAGCAACTTCGTTGGATTATTTTCTTCTTGAAATATTGTTTCATAACATTGATCCTTAAAGTTGACGCATTCTAGACACTACACTCTAATTTCATTATCATAAACTTTGTATGCACAAATATGGTCTTACCAAGAACTCCTATCACGTATTAATATATACTTGATGATAGCAATCCTAAAATATATTGAAAGAGAGTCTTGATATAACGAAAAAGTTATTTTATTGTAATTTAATGTTCACATGTTCAAATTTTAAAAATAACATCTTTATAAATATAAAGAAAAATTTGTGTATATCCACATAATACAATATGTATATCTCGACTATTTTATTACTATGGATAAGTAAGCTGCGTTGTAAACTTTTTAAATTAATCCCCCAAAGCAAACAGGCAGAACTAAATCCGGAGTTGAACATAATTACAAGGCCATGGTTGGAACATAATTACAAGGCCATGGCCTGGCCAACCAAACAACAATGTATGCACGGCGTCGTATATGTTTGGACAAGTCCTGTCCACTTTCGTCCACGCAATCCATTGGCGGTTTGATGATAACAAACAGAGGGAAAATTGAAAAGAATCTCCATCCACTAAAACAGAGGAAGGAAAAAAAAACAAAAAGGCAAAAGAAAAGGAAAGAAAAGAACAAGAATCGAATGAAGGATACACCAGTGGCAGACAAGTGAGCAGCTCTCTTAAATTTCTCTCTGTCTGTGTCTCACTCATTTTCCTGGGAAAATTCAGCTAAATTTTCTCGGAAAATACGGAGAAAAATGGAGTCTTGAAAAGGGCATGTTGATGTTCCTCGTCACATGCTAAACAAGCAAATGGCTTGCCTTTGTCTGAATTCTTCATCTTTGCTGCCCACCTTTTGTCTTCCTCTCAAAAAATCAGAAACATTTCTCTCTTCTTCTTCTTCTTTATGTTCATCTTCCAATGCTTTGAGTAGCAGTATTAGTACAGATGGTATTAACGTGGGAAAAGCCTTGAAGCCAATAGTTATAAATGGAGACCCTCCTACTTTTGTCTCTGCTCCTGGCCGCCGGATTGTTGCTGGTTAGTTTGCTTCATTTATACGTAACTTTTACTCTTTGTAAAGTGGTTTGGTTGCCTATCGTCGATACTCTAGCAGGACGAAATCAATAACAAAATGGTGTTTTTATTGATTTTGATGAAGGAGGATTGAGTTTGGTTGCAATTTTCATTGAAGTGAAACTCTGCATGTGTGAATAAGCCACGTTTCCTGGAATGAAAGTTAATTTTAGTTTCTGAAATCGTCTGTACTGTGTCTCTTCTTGATGATTTCTTGGCCCCAAATCGAGCTCAAACGAAGAGGCAGGCTATCCAGTTGCTTGTCTGATCACAATTTGATCAATTATTGAGTTGCAATCACTAAAAATGGAGTTCTTGAAAATGGGAAAGTAGGGTGACAGCCGCAGACCAGCTAGGGAAGATTGCTTTTATGACATACTTGGCTTTCGTATGAATTTATTGTAGACATGCAATTTATGCAAGTGCCTGAAGTAGGATTTATGCAATTTTTTTTTTTTAATTGTTGATTCCACCAAAATTAATGCATGTGTTCGACATCTCCTTAAGTTTAATGCTTAAGGTGAAAATTACCTAATGGGAATTCTCAATTGAAATATGTTGCTTGTAGATATACTCTTGTTGGAGATATTGAAAATGCAATTTCAGTTTGCTTGGTTCTTGATCCATATAATTCAATAATTCATGTTTTATGGTCTTCTGATTTAATTTGCATTTATAGTGGGAGATCTGCATGGAGATCTTGCACAAGCAAGATATGCACTTGAGATGGCTGGTGTCCTGAGTTCTGATGGTCAGGACTTATGGATTGGCGAAGAAACGGTATGTGATTGCCTCTCATTATGTAGTTCCAATTTCAACTTGTCGTATGAGAAGATTATAATGCCATTCTGTATCCGTAATCGCCCCTTTTCAATTGTACGTACTCTTTCTTCCAAAACGTAGGTGCTGGTTCAGCTTGGAGATATACTTGATCGTGGTGAAGATGAAATAGCTGTACTGTCCTTATTACGTTCGTTGGATGTTCAGGCCAAAGCTCAAGGCGGAGCAGTTTTTCAGGTTTGTAATACATTAAGGACAAAGCTGTTGCCTGTTGAGGCAAAATCTTTAGCATGTTGTACCACATTGCAACAACAGAATGTATGCAAGTAGCTAGAAGAGTGAAATTTATGAGGCAATTTCTGCATACTTCATATAAGATCCTATTTGTTCCACCTTGCAAATAAGTCTTCTGTACTGCTGCAAATTTCGTCAAAATTTGCATTTGATGTTCCTGTTTGAATGATTTCTTTGAAATGCCAAGTTTTCCTGTAGCAGTATTTTACTCAATAACTATGCTGAATATTTTCTTTTGTGTTGTAGATTAATGGAAACCATGAGACTATGAATGTGGAAGGAGATTTCAGATATGTTGATCCAGGTGCATTTGATGAATGTACTGATTTTCTGGCCTACTTGGAAGACTGTGAATACAACTGGGAGAATGCTTTTGTTGGTTGGATTGGTGTGTCTAAAATGAGAAAAGATCGGAGAACCGCCCATAATTATTGGGGTCCTTGGAATCTGGTGAAGGTACCAAAATTTTACTGTTTTCAAAGCAATGGAGCAAACTCAGTTCCCCCCACTGCCAACTAGCTTCCCCTTGTTTTTCACATTCCCCTTCTACTCATGAGAGATAGCAATTGTTTCTGATAAAGTCACTAAAACTTTAGGACAGAGGCAAAAGGGGGTCCTTTCCAGGTCAATCTTGTTGAGGCCAGGTGGTCCACTGGCATGTGAATTGGCAAGACATTCTGTCGTACTCAAGGTTAATGACTGGGTATTCTGTCACGGAGGCCTTCTCCCTCACCATGGTAAGCAGTCGGCTTGAGTTGGAAAAACTCATTTTCAAATGTTGTACAAAAAGTATTTTCTATTCTTCTTTGTAATGCCCAATAGGAGCATTGGTACTTCTGCAGTTGCATATGGCATAGAGAGGATGAACAGGGAAGTATCTGACTGGATGAGAACTCTTAGTGTGGGTGAGGTTGTTCCCAACTTTCCTTTCATAGCCACGAGAGGTTATGACAGCGTTGTCTGGAGTCGCTTATATTCCAGAGATGTGTCAGATTATGAAGACTATCGGACTAATCAGGCAAGTGTTCTCCAGAGGCATTGCGTGTTCTAACACACAGTTTATATTCGGTGAAATAAACTGCTTATCATAATGCTGAAATGAACTACATTTCCGCTCAAATGTATAAATACTTTAGATCCAATTATGTTTGAAATCCAAAAACTTGTGCTTTTAGATTATATATGTATTCTCTGAAATTGCGGTTAGTCTGGTCCCCATTTAATTTGATTTTACAATCGCTGCATCTGTTATTTTATTGTTTTTGCCTTGGGAGCTAAAATTTGATGCTCATCAGATAAATTCTATCCTGGAAGAGACACTGCAATTGGTAGGTGCAAAGGCAATGGTGGTGGGGCACACTCCACAAACTACAGGAATTAACTGGTAATAATGATACTCTCTACTAGTGAAGTTTCAGTTCGCATCATCGTTGACTGTCTGTATCCTTTCGAAGAAATAGTGCTTATATCCAGAGTTATCTTATGCAGTAAATACAACTGTAGCATATGGCGGATTGATGTTGGGATGTCCAGTGGAGTTCTTCACAAAAGACCAGAGGTAAGCTTGTAATGCGACAGTGGAGTGATTCAATCGTTTCCATCTAAACAATCATTTTATAAGACAAAACATAATACAGATGACAAGGGGCTGATGGATTTTTTTCCCTTATATTCCTGATATTTTTCAGGTACTGGAAATAAGAGAGAACAGAGCTAGAGTTATAAGGAACAAGAGGGACAGGCTTAATGAACTTCAGGTTGTTGAGTACACCTAGAGACATGAAAATGAAAATTAACCCGGTAGTGTTCTGGTCTGAGTTGCTTTTTTACCTTCCTTACTATGCCAGAAGATTCAAGCTTTTTAAGCTCAATCCACTTGGATTGCCTATTCTTTGAAGTTTGATAATGACAGTCCCATATCACAGCCCATTGAATGGCAATATCCACTAGTCTTAGGCTTTCGTGTTCTGGACCTGAAAACTGCACTAAAAGTCCAACTATCTCAGCTTGCCTTCAGGAATATGATAATTCATTTTATTAAAGAATATAATGTCTGAAAATGATAAGAAACAAGTTTATAACTGTCAAACGCTTAAACTTTTGGGTGAATTGTTCTCCTGACACATTCAATAACTCTGCATAGTTATGGTTTTAAATCATTGTGTCTAAACAGTGAATGGATTTTTAACTCTTCTGTTTATGTTTTTACATGTTATCAGGAACAAAGGTCGTGCTCAACTATTGCTTCTTCTACTACTACTACAAATTTTGTAATGTCGTCTACTCTTTATACCCATTGCTCGTTGTGTTTATATCAGAGAGAAGAGAATGGTTCGACATCAACAAAAGATCATGTGTTGCTCCGGTGATTCAAACTGTAAGAAAGGAGCAATCATAATGTTGGTTTAGACATTGTTTCGAAAATTACAATGATTTAAGAATCTTTGTTTATAATCGGGTAAATTGATTTGAATATGATTGGGTCCAGCAGCAGATACTCGCAGGGTCTTAACAAAGTGGGAAAAAATAATTTATCACATATATACCAATTATCGAATTTATAAATTAAAATTTGAATAATTTTATTTGTATATCTCGTTTAACTCAATTCATAAGAAAAAATTTACCGTCCAAATACTGTTAGATCTGAGAAAGCCTCTTCCATCCCGTTAGCTAAGTGGAATTGAGTTGGGGGCAAACGGCCACCAGAATATTTCTTTTGCCCTCACCAAATTAAATTTTGCCCAACATCTTTTCTGGTGAAATAAATTACTATGTAAAATTTCATTCAAGCCAATAAATTAATTCAGAAGATTTCCATTCCAACAACCGTTAGCAAACAAGTAGGCAGTAGCCATAGACAAGCAATCCCTCTACCAGCAGCAAGTCGAAATAAATAAAATTTTGAGCCGAAATATATAAAAACTTCAGATTCTAATCTTGCGCAGCGGCCGCCGAAGGAGGGCGAGGCGGTTGCCGCAATCTTCTAAGCCGATCAATCCACTGATCCTCCGAGATCCGATCCGCCCAATCAGGAGCCAAACCGCCGAACGAAACTCCGCGCATTGCCTCCATCACTCGCATCGCGTTCTCCGCCGTCAACGGCGCGTTCCTCCGACTCTCGTCCTCTCTAAACGCCCTCGATATCGCCGAATCAGACGCCTCTCTCAGTCTCTCCTCTTCATCTTCCTCCTCTTCCTCGCCGCCGCTCTTTTCCTCCTCCGCATCGCCGTTGTTGTTCAGATGAAGAGAGGAGAATCCATTCTGTGTCTCGTGCACACGATGATAGCTGCTCCGATCGTCAGAGGTGGCTTGATCGGAGTCTTCGTCACCGTCGTCGTCATCAACATCGACGGCTGAGATTGGCTGGTAGTATTCCGGCGAATCATCTGGATTCGTGTCGGAATCGCTTCCTATATTGTTATCTACCGTACACATGAATCCAGATCCTTCTAGAGGAATAATAATTGCTTCTGGCTAGATTAGCCAAATGAGCAGAATACAAAATAGTGATATTTATATTATATTATCTTACTATATTGATTAGGAAAAGAAGAAATGATCGGTGCCTACCTTCAGTAAGATGGGGTGCGGGAATGCTACTGGCGTTCATTCCAATCGTGGCCGGAGATCCAGAGAGGGGCATGCCCACCAAATAAGACAATTCCTGAGTAACCACCGCCCCTGTGGTTGATATAGTAAGCTGGCTCCCCTCCGCCCCCTGTTTTTTTAAAATACTTTTAATTATTTTTTTTTATTTTTATATAAATTATATCATAAATATATTTATTATTAAATTTATAAATTAAAATTAGAATAATTCTACTTACGGTATTTCATTCAGCCACGGTTCGGGTTCGGCTCAATTGGACATCGGCTTTTGTCAAATTAATTAGCGTGACAGATGTGCGTTAGTCCAGCGTAATTAGGATTAAATTGTACTGTAGAGCTTATTTTTTAAAAAATTACACGCATATAAAATTTAAATATAAATAATAATATAATTTTATTATTTAAATTTTAATTATTTAATATAATTAATAATTTAAATTTAAATAATAAATTTATATTATTATTTTATATTTAATTTTTATATTTATAGAACAAATTTTTATTTTTAAATGAGTTATATAGATAAGTGTTACAGGTACCATCCTACTTGCATATTTTTGGGGGAGAAAAAACAAAACAGAAGCACTTAGCAGATGGTCCAAAAACAAAAATGTTATAAAAGGAGTGCTGAAAAAAATTATGCACCAGCCGGGAATCGAACCCGGGTCTGTACCGTGGCAGGGTACTATTCTACCACTAGACCACTGGTGCTTGTTGATAAGGATTTTTAAAACATCTAATTTAACTTATATGAAAAAAAAAAATTTCAATTTAAACCACACGCCTGTCTCGGCTCTGCAAGAGTGCAAAAGCTTTGAGTGTAAGTGGGAAATGGCAATTCCCATTTTCAGGACCTCAATTAACCAACACTTTCCTTTCTTGTCACCTAATCTACCAAACATAAATTCACTTTCCAAGAAAAATAAACTTTTCTGTTGTCCTTCATCATCAGAATCCTACCCTGTTCTGTTAGCCATCTCTCTCTCTCTCTCCATATTAAAATTTCACTTCAATTCCCCACTTTATTTGATCATTGACTATCTATTTGGAGCTTCGTGGGGTGTACTTATTTTTGCGTTTTTTTTTTTTTTGGTAGGCCTGAGGTATCCTTATGTGTTGGGACTCACCTGATTCCTCACCCCAGCAAGGTAGGACTTGCTTTTGTAAGACTTCTTCATGGTTAATTCGTTATGTGCTATTTATTATGTTTAGTACCCAAAAATGAAATTTAATTTCTCCAATGCTTTTTGGCGTTGGCAATTTTTGTCTGTCTTTTAAAAGGTTGAAAGAGGTGGGGAAGATGCATTCTTCGTGAGCAGCTATAATGGGGGCGTTGTTGCCGTTGCTGACGGAGTCTCAGGGTATTAATAAAATCTCAATTCTAAAGCAAAGCATTCTTTTCCCTGTTGATTGGTCACAGTGGAAGTCTAACATCATAGAGCTTTTGCCTTTCAATTTGGGCTTTTTTTGTTTGTCTGATTTCGAAAGGCATAAAGCTTGTAACTTTCTGTTGTCAATCTTAATGTTGCTAATAAAAATCTTGTTTGCTGGTTTGGATGAGTTTGCGAATTCGGTCATCTCACATTCGGGACAACGAGCCCTGGTGTTGTCAATTGAAATACAGTTGACAGCAGATATTCTGTGATAAGATTCGTGACTTTTTTCTTTTTTTCCCAGTTGGGCTGCACAGAATGTGGATCCTGCATTGTTTTCTCAGGAACTGATGGTTAATGCTTCATATCTCGTGGGCGATGAGGAGGTAGTGTTGTTAACTATCAATAGAAAGAAGAGTTTGTTGCTTAGACTTGGTCTGGTTTATTGATTTCTCATCCGACAAGGAGGGAAAAAGAATTCTTAAAATTTGGAGAGTACGGCACTTTTTGATCAAATGTTTTGGCTGTGTTAACTAAAAGAACAAATGCATCTTTTTGGATTTGGCAGGTCAATTATGATCCTCAAATTCTGCTAAGGAAAGCACATGCTGCTACATCTTCTATAGGTTCAGCTACTGTGTAAGTCGAAAAATGTTTAGAAGAATGTACTCCCCCATAGTTTTTAAGAGCACCATTGTAGATTTATTTGTCAACGATATGCTTTATGATTGAATTATTATGCTCCACTTTCCATTTGGGTAAGTAGAATCGTAGCAATGCTGGAGAGGAATGGAACAGTAAAGATCGCCAGTGTTGGAGATTGTGGACTAAGGGTTATCCGCGGAGGTAATGCATTCCAGTTTAATATTGTCCAATTGCATTCGTACATGCTCATCATTCTGTTAATCTTTGTGCTGCAAAATCCAGGTAAATGTGATTGTTGAATAAATTGCAGGTCAAATAATTTTCTCCACTTCTCTGTGATTGTTGAATAAATTGCAGGTCAAATAATTTTCTCCACTTCTCCACAAGAACACTATTTTGATTGTCCATACCAATTGAGCTCAGAAAGTGTCGGCCAAACATACCTCGATGCCATGGTATCGTGATTGGCTAACTAGCATTTGTTTTATATTCTTTTAAGGCAGCCACATGGCAAGCTTCCTGTCAATGCATTGGTTGTAAATTTGTTTATTTTGCATTATCAACTTCTTAAGCTGACATCTCCTGAAAGAAGATTCTCAATCTTTTTTCTTATGAGTTGGTTGCTTTCATCTCTTCTGAAAAGGTTAGCAGCATGAAGTTAGTGGAAGGTGACACCATTGTCATGGGATCGGACGGGCTTTTTGACAATGTGTTCGATCACGAGATTGCTTCAACATTAGCCGGCAGCAATAATGTGTCTGAGGCTGGTAAGACTTTATTAGTCGATCCACCATTTGATTGATCAGCTACTCGCTGCATCATTTTCTAACCGCGGGCACACAACTTGAAAGCTAGCAAAGGCATTAGCTAACCTAGCAAGGATGCATTCAATGGACACGGAATTTGACTCCCCTTACTCCCTGGAAGCGAGAGCGAAGGTAACCTCAGTTCGGAGAATAAAGTTCCTATGAACGCATAAATTTAATCTTTTGAAGGAGAATAATATGTCCTTTTCGTGGATAATCAACAGGGTTTTGATGTCCCTTTATGGAAGAAAATTCTTGGAATGAAACTTACGGGTATGACTTAAGTTTTGACATGGAATAGGCAGATAATTTTCTTTAACTGGCTGTTCCTGAAGCTCTTTATTTTTTTGTCAGGTGGAAAACTTGACGATATTACAGTAATTGTTGGTCGGGTAATAAGCTTGTCAAACATTAATTTCTTGGATGGGCACCAAGCTATAAAACCATTAAATCAATGATGCAAACAATAGTGGTGTATTCTTCGTTGTTTTCGTTTCCTTTTTTTGGGAATATTCTAGATATCACAGGCAAGTAAAGAATTGGATATTCGGCAGCACATATGCTTTGCTGATGTGTTTCCTTCTGAACCATGGAAAGCTTGTCAACAGAATAGTTAGGCAATCTCTACCAATTTTCCCCCGTTCCGTTCTTTTGGGTGCCTTTTTCCTTCCTTCTTTGGCGCAATTTAAGCTCTTTATAGCTTGATAATAGCTTTTGGATCCCATCAATCACTACCCATTCACCTTTGGAATGAAAGTCATAAGAGATTTAATAGCCGTGCCCAAACTTTTGATTTTCTCTGGGACGTGGATCCACTAAAGTGAAAGGACTATTTTGTGAAGAGATTCTTCTTATCTATAAGGAGGAAATAAATTTAATGATTTTACTTAAATAATTTTAAAATGATATAAACTGTTAGATGAAACTATATATTAAACACAAAATTAGGGGCATGGATCAGAATAGTTACAATGTACTAGTGAATAGTTACAATAGTTACTTAAGTAACTTTAAAGTACTATAGCCGTCTCTACCAACGATAGTTACAATGTACTAGCGTCGGAATTAAACACAAAATTATTAGCGTTGGAATGACACAACTCTTTAACATTCCGGGAATGGATCAGAATCATTTATTCCAGAATTATTAGCGTTGGAATGAAACACAAAATTTAAAATGAATGCACCCATGAGCACTCACAAACATAAGAAGAGCTAAATGCGGAGCAGCCGCTAAATTAAGGGCTTTCATGCAACCAAAGGGAATGAATATCAACAAGCTTGCGGAAGGGAGAATTACGTGTACAACACATCAGGGACACACACAACAATCTGAACGATAGTTCAGATTCCGGTTTCCCTTGCACTGCCTAATAGACGGCCATCAAGCTTGAAAGATGACACATTTATCTTACTTACCATACCACCTGTTAAGCTTAACATCTCTTTAGGTTGTACAACATTATTTTTCATGCAACTCATTACTCTGAGCGCCCTGTTTCTCCCAGGTTATTCAGTTGACAATGCCGCTGTTACTGTTGGTTGAGTCGATTGAAGAAGCCTTTCGAGGCTTCATATGTAGACCAGCAGATTGCAGCAGCTGGGGCGTGGAAAAGCATCCTCGGAATCCAACCCCTCATAAGCCCTCTGTAACCATCCTTTTTCACTATTACTCGAATCACATCTCCAATGGAGCCACTTGTAAATCTATCACATCCACATACACCCTGCAAACCAAACAATCAACACCTTAATAAACACGATCATAGGAGGTTTAACTGTTAATGCTAAACAATGGCTTGTATTAATCTTTTGCTAAATCAGATGGAGCAGTTTAAATAAGGTAGCATATAGCCTCTTGAGTGCATCACTGCCAAAATACATCCAATCATGATGAGAATATTTGACCCCACATTACCAAACAAAGAATGAAAAAAAACCAATCAATCAGCTACACATGTAATGGCGGTTCCATCCATCCAGTATCAACTAACAGTTGCTTTAATGAACGTTCCAACGAGAATCCCTTGGTTGTTAAGCAATGAGATGGGAAAAAAGGGCAAAACAATCACTGAATTAAGACACTAATGACAGTTCTTTCCCTTTTTTTTTTTTTTTCCATGTCGAGTAATCCCTTCCAGACAAACTACGGTATCAGAAGCGGCTCCTTGCCGCAATTTTTGATCATGTAAAACAAAGTGAAAATGGAGCAATGAAAACACCTATTACAAATAATAATAAACTGAAGGCCTCTTGCTACTAGCTAACGAGTGATGGCTTCTAAAGTCAATAATGCAGAGTTGCAGGCATAAAGCATAGTTCAATCACTAAAGTTTATTGCTTTAATTCTCACTCAAAACTTCAAAATAAGTATGTCTATCAAATTCAGTTTCGAATTAAGAGTTATACCTGACACTGCAATTGGGTTTTAACCACATCAAGTGGGGTCGTGACGGCGGACGCCAGCGCTCCAGCGGCAGCTCCGGCGGTGGCATGAACAAACAATCTCTCGTCACTCGCATTCTCCGGCGAAATCTCCATCAAACCCCTCTTGGCTGCCTCGTAGGTCGCAAAATGAACCGCCGTGTACGGCGCATTCATCAAAACGGTGGTCTTGTACGACGCGTAAAACGCACCGATCCCCTCCTCTCTGAACACCGTCTTTACGCAATCCCACAACCCTTTATACGCAGTGTTTTTCCCCAACTGGAGCCTCTGCTTCACCATATCCATCGGCGTCAAAACGGAGTCGCTTGAGACCGTCGCGCAGACGCCCGACAAGGCGTGAGCTACAGAATTGTTTGGATTGTCGCCGGAAAACCGTTTCTTGCAAACTTCATATACAGAGAAATACACGGCATGGGCCGGGCCGGCGCCGAGACCCATAGCGGCGATACCGCGGTAGAGGGCGGCAGGTCCGTCGGTTCGGATGATGGAGCGGAAGGCATGGCTGACCTTGACCGACTTGATCGGGCAGGACCCGAGGGCCTGCATATGGGTCTTGACCGTGTCGACGGGGAACATGGCCATGTGCTCGACCATGCCGGCGATGGATCCGGCTACCATGAACTGCCAGAAGTGGAGCCCGTCGTGGGCGGCGGCCGCCGAGATCTCGGGACGGAAATCGGGCGGTTGCTGGACAGGTCGGAAATCGGGGTTCTGGAAATTGGCAGCAGCGGTGGTTTCTGTGGCCATTAGGAAGTTGTTGGTGGCGGTTTTGGATAGAATAAAATTAGTAAGCAATAATACAATTAGAAATTTAGAAAACTAAAAGGCCTTTCTTTTGGGTTTTGGGTGTTCTTCCTACATTAAAAACAGTAAAAACAAAATAACGGAAAGATCACAGATGGATTGGAGGGCGAGTTGCAAGATATCGCGAAATTAAGTTGTGGCCGAGACAATTTCCACGTTAGGGTTCCAAGATATTGGGGGCTTCTTTTTTTGCTCCTCAGGACATTATTACATAATTTCGTATATGACTCATATTAGGTAAACATGTGACACGTAAAAATATATGCAATTAAATTTATTTTTCAAGAAAATTTAATGTATATTTTGTATGATTCAATTGTTATATCAATTTTGTGACTATTTGTGTTTATATTGCATAATTTTTGTTTGTTTGTTATGTGTATATAATCACAAAAATATTTTATATTATATATATAATATTGTGTAATACACAAACAATATTATTTATAACATAAAAATTACATAAATTTTTATTATATCACTATAAAATTTTTTATGTTTGTCTAAAATATCTTCTCTTTAGCACAAAATTATTTATATGTAATATAAAGCATTTTTTTAGTTATTTAAATATATGCAAAATTATTTTTTTCTTTTATGTGCCCTCCAATGAATTCCGAATAAGGGTGATTACCCCTCTTTTATATATAGAAAGGGAAAACTTTGGTGGTTGTTTTGTAGTTGCTTTCGTTATTGTATACACGAGAGATTGTAAGAAAAAATTATACGAAATATTAAAAAAAATTATATAATGTGTAAAATTTTTTAATTTTAATAGTTAATTAGATTTCATGTACCTTTTTATGGCAGATCATAATATATTATTTAAAAGATTTAATTTTTAATAATTAATTATATATCGTATAACTTTTTTAATTCTTTTATCATATCATATAAACTTTTCTATTGTACTGTATAAAATAATTATGGAAGCTATCAAATTTGGGAAGCCACGTCGTCGGGTCCAGAAAGAAAACCCCAGCATCCAAAATTTGGGCTGTCGAATTGGACTTCCCAAAAATAATGAAGTCTTAATTATAATTATAACTAAAATTAAAAACGTTTGCATTATTTCAGTTTTTTTGATGTGATATCTAAATGATTTAAATCCTTATTAATTAAATATTTCTAACATAAGTAGTTCTCTTATTCAGAAGTTACAGTTTTAATTAGTTTATATTATTTTATCACATGATTCATTGCTTTGATTTTATAATATAAAAAATAATTTTTTCAATTCATTGTTTTTATTTAAACAATAAAAAATTACTTTACAGATATAACAGTCATCCAATTTTTAAGCTAAGGATTGATTTTTGTCATTCTAGGACCTTCGTTCAATCTCGCTTAAACGAAGAATACAATACCAAAATATTATTGAGATTAAAATAAGTTTATCCCAAATTTAATTACTGTGTTAACAATTTTAAAATTTAATATCTTACTCAATCTTTTATCACGTTATTATGTAATCATCCAACTTTAAATGTCAAGAAAAAATACACTCAAAATCAAATTAATACTAAACAAAATACGTCAAAACACTACCTGTTACTTTCAATATGTTTTTTTTTTTTTACCGAACCTTCAATAGTTTTATAGTTCCAATTCGTCGTTAGGTAGCTAGCTCAAATAAAATGAATAGGGAAAAACTGTGCGGACGGAAAAAAGGTACGGTAATCCGATGGAAAATCACTGTACATAATAAAAAAATATTATTTTTTACTGTATTATACTGTTTACATAATAAAAAATTAATAAAATAATAATATTTTTATTATTTTATACTGTGCTTAGCGCAATTCGATCACTATTTCCGTCCCTGTAACAGCGCTCAAATGAATAATGTGTAGGAAATCAACATGCAAAGATTATTCTATTATTCACAACCTTATCGTGAAAAGAAAGAAACAAAAAATGTGATATGATTGCTGTCAACCCCATAAGCACAAAGCAGAAGGGGACCCGGGATAAATCCTTTTTAAATTTTTTTTTTTTTCAAACAAAGCAGAAAGGGACAAATTAATTTCAATAATGCAACCAAAACGGTCTAAGTTCTGTAATTATTATTATTATTATTATTAAAAAAATTTATTGAACCTCTAAATTAAATAATAAAATTAACTTTTCTCAATTTTATAAATATAAAACTTCCTTTTTAAAATTAGTTACCGAAATTTTACAAATAAAAATTTAATTTGTCAAATTACTAGAGTGTTCTAAAATAAACATGTAAATATTTTATAAAAAAAGATCCTCAATTATTATTTTGTCACTTTTTTCGTACTTACTTTAGTGTTTAATTAGGACCAAGACCAAAAAGAAAAAAAAAATCGGTTAAACAGATTTTGAGGCTTTCTAGTACGTCAGAGCTGACACAAGACAAAATGCGACGTGTCCAACATCTCCGAAATTTTGTTAAGATTGATTGATGAGTCTCCACTTCTCCGAATTCATCATTATTTTCACTCATTTTTTTAATATATTTTTTATTAGTGGATCCCACAGTGCCGTCGGTTCCGTCGTCATTTTCCGTCTATGTACTTTTTCCACCAATTATTCTAACGGAATCGTTAGCAGGACGTGCAGGACCAGGAAAGAGAGAAAGAGGGAAGGAAGAGAAAGGGTTATGGAATTTATGATGGGCCTTATTTTTTTTAAAAAAATATATTTTATGTATATAATAATTGAATTTAATATAAAATAGATTTAAATATTATACATATAAAAATTTAATTTGATGTGTATGAGAAATAAAATTAAAAAAAAAAATCACTCTCTATATCCTGGGATTAATACTGATCTGTCCATTGAATCTCTTATTGTAATAATATAAAAAAGTTATTGAAATATATATATATATATATTATTTTTTTATTATCTAAAAAGTAAAAAATTATATAAGCACATAATAGTAAGTATAAAATTAGTAAGTAAAATTTAAATTATTGAATAATAAAAAAATATATTAAATTGTAAGAAAAATGAAAACAAATAAATAGTTAAAGCCTTAAAGGGGCCATTTGGTATGGATTATGTTTTCGTTGTCCATTTCTTTTTCAGCTAAAAATCAAAAAATGCGGTTAAAAATGTTCACTCGTTACTGTTTTCCCTTCTTAACACACAAAGCACTTTTTTAAATAAAAAAATAAGTTTTACACCACAGAAAAGAAGCTTTTCTTTCTGAATTTCTGATTTCGCAAGATCCTCTCTAAGGCCCTTTTTATTTATTTTTCAACAAAAAAAAATATAAATTTTTTTTATTTTTATTTTTTATTTTTTTTTCTCATAAATTACCATTAATTTTTTCATCAGCCATAATATTATTATGATACCTGTTACGTGGACAGGAAAATAAGACGCAGAGCAGATCGAAAATTTTTTTTTGTGCAACCAAGTGCTTTTTTTGTGTAACGAGACGCTGAATTTATGCAACAAAAAAATAGATGAAAAATACTTTCAAATTTTGTTGCACAAATTTGACATCTCGTTACACAAAAAAATTAGTTGGTTGCATAAAAAATTTTTTCTGTCTTTTCCACGTCTCTCTCTTTCCCGACACTTACTTTTTTCCTATTATTATTATTATACTATTTACTATTTGTCTGCTTTTCTATTCACTTTCTTCGCATCCCAACGCTTTTCCTCTCCGGCCGCTCCTTCTCTATCTTCTCATTTGCCTTTCCTCTGACACTTCTGCAAATTGCGTGACAAAGTAATCATGCTTTTAGAAAAGTGTATGTATATTTTTATACAGTACGACGCTGGCGGCCTGTCCCCAGTGGCTTGCTAGATTCATCGTAGAATTGATGTTTCCCCGGCCAGGGTACAACATGGCGACTAGATGACACGCGGTGGTCGGATTCAGGCCACCGGAATTCATGTTTTGGAGCATAAAAGCAAATCCAAATTGGCAGGGGAAGTGGTTCGATCTCAAAGAGAAAACTGTCAAGGGACAAAACGCAACCAAATTGGCGGAGAAAGGCAGCTTTCGGGTTTCCATTGATAAAAAAAAATAAAAAAAAGTAAATAGGATTCAAATCAACAATTCAAATTCCAAAGAGCAGAATCATGTTAACATCCTAGATACAAGGATTACAGATTTTTCGTCTGATGTTTTTGGATTTTTCGGATGCCGCACGCCTACAGAAGGTTGATCCCATTCCACCCCTTGGGATGGACCTCAACATGATGTAATTGAGACTAATAAAGGCTAGCAATATCACTGATGAACGAGTCAAGGTTTCGATCCGACGATCCGCCTCTTGCAAGTGCCTGCCTGGCAATGTCCTGCAATCCTTTTGCTCGTCTTCTCATCTCCTTAACATCACGATTCTCCATTTCCATAAACCTCCGGACAATTTCTGATATTTCATCTTTTGTCACAAAACTCTCTGACCCTTCATCCTTTCTCAATTTTCACCCGATTCTCCAGTTCTCAACAATCTGTTTACTATTCGAAACTTGATCGAAAAACAAAGGGAATGTAAGCATCGGAACGCCTGAAACTATAGCTTCCAGGGTTGAATTCCAATGCGTCCAGAAACCTCCCACAGAAGAATGGCTCAGGACTTTCCATTGATCACACCAGGTCACTACTATCCCCTTATCACCACAATGCTCCTGCAGCCGACAAGTTTCTCCGCGAGCCACCCACAGGTATGGAACGTTGCTATTTCTCAGCCCTGCTGCAATTTCATCCGTTTGGTCCCTGGAAATTGAGAGGAAACTTCCAAATGACACGTACAAAACAGAACCTGCAGGTTGGGAATCTAGCCAATGGAGATAGCTCGGGCTGCTGGGAGAACCTGGTTCATGTTCATTTAGCTCAATGTAAGGTATGGCAGGGCCGATGGGATAAATGGGGAGATGGAATTTTTCTTGTAGGGAATCAAAAACCTGGGATTCGAGCTCATAAACAGAGTTAAATAGAAGATATTGTGCTTTTGGCACCAATGAAATGCATTCCAGGGTCAGCTGAATAACCTTTCTCACAGACCCGCGAAAGATTGTGCGAAGTTCTGCTAAATGTGCCGAAGAAATTCCTTGACTTTGCTGCACATCCTCATCCCCATGATCTAGCACATAAACCATACATTAATCAAAAATTTGTCATCAGCATATTGTTTCCCATAATTTGGGATAAGGTGTTTTTCAAACACGAGTCTTCTAAAGTTTGGAAAAGATTAAATATACGCAGTCTTATCCTTATTTTTTCACAAAACGGATCCCATAATTTGAGATGCATGATGATATTTGCATTAATAAGATGATGATAAGCTGATTCTGAGAACATTTTTTAGTTAAAATTAAACGCACTAGTGTATGGTAATACCTAGCAAATTAACCAGAGTTTGCAGGTCCTGTACGTGGCTAAAATGATGGAATACCGAAAATACTTTTGCAGGCACCGTGCAGAGTGTGGCCACCGGAATGTTTCTCCTGTTCCCAATTCGGATCGCCCATAGTAGCTCGGTATCTGCTATAATAGTAGTCACTAATGGATCAAGCTGATCAAGAAGCCTGTCAAAGGGAGATTCCATATTTGTCATAACAGCCTCATAGAACCCTGGAAAATCTGCACCTCGAACTAGCTCGGATGGGATGACGTTTGGTATCGAAGCAAATCCCAGGTTGTTGGGTCTCTTATCAGAGCCAATGAAGCCATACCACTCTTCAGTAACAACTACAGTTATGAGAATATCATGCTTCTTCTTTGAAGCTAGCAACTTGCAGAGGTTCAGCATAGGATTGACATGGCCTCTACCAGGATAAGGCACTGCCACCACATGGCAGCAGCTTGTTCTCGAGGCAGAATTCATGCTGGAATCTGTCTAATTTGATTTATTTTGGAGAAAATTTAGGCCTTCTAGTGATGATTTTAAGTATAACAGGGAACAGTCAAGCAAAAGGTACAAGGACAAGTCTTTAAACATTAAAAAAAAAAAAAAGATTTGAATTATAGCAAAACTTAACTGTATGAGTAGATTATTATGATTTATAGACAAGATGATTCTATCTTTTTCTTTGGCCATATTTTTTTGGAGTTTAGTTTGTGAATGATACCTCCCTGTCTGTCCTTATGCTTCCATGCTGAGACTTGGGACAGCTTCCAATGAGACCATGTGGATGGGGAAGCCAAAGCAAAATGTGATAAGTTACTGAAGTCCCACTAAGAAGATATAGGAAGGATATATGTGAGGATATATAAGTTTTAGTCTTAAATTTTTGTTATTTTTTTTATATAAGTTTTAAACATTTTTAGTATTTTATTTGAATTCTAAATTTTTGATTTTTTACTTAATCAGTCATTTCATTTATGAAAAGTGGTCAATCTATTAATAAATAAATTTACATTAATGAAAATTATTAAAAAAAGTCAAATAGATGAATTAAATATTTTTTTATCAATAAATATGCACATAAAATATTTTTTAATTAATAAATATATGAATTATATATGCAAAATATATATTTTTTGATGAAAAAAATTTTCAATTAGTATATTTAATTTTTTTCAAATAATTTTTGTACGGTTAAAATCATTTTTTTAAAAGATTGATCACTTTTCGTTAACAAATGGACTAATTTGATACCAAATCAAAAGGTTTAGAAGTCAAATGAAATTTTAAAAAGGTTTAGGATTTATATGTAAAAAATTATAAAGGTTTAGAACTTATAAAATGAATATTCCGATATCTATGTACCAAGTAATGCATCGGCTGATGTATCAGTAATATAATATTATTTTTTATTTTTTTACATAAAATTAAATTTAGATGCGTGTTATTTTAAATGTAGACACTATATGTATTTTCTAAAAAAAAATTTTTTCTTTGGAAATTTTTTTCTAAAAGATTATAAATTTTTTTTATTATATTATATATGTAAACGAAGGTGTGTAAAAAGTGTGCATACGTAACATTTCTCACATAAAAAATAACTATAAAATAGTGATAAAAATAATTTTAGTTTCTAATAAATAATTAAAATTTATTTTTTTAAAAATTAAACTATAAATATACTTAGTATTATTATAAGACTTGATCTTAAATTTAAAAAAAAAAAAATTTTTTCACTACTTATAATTATTTTCTACGTCCCTCAACTTTTCTCAAATTTCTGTTCCTTTTCCTTCTTGGTCTACGCAAGCTTTGGTACATACAGTCTTAACATGATGTGGCGGTTTTAACCTTGGAGCACGGCCAGCGCTAGCCGGTTGGCTGTGGGGGTTTTTTTTTAAAAAAAAAATTTATTTGCGACAGTCATTCTTATTTTATTTTTTAATAATTACGCATATGTGGTATGAATTGATCGACTATAAAAAAATTAAAATTAAAATATATTATAAATTTATCATTAAAAAATGTTAATTTTTGATCGATAATTATAAAAAAAAATGATTATTAGTAATAAATATTTTTTTTCCCTCTCATTGGAAAGGCTGTTGAATGGCATATTATCTCCGTTTTTATAAACTCTTTTTCAATATTAAATAGTAATTATAAATATTTCAAAAATCAAGTCATAAAATATTTTAAAATATATAATTATAAAAAAAAATTTATTTTTTTTGACCGTATTATAAAAATTAATAATTTTTTTATTATTATAAATTTAAAATATTTTATAAGACAATTTTTAAAATTTTTATTTTTATTTTTAGTTTAAATTTTCAAAATTTTTATTATTACTCGTTGAAGTATAGGGACTTCCGTTTTTTCTGCCCAAGTTCAGAAATGGGCTAATCCAGACCAGAAAAGATGGGCTATACGAGGTCTACGTGGCAATGCAATAAGTGGACCGTGTACACTTCTGCGTATCTTAACTGTTTTTTTTTCCCTATTAGGCGGCTGCCCCTAACTTTAATGCTAGAGCCCATTTTGTGAGAACCTGAAGGCCGAGCATGTTAACAAGTAGGCTTTTCACATAAGTAAAAGGGATGTATTTGGAGCGGAACAGAGCCCGCAGTGACTGTTGTCGTGTGTTCACTCTATCTTCGCCACTGTGAGCTGAACAGACAGAGTTGCTAAGCTAAGGATCCACCAAGGACCAAGGAGCAAATGGGACCAGCCCACTCCGTTTGGCCTGATTTGGTTCGTGATAATGGTGGACATTTCAAGTAGGACTTGCAAACGTGTGAAGATGTATGGAGAAAGTATGCTTTGGAAGACCAGTAAGTACTGGTGCGGATGACAGAGATTCGTTACTGTTTAATCAGAGGTCTCGAGTTCGAGTCCCTGGGAATGCAGTCGCGTTAAATATTTGCTAGAAGACCTTTACCACCTTTTGAGGTCTTGTTCGGGTCGGTTTAGATTAGTCAGCTCATTGGGCTGTAAACTGGACGGTCTCAGACCAGAAAATATGCCTTGGAAGTTAAACTCCAACAACAAAATATGCGTTGGAAGTTGTGACCTTCCTTACAAGACCCCCAAAAAAAAAAAGAAAAGAAAACATGCGTTTAAAGAAGTTTGCCCTTATAATATATCATTCTTAAATCGAATTGGATTAATCAGAATTCAATATAGTTTCTAAGTATTGGAGTCTAGAGCTAAAAAACAAAGAAAGAAGCTTATGCTAAACACTAGTTTATTTATAATGTGGTCTTTTCAAATATAATATTATTATGGGTTGTTGATTGCAAGTAGGATAATTAATTAGTTAGTGTAGTATTTCATTTTGATTTAGTAGCTAGAGGTCGTACTGTTTAGGTCTGGTGGGTTGGAGTCAAATTAGAGTTTTAGTAATTTTAGGTTGAGTCATTTTTGGGTCTTTATTAGATTAGTTTAGGGTTAATCCACATATATACCCCTGTTTTTCAGATGAGTTCAGATTGAATGCACAGATGGAGTTGTAATTTGACAACTTTAAGTAGCGCACACACGACGTCAGTTGATAAGGCGACAACACTCGCTTACAGTTATCTTATGGACTCAGAAAATTCGTCAGTGCCCTATAATAGTGTTGCTTGCCGCCGCTTCCAAACAGTTGTTTTTTCTTTTTATACACCTGAAAAGTGTAATAAAAAAGTCCAATAAAGAAAAAATTTCGTACACTGGAAAAGTCCAATAAAAACTTTTAGAATGGGCAAACAGCATCCCATCGTGGTGGGCCGGATGTCGTGTTACACATTGCTGATTGCTCTGCTCAATAATGCTCTAGCACGTTCAAGTTAACAAAAAGAAGGAAAAAAACAAAAAGGCTCTAGCATGTACCCACCGGACTCTAGTGTGAGTGGTTATCAGCTGTTTAGAGGTTAGAAGGTGAAAAGTATGATTTTCCACTCCTTCAAAAAATCTATTTAAATGTGAAATTTATATAGATAAAAGTTGTGCGATGCACTGCACATAGGAGGGCTGGATGTCGTGTTACACATTGCTGATCCCTTTGCTCAATAATGCTTTAGCACGTTCGAGTTGGGAAAAAAAGGAAAAAAAACAAAAAAGCTCTAGCATTGTACCCACTGGACTCTAGCATGAGTGGTTATCAGCTGTTTAGAGGTGAAAGGTGGGAAATTTGATTTTCCTCGCCTTCAAAAAATTTATTTAAGTGTAAAATTTAAATAAATAAAAGTTGTGTGCTGTACTGTGCACAGCTAGATCGCTGTGCTCACTAATGCTCTAGCACATTCATGTTAATAAAAAACAAGAAAAAAACAAAAATGCTCTAGAATGTGCCCACTGGACTCCAATATTATTGGTTATCAGCTGTTTAGAGGCGAAGAAGATGGGAAGCTTGATTTTTCTCTCTTTTAAAAAACCTATTTGAAATTTATATGGATAAAAGTTGAGTGCCGGATTCGTGAGAGAGAAAATGTAACTTATACCTAATAAAATATAACTATATCGATAATTTGCGTAAGAATTTTTTTTTAGAAAATTTTTTTTCTGAAGCTAAAAAATTTTAATTTTTTAGTACATACTATGTACAATATACATTTTTAAATTTTAAAATAACATTTATATAATTTTAAATTTTAATTTTACTTTTAATAAATAGAATTACACTAAATTAATAACTAATTGTACTTTATAAGTAACATACGGCCACATTATATGACTGCATAATGTGACTCTAAAACTAAGCCTAATTTAGATAGGATTACTCTTTAAAGTGTTGTGCGCTCTAATGCAGTTGGAATTATCTTTTAACTTGTTATCCCCTTAGTAACTGTTAACAAGTTACCTACTAATAATTTCTGTGTGAAAAAAAAATTCTCTGGCATGCAAAAATTAATCTGATGCAACAATGACTATCCTTCACTTTTTATTCCAATACAACAAATTGACTAAATCCCCCCTCCCCCTAAAAAAAAAAAAAAAATTTAATTAATGATCTTCTCCGTTGACGCTTTTGCATCCGACCAACAACAGTATGTGCGAGCAGGATGAGAATCAAATGTTGCTGTACGTAACAAATATAAAAGAGTCTCCTTACATTTCCATGATCTTTTTGTCCATTTTTTAGTCAATTTAAAATAGATTTTCTATTTGTAATAAAAAAAAAGACAAATTTTTTACAAATTTTTTATATTTTAAAATAATATTATTATTACAGAAAATAGAAGGCCTAATGTAATTGACATAAAAATGTACTTTTTTCCAACGTAACAAAAGGAAATCAAGATTTCTGAAACATTTTCAGACGCTTTCTGCATGCTTTGAGTGTAGAAATCGACACAATGGCAGCCCCCATGAGAGAAAAAAAAAAAGTATAAAAAAAACGCACACGCATGGGAAAAAAGAAATCAAAAGAAAAACAGAGAAGACAAATTAATAACGATATGTGCACATGGACCACTGCGTTTACGTGCCTGGCGGATTCGCTGTCAATTTTACTGTTTAATTTTTGGAGCAAAACTATATAATTATTTTAAAATAATAATAAATAATAATACATGCTTATTTAATAATATTTAATTATATATATATATATATATATATTAATTAATCATATATGGACTTATATCTATTTTTAAAACTATATTTTATAAATTCTAATTATAAAATATGGTTAAATGTACGTCTAATTTTATACAGTTTTAAAAAGGATTGATAATTTTTATAGGACACCGTAGAGCTTGTTTCTCCGTGAATTTAATATAACGGACCAATTTACTGTACAGTATATTTAATATGATTTTTCTTAATGAGACTATAAAGTAATTATTTATTTTTTTTTATTTTTGAAATTAAAAAAAACTATATTTTGTGAACTTTGCTCAAAAACTGACGTGAATAGACCATACTAGGATATCAACAGTGCATAAGTCAATCATAAATTATGCAGAATATGGACTGAAGATCCACGGCAGAAAACTCCACAATAAGGATTATATACCGTACATACCGATAAAGTTTGGAAAGATGGGATATTTTAAACATTTTTGGGCCAGAGATATTTTCGTTCAGAAAAGCACAAACGATATTATTATGCAAGCAAAGTCCAAAGACAAGATATTTGTGGAGATATTTCAATCCCCCGATAGGGTGTCTTGTCCAGTATTTAAAAAATTGGACGGAATCGATCGATTGGATGGATTTAATTGGTGATCAATTAAGAATTCAATCTCATTTATATTAATTTTAAAGAAGAATTTAGATTAGTCAAAATCAATTAAAATCAGTAAAGAACTGATCAAAATCGATAAAAATCAAGCAGGTTAGAGTGGTTCAAATTAAATAAAAAGTTAATAAATTATAATTTGACTCCAAATGTTATTTAAATTACAATTTAAATTCTAAATTTAATCAAAAATTTCAATTTAATTCTAAACGTATTAAATATTTCAATTTAATCCTTAAAATTAAAAAAATTAACATTTAATCACTATCTATAAGTATTTTTGTAATTACTTTTACACACACACAGATATATATATATATAATTAAATATTGATTCAAATGCTAGTTCAAATGGTTCAACCGATTAAATATTGACACATTAATGTTTTCGGTTCGATAATCGATCCATCTCTAATAATCTTGATATTGTCACGAAACTCTCTTCACAAATCGCCCCTGCAACCAATAATATTTCTATTTTTGCTTATATTCAAGCTTAATTATAAGCTAAATTATATACATATTTGAAGAGAGACAGAAAGAGGAAACCTTGAGGCGAGGCCTTTGATCTGCATTTAGTTTGCGAACTTGGTATCTTATCTTCTTAGAGAACAATCTGCTCTGGCGCTTTTCTTTGTATCTAAGCACACTTGCTTCTCGTCTTGTTTTCTCTTCGTCCATCACTGGCACCTCCCCCATCTACGTCCATAAAATCAATCATAATATAATACAATCCTCCAACATAATAAAATTATACAATCAATTTTTTTAAGATTTAAGAAGGGACTAAGCCTATACAAAAGAAGGGGGGGAAGGTGAAGATTTGGAGGCAATGAGGGTCAAACCTCCAGTGCCCAGTACAAGACCAAAGTTTCTTACTAATTCAGTTGAGATCCTCTGAAGTTATACAATCAATTTATAAAAAGTATGCTCATTAAGATAAAACATTTATCAATTTATGCACCTAGTTACATAAAATATAAAGAGTGAAATGAAAGCTAAAGGATTGATCAATATGGTGATTTGGGTAATGGAAATACTAACAAAATAGCCATCGGTTGCCATCGAAAGAGAGATATCATCGGCCCAGAGAGGCCTACGGTCAGACCATGCATCCAAGACATCCTGGTAATTCAAGTTCAGATTCAAAGACACATTCTTCTTCTTCTCATAATTATCATCCCAAACTCCAAAACTCTCTGTCTTTATAACCTTAATATTATATTCCCTTTCCTCTTCTTCATCTTCCTCTTCTTCAAAGAAGTTGTTGCAATATCCTAGCTCTTCACATCTTCCATTTGGGTGGTGGTTGTTTTCTTCCCAGTCCATAAAATCCCATCCAAGCGGACACAAATTTCCTTTTCCTTCGATCGAATTATCCATCCCCAGAATGCCCTCCAATTCATCAATGATTTCCATTTCTTTCTTGGCATCGAAAGCAGCTTCTTCTCTGGTCCCAATATTATTGGAGAATTGATCACCAGAATCTAGTACTACTCCTTCTGGAACCTCTTGTTCTTCCTTTTTGGGGCTTTTCAGCAAGAAAGAATTGTACCCCATCTTCAATATTTTTCTGTTTCTTCGTTTGCTGCTGCGAAAAAACAAAATTAGTGCTATATTTGCATGGAGTTTTTGAATGTAACAGAGAGTCTCGGATTGATAGAAAAAAAGGCTGCAGAGGACGAGGTGGATACTTACTTTCATTGTGTTAAACTCAACTAATAATTGACTTAACTTTGAGCCTTTTTGGCCTACGTGGAACATTATCCTCTTGCTATTGGTTACCTGAGGAACAACGTTGGTTTTGATTGGATCATCGATTCCAGCATGGAAGAAGATGGTGGGTCCATGATGTTACCCCTTTTTGCTGCCCGTGAGTTCTGTTCCACTGACTCATCGATACAGGGGTCCATCTACAGGGACAAGTAGAATGGACGAGAAAGAAACTCGTTTAGTTGGTGTGTTCTTTTATATATCTTGAATTTTAGTTTTTTAATTAATATTTTAATTAAAATTAAAATTAAAATTTATTATTTTAAAATAAAATGAACAGTTTTTAAAATAAAAAAATAATGCTTACTAATTTTTATTTTAAAAATTATTAATTTTATTTTAAAATTATTAATCTTAATTTTAATTTTGGACATTAATTAAAATACTAAAATTCAACTTACTGACGTTTTTTCATAGTAAAATCCTAAAAAAGATGGGCGTTTAGCTTTGGAGTTTTGATGGAATCTGAGAAGGAAACTCACGTAGCAGACTCCACAAAAAGGTGGTTTTTTTTTTCAGAAAAGTTATTCAAGTTTAGCACCAAAAAAATATTAATTATGCAAAGAGATCAGATTAGATATGTAATAAGTTTGATAGAATGTGAAAATTGTTAATTATATTTTAATAGATTGTTATACATTTCATCAGTTTTGCTGCACATTTATTCAATATATATATGTATCTCCAATCAATTTTTGATACGGGACAGAAGCGCGAAAAATAAGATAACCAACAGCCAACACTCGATTGAACCTTGAGAAGGTTTCTGAAATCTACTAGAGAAAAATAAACAATTCTCGATCGATAAACTCACTCTTTTGTAATACTTTAGCCCTTAAACTTACATGTTTATTTATAATAATTTCTAAGTTTACTGACCAAACAAACCTAATGATCAAGTAAAACTAAAGAAGGAAACTAAATTAAACTGTTAAATATTTTCCTAATAAAAGATACTTAAAAATCAAATATTTTAGAGTATTCAATTCTTGATCGATAAACTCACTCTTTTGTAATACTTTAGCCCTTAAACTTACATGTTTATTTATAATAATTTCTAAGTTTACTGACCAAACAAACCTAATGATCAAGTAAAACTAAAGAAGGAAACTAAATTAAACTATTAAATATTTTCCTAATAAAAAATACTTAAAAATCAAATATTTTAGAATATTCAATTCTTGATCAATAAACTCACTCTTTTGTAATATTTTAGCCCTTACACTTACATGTTTATTTATAATAATTTCTAAGTTTACTGACCAAACAAACTTAATGATCAAGTAAAACTAAAGAAGGAAACTAAATTAAACTGTTAAATATTTTCTTAATAAAAAATACTTAAAAATCAAATATTTTAGAATATTCTAAACTAAAACTCTTAAATTGACTAAAATACTATAAAATAACAATAATTAAAGATTACAACTAAATTAACATGATGGTAAATAATATACTTTAGGACGTGTCTTACGTCATTTTTGGTGGAAAAATTGAATATATAAAAAAATGTCAAAACATGTGTGGTCCAATGCTTCCCATCTCGCTCGTCACAAACCCGAAAATTTTTACCTGGTCATGTATGTGTTTCGTCAAGAAAAAAGATTTATTTATTTATTTATTTATTTTAAATGGATGGAGGAACTCATTAATGAAATGCTGAAAAATGCCGCATTTGCACCAAGAAGCACTTGACAAGAACTTGGACTAGTTTTGATTCATAAATGAAATTCAAGCTTTCCATGACATTTTAATTTTGATACTTATGTGCTAAAAAAAAAAGAATAATTTTGATACAAATGCTGCTATTTTTGTGAGTGTAGCTGATATTGATTTTATATCTCACGAAATTCAATTTCACTTAATTTTTTAATAGAATCTCATTTAATTTTTTTATTCATCAGATTTGAAATTAAGTTAATTTAATTTTAGAGAGTTAAATTAAAAGATAATTTAATTTTTACTACTTAGATTCTCATAGTCAAAAAGAAGGGAAAGCTAACCTAGGCTAATGAGAAAGGAATTGCAATTTGCATGCCACTGACTCTACTAATGGGACGAGTAATGTAGAACGACCCGATGACGATCTAATGAGAGATTGGCACTTTGCTTAACCAAATTGACAAGAAAATTTAGCTTACAATTTATTGAACAACGTGAAGAAGTTTTACAACCTTATCAACAATGTAATAGAGGGAAGCACAGACTGAAGAAAGAGAAGGACAAAGGAAGATGCTTGTGAAGGAGCAGCCATACTAAAATTTTCATCTTGCAATATGGTAATTTTCTCAACGACCCAGGGTCTATAGCCAAGTCATGACGAGGGTGAATTTGACAGAGTCTCAGGGTAAACGGTTTCATATTACCGAAGACAATGGATTGGTAGTTACTTGGTGGACTTCCTTTCTATACGATTTGGATTTCAATCCTCTCAACAGTGCTGATTCTAATTTTTTAGGATTAACACCGAGAACATTTTGTTAGGTTTTAAATTTATTAACACCACAATTAGTTGTGGGGAGGCCCATTTCAGATTTATCAATATTTTGATAGTAAATTTAATTTTATGGGGTAATTAAATGAGATGTTTAAACAAAAATTATTTAGATTTGGATTCACAAATGTGATAACTTATACATCTACAATGCATCCTTTTTTCTGTTTAAAAAACAAGGTATGCAGTCTCATTGTGGAATTTTTTACATGCATATTATGCAGCAAATAAATGTAAATCAATGCACACAAAAAATAAGTCGAGAATTATCATGCTATTTTAAAGGTGTGTTTGGATGGATAAAAAGTGAATAGAAAATAAAAGGAATATAAAATAATATAGTAATAATAATGTTATGATTATAAAAAGTAATAATTAGAAAGTTATGAGAAGAAAAATAAATAGTAATTTGTAAGAGAAAAAGTAAAAATTAATTATTTAAATTAATTAAAAATAAAAATATAAAAAAAAAATATTTTTCTTTCTTTTTTTTTTTCTTTTCCTTTAAAAATTTTTAATTACAATATAAAAGATTTGAACTCAAAATGATACGAAGGAAGTAAATTAACCTTCCAGCTGCCCATCAAAATAAATACAAGAAGATAGTAAACTGAATGGGCCCGGTACATGTGTCTTCATGATTGAATTTCCACGGACAGAACTAGTTGTTTCGTGATTGAATTTTCTGCTGCACGCGTTTGAATTTAATAACCCTCTTCATACAAATAGGCTGGATCTTTGAAAATTTTAGCAAAAATTTAACCTAGCGGTGGTGGTGTAATCATGACGGAAAAGAAAATGAAGACTCGAGCTTCATAACACGAAAATAACAAACATAAAGTGTAGCTGTGGAGCAAAATAACTTGTGAATGAAATTTGGGAAATAAATATATAACTATAAAATATATACTATTCCAATCAATTTGAAGAAGAACTACTTCCACTTTGTTTTTGATGGGACATTATGGTCCTAAGATTTGTCTTAAAAATGTCAAAAAGGAAAAAACTGTATAAACGAAAAAGAGAAGAAAAAAAGTAGTGCACTGGGCACCACTTTTAGACAAATTGTCTAGATATTATCTGTAAAATACAAGTGGTTACATTGTTGAAATTGTTTATTTTAATGTATACTATGCAATATTTATATTTTAAATTTTATAATAATATTTATTTAATTTTTTTATTTTAATTTTATAATTTGTTATTTTTCAATATAATTACACCAAAAAACAACAGTTACATTTTTTTGGTGGTATCCGGACAAATGACACCACCTCCGGATCTCTATCTCCACCCAAAGGAGAATTAATTGATGCCGAATGAGTACGGCATAATCTGCGGAAGGCCAATTAATAATCAGCAAAAGCGAGTCACGGCTTTGTTAGTGTTGATTCTGTTGAATAAAGCCGTCTTTAGCATTACAGAAACATTCGATATATCGATGACGGCGTGGAGGAACTGATCATCCATCGGAAATCTGTTTAGAACAAAATGCCGGGGCACAAATGAAATGTAAAAGACTAATGTTATTTACATATTCGCTAACGAGATTTAGTTTCAATCCGACATAGCAAACCAATATTGTTTCGATGTAGTCTCTTCATAAAAATGGCTCTTTAACCAAGAAAAACAAGCCTCCTAGGTCCCACCATACTGCAAATCTCACATGTATTGAGGTTGACCCTCGCTATTATATATCATTAGAGTCTCCTTAGAGAGACACGACAGAGAGAGAAAGAGACCCCGTCATGAGAATAAATATAAGTCTTACGTATTTTTGATTTTTTAAAAGTTTATGATGTATATATAACTAAGTATAATATGTAAGTAATATTTTTAAAGAGTGTAGGTATAACTGTATCCGCATTATTTCTTAATTATATGCATATGATATTTATTCAAAAAAAAAAAAAAAGTGGGAACCACCCCATTTTAGGCTCTCTCCCTTCTTCGATGTTTCTTTTCTGTATCATCACAATTTTGATTTTTTTTTATTTAGACAGGTTGGAAACTGTATTTATCCTTGTAGACAAATTACATCATGATTAATAAGGAAGAAGACTTTGACTTTGATTTCTATCGAGGTCCAAAGGAAATGTGGGAATTATATTTAGGAGGTATTGGTTTAACTGTTACTAATTATTATTATTTTTAATAATTATTAATTATTATTATTGATTAATAAAATAAAATTATAGTATTTATTTAGATTAACATTTATTGTTACTGATTAAATGATAAAATGACAATTTTAGGGATATTTCTATTTTATTATAATATATTCTTTTTAATTCTAAGTTAGAAACTAATCATGTAAAAATGTATATTATATATTTCTACATAAAAATTCATTAAATTTGTAACTTGAAGATCAACTATAATTTATAATAAATATTAAAAAATTGTGTGTTGATTGCTATTTATAAGGTAAAAAATAATATTATTTTCATCATTCAATTATCACATTCAAAAAATATAATATTATTTTTATTAACCAATTAAAAAAAATGAGCTTATGTACACGGCATATAAAAATTATTATTTTCATTATTTTCTTTTACAAAGATAAAAAATTATTTTTATTAAAAGTTTCATTTTATTTGTTGATAAGTTTCCCATTTATCATCGTCCTCCACTACGTTAAGCATGAATTAGTTTTACAAAACAAAGCAAACATAACTGTGCTGGCGTGCTGCAGATGTTACAAAATGGCGCAAAAGGACATAATTCATTTGCCGCCGTACTGTGGAAACGGTGCTGCAGAAGGATAATTTTGTAAAAATGAAAGCAATCAGCTGCTGACCTCTCAAAAACGTAAGGTTAAGGTACTTTTTTAATCAATTGTTGTTTGAGATAAAAAAAAAAAACAATTTTGACAAAAAAAAATTTAACCAAACATTTTTACACCTTATTTTTTACAAATGAACAACAAAATTACATTCTATTAGTAAAACCAAAACACTTCCTTAACTAACAAAATTCAGAGTCAATCTATCCGTCATGCAAATTTCTCGGAAGAAACCAAACGCGCACGCAATGTTAATATCAAGGGAATTGAATGGAGGTGAAAGAAAAGTCTGCGTTCTCTGTATGTTAGCTGTATCTATATTATACTTTAATTATTTGTGTTTAGACATCTTTTAGAAAAAAAATGAAAATTAAGTGGAACCCATTACTCGCCTCAATCTCTCTGTATGTATGCATATAGTTATTTTTATATTTTTTAATAAATTTAACATAATTTTTAAAAATTAATAAATTTAGTGTAATTTATTTTTTTTTTCTAACAAATAAAATTTAGTATGCCGTTAATTCTTGTTAACAAAACCTGTTACACATGTTGATGTGACTTGAAGACTAAAAAAAAGGTTGACATGTAACCAAATCAAATAATTGATGTGATGAAAAAGAGATGCTGACATATATAAAAAAAATTCAATGATTGATGTGACACTACATAAATAATGAATTTATTAAATTTATAAGTTCAAATTCAAATATTTTATAATTAGATTTGATTATCCAAACAATTAATACATTATCATTTTTTCAATAATTAAAAACTATTTTCTTATAACTTTTAAAACTCGCGTCTCATTGAAGAAAGACAAAAATTCCCAACACAAAATCCCACATTTGGGAACCTTAAAACGCCGAATTCGTGAAACACAAACAGAAAAAGGAAGCGAGGAAGAGATTGACACGTAAGAGAAATTGAGAGATGCTATAACAATCAACTTGGATTGGTGAACGGAGATCCGAGACCATGCTGCTTAATCTGATCAAAATGATCCCCCTCGAGGAGATCTGCTTCGCAGGGACCCATCCATTGATTCCCAGTCAATTTGTTGTCTCTGCATCTTACTGTCCTGAAATGGGAAGGGAGCTACTATGCTTAGATAACTGTTTATGGCTTGATTTTACAAAGTTTGCTCAAGAATAATTGTGCAGGCTCCTTTTTTTTTTTTTGCAAAGGAATGAATTCTGTTGATGGCTATAAACACTTGTTTCCGTACATTTGATCAGCAACTATTGCTACACAGGAAAAAAGGACAAAACTTTACAACGTGGGTATGGCTCCATTTATCCGGATCAGTGCTATGATCTGGATTGAATCAATAAGAAAACAAAGCTGTCCAATGCATCTGAATTCTAGACCCCCTCCCCCTAAAAGAAGAATGCATTAGATTTGAAAGAAAAGAAGAATGTATCAAAATCTAGGAGATAACAAGTTCGATATCCATCTTTTATCTGAATTATAGACTCCCTTCCCCTAGTTTGTTTTCTTTTTGATGTCGGCCCCGTCCTTCAAAAATCGATTCATGGGGACCATTTCTTGTCCCCTACTCTCTAATACAATTTCAGATTTGTACAGACCACCTCTACTCAATTGACGAAAGCCTTTTTTAGAGTTCTCTCCATCACCCCATCTTGTCTCCTTCTCAAATACATTTTTTGTTGTTTAGGGCTTTTTCAGTTGTATCTCTCTCGGTGTTTACGATTTTCAATTGTTGAGGGTTTTTTTCTTTTTTAATAAAACCAAGCGTGGTTTTTAAAAGTCAAAGGAAATAATTTTTAAAATTTTGGGAAAACAAATTAACATATTAATTGTTTAAGTTAATAAAAATTAATTATAAAATATTTAGGTTTGGGCTTGTAAGTTCAATAAGTCCATTGTCGATATGGTGTCTCATCACCCATTTAATATTTGTACGTATTAATATTTTTTTCGTTATCATACCATGTTAGTGGGTGTAACGGTTTTTGTTAACCGGATTTAACGACATGCTAAATTTGTTAGATAAAATTTAAACTGTATAAGATTTGTTAATTTTTAAATATTATACTAGATTTATTAAAAAATATAATTGTAGTAATTTGTTTTGGCATTAACTTTTTTTTTCTTCCTGTATCATCATAATTTTGATTGACAAAGGTTGGAAACTTTATTTATCCTTGTAAACAAAGTACATCATGATCGATTAATGAGGGAGGAGATTTTCATTTTGATTTTTATGAAGGCCCAACGGAAATGCCAGGACTAGTATTTAGCTAACAATCATGAAATTTCTCGGAAGAAACCAAACATGCAGGCAAAATTAACATCAAGGAAATTGAAATGGGGTGTAGAAAAGTATGCGTTTTCATTAGCGAAAAAACCAATTCGTCAAGTCCAAAAGTACTCTCTCTGAAGGTGTTCTTGGATTACATTGCCAGAGGAAGCAAAGTTAAGATACTGAAGGGATGGGTTATTCAAGTTGCTGCTCTCCAAAAGAAGTGGCTTCTCGTCTTGCTCTGGCTGAGTCGTAGTTGGTATTAAAGGAGGCTCTTGCTGCTGCATCTGGAGGCAAAGCATCTGTGCTTCAGCGACTGCAAGTTGCATTTGCAACTCGGAGACTTGATTTTGCAGGCATGATATCAGGCCAACACTTCCATAGACCGGGTCACGCATTCTTGCGTTTGCTTCATAAACTAAACTAGTCACAGCATCTGCTCTTTGATGAACTGGAATCTCCTGTAATATTTATGATCAGTTTGTGTACATAACAAAATAAGCTCTAAAGCCCATAAAAAAATGGCACATATATATATATAGTTTTAATTCCGTACTTAATAACCTCTCCAGAGTATTTATACATTTGAATGAAGATCATAGCTAATATAGGTCTGGATCTTTGGGCACCAACAGTATGATTTTTTCTCCTCAAATCAAGAAACATGCATATATGCATTCATCTTGCAAATTTGTATATTTTGCTTTCTATAGACCAAAATGTTACAGGTTCCTTTTTTTTTTTTTGGGTATTCACGCATCTTGAAGCCACTTCTAACGACTAACAGCAAAGAATAAGATCGCATTCATAGATCGACCTAGTGTTCAGATTGAATCTAATGTTTTCTTCCTTCTATCAATCGTTCTGGTCATTAAAGGTTCAGGAGTAGTAGGGTGTTTTCAACTCAGGGTCAAGAAGTGTCTATAGAGACTACCGAGAGCTTACGGGATGAAGTACGTTGCCTATCCATAATCTACGAGGGACTTTAATAGTAACCAATAGGATTCGAATTATTGAACCAAAAACACGGTGCATATGCAAACACGTTAAAAATGAGGGATCCTATATTCCTATGACACACTGTACAACTACGTTAACGTACAGAGTTCCCATAATTTCCTCTATAGCTTCAGACAGACAAGCGCAGAGAGAGAGAGAGAGAACCTGCAACATTTTGCTGACATTGCTAGCACCAAAGATCTTGTGAACAATGGCAAACTTGTGATGGTCATCAGAAGGGAAGTAAGGAGCAAAGATGCAGTCCTTGGCACAGCGGCGTCTCAGTAACTTGCAGTAGGCGCATGGTGAAGAACCCCCCATTTCTTTCTCTCTTTCTTTCTTTTTTGTAATCTGAGGAATACCCTTATGGTTGATGAAGAAGAAAAAAAAAGTAGAAGATAACAGAGATTGAATTTGCAGAAACTGTGCTGAAATGGCGTATTTATACTGGTTGAGGAGGAAGCTAGTCAGCCAATGTAGAATGAATGCACATGTCACAGCTAGTCCGAGGAAGACAACCAAAACTAAAGAACTCCATTACATTTTTAAACAAAAAAACTACTAGAAATATTACTAAAATGTAACTGCCTATATTTAGTTTACAATCCAAATTTTAATTGCAACTAAAATGAAGAAGAAAAAATTACTGTCGTTTCTTTACACATGAAATCTAACTAACTGCATATCAAATACAAATAATTGCATTCGGAGAGGATTTCAGACTTTTTTTTTTCAGGTAATGTAACTTTTTCCAAAACTAAAATGACCAATTAGAATTAAAATTAAGAGAAGGGAATTATTGAGTGTTTGTTATTCTTATTTAAAATTTTTTAAGTTTAATATAGATATAATCTTATACTATAAATTTGTTTAATTATTTTTTTAATTTCAAATAAACCTTAAATAATTTTTTATTTTTTTATTTATATTTAAAATTAAGTTAATGTGACAAAGTTAAATGAAAAATTCTCGATCAATGAAAACATTTACAATGTCTCGTAGGTTATTTTACAGCATTAGCATTGCGAGCTTAGGTGTCTCATCTGCAATGACTAGGGCATTTCGGTCATTTAGAGGGAGGCGACCAATGACCACCGGTTTGGCTCGACATGGTCGGCATTGAACTCGTGTTATCATTACGCATGTTCTACTTTGACCATCTAATTGTTGTGCTGTCATTCTATATTCTCGTACGAGAAAAAGTAGTTGTCAGAAGAAAATTTTCAGAGAATTTTCATACAGTTAAAGTTGGAAGTGTTCTGCAATGTCATGAATTTATTAGGAAATAAAAAATAATAAATTTTTTTAATAAAAAATAATAAAAAAATTTATCATGAATTTTTTTATTATACTTGTAATTTTTTTTGTAAGGTAATAAATTTATGTAATTATAATTTTTAAAAAAAATTTCAGTAATTTTGTCCAAACATGTAACAGTATCCTTCTTGTCCTATAATAAGTTTTTGTTTTTTTCCCCCAAAGTTTTCCAAGGCTTCGTTTCAGCTTTTCCTATATGGAAAAATCACATTCTTCGTTTCAACTCCGACCAATACCCGGAGATAAATATTGACGTAGGTGAATGTTTGTTCACATTGAAATCAAGTTCCCTCTCTCTCTCTCTCACTCGCCAGTAAACACGCATTAATTAGATCTAGTATCTAAACAAATGATGCTACCAATGCGTCTCTCAAGCCTGGCTTAGCAAAGTTATCAGGAATTAACATATTCGATAGAAATTATCTCAACTTAATTTACGTCTATTACCTACATTAATCATACGAAGAATAACTCTAGCAATAAACATATAAGTACCAAGATCAACGAAAAATGTAAAAGTGCATACGTGCTAATTATACTCACTTTTTGTTATTCATTCATAAAATATATTATACATATTTATCTTTTTATTTTAAGTAAATTATATTTATTATGTGATGTAAGAATATAAGTAAATTATATTTAAAAAAAAAAGAGTCAAATTAAAAATCTCTAACTTTATATATATATCCAAAAAAAAAAAAAAAGATCTATTTATGACATTATTTGCTTGATTCTAAGCCATCAAACAAAGCAGATACTTCAACTTCACTTCAAGTCCTCTTCCAGTGTATAAAATAATGGTTACACAACAAGTGTTTAATGTGAAACCAATTGATAAGATCCGACGTAATGCTAAAGGTCTAAAGAGATTATAAAACAGCAAGCACGTTTCCAGAGAGACTGAAATCACAAGCAAAAACAAGGTGGGAACCCTAAGACCTATTTCTCCTTCTCTTGCATTTTTAACGACTTCCACGTGATTCCAAACTTCTAATTTGTTTCAGGGAAAAAGAGGGCCCGCTTCTCTAGTTGTCGTGGCGTATCTGTACACGTTTTTTTTTATAAAAAAATAATATGCATTTGTCTTATAAATCAAGTTTATGTCTCGACTCTTATATAAGCCTATAATTCACTCTTACGATAACCATCTTAAGTGCTTCTTGAGTTTGATTTTACACGGAAAACATAATTAACAAATAATATAAATTTTAAATTTTTTGTTAATTTATTTTTTATATAACAATAATAATCTATTAATTAAAATTTTTTTGTTAAATACAGTTTCAAAATTCTGTATTCTGTACCTTGTTTGTTTATTAATGTCTATCATGTTCTTATTTCTTTTGTACGTCATAGCCTTTTGTTTCGATAAGATATATAAGTAACATTCCAAAAAAGAAGTCCCTGTATGTGTCTGTCCATCGACGGGGATGCATGCTTATAATTTAAGATTTTGATTTTACAGTAAGAAAATTACTTAATATAACAGTTTAATAATTGTTTGACCTATTACGATTCAAGTTTGAGTTTCAGTGCTAGATTTTACCCACTTTAATTATTTGAATTATACAGGATTACGGCTACCAGTTCAAGACTCATTAACACTATCGTTAGATGTGATGAAGGTCAGTTGAGCCCAACTGTATTCAGATGGCGGGTCTGCCGCTTAGAAGTAGTTGAACGAAATTCAAACAAACGGGATTATTCTAATCTCGACTTACAAATTTGATAATCAACATATTTACTTTTTTTTTAACCAAAAAATTTACAATAAAAAACATATTAAAAGTACAATTGATATTTTTTTAAAAAAATTTTATACTTATTTACCGGTGCACATCTGACGTTGTTCTCGCAACATCGCCACCAAATTTTTTTTCCCATAATTCAATCTTTTCGGTTTGTCTCACTCAAAAGCAAAAGTAGGGGCCAATATGATTTTATGTTAGTTTCACCCTTTACTCTATGATTACCCAGTGTAGGAAAAATTCGCCTTTTTCCGCTTCATAGAAGTAGAAGAAAAATATTCTTAACTAAAAGAGACGGTTACATGATCAGCATCATTGAACAATTTAAGTAGTAATATCTTATGATTCCCAACATGATATCATATTAATCACGAATTTGCGGATAGAGATATCTTAATGTATTTGGAATTAAGATGAAAATATAAATCATCACCTAATCTAAAATTCATAGGCCTTGGAAACTAATTATGGATTTTTCTCCCAAGTCTAAGTGCATTTTTGCTCGGCCTTCAAGAGAAATCTGGGATTTTCGAATCAAATCGAGCCTAAGAAAATTGTGAATCTCGAATTAATAGTTTGTTTGAATTGGAAGATTTTGGTGAGAAAAAAAGTTATGAAAAAGAAAGTTATGAGAAAAAAAATTATTAGAAAATAATAAAAAAGTAAAATTATGTATTTGAATTGTATTAATAAATGATGAGAAAGAAAATTATATAGATAAAATTATAAAAATATCTTTATAAATAATTATAAAATAAATTAAAATTATAAAAATATTCTTAAAACAAAAAAATATTAAAATTATTTTAGTGGTTATGTTTTTATTTTTTTATTTTTTTTATTTCTCCTTATTGATCCGATTGATTTGACAGCACTCCTTCATTTTTCTAATCGTTTTCCATCCTTCCCAAATATGAGAAAAGAAAAAATTTGGTTTACAGATGAAATTTTCTTCCTGTGTTTATATGTGTATTTTTTATGTAATTGTAAGAATAAAAGATAATATAAAAAATATTATTATTTTTTTGTTTTATATTTTTTTATGATTGTATAAAAAAATACTCATGGTTAAAAAAAAAATACAATATAAATATAATAAATTAACTTTATCTGTCCATGTCCATGTAATAGAGCGAAATTGCATTAAAGTTATCAATTTCGAGTTCTTTTTCTTTTCTAATGATAAACCAAACACATTGAGCTTCTATGTTTCAAACCCCTAGGCTATATAGGAAGAAAACGAATCTTCACTCTCTAGACTTGGAGAACATTGTATTCTTTGTTTTTAATCTGGTATTTTGAAACGAAAAGGTACAGTCACCGAGGACTTAAGCCGAGTTTACACCGAAACTATTATTTTAATAATTTTGGGTTGGGTTTTAAAAGAAGTAAAATTTTCCAAAATAAAATTTTTTAACGAATTTCGTTTGATATCTATATTTTACATTTTAATTTAATACTCATTTAGATCTAAATTTTAGTTTTGTGAAAAAATTCAAAAGAAAAATTTTTTTTTAACAAATTTCATATAGTATTTATATTTTACATTTTCAAATAACACACATCTAAATATAAAATTTAATTTTATAAAAAAAACTCATTATAATATATTTCAAAGTACTGTTCGCTGCATCATCCGTAATACACCTGGCAGCAAGCAGCAGAAATTTTACAATTCGAAGGATAATGTGTAGAAAACAGAGACATCTTTCAAGTTTCGCCCGCTCGGGTAAAGCTAATAAAAATGCAATCTCCGATGCAAGGGATTTATAATGGGGATAAGGATTTTTTTAGTCCTAAATCTTTAGATTTTTTTATATTTGAGTCCTAAACTTTTTTGACATTTCATTTGAGTCCTAAATTTTTTGATTTTCTACCAAATTAGTCCCTCTGTTTAACAAAAGTGATCAATCTATTAAAAAATAATTTTAACTTTACAAAAAATTATTTAAAAAAGATTAAATATATGAATTGAATGTCTTTTCTATAAAAAAATATACATGTTGCCTATTTAATTCGTATATTTGTTGATTAAAAAAATATTTAATATGCATATTTTGTTGATGAAAAAAATATTTAACTCATGTATTTAAGCTTTTTTAAATGATTTTTATTAAATTAAACTCACTTATTAATAGATTGACTACTTTTCGTAATTTAAAGGACTGATATAGTAAAAAATTAAAAGATTTAGGACTCAAATGAAATATTAAAAAGGTTTAGGACTCAAACGTAAAATAATCTAAAGGTTTAGGACTTTAAAAATATTTATCCCATTTATAATGTGCCTGGTGACCTGGAAGATTCGATTCTTGAAACGTTCATGGCCTATTCGAAGTACTCATTTTCAAAGCTTAAAGTTAAAAGATAGATTTGATTAAAAAAAAAAAATTAAAAGAGAGAGGTTTTAAACTCATATTGATTAGTTGCATATTTGTGTCAAACAAATTTAATAAAATATAATTAATTATTAATTTAGAATAATTATATTTATAAAATTTTAAAAAATAAAATTAAAAATTAAAATTAGATAAATATTATTTTAATAATTAAAAGTAAAGATCTCACGTAATATATACTAAAAAAATAAAATTTTTTAACTTCAAAAAAAATTATTTTTTTTTAAAAAATATTGTTACACTAATTATTAATATGATTATATTTTATTAAGTATAAATTATATTTTATCATTCGCATGTGACAATATTGTACGAATATATAGTACGGTTCATACTGCAGCACACAACTTTTTCTCAAGTTGAATTTGGAAGCAAGCAATGTTTGACAAAAACAACCACCGTGAGTTAGGGGCTCAAGTGACAACCGAACCTTCATTCCCTGTAGCTTGAACAAGGCAGTATTGAATTTTCGAATATCTTCATTTCCACTAAAAAATTATTAAGTAATAAATATTTAAGTAACAATAAAGTAATAATAAAATTAAATAAAATAACATAATAATAATAATAAAATAATATCTATTATTAGATAATTTAAATATAAAAAAAAGATTTATTATTAAATATCTTTTAATAAATTGAGTGCTTTTTTTTTTTGTTATTACTTAAAAGTTAAATTTTTTGGTAAACTCTGTTTTTTCTATTCAAAGACAAGTCTACGTTAGCAACTGGTGGCAGGCGAGAAGCAGGAAGGACAGACATTAGACGGTGAGCACGTGATGACATTCTTTAAAACATGGAATTATATGCTATATGCATTAAAAAAGTCTTAAATCTTTAAAAAAAAAATTTATTTAAATTTTAAATTTTTTTGAAATTTCATTTCAGTCTTAAATATTTTGATTTTATTCTAAATCAGTCCTTCTGTTAGTTAAACCGTTAAAAATTACTGTTTACTAACAAATTTTTTTTAAAAAGATAAAATACACTATTTAAATATTTTTTTGTTATTAAATACTTATATTTTATTCTTAAATAATAACATGTAAGTTGAGATTTTAGATTTTTTATTTTTTATTTTATTTTTTTAAGATTATACAAAGTATTTCTGTTAACTGGTGAATTGAAATAGTATATTTTACCTTTTTAAAAAAATTTTCGTTAATAAACAGTAATTTTTAACGGTTTGACTAACGGAAGGATTCATTTGGAGCAAAATCAAAAGATTTAGAACTGAAATGAAATCTCAAAAAAGTTTAGAATTTAAATAAAAAAAAAATTTAAAAGTTTAAAACTTTTTTTATACATATATCGCAACCATATTGCATAATCTTTTTGCCGCATAGTTACGCCCTGACCCTTAAAAATTTAGATGTTCGAAGCCACCAAACGGCAAATAATCATATCTACTTTGTGCTCATTGAGATGGAAACAATCAAACAGGTAAGACCCATATTTAATACTGAAAAGTGGAAACTATAAGTTTCTATTTCTTACGGATTTTTGTTTTGCATAACATGTGGTCGTGTCCAGCAAATGGGCCACCCTTTCGCAACCTAGGGGAAGGCACTGCAACGTTGAAAGAGGATACGTCCTGTTCAAGAAGGGACATACATGCTAAAATGTTCAAATCATAGTTATTAACCTCGGCCCAGCCTGACTGGTCGGACCGGTGATCCGGTGACTTGGACACTGAGTTGGGTCGGTTCGCATAAACAATAATTGAGTCATTTAAATAATAAAAAATTATTTTTTTTACTTTTTACTGTGTAAACAGTAAAAATAATATTTTTTTAATGATGAATAGTAGTCAAACAGTAAAAATTATTTTTTCACTTTTTACTGTATAAACAGTAAAAATAATATTTTTTAAATGATAAACAGTGTTCAAACAGTAAAAATTATAATTTTTTTATTACTTGAATAATAATATTTGTATAATATTTATACACTAAAATTTATTTTTTTTAACATTTTACTGTGTGAATGATAAAAATAATATTTTCATAATACTAAACAGTATTATACAATATTTTTTTTGTACAATTTAATAATTTTTTATTTTTTATAATCTATTTTTCTGTATACAATAATTTAAAATTGTTCATATATCAAATAATATGTTACAATTGACCTTAAAAAATAATTTTTTTTAAGAATTTTTATTAAAATTTTGATTAGTATAAACTACTTTTTAATTTGTGAAAATGTAATTATTGTACTAAATTGTACAAAAAATTTATATATATTATTTGATATATTCATTTTCTTAAGAATTAATGACCCATTGGTTGAACTAATGACCTACTGGTTTAATCAATGACCCACTGACGCAGTTGCCTGACCGGATCAGTGTCCAAGCCGATTTTAATAACTATGATCCAAATCCGTATATATGCTGCTGATAAAGGCCAGAACACGGCAAAAATTGGAGGGAAGGAAAAAAAAAAAAAAGCAAAGGTCGCAGGCTCGTTTTCAGGTGTTTTTTGTTTTCCTACAAGTTTAGACATAACGAATAATTGCTCAAATAATGATGAAGATCATTAGATTTTGGTCTGCTTATCAGTGTAAGCCAAGGTAACCAGAAACATGAGGTCGGCTGATTTATTTGAAAAATCAACACGATCATATGTTCCCTGTGGTACCTTACGTTTAGAAAAGAAAAACATTCGTTCATAAATCAACAGCATTCCCCAAGGAGAGAAGCCTATACCACAAAATGTGATTTGATCCAAGACATCAGAGGTTCCCACCTGCATATAGACGAGTCATCAGTTAAGTTAGTATCATCCAAATGTAGGCTCACCAAAACGAGAATATTGGCACTGAAACATGAAACTTAGCAGCACCTGCAAGAGAAAAAAATGCATGAAATTACATAATAACTTATGAGATAAAAAGACATATGTTTAGAATATAAAATATAAATATTATATGAGATTTTATAAAAAAAAATTATAAAAGAAATTATTTTTTGTTAAAATAATATAAACAAATTTTTTATTATTAAATATATGTACATTCAATTTATAAGTACATAATCTTCAACCTCAGTACACTTATTTTTTCTCATTATTATAACAATAAATGTTACGCAACAGCCTAACGTTGCTAATCATCATGCAACTCTCTTTACTGCTATACCATCCACATCAACTACTCAACCCAAATATTCTACGATGAAATTAAAGGGACGACCTCACAAGAGGCAAGAAATGAGATGATACCCACTTGGACACCCCGACTGCAGCACCCTGTACATCAAACTGTGCACCATACACAAGTTTCCAAAAATTGCGGTTATTGCAAATTTTTCTAAGCAATGAGTATTATTTTATTATTCTTGGTGCACTTAATCGGTTAAGACTTTACATGTCAAATTTGAAGAAGAAATTTATGTTGCAGAACTCCATGAAAAACGATATGATCAAAATTCATAAGAAAGAACTAGTGATGTCAAGGCTTAAGCACGTAAGTTGAAACATAACACAGATTCACCACAACAATGTTGATACCAGAACTTGATGGTCACAAGGGAAGATGCAGTTAGTAGAGTACCCATGGTCATAAGGTGAAGCCTGAGGTTAATTCAGATTCGTTATAAATTAGGATTCAATATTCTAATAAAATTAAAATTAGTTTGTCGTATTTTCATTATTAGAGTCGGAATATAAATTGTTAGTTTAGTATATAAAGAGTTGAAAGTCACATATTATTGTGTGGCTGATGGGCATATTAGTTGAGAAATTATAATTAATGAGTATACTTCTTATTATTGTTGTGTGCATTATTCAGTTTAATAAAATCGTAATATTAAGTTAATTTAAAACTAACAGTGATATCAGAACTTGTCGATCGAGAAGTTATTATCACCGAATTTCGGATCAGTTGATCGAGCATAAGAAATTTTGTTGAGTTAGTTCGCATTGAAAACGAAGCAAGTAAAACTGTCACCGTCAGATATCTGCGGTGATATCTGATCTGAACAGAAGAAAAAGTACAGCAACATCAAAGTTACCAGCAACTCACCGAAGTTTCATTGGAGCCATCGCCTATAGTCCACGCGCCGCTGCTTATCGCTGTTCAAGTTGTTGGAAGTCGCCCCTCGCACTACCGACCACCGAACTTCCCAAATCCGGCACCCATGCGCCGAAAATTTTGCAGGAAACCCGCAGATCGAGATAACACCGAAAGATTCCAACCGCCGTTTCCACCCCGATTTCGGCCTCTCCCGTCGCTGCCGCCCATCAGAAGCCTCGGACTTCGCTTCCCCAGCCATCGATCCTCCTTCCCCCACGTTCGACGCACCGATTCGTCGTAAAAAAGTAATCGAACCAAGCCATTGGTCCTCTTTCGCTTATGTCCTGTCGGATTAGGCGGCCCTGTAGCCGTTTTTCCACGGTCCCTACCACCGTTCACCTCTAGCACCGTCCCTTGGTCTCTTACTCACCGGCCGGAGTCAGTTCCCATCCGTCACCGGTATAGAACCATCATCGGTGTTTAATTTTGTGCTCACGAAATAATTGATTGAAGAAAAAAAAACAAAGGGGAGGCAAATTGGAGAAAAAGAAAAATAAGGGGTCAGATCTGAAAAAATAAGATTTTAGTACGATAAATTTTAATATGAACGGCTCAATTCCAGTTTCAGTTTCCGTTTTGAATGAGAAAAATTACAATAGATGGTGTGAGCAGATGAAAGTCTTATTTGACTACAACGAGTTACTTAGTGTTGTAGAGAACAGAGTTCAAGAGATTGCTGCAGATGCAACAGAAGCACAACGGACTGCTCATCAAGATATGCAGAAGAAAGATAAAAAGACGCTTTATTTTATTCATCGGGCAATCAATGATGATAGTTTTGAGAAGATTGCAGGTACAACTACGTCTAAACAAGTATAAGATATTTTGACGACGTCTTTTCAAAGTGTAGATAAAGTTAAGACTGCGAAATTTCAAACCTTATGACGTCAGTTTGAATTATTGAAGATGGAAACTTTAGAAACAGTTTTAGTTTATATCGTTAGAGTTCTAACCCTAACGAATCTGAATTAACCTCAACATTTTTTTTTAAACTTAAGGGAGGATGTTGAGGTTAATTCAGATTCGTTATAAATTAGGATTCAGTATTCTAGTAGAAGTAGAATTAGTTTGTCATACCTTCATTATTACAGTCGGAATATAAATTGTTAGTTTAGTATATAAGGAGTTGAGAATCACATATTATTGTGTGGCTGGTGAGCATATTAATTTAAAGGTTATAATTAGTGAGTGTGTTTCTTATCATTGTTATGTGCATTATTCAATTTAATAAAGTTATAGTGTTAAGTTAATTTAAAGCTAACAGAGCCCTTGGTGCTGTTTTTAACCATTGCAACACTGATTTTATATCCCCTCAGATCATAATCTGGAAATAAAATGCACAATCAGAACATAATACTAGACAGAAGGCAGAAAAGAAGAATCACGTTATGCAGAAAGCCAGCATGTAAAACATCCTCAAAAATCAAGAATAGAACATGGGAACCAGTTGAATGGTCAATACCATTATAAAAACCACCAGCAGAATGTGCAGCTGATGGATCTTCGTAAGACAAAACTGCATCGCCTTTGTTGTTTCCATTCTCATCTCTATATAATTTTATATTCCAGGGCCATTGATCTTTATAGCCACCCTTCTGCTTAATCCTTCCAACCTAAAAAACATTTGCAAACCTCTACTTAAATATTAAAAAAGGAAAATAAATGTTTTCACATATATCTCTTAAAGTCCACACTCCAAATTTTCCAATTGCCAAACGTAAACAAGAGAGTGAACTTCAGCGAGATTAAGTTATTAAAGGATAAAAATGTGGAATAAACTGGTGAACAACTTCTGCCAGAAAGAATATTGCTTCAAATGAATCGGGAACTAAATCAAGAAACAAAGATCTGTGAGAATTTAACCAAACACTTTTGTACCATACTTTTCACAAATGAACAACAACAGCACCCTCCATCAGCAAAACCAAACACCTCCTTAGCTAACAAAATTCAGAGTCAATCTATCCGTCATGCAAATTTCTCGGAAGAAACCAAACACGCAGGCAATGTTAATATCAAGGGAATTGAATGGAGGTGAAGAAAAAGTCTGCGTTTTCATTAGCAAAACCAATTCAAGTCCAAAGGGACTCTCCCTTGAGATGTTCTTGGATTACATTGCCTGAGGGAACAAAGTTAAGATACTAGGGTGGATTATTCAAGTTATTACTTTATGATATGCGTACAATTATATATAATGTGTAAATAATATTTTTAAAAAGCATGTATATATTTTATATTAGTTGTATGTATATTATATCTCAACTGTATGCACTTGACATTTTCTCAAAATAATAAAAATTAAGTGAAACCCACCACTCGTCTCAGCCTCTCTCCCTTCTCTTATATATATCATCATAGTTTTGATTGACAAAGGTTGGAAACTTTATTTATCCTTGTAAACAAAGTACGCTATGATCGATCAATGAGGGAGGAGACTTTCATTTTGATTTTTATCAAGGCCCAACAGAAATGCCAGGACTATTATTTAGCTAACAATCATGAAATTTCTCGGAAGAAACCAAACATGGAGGCAAAATTAACATCATGGAAATTGAAATGGGGTGAAGAAAAGTATGCGTTTTCATTAGCGAAAAAACCAATTCATCTACTCTAAAAGGACTCTCCCTTAAGATGTTCTTGGATTACATTGCCAGAGGAAGCAAAGTGAAGAAACTGAAGGGATGGGTTATGGAAGTTGCTGCTCTCCAAAAGAAGTGATTTGTCGTCTTGCTCTAGCTGAGTCGTAGTTGGTATTAAAGTAGGCTCTTGCTGCCGCATCTGGATGCAAAGCATCTGTGCTTCAGCGACTGCAAGTTGCATTTGCAACTCGGAGACTTGATTTTGCAGGCATGATATCAGGCCAACACTTCCATAGACCGGGTCACGCATTCTTGCGTTTGCTTCATAAACTAAACTACTCACAGCATCTGCCCTTTGATGAACTGGGATCTCCTGTAATTAAGCTCAGTTTGTATGTGCAACAAAATAAGCACTAAAGCCCATAAAAAAAATGAAATATATAATTTTAACTCCGTACTTAATAACCTCTGTACAGTATTTGTACATTTGAATGAAGATCATAGCTAATATAGGTCCAGACCTTTAGGTACCAAAAATATGATTTTTTTCTCATCAAAACAAGGAACATGCATCTATGCATTCATCTTGCAAATTTGTATATTTTGCTTTTTATAGATAAAAATGTTACAGGTTCCATTTTTTTGGGTATTCACGCATCTTCAAACTGCTTCTAATGCCTAACAACAAAGAATAAGGTCGCATTCATAGATCGACCTAGTATTCAGATTGAATCTAATGTCTTCTTCCTTCTATCAATTTTTTTGGTCATAAAAAGTTCAGGAGCAATAGGGTGTTTTCAACTTAGGGTCAAGAAGTGCTTAGAGAGATTACCAAGAACTTACAGTAAGACTTACGTTAATCATCCACAATTTACAAAAAAACTTTAACAGTAGCCAGTATGATTCAAACTACTGAAACAAAAACATAGTGCACATGTAAACACGCTACAAATTACGGATCCTATTCCCATGACACACTGTACAACTACGTTGACATACTGAGTTCCCAATCAAATTTCCTCTATAGCTTCAGACAGACGCGCACAGAACTGGGAGAGAGAGAGAGAGAGAGAGAGAACCTGCAACATTTTGCTGACATTGCTAGCACCAAAGATCTTGTGAACAATGGCAAACTTGTGATGGTCATCAGAAGGGAAGTAAGGAGCAAAGATGCAGTCCTTGGCACAGCGGCGTCTCAGTAGCTTGCAAGAGGCGCATGGTGAAGAACCCCCCATTTCTTTCTCTCTTTCTTTTTCTTTTTTTTTTTTTTTTTAAAATCTGAGGAATACCTTTATGGTTGATGAATAAGAAAAAAAAGTAGAAGATAACAGAAATTGAAGTTGCAGAAACTGAGCTGAAAAGGCGTATTTATAATTGATGAGGAGGAAGCTACCTAGCCATTGTCGAATGAATGCACATGTTACAGTTAGTCTGAGGAAGACGATAAAAACTAAAATGAGCAAATAAAATTAAAATTAAGAAAAGGAAATTATCAAGTGTTTATTATTTTTATTCAAAATTTTTTAAGTACAATATAGACATAATCTTATGCTACAAATTTTTTTAATTATTTTTTTAATTTCAAATGAACCTCACACAATTTTTTATTTTTTACTCATATTTAAACTAGAGTTAATTTGATTGAGCTAAGCGAGAAATTTACAACCAATAAAAACATTTAAACTGTTGGTAGGTTATTTTACAGAATTACCCATGGGAGCTAAAGTGTCTCATCAGTAATGACTAGGGCATTTTGGTCATTTAGTGGGAGTTGACCAATGACCATCGGCTTGGCTCGACATGGTTGGCATTGAACTTTTGTGTCATCTTTACACGCGTTCTAGTTTGACCATCTAACTTTTGTGTTCTAATAGTATATTCTCGTAACATATGAAGTTTTGTTTTTTCCTCCAAATTTTTCCAAGGTTTCGTTTCAACTTTTTCACAATACGGAAAAAATGATGGAAACGAAAACCTAACTCCGACCAATACCCGGAGAGAAATATTGGCCTACGTGAATGCACACATTTCACATTGAAATCAATTTTCCTCTCTCTCACTCGCGCGTAAGCACACATTTATTAGATCAAGTTTCTAAACAAATGATGTTACCGATGCGGCTCGCAAGCGTAGCTTAGCAAAGTTATCAGGAATTAATATATTCGATAGAAATTATGTAAACTTAATTTATGTCTATTACCTACATTAATCATACGAAGAGTAACACTAGTGACAAACATATAAGTAATAAGATCATGTCTCTCTCTCTCTCTCTCTCTGTATATATATCCTGAACATTAATTCAAGTAGTTATTGACTTTATTTGTCAAAAAAATAAATGAATATTTATATATATGTATATATATATATATATATATATAGAGAGAGAGAGAGAGAGAGAGAAAGAGAGAGTTAACGAGTAATTCTCTGATTATTATCATTTCTGACTTAACTTATATGGTACTTGATAATTATCCTCATTTTTTATTGTGAGTATAATTTATTCATTATCTTACAATATATTGATTTATTTTTTATATTTTTTTATTTTAAATGGACTCTATTTATTATTTAGTATATAATCATGAATAAATTATATCCACTACAATAATTAATCAAATTAAGAAAGTATCATCTCAAAGAAAAAAAAAAAAAAAGAGAGATCTATTTATGACATTGTTTGCTTGATTCTAAGCCATAAAAAAAAACACATACTTCAACTTCACTTCAAGCCCTCCTCCCTTGTATAAAATAATGATAACAGAGCAAGTGTTTAATGTGAAACCAATTGATAAGATCCGGCATAATGCTAAGGTCTAAGGGATTATAAAACAGCAAGCACGTTTCCAGAGAGACTGAAATCACAAACAAACGAGGTGCGGAACCCTAAGACCTATTTCTGCTTCTCTTGCGTTTAATGACTTCCGCATGATTCCAAACTTCTAATTTGTTTCAGGGAAAAAGAAGGCCCGCTTCTCTAGTTGTCATGGCGTATCTGTACATGTTTTTCTTTTTTTTAAAAAAAAATAATATGCATTTGTCTTATAAATCAAGTTTATGTCTCGACTCTCACCTCAGCCAAATGTTTTAGTATCTTTTTGACCAACTTCCAACTCTGTTTCAGCTTATGTGTTTCAAACCCCTAGGCTATATAGGAAGAAAACGAATCTTCACTCTCTAGACTCGGAGAACCTTGTATTCTTTGTTTTGGATCTGGTATTTTAAAATTCGAAGGATAAAGTGTAGAAAAAACAGACATCTTTCAAGTTTCACCCACTTGGGTAAAGCTAAAAAAAAATGCAATCCCCAATGCAAAGCATTTAATGTGCCTGGTGATATGGAAGATTCGGTTCTTGGAACATGCATGGTCTATTCAAAGTACTCTTTTTTTTTTTTTATATATATAGAAAATATTAGTATATTAAATTTAAGTATATCGATTAATATTTTAATTAAAATTAATAATTTTAAAATAAAATTAATAATTTTATAATATAAAAATAATATAATTTTTAAAATAAAAATTAAAAATTATTATTTTTATATTATAAAAATTATTAATTTTATTTTAAAATTATTAATCTTAATTATAATTAAAACATTAAAATTCAGAACATGACATAATACTCTATTTTCAAAGCTTGAAGTTAAATTTGGAAGCAAGCAATGCTTGACGAAAACAACCATTCTAAGCGAGGGGCTCAAGTGACAACCGAACCTTCAATATCTGCCGCCTGATCAAGGCGATATTAACTTTTCAAATAACTCTAATTTTTTTTAATAATACTAGGTAATTTCACCGAAATAATAATAAATAATTACGTAATCTCATTAAACGGTATTCAATATTTTTTTGTGTTTGTATTTTTTTCTTAAATTCAATCATCCAATACACAGTATTATTTTATATGTTACTTTATAATTACTTTGAAATAGAATTATTCAAATTTTTCTTTTTTTTAATTCAAAGAAAACTCTAGGTTATCAACTCGAAGGTAGGCCAGCAAGGATAGACGTTAGAAGGTAAGCATGCGATCCCATTCTTAAGCACGTGAAATGGAACATCATGTTATTTTATTTTATATGTTACTTTGTAATTACTTTGAAATGGAACTATTAAATTTTTTCCTTTTTTCAATTCAAAGAAAAGTCTACGTTATCAACTCGAAGGTAGGCCAGCAAGGATAGACATTAGAAGGTAAGCACGTGCTCACATTCTTAAGAACATGCAACCATATTACATAATCTTTTTGCTGCAGCGCTACGCCCTGACCCTTAAAAATTTAGAGATTCTAAGGCACCAAACGGCAAATAATCATCTAATTTGTGCTCATTAAAATGGAAACACATAAGACCATATTTAATACTGAGAAGTGGAAACTAAGTTTTCTATTTCTTACGGATTTTTGTTTTGCATGAGATGTGGTTGTGTCCAGTGAATGGGCCACCCTTTTGCAACCTAGGGGAAGGCACTGCAACGTTGAAAGAGGATACGTCCTGTTCAAGAGGGGACATATATGTTCAAATGTCAAAACCCATATATATGCTGCTAATAAAGGCCAGAACACGGCAATTTTTTTTTTCGGGGGAGGGTGGGGGGGGAAAGGAAAAAAAAAAAGCAAAGGTCGCACAGCATAGGCTCCATGATAGCTTGTTTTCAAGGTGGTTTTGTTTTTCTACAAGTTTAGACAACGAATAATTGCTCAAATAATGGTGAAGATCATGAGATTTTGGTCTGCTTATCAGTGTAAGCCAAGATAACCAGCAATATGGGTTAGCTGATTTATTTGAAAAATCAACAAGGTCATATGTTTCCCATGCTACCTTACGTTTAAAAAAGGAAAAACATTCGTTCAGAAATCAACAGCATTCCTCAGGGAGAGAAGCTTATACCACAAAATGTGATTTGATCCAAGTCATCATAGGTTCCCACCTGCATCTAGAAGAGTCAGCAGTTGAGTTACTATCATCCAAATGTAGGCTTCAACCAAGAAGAGAATATTTGCATTGAAACATCAAACTTAGCGGCACCTGGCAAGAAAAAAAAAATGCATGAAGGCAGAACTGCAGTTTTTTTCTCCCAACGTGGATGGTTTTCATTGGCACGAATAAAAATGGTTGCAAAGTTAAAGGTCAATATTCTGCTTCAAGCTTTGGTATTCATGCAATTTTCTTGCATTTCGCTTCTTGATTCCATTTCTGAACATAGTACTAGCCATACATTTTGTTTCTGAACGAAAGGAAGAATCCGTTTTGCTTTTCTCAACTGCTTTCTTTTGTAAGTACTCTGCTGCCTGTGCTTGGACTGCAATGATCGAACATATTTCATTGTTAATAAAAAGTTTACAAAATGATTTCCCATTCAAAAGAGCTAGAAGGAATTCTTCTTCGTCATGAATCATTTACACAGGTAGGAACCGCAGGCGGAACTTCCAAGTTCTGATCACCAGTTAATAAAACAGAAAAAGACAAGAACCATACTTGTATAATCCCAACGATGAATTTGTCTAAAATGAAGGATTTAATCATTTTTCACCTTGTCACCAACTAAAACACCGTTAAAACAGACGGTAAGCGTGTCTCAGTTAGCTTCCTTAAACATATATCACAATGGCCAAGGAAACGCCCCTGCTTTCAGCAATTAATGCTCGAATTCGGCAAATAATTCTGAGCCCCAAACTTTGATTATATAAGCATGCTATCTTCCCGCTCCCAACCAAAAAAAAATAAAAATAAAACAATAACAACAACAACAAAATGTTCCATTAATGAAGAGAAAAGAGACAAAACAGTAGTCCTACATAAGGTTGTCAGAACCGGATCAGACATAAAATCATAAATATTAGTAAGTTAAGATTCAACAGGTTGAACCGGTCGAACCGGTATTTAATAATATATATATATATATATATATATATAATAATTAAATATTAATTTTTTTAATTTTTAGAATTAAATTAAAAATTTTGATAAATTTAGGATTAAATTAAAAATTTTAATAAATTTAGAGATCAAATTACAATTTAAACGAACTTTAAGGATCAAATTAAAATTTTTAAATTTTTAAATTTTATTTAGACCGGTTGGACTGGTCCGATTTTGATCGATTTTTACTGATTTTGACTGATTTTTAATCGATTTTAATCGGTCTAAGTTTTATTTAATTTTTGTCTTTAAATCAGACCAGACTATCAACGGATCACTAACTCAACCGATCAGACCAATCAGTCCAGTCTAATTTTCATAATCATTGTCCTACATAACCTCATTAAATGCGGTGTCAGCTCCATACACATCTGCTTTGAGGCAAAAGCCCCTATAGTTGGTCGATGCACTCCTTTACTAAACAATGCATGGTAATATGCCAACCCAATACACGGCATCTGTCCCCACAAACGATTTCTTGAAGTGAAAATAATTATTGATAACACTGAACTGGGAATTACAATATGTATGAATTTCTAATTACGATATCTCGTTGTTTTAATTGCAGCTAATTAAACCTAATACATAAAATTCAAAATGGGGCTTATTCACCTTTTTGTGTAACTTTCAAAATGTAGATACTGTCATCATACTCAACATTTGTAGGCATTTATAACATTGAATACCTTGTGTAAACATTTAAAAAAAAAAAAAATCAACAGTCCACTTATTCATTTCGCATGCGTGCTTTCACACGGAAAAAGTAGACTTATTCATTTCACACACGTGCTTTCACACGGAAAAGTCGACTTATTTCTTTCGCACGCATGTTTTCACACAGAAAAGTCGACTTACTCCTTTCACGCGTATGCTTTCACACGAGAGGAGAAACCCTATAAATAGACCCTTACCTCCCAGTTCAAAATATATTCAACAAATTTGTAAACAGAAAAATTCAGAAAATTTAAGAGAAAAAGAAAATTTTGAAAATCTCTCAAGAAAATTTCTTCTTTTTCTACGTACTTTTACTCTACAGTATACTCTCCTAACTCCTTTTTTAGAGATATTTCAGGGGTAAGCCCCAAAAAATTTGATGTTTCCATTTCTAAAATTATTTTTAGGTTTATATTCTCGGATCGCTTTAGATCTGAATTTATGAGAATATAGATCTAAAAATATCAAATTACTACAAATTCAGCTGGAATCAAGTCTCATGCGGCCCTCAACAAAATTCAGGCAGCTCATCCGAGAATAAATCCTTTCGACCCTCGGTGAAATTAAGCTAGATCGCCTCAAATTAGGCCTCTGCGGTTCTTAAACGTAGCTCAGACGTCTACTTCAGATCTAGTTTCAGTCTACTCAGTTCAAGAAAAAACTGTGAAAATTATTTTTGTCAAGATTAAGATCGTGCAGCCCTTGACAAAGTTAAAAAAAGAATACTAATCAGAAGATTTACGGAGATCGACCCCACGTAATTTTTTTTTATTTTAAAATTTTTATTTATAATTTATTTTTTTTTATATTTTCAAATTTAACTGTTATAAGTTCAGCGTCTCGCCTTTTGTATTGCCACGTCAAACCTAAGAAGGTACTTCACATTATATTTTTGAGAAGGAATCCATTATATAGGTAGATGAATTTTTTTTATTGTGTAAATATGTAATTTTTTTTATACAACCACAAATATATTTTGTATAATTATAAAAAAATATAAAATAAAAAAATAATAATATTTTTATATTATTTTTTATCGTTATAATTACACAAAAAAAAATGATCATAATTATAAAAACTAAAGATGTGTAAAAATAATAATAAAATTTTATCGTGACCACTAAGTTTTTTCCTCTTGAGAATTGCTAGCAACTGGTGATTTTACAATCGCCTTCTGACCTTTGCCATATACTTCAAACACGTGTCCATCTGTTTTTAAACTAGACCCGGTAACTTGGCATTATCCGTAGACACTTTACCAAATTAAACACTGCATCCCGTCTTTCATAGATCACCTTTTTCTCTCCCTTAAGGCTTCCCGACAAATTTATGTAATCCATTAATTATTTGTTCTATATTTTTTATATTAAATAGTACACACATATAATATAATATAAAAAAGATATATATATATATATATATATATATCTATATATAATAATTATTTTTTATACTATATTAGTAAACAAAAAATTATTGAAATTTTTTTTAATTTCATATAATATTTATATTTTATATTTTATAATAATACTCATATAAATTTAAATTTTAATTTTTTATTAAAATTTTTTTTGTTAATACAGTACAAAAAATAATTATTATATTTATATATGTACAAATATATATAATAATATTTTTTGTTTGTCTTTTTTAAATTTTTTAAGTAAAATGTATATATTATATTTTATATTTTAGAGTAATATTTATTTAAATTTAAATTTAAATTTTATAAAAAAATTCAAATATTTCTGAAAGAAAGAGTCAATGAGAGACAAAAAGGATGATTGTTTGTCTGAAAAAAAAAAAAGCAAGAAGGATATTGGCTACATCTTTTTTTTTCTCCTCGTCGAGCATTTGTCTGTCAAGTGAAATTTGAGCTGCCAGTTTTAATAGTGAAATAAGCCAAACACGTGTCCTATATATTTATGAAAGAAAGAGTCTATGAGAGAAAAAAAAAAGGATAATGGTTTGTCTTAAAAAAACAAAAAAAAAAACAAAAAACAGGAAGGATAATGGCTACATTTTTTTTTTTGTTTTCTCGTCGAGTATTTGTCTGTCAAGTGAAATTTGAGTTGCCGGTTTTAATACTGAAATAAGCCAAACACGTGTCTTAATAAAGGAGCGAAGGTAAAAAGCAGCTGCACGATCGACTGTTGATAGCAATCCTCTTATAGTTTTATATTCATCATGAAACAAGTATTCAGGAAGTGATTTGAATTGAAGACGTACCGGAGCCTGAAGCTGTCAATTTCACGGCATGGTCCCTTAGCCTCTTTGTTTTTTCAAGAATCTGTGTTTTGCCTAGAAGTTCATCTGCCTTGGCATCTGCATCATCATGTTTTTGGAGGCACAACAGAGCCTTTTCACATGCCTGCATTAGGTAACATGAGGGAAAAGTTTCACAGTGAGAGTTGGTGACAATGAAGTAACACAGCGTAATACTCTTATCACATTCTTTGACTGTTTGCTAGTGTTAGTTGAAGTTTAGAAATAAATTGTAATCTCAATTGCTATTTGAAATCAATGCAAGTACATCTCCTTTTACACTCTAGTAAACCTTTTTTAAGGTTCAGGAACCACAAATGCTACTCATATAGGTCAAAAACAACAAGAATAATGATATAGAGTCCCTCCCTATAAAATTATTTTTCACGTAGGATGGTAAGAAAAATTCGAGAGATTGAGTCATAATAATAGATAGCATTACTCAAACAACAAAGGCTCCAAAAAGAAAAGAAAGATTGAAAAAAAAAATACTAGGATTCTCAACATTAACGAAGGACAAATAACTTTGTGAATGACAGATGATATTATTCTGTAACTGAATTGGTCCATTAGTTCAAGCAATTCCAATGTTATACTTAAAAGAGGTGCGAGGTTTATCTTAGTAGTGGTAATGAGATATATATCTCGTTACAGTGAATGAGAATTCGAATCTCTTCTACTCCTCACTTATTCCTTCTCATATGGTTGTGACCACTCTTTCAAAACCTAAAAAAAATTCTGTAATTGAAAACGTCCATATTAGGCATGTTCTTTATTTGCTTCAATCCTCATTCCAAATGACACACTTATTATATTGAACAGGAAACGCTAAATAATGTCGCGATTTCCCTTGGCTTGCAGATGAATATAACTGGATAACATCCATAGAAGGAAAGAACAAAATGACCTGTCTGGCAACAGAGTAATAGCCAATGTCAAGCAGGTCCTCCGCAAAGCTTAGCCATTCTGTACATGAGACTCGTAGCCACTGGTGGCTCGCGGATTTCAGCTCCCTCAAGAGCAATCCCTCGTATTTCAGCGCCAAACAACTCTATATAAACAGAACAAGCATCACTTCAGATATAGCAAAAATAATTTAAATAATCGATTAGATTTCAAATTAGGAAGACAATTACGTTAGAAAAACTCAAATTCATTAGCATGCTCCTGCGTTTCTTTTGATAGATTCAATTTTCCTGAGAAATTTCAAGCACTAAGAGAGAGAATAAGAGAATTTGCCTCGACATCGGCGATGAGAGCAAAAGAGCGAACAAGGAAGTCAAGAACAGGAAGCTTTTGCTCGACAGTTTTCTCCGAAATTTCTCGGATGATAGAGAGAGACTCGGATCTCATGAACTCTCTCAGGCTGGATCGAGCTTCCATTAACGACTTCACGTCTCTGGAGACCAGAACCGCTTCGAGCATCCGCACCGTTTCCTCGTCAAATCTGCGAAAAAAAAAAATAATTGTTGTATTCTTCGGAAGAAGGAAATTGGAAAATCATGACGAATGGAAATTAAAGAATGATAAACAAGAGAAATGAAACCTTCTGTTTGTGATTCGGCTGCGGAAGAGGGAGACGAGCGGAGCAGCGTTGGCGGTGGTGAGTGGCATGTTGCAGCTTTGGAGGAGCAAATTGGCGGGGAGGATTGTGGGCATTTTGGACTTGCGCTATTATTCGAATATATTGAGGCTTTTTAGCGAAGAGTTGTGGGCATATCTTACGTGAAGATAGCAGTTGTTAAGTTTGGAGTTGGTTTTTTAGGATCTTAATTTACTTTCTTTGCATCCGTAGTACCAAAAAAAATTATTCGAATAAATATATAGGACCATAGGTGCATTTTTTGGTCACGCCCAATATATGATCGGTGTTTAATACATCTAATTTTGTGTGTGCGTGTGTGTGTGTTTTTTTTGGAAAATATATCCCCATTCCCCACCATCGTTTTTTTTCTTTATGTTTTTTTTTAAAAAAAAAATAACAATCTAATATCTAGTTTTTCCTCTTTGAGAACTTTTACCTTGTATTTTCTTTTTGCTTTTCGATTTTGACTTTCTAAATAAATTTGAAGGCAAAAGCTTCAATGCCATATTTTTTCCACGTTACCGGTCAGTCCCCGTTGCCTGTTAATGATCCGTGAACTTGTAAGGCAATTGTAACAACAGAAATCGTTAGGCTGAGGGGTTACCAGATTTGAAATCAAGATTTCTATTTTATGCTAAGATTGATGCAAACTAACAATGCCAATCTATATTGCAATTAACTCTTCATTTCAGGGCGTAGAGGCTCAAGTAATGAAAAGTCAACCGCGAGAACTAACGAAGGAAATCCAGTTATTTTGAATCAAGAAGCGAACAAGGAGTAAACTAACAAGAGTCACAGGGGCAAAGTATAACTAAATCACATTTATTCACCCAAGATCCACCAAAAAATAACTACGCTACAGTGCAACACTCGTCTAGGCCTACATTTTGCAAACAGAAAATTGTGACTGGAGTCAAATGACTTGTCAAAACGTTGTCCACCGCCCAGAAACATGAACCAAACTTTTTTGCACGCAACAGATATTGGGACAGGGCTTGTAGGGGGTTCTCCAACGCTGAAGGTGAAAGAACTGTGAAGAAATGAATTACGTCGCCACCCAAATCTCAACAAAACAAGAAAGAACAGATGAAGCATCCCATCCCCTCTTTTCAAGTTAATCGCTTTGCAGTAGACAAAGTGCACGTCAGTCCGGTTTGAAGTCGGAAGCTCTCCCCTCCGAACAATCTGGCATCCTTAGTTGGAGACTGAAGAGTCGGAACTTGCGAGTCCCCTCCGTAGAAATCTGACATGGGTTCCTCGACAAACAGACGTGCTCCAAGAGGCAATGGTGATGGAATATGTTCCATCATCGCACCTCTTCCGCAGTCTCCAAATATTATTTATAATGGACCCAACCCCGTGGCCATCGGTCAATCATCACAAAAATCTAAGATAAACTTTTATCAATATAGTAATGCAGTTTCTGGCAAAGAAAACCAGTTCGGAAGGTTGGTTGCAAAAACTAAGTTCTGCTTGTCCAGAGAAAAAATTTACTATGTCGAATGACCCATAAAAACCGAAAAAACAATAATAATATTCACCAATATGTGCATGCATGTGCAAGAGATGTCAGAATCCTATGTTATTAAAGGAGAAAGAGAATTTTCTGCTAGTAAGGCAGAAGGGATCACAAATAAACAAAAGCCCAGTAGCCATTTTTATGAAGCAAAATAAATTAGGATCGTTTTTCTTTCTTTTTCCAAAGATGAATCTTGCTGGTGAGAGCCAACTTGCCGGGCCACATGAGGATAAACTGGATTGAAATATTGCACCACGCTGTGCATTCGAAACAAGGATAAAGCGTGATTCAAAAGAGCTGCACTCACCTGAAAATATCAACCTACCTTAGCAGCAAGCAATTGAGACTTTATCCACTTGCCTCTATAAAAACATTCACACAACTAGATTAATCCAGTGCTAACAGAATAAAACCCAATCCAGGTAGTAGCAAACTGAACATAAAACGGAGGAAAAGGGGTATTGCTCAGTGCAAATGAACAACCTACCTCTTAGTCTCCAGTTCAAGAACAACCACGAAATCCAATATAATCAAATTTCCTAGACCACAATTCTTAGTACATAAAACGCTCTGAGCTGAATTTCAGTATGGACGAGAACGGTTTCCACCAAAATGATGCCTATCAGGCCCAGAAACTCCGCCATCTCTGTAATTATTCCTACGGCGGTCTCCTCCGCCATATCCACCTCTGCCACCACCGCTGTCATACATGCAATCAGTTAAAAATGCTGTATCCAAACAACACTAAGACATTTGAACAAAATACAGCTAAGAACAAAAGCATTTGATTATAAAATCAATAGTCTGTCTTCAATATTTCTATTTACACAGATATTCAAGATATTTGAGGAAAAACACCACATGAATTAGATGTTTCATTAGATGCAACCTTTACAGCACAGCCAGAGTTAATAAATAAATATTTTTTTACAATACACAAAGGAAAATATATATTAAAAAATTAAGGACATTGTTTCACTCCCAATACTCAAAACCACTACTATTGAATAAAACAAAGAAATCTTCACATAATAGCAGACCTCTGAAAAAAAACTGTTGTTACAACATACAAAGTTAGAAACCCAAGCTTATTTTAAAATGAGGAAAAGGCAAAGGAACCCACTCTTTAATGCCACTCAAATAGGAATGAAGTTCAATATTATTATAACTTCAAATGTTACGCAACAACCTAACGTTGCTAATCATCACGCAACTCTCTTCACTGCTATTCTATCCACATCAACTACTCGACCCAAATATTCTACAATGAAATTAAAGGGACAACTTCAATAGAGGCAAGAAATGAGATGATACCCACTTGGACACCCCGATTGGGGCACCTTATACATCAAACTGTGCACCATACACAAGATTTCAAAAACTGCAGGCATTGCAAATTTTTTCTAAGCAATAAGTTTATCTTATTATTTTTGGTGCACTTAATCGGTTAAGACTTTACATGTGAATTGAACAAGAAATTTATGTTGCATAACTCCATGAAAAAAAGATATAGTCAAAATTCATAAGAACAAACTAGTGACATCAAAGCTTAAACATGTAAGTTAATACATAACACAGATTCACCACATCAATGTTGAAACCAGCAATTGATGGTCAAAAGGGAAGATGCAGTTAGTAGAGTACCCATGGTCGTAAGGTGGAGCCCTTGGTGCCGTCTTTTCAGCCATTGCAACACTGATTTTATATCCCCTCAGATCATAATCTGGAAATAAAATGCAAAATCAGCACATAATACTAGACAGAAGGCAGAAAAGAAGAATGATGTTGTGCAGAAAGCCAACATGTAACTCATCCTCGAAACAATCAAGAATAGAACATGGTAACCAGTTGCATGGTCAATACCATTATAAAAACCACCAGCAGAATGTGCAGCTGATGGATCTTCGTAAGACAAAACTGCGTCGCCTTTGTTGTTTCCATTCTCATCTGTGTATATTTTTATATTCCAGGGCCATTGATCCTTATAGCCACGCTTCTGCTTAATCCTTCCAACCTAGAAAACATTTGCAAATCTCTACTTAAAGATATATATATATATATATATCAAAAAAAAAAAAAGGAAAATAAAAGTATTCACATACATCTCTTAAGTCCACACTCCAAAATTTCCAATTGCCAAATGTAAACAAGAGAGTGAGCTTCAGCGAGATTAAGTTATTCAATGATAAAAATGTGAAATAAACTGGTAAACAACTTCTGCTAGAAAGAATATTGCTTCAAATGAATCGGGAACTAAATCAAGGAACAAAGGTCGGTGAGAATTTAAGCTCAAGAAAAAGATCTGAAATTACTTGTCCGATGCCGCCAAAAAGTTCTCTCAGTTCATCAGTAGTCACATCTGGTGGCAAATTGGATATGTATATTCTTGAGTTGTCACAAGTTTCATCACAATTCCCATCACACTGCCTAATTGTGACTGAGGTGTCAGTTGTGCTACCACCATAACCACCACCTCCCTGATACCGAGGGCCACTGGAACCATACCCACCTTCATATTGACCAGGTGGACCACCTCGGCCACCACTCCTCACATCACCCACAGCATCACCACCGTAACCACCGACAGGACCACTATAAGGAGGATATGTTGTCGGTCGTTCATTATAAATTGTTGGAGGAGGAACTGAATCCATTTCATAATTTGCATTACCACCATATGAATTAGGAGGTGGGGCATAACTACTTCCAGAACCGCCATAAGATGGGAATACCGGTGCAGATGACTGATTATACTCACCATTGTCTCTTCCTTGATTACCTCCATATGGACCACCTCTACCGCCACTTCTATTATCATAACTACCACGCCTACCTCCATCACCATAATTCTCACTTCTATTACCTTCAAAATTGCCACCTCTACCACCTCGATTGCCACCGTACGATCCACCCCCACTTCCTTTGTTATAACCGCCACCGCCGCCACCACGGTCAATGTTGGCACCAGCAGGAGAGGGCGCACCACATTTGTTACACTCAACTCTTCTTGCAAAGTTCAGATTCCCACAGCTACACATATACCAGTAATGACAAAGGTTCACACTTATTACAACAGACGTTAATAGGTCCGTTCGTACTAAATCTTAAACCATAATTAAATGGCCATAAAGTCTGAAATATCAGTAAATCCATGCTAAAAGAAGCATCAAATTGTGTAAACTATCATAAACACACGGAGACAGATACGCAGACACAACAGAGAGACGGAGAGAGATTACCTTGGGTTTGGACAAAGCCAATCACCGCCTCCACCACGGCCGCCACCTCTTCCGCTGCCTCGGCCTACACGATCTCCTCCTTGATATCCACCTCCTACAGATCGGAATCCAACACCAAAAAAAAAAAAAATTCGAGAATTGCAGATTATAATCACCACACAAATCCAAAAAATAAATCACCAACGCTGTCTGTCCTCGAAAAAGGAAGTACCTCGATTATGTGAATTGCCACCATAATTTCCGCCTCCTCTACCACCACCACCACCACCGCGTGCACCATAACCTCCGCGACCACCTCCTCCACCTCCGCCATAGCCACTATCGCCTCCATATCCTCCTCCATCGCCTCCACCGTATCCTCCACCGCCAGGCCCGCCATATCCACCTCCAGAACTACCACCACCGTAAGGTGTAGGTGCAAATTCGCCGTCTTGACCGTACATCGCAGAGCCGATCTAGGAAAACTCCTCTCTTGTTACCTTCTAATCCCGACGAAATACGATTAAAGATTAGGGCAACAATAACGTGACTTATTTATATAGGACCTTGACTGAATTAGTGTTTGGTTTGAAAGAATTTAATAAGAAAAGGAAATCTAAAATAATAATAAATAATAATAATTTTTTTATAATTTGTTTTATAAATCTAATTATAATTTTTTATTTTTTTATAAATAATTTTATTATTATTATTTCTCATAACCTTTTTATTTATTTAAATAATTTTATTTTTTTACAATTTTTTTTTTTACATCCTTCTAACAATTTAAACACATAATTAAGTTTTTCTGTTTTAGTACTTCACCCAGAACCGACTTGGTGGAAGTAGAAGAGAGAATTTTAAATCACGGTCAAGTCTACCATGTTGAGGTTGTGATCCCCAATCGAACGGTCACAGTTTCTTTGATTTTGCCTTTTGGGGACTTAATTTGGATGATTAGATGCATCATTTTGAGCACGCGTAAATTTTATAGTTAAAATAAATTAATTAATCATGGAACTATTTCTTCCAAGTTTTACCAAATTAAATTATAAATAAATTTCACAAACTAAATCATTTTTACGTCAACAAATTAATATATATTTAATGTAATCGTTGAACATTCCTGATATAAATTCATGTCATAAAATTTTTTTGTGTATTTTCGAAAATAAAATAGAAACGCAGACTTTCTTGTTCTTAAATTATTCACTAAAAAGTTAAACTCTCTAATCAAAATAATTAATGATGCTTATTATTTTTAGTATTGTTTTTAAAATAAATTTCATTACATGTGAAAGAGAACGAGTGAGTTTGCCTTGTAATTAAACAACAATGCATGTTACAACCAAAAGAAAATAATAATAATAATAATAATAATAAAAAAAGTGTCAAAATCCACAAAACTTCTCATATACAAGAAAGTATTTTAGCCAAAACAGCAACACTGGCGATTTAATCCCCACGGTTGACTGGTAAATTACGTTAACTCATTGTTAATCGCAGGTTTGACCAGAACGCGAAAACAACTGGTAGAGAAAAATGGAGCCTCGAATCAAAAAACTGCCTCAGAGAATTTACATCTGTTGTGCTACTAGAAGAATAGTTTGCTTACAGTTAGCAAGATCATCAACCGGGAGAGACAGGCCCCGAACAAATTACTTGCACGAGACGTACGAAGCTCGACCGAAAACCGACAGTTACCCACTGATGGATCCACGGTTGTGATCAAGCCCAACCCTCCAAAATCACAGCTATTTGCAACCTGATCATGCTGCTGATAGTAGCTATTGAATGCAAATGATATGTTCCCAGGCCAGCTGATGTTGAAACAGGATCCACCGGGAGCAAGTGCAGTGCAGTCGGCAACCGAGCATGCATCCAAGGCACTGGCAGTTGCATTAGATAAGTCCTTGTTGTTGTTTACAACACACCATCTGAGAGGAAGATACTCAACATTCTGTGCATTCACGAGGTTCTTTGGTCCCTGGCCAAAATCAGCACGGAATTTGCCCTGGCCGTCAAAAGTAAACACTCCCCAATGTCTTTCAAAATTTCCGGTAACTATGCTTCTTTGATCCTCATCTAGAAGGCTAAATATAAATGTTTCTAGTGGAGGATTGCGAGGTCTTAGCGGGGTTCCTGATTTGCTACGGAGGTGTTCCATCAGGCCATTCATAAATGTCTCTGCATTGGAGGAGGTGGCATTAGCTGCCCCATCAGTAGGCCAGCCAATCTTAGCGATGACGATATCCATTTCCGGAAATCCAGCAGTTGACAATGCTGTAACAAGGGTATCATAGCTCACGTCAAAGCTGTTTTTGTAGGTTCGGTGGCTATCCTTAAGAGGGTGGGTAGTTTCCTTAAAGAGAGCGAAGTCAAGTGATGTGTTCTTGCTTTGGTGGAAACTAAGAAAGGGAGAGATGGTCACAAAGAAAGGCGAGTGATGCTTGCCGAGAAATGTGAGGAGTTCGATCATGGTTTTGTTAAGATCGGGCCTGAAGTGTCCTTTCGATGGCATGTTAGATTCTGACTGGATGGTGTCAAAACTGCAAGGGACTACAACCTTCACTTCGCTTGCCAAGTTCACTCTGGTCAAAGCTGTTTGGATGTTAGTGGCAGCCCCAATAACAAAGGGATGGAACTGCTCGCCATAGCTTTGGTAGAAGGGCTCATCTCCAATAGCAACATACCTGCTAATGGTTCAGTTAGACAAAGCAACAGTGCAACACCTAAAACACACAACTAATATAAATGAAACTGAGCGCAAAGGAGTGCACTAAGAGGGGAAACAAAGTTCAATCTCATAAAGCTCATATTTTTAACTTATAACACCAATAAATCCTGCGTCTCGGTGAGAAGAAATATTTTGTTTCATACTTAGGCAACAGTAATAAACAACTTACAACTGTGTACCTTGTCTGATGGCAGACTCACTCGCTTCCATCCTAACACTTGCAAAAGACAATCTATCCAATTTGATATTCTTGCAGACTATTGTTGTAATGAATCTTTATTTGAGGCTAAGTTTCTGATCTTAACTTTTTACAATAAGATTTTGGTCTTTTAATATTGATGGTATATAATCTTTGCACTAGCTTTTTATTTATTTACATCAAATTCTTTGCTCCAAATCCATATACAAGATATTAACATTTAGAGTATATTTGTTGAATTGTTGCTGAGTCAAGTTTGGCTTTCTACATGATGAGCATTCCTTCAATGCTGAGAATCTCTCTTTCAAATTTCAATCCAGAACAACTTCCCACAGCAAGAGCAATGTAATAGAAAGAAGGAAAAGAAAACATCAAATATAAGCTGAGACTTACAGCACTATCCAGTCTCAAAAAGAACAGCAGCATAAACTCGATCTCAAAAGGAATCAAACTCCAAGAAAAACCTATTCAAGCATTGATGCGGGGGCTTATGGGAACTTATGATGCACCTTCTTATCAGCTGTTGAGAAATACCGTGAAATCCTATGTTATTTCTTTCCAGATTAACTAAGCTATCAATAGTTCCTGATCAAGTGAACATTGCAACAAACTAATCAGCTGAATAGCTCAAGGACAACTATGTCTACGGTAAGTTATTGATTCCCCTGCCCAAGATTATGCATGCTTTGTTTTAACACGAATTACAAGTACAAATCGTAGCCAAATAGATACATCAACCTCCAGGACATGCTTTGAATTTCAAAGGTTTGTCTTCCTTGCACATCCCTCTTGCCATGTTTTTTCTAGAGAGCAGGGAAATCAAAGGCATAATGGTGGCCTTAATAAATAACATAAATGTTAACTGTCACTCACTCTGCTGCCCAACAGCAAGAAGGAAAATTGCACAATTCAACAAGCAGCAGATGTAGCCTAGATGATTAACGGACAATAAGGTTGGGGATTCAATCCCTTCCTCCTACCAATCCCCCTCCCCTATACATATGTATGGGCTATGATCCTCCTCAAAGACCAAAAAAAAAAAAAAACAGAAATTACACAATGCAACGTACTATTTTCCATCTTGAACCCTGGGTCCAGAGACTTAAATCATAAATGAAATACTATTTCTGAAGATACCCATAAATAAAACAAGAATGCAAATGAAAGTGCGCCAAGTTAGCAACATTGAATCATCTGCACCAAAGAGAAATAAGAAAGAAAAATGAAAAAAAAATGAAAAAGACGAAAGAACGAACATACTCGATGCGAACTCCACTGCTACCACTGGAGAAGTAGCGGGTGACATTGTCATGGACCCAACTCTCTGCGGCTTTCTTGGAAGAGTTCAGCAACTTAAGCATGGAATTGGGAACGGCGACGGTGACGGCAATGTTGGACCCAGAGAGAGCTTGGAGAACGAGTGGGTCGGCGTCGAAGAGCTTGACTTTGGTGATGTTGTTAGACTTCAAGAGCTCCAACACCTTGGGCGGCGGCAGTGGGTGGGAGGCCGTCGTGCCCCAGTTGATGCCCATGGCTCCGGCGATGAAGACGGTGGTGGAGATGGTGGTTGTGATGAGGAAAAGGGGGCGAAGATACGGAGGCATTGATTTGCTTGAAGAAAGGCGAGCGTGAAATGTACTGTTGTTGAAAAACAGAAAAGAAGGGAGCGTTTTAAAGCTGTCAAGGTATCCTGGGACGCATAAATGCCCTCGACTTTTGTCATCTCGGGGTCAATTTTTCAAAGGCTTACATATAAAAAATTATTAATATAAGAAATATCATTCAATTTATTTATTTAAAATAATAAATGCACTACTAAATTAAAAAAAATAATAGTTTATTTTTTTGAATTAATTTAATAAATTTAACACATTTTAAAATTTTTTAAATAAAATTTATCTATTTCAATAATGTGATACTGACGTATATAATTATTATGTCATTAAAATAAAAATATTCTTATAAATCTAATATTAAAACTGACAGATTTGGTTCATAGAAAATCATTTCATATTAAATTTATTATAAAAAAATTTACATAATAATAAATTATTATTTTTTAAAATTAATATTAAATTAATTAATTTAGTCAATGTTAGTAATATTTTAATATATTAATCCTATAAAAAAGTTATTTATGCAGTATCTATTATGTAATAATTAACTATTTTGTATAATTATAATTAAAAAATATAAATAATAATAATAATAATATTTTTTTATTTTATATTTTATTATTACAACTGTACAAAAAAATATTACTTATTACAATATAAATATTGTATACATCTTTTGTTTTTTTTTTACATCCATTAACATTTACTGTTTTTTAATTGCCTTGGATTCTTTTTTTTTAAATGTCCTGGATTTGAAACTTGATAGTCGGGGATAAAAACGGAAATTTTGATTTTCAAATATACGTGCATGGCATTATATTTAAGAAATTATTAAGCTTTTTTGTTTTTTTTGGAGAGGGAAGCTAATGTAGTAATGTTTCATTATAAAACCAGACCCAAATACTTGCCATTTGACAACAGTTGCACCTGTTGGAGCAGTCGATGTGCTTAGTTTTATTGCCACAGGCAACTCCGGCTTGTTCCCTAGTTAAGATTTAAGAGTTTTAAGTCTTTTTTTTTTTTTTTTACAAAATGGGGTGATTTTAGGGTCTATTTGTTTCCTGTAAAATATTTTACAAAAAAATTTTTAAAAATTTTTTAACGTTTGTTTCACGAAAAATATTTTACATAGGCAAAATTTAGGGAAAATTTTTAGATTTTCAGGTAAAATAATTTTTTCTTTTATAGAGCTGAAGTTATTTTCAGAAAAAATACAAACTGTACTATAAGTAAGTGACAAAGAAAAATTATTATTTTCACTGTAAATATTTTCTCCTGTAAATATTTTACAAATATAAGTTATTTTATATCAAACAAACGGATCCTTAGATTGACCCAAAATTCATGAGCAACTTTAATAGGAATTCTAAATTCAAGTCACCCTAGAGTTAAGGATTAGTGACATATTATTCACGTTCTGCAAAGTCATTCACCCCGTGCCCTTGCCTAATATTTATCGGAGCATTTTTTAAAGCTTGTTTGTAATTAACAAAAATAAAGTTTGTAAGTCTAAATCGATCACTATTAATAAATTTAATGGTCAATATATATGAAATATTTTTTCTTTTCAAAATAAATGGCATATAACGGCGAGGAATTTTTTTTGTTTTAAATCAGGAGGAATTAAGGATCATAAAAATATCTCAAGTTCCCTGGTGGCTCATCATCAACTGAGCGTTGCACTTTTTGACTCCACACAAATCAGAACCTCAAACGGTGGCCGGTCCGCCAGCAAACACGTGTAGCCTAGCATTTTCATCATCTCAAACAAAAAACAGCCCTCTTTCTCTAACCACCACCTCCTTCGGCACTTCTTCAATTCAGAAAATGGTGGTCATGGTGAAACCAAAACTCATTTAAAACAAATAAACAAAAAAAAAAAAAAATTCTGAGCATTCGGTCACTCATGGCGTCTCGCCGCCCAGGCCTACCCATAACTCTATGTTTACTGATTTGCCTTTTCTTCTTCTTTAGCTCCTTTACTTCGGCTTCTAGACCTTTCCGCCGGGATTCCGATAAAGTCAGATTGGATTTATACTACGAGTCCCTGTGTCCGTACAGTGCGAATTTCATAGTGAACTACCTGGCGGTGGAGCTCTTCGGAGACGACGATGGCGGCGATCTCCTTTCCATCGTGGATCTCCACCTTTACCCTTGGGGCAACGCCAAGATCAGAGACAACGGTACCTTCGTTTGCCAGGTAGGTTACTTTTATTAAACCTCTCGATTAATTACTTTGTTCAGTTAAATAACGAATCAAGATAGGCTTAGCGAAAACTGTTTCCCAAAATTTACCGAAAGATGAAAACCAAAGTTGATAAAGTATTGGTAAACGGTAAAAATATAGTGTCCATCTGTGAATCAATTTGATAAAATTTTAATAACTACAAATTTGGTGAATATTAGAAGACAGTTTTCATGATAACAATCATTATCCGTTTATCCGTTAAATGAATTTTTATTTTAATTTTTTTTAAGTGGGTATATTATTAATAATTTTATAACAGCAGGTCAACTCAAATAAAAAAAAATTAAAAATAATATTTGAATGATATTAAATTATGAATTAATTAGTGAGCGCTACCCTTAAATAACACACTGATTCACAACGCTTGCTTCGTTTTGATGTTTTGATTGTAGCACGGACCAGCGGAATGTTTGCTGAACACTGTGGAAGCTTGTGCTATTCATGTTTGGCCGAAACTGGTGAGAAACTTTTTTTTTTTAATAGATTGATGTTTGGCTGAAACAGTTAGATAACGACTTGATTGATATGTCTTGTTGATGCAGAAAGAGCATTTTGCTTTTATATATTGCGTCGAGAGTTTGGTTTACAAACACAAGTATTCTCAGTGGGAGTCGTGCTATGAGAAATTGGATTTGGATTCGAAATCTGTCTCTGATTGCGTTGAGAGTGGATATGGCAAAGAGGTTAGTTTCAATGGTGTGTGTGTTTCAACTCTTGTCAGTTGCTTCTTTACTTGTGGTAATTGTTTTAGAGTAATTAGATCTTGGCCCAAACTTAGTGCATGATAGAACGGAATGACAAGATCAAGAGAAGATTCATGTAGCTGAACCGGGTTAAAGTAGTGTCTGGAAAATGCAAAACAAATTTGTTCCGAATAATCTCATTTTGGGCCGCCTCAATACAATGATAATGAATAATCACTGCTTTTGTTGGTCCAACTTGATACCAACTAGCGCACTGGTTGTTACTGCTTTCTGAACTTTGGCGAGGAGTAATACTAATTCATGTTGAGTTTGTGTAAAAACTCTGAGTGGAAACTTCTGTAAAATGAAAGTCTAGTGGGGGCGAGAGTTCGGTTTGTTGTTTAAAACATGTTTTGGCAAGTTAGTAAAACGAAAGTGAGGAGGAAGTGATGTAGAAATAGCAAATGATGAGATCTACTGAAAAATAAGTTTCTCGGGCTCATATTGGTAACCCAACTTATGTGTACTTGCTGAATGTGATGGTATGGTTATATATGCCTCTTAGCTACTTGTTTCATGACTCTGCTCAGAGAGAGATCCTACAGTAATTTTGATGGCTTTCTGATTGTGGAAGGATGTCTTTTGCAATAGTGTCTATTACAATATTACAATGGGTGTTGGTATGAATGACAGCAGATATTCAGAAGCATAACAGAAATCTTCTCTTGTACTGCTGCTTACTAGACCATAAAGTTTGCTTCAATGTGGTCAAAGGAGAAAAAGTTGCTGAAACTGGCGGAAATCAATTTGTCTGACCTATACTGCAATTAGCAGTTGGTGTTTGCTATTTCTACCTTTCATGGTGAAGCAGTCTATATTCCTTGGTGTCTTGATTGTGACTGTTCAATCTGCAGACCATATAATCCTTCCTTCTATTATTCTTTTCTTGGTATTTTACCTATTTGTAAGGCAAAATTTGCCAGTTGGTGCATCATAAACTGAATTTATAATTGGTTATCTTGTGCAGCTTGAATTCAAGTATGCAGAGGAGACGAATGCCCTTCAGCCTCCTCATAAATACGTGCCCTGGGTAGTGGTGAATGGACAGCCACTTTATGAGGTTTGTTCCCATGTCTAAGGTCCTAATCCAACAACAATAGTGAGGAATGCTATGGCCATGACCTGGATATAGTTTCCTGACAATATCAATTGACTGAATGTTGTAAAAGAGTAATAGTTCTTTGCTAATTATTAATTTAGATTCACTAGGAAGGTTAACCAGTTGGAACACATGAACTTACTTTCTTGCGATTAATTTTTCTGCTGCAGGACTATGAAAATTTTGTAAGTTTCATCTGCAAAGCCTACAAAGGCACCACTGCCCCCAAAGCGTGCAGTAAACTTTCTGGTTATGGTATTCAAAGCCATAACACTAGGCCCACTGGTCTAGTTTCCTACATGGATCCAATGATATCAACATTGACAGAACAAGTACGATCATTCATATCATCATGGGTGCAGCAGATTTAAGAGCGTTGCCTCAATTTAAAGGCTTCTAATCCTGATTGTTATTGGTTTTGACTGCTGCTGCTTTTATGTAATGGTTAATGTCTTAGATAAAACCCTTGAATCACAGTATGCAATGGAGGATGTGAAGTTGTTAATAATTGTCCTCCTCCGGTGCTGACTCCAAACTGTAACTTGTGTGTTTGTACTCAATACCATCTATATTATGCTTGTGGGGTTTCTTAATTTTAAATGAGTTTATGCGTATGGTTACCTGTCTGTAAATGATACGTGATGAGGGCATGTTCCTTGCATAAGTGTGGCTTCCTGTCATAAGGTTTTCTTGAATACTGCATGAGATAGCACTTGGGTTGGGTTTAGTGACCTTATCAGGCTGACCAAAATGGGGACTGCCCGCGTTGTGCTGCAGATTGGATCCATGTGACTGGGTTCAGCTGTGGAGAATAGTGTGAGCCCATTCCATCTAACCATTAGCAACTCTTTTTATCAATGGCCGAATTCTCTCTTGTGAGCGGCGTATGATGAGTGCGCATTTCCTCTTTTTTTTTTATCATATAAAAATGTATTACAAGTATGTTGGTCATCATACCTGTTAACGAGATTGGAGAGCACTTGTTAACATCTTCACTCAACTTTTATTATAGGGAAGGTTTACCATTAAAATTTTGTTGAGTTTAAGTAGATTTCTCTGAAAGTCGACTGTAATATTCACGAGTCTAAAATTTAATATTATGCTCACATTTAAGTGCATTTCACCAATTGAGCAAGTAAAAGATGTTCAAATTATATTTATGGAGCCAAACGTGGCATCCTAAGCTCTAACGAGCTGTTCTTGTCTAACCACTTATTGTCTCTTTGCGTTCGTACAAGTCTTAAACCCCAAAGCATTCACATTGCTCCAACTCCACCGAACCTCTTTAATTAATACTAATTAAGATTGCATGGGCTAACTAGCTTTCTTTTTTACTAATTATTTTAGGTAAAAAAGTCATGAATTTAAGTAATAATCATAATCAAGCATTCTACATCTTGTTGTTTTTATATTTTCGTGTGAAAATTTTATTTAAAAATATTTATCTCGCGTTACACAAGTTCTAGATTATGAAAAAAGGAAAAACAGGATTGTAAAATTTCTCCGAACCTGAGGAGGGAAGGCAGGTCAGAGAAGAGCGTGAGGCACCGTCTGCAGTAAAATCTACGCTGCAGATATCTTGTCGGCGACCAAACCAACAGTTTGTCAAAGGGAGTAGGACCCACATCATTGTGACGTTGCTCTCTTCCTTTCCCCCTCTTTTTGGCATCATTATTTTTTGGGCGGATACGGCAGCAGAGACTTTTATGCTTTGTTTGTCTTCATACAATAAAGGTAAAAAAATAATTTGATTTGAAAAATTATTATTTATAATCTTTTTTTATAATTTTTTTATTTATTTAAATTAATTTTTTATAATATTTTTTATCTTTTTCTTATTAATTTCTTTTTTACAATTTTCTCATCGATTTAAATAATTTTTTTTTCACAATTTTTTCTCTTGCAACATTTTTTCACATTTTCATTTTCATTAATTTTTTTTTATTTATTTTTTATTAGTTCAAATAATTTTATTTTTTTATTATTTTTTTATAAATCAAACAGTTTTATAACCACAGCGAGACGCATATAATATCTTTTTTTAATTGTTTATATATTTCAACATATTCTACCTAACAAAAAAAAAAACATTATATATCTCTTTGAGAAAATATGTAAATCTTATGTATGACGAACGATTTCTCCCACCCGGTTCCATCTATCTCTCACACCTTTCTAATTTTTTACCTTTTTTTTGGGGGGCCATTTTACCAAAACCGCATCAACTCTAGGATCCCTCACATGGGGGGCCACCGACGCGACTTCTTCCCCTTAGCACAAACTCTTGAAATGAATAAACTAATTCTATTATAATATACAATCGCTTTCATCATTTCCAAAATTTCCCATCCCATTTATCTGATCACTTTCAACTTCACCAGATTTTCCAAACTCTAAATATTATATAAAAATACGAATAATTGGTTTCCCTTTACTTCTTAATGGATCTATCTACGTATAATATATTATAAAAAAGTAAACAACTAAGCCCTTTGAGTATATGCCCACGTACACCCAATAGACAAGTTAATCTTTTGTCTCCTAATTTTTGGCGTCTAATTTAATTAAAATGTGTACGAGAGAAAGCGATTAAACATTACAATATTATTATGAATATTGTTTTAGATATAGATCACATAAATAATACTCTTTTATGTGACCAAACAGTGATATATTTATGTAACCCCATTTTTTTAATTTTTTGTAAAGCTTTTCGTCGTGTGGGAGCAATCTATTTGCCCATCCCACCTCCATCTCTCCCAACTATTCAATCAAATAATATTGAGTATATTTTTCATCATCTCTTTTCGAAAAAGAAGTGAGTGATTTCTTTGTAAAATTATGCTCAATTTCATACGATATTATGTGTCAATTAGCATTAACTCATGCCACTCGTATCAATTAATTACATTAACTTTAAATCCTCCAATCTTTTACATAATTACAAAAGACCAAGAAACATCAAGACATTATTGTAAAGCGTAAATTTCGAGTTTAAAACAATTAAACTCAAAAATATAAAAATAAATTACAATAAAAAATTGTAAAAAAAAAAGAAATTTACGTGGGGTCGATCTCCGTAGATCCTCCGATTAGTGTTCCTTTTTTGACTCCGTCAAGGGCTGCACGAGCTTAATCTTGACAGAAATAATTTCCACAGCTTTTTCTTGAACTAGGTAGATTGAAACCGGATCTGATTTGGACGTTTTGACTACGGTTAAGAACTGCAGAGACCTGATCTGAGCCGATCTGGCTTAATTTCACCGAGGGTCGAAGGGACTTGTTCTCGGATGAACTGCCTGGATTTTGCTGAGGGCCGTATGAGGATTAATCCCAGTCGGATTTGTAGTAATTTGATATTTTTAAATCTATATTCTCAGAAATTCAGATCTAGAGCGATCCGAGAATATAAATCTAAAAATAACTTTAGAAATGGAAACAGCAAATTTTTTGGGCCTTACCCCTGAAATATCTCTTAAAAAGGAGTCAGAAGAGTATACTGTAGAGTAAAAACACGTAAGAAAAGGAGAAATTTTCTTGAGAGATTTTCAAAATTTTCTTTTTCTCTCAAATTCTCTGGATTTTTCTGTTTACAGATTTGCTGAATATGTTTTGAACTGAGGGGCAGGGGCCTATTTATAGGCTTCCTTTCCCATGTGAACATCACATAGGAAAGGAATCTTTTTTTTTTTTTTAAAATATTTTTCTTTGGCCGGCGTTGCCAATTCAAAATTGGCAACGCCGGCCATTGAATTCAATTTTTTTTTCTTTGTTTACAAATGTCCCCACTTCAAGGGTCAGTAAGAAAGAACTTTACGGGCGTGATCCGAACCGAATCTTGAAGTCCAGGTTGAAACTTGAGATGTTCTGACGAACATCGAATGTTGAAATCTTCTATCTCCGACTAATCCAACTGTTGTTGGATCGCAATGGAAACCGATATGATCTTGAGGAAGTTAGCAGCCCAGCCAATATAAAAATTGAAGTCTTGGCTCCAGGTGCGTTCGAGCTTCCATGGCTCGCAAAGGCTGGCAAAAGTTCTTTGAAGTTCCAAAGCTCTGGTGAGAATGATCTGGTAGGCAAAGAACTTGAACATCCCCAAGAGGAAGGCCCAGGACCTTGGAACTTCAAGACCGGCATACAGAGAGACTGACTGTAGTGATGATTTCCAAGTCTACTTCGAGGTAAGGAGAGTAGTTGGAACTTCCCTGTACGTCGCCGCATCCAAAGAAAGATTAGAATGATTGCAGCATCTCATCCCTCTGTGGTAGTTGTGAACTAAGGAGAATAGTTGGAACTCCATGACACCGATGGCGTTAGGGATCCCTCGAGGAAGACTACTCATTCTTTTCTTAGCTCGTGCGCCTCCAACTTCTTGATCGAAGAACTTCCTGAGACAAGTGCAGAGACTAGCCATTTTCTTTTGAGAAAGAAGAGCTGAGGGGTGAGTATTACAACTCGGGAATGCAATATATATATACATACGATAAAGTTTTTTTTTTTTTTGAAAAGTCAAAAAAGAAGGTGCGCAGATTCGAGTATGGTCATCCACGTCCCTTTCCTGCATAAGAGACAAAAGAGGCAGCGGCTGACGCGTGACACGAAAGTCGTTACCGTGTGTTACAGAAGTCGTTGCACCTTATCTTGTCGGCCGTCCTAGCGGGGCCCGAGGTGCAACTCCAAGTCAAGCTCGACCTCGTCTGGTGGGCCGATGATGTTGACGTCGCTTTCCGGCTGGTTGATGCTGCCAAAATATTCTGGAAAGAGAGGCAAAGTTTTGCCGGAATAACTCCTTTCTGCTAGAAAAATTCCTCCTAGACTTAAGTACCTAGGAGGGATGAATCCTTAGCTGACTCCGTAAGACCACCAGGACCAGCATGCATGCTCCCATGGGCTACGGCTTTGATGAACATACTGTGGAGAGACCATTGCAGTGGAAGAACTCGGACCTGCTTCATTTGAGGGCGAAGCCGTACCAGTGGGATTTACTATCGGAACGACAGACTGTTCTTTGGAAAAAGCAGTTCTCAGTGCTGATTTCTTCCTGCTTCTCCGATTCTGGAACCAATAAAACACATTTTTTCCTTCGATTGCCCCGAGCGGGCGCAATCGTGAGACAAGTTGGTAAATTTGAGATGAACTAGGAATAATACCTCCATTGTTGTGGAAGACTTCCTCCAAAATTTGCACTTGTGCCATGGTCGGTTGCCACCTTGTGCGAGGTGACCTTTCTTCTCCCTTGTCTTGAGATTCTGCAACTGGTTCCATCTTTCTTGTGGCAGAGGAGCAAAGGTCTTGGTATGTGGTGAAGATCGGTTCAGACTGATACTGAGTTTCAGACTCAAACCCTCCGTTGCTTTTATATTTTTGGGCCGTTAACAATTTATACTCATGCGGGCCAGAAGTTGGATTGGATTTTGAACTTGGGTTCTGGACTGTGTCTGGGACTTGGAATTTTTGGGTTTTGGGCTTTGGATTGGATTTGGGTCGAGTGTTTGAGTTTTGGAATTGGATTTTTGGATTTGGGTCGAGTGTTTGAGCTTCTAGACTTGGGTTTTTTTTTGATTTGGGTCGAGTGTTTGGTTTTTGGACTTGGGTTTTTTTTTTTTTTTTTTTTGGATTTGGGTCGATTGTTTGTTTTTTGGACTTGGACTTTTGGATTTAGTTTTCAGGCTTTTGAGTTGGACTCTAAATTGGGCTCAAGTGTTCGGGTTTGGATTTTCGCTTGGTCTTTCAGATCGGGACTTCGCAACTTTTTTTTTTAATTTTTTTTTCTATTTTTTTTAAACATATTTACACATAATACTGTTTCAAAAATTTACCATTGATCGGGCCGATTCGGACGCCTTCTTGGTCTGACAGCATGTAAGCGTTGCGAGTATAGGCCTCCTGCACTAGGTATGGCCCGTCCCATTTAGAAGTAGGCTTGTCACCAGGCTGATGCTTCATGTTGATGGGCCGTCGTACTGCAAGAACAAGGTTTCCAACTTGAAAAGATCGAGGGCGGACCCTGCGGTTGAACGTGTTGGTGAGTCGAGCTTGGTAGCACTCAAGTTGCTATTGTCCTTCAAGCCTCCTTTCATCGAGAGCTTCTAACTCATCCAGACGTAGGCGAGCATTCTCCTCCTGTGTGAGTCCTTCCAGAACAGCCATGCGCAGGGATGGAATCTGTGTTTCCAACGGCAGTATTGCTTCGACACCGTAGACAAGTGAGTATGGCGTCGCTTGTGTTGGAGTCCAGTAAGTTGTACGATACGCCCATAATGCCTCCGGAATTCTGTCATGCCAATCTCTTTTGGATTTAGATACTACCTTCCTCAACAGGTTGTATAAGGTCTTGTTGAATACTTCAGCCAAGCCATTTGCTGGGGCATTGTACATGGATGACTTGTACTGCTTGAACTTGAACTTCTCGCAGAGTTTGTCAATCAAGCTGTTGTAGAATTGCTTACCATTATCAGTGATGATGAATCGAGGGACTCCATAGCGATAGATCAGCTGAGTCCGGATGAAATTGGCAACATGCTCCTTCTTTACCTCTCTAAGTGGAATGGCTTCACCCCATTTTGAGAAGTAGTCGGTTGCTGCGAGGATGTACAGGTGACCTAGGGATGACTTTGGTAAGGGCCCCACTAAGTCAAGACCCCAAGCTTCAAAGGGCCAGGATGAGACAGTTGGTTGCAGTGGCTTCGGTGGTTGATGTATGTAATTGGCATGAAATTGACAAGCTTGACAAATTTTAGCAAACTCAATGGAATCACGTACCATGGTTGGCCAGTAGTATCCCATCCTTCTGAGTTGAAAGTGCAACTTAGGCCCGGATTGATGTCCGCCACAAACACCAGAATGTGCTTCAGCGAGAGCTTGTTTTGCCTCTTCATTACCTAGGCAGCGAAGTAAAACTCCATCAAAAGATCTTCGATACAGAGCATCCTTGAGATATATGAAGCGGGGAGCTCGTCGTTGAATTTCTGTCTTATGACGACGATTTTCAGGCAGCTTCCCGTGCTGTAGATAGTCAATGATTGGTTGGTGCCAATCCTCGTCCTCCGCGAGACGTACAGATACAGCGTTGGCTGCTGTAGTTTCTTCATCATCCTTCTGTGGCACTATCCATTTCTGATATACGGCAACAACTGTAGCCTGGATTTCTGACTTTGCAAGAGAAGTAGCTAGGTTAGCCAACGCGTCTGCCTGAGTGTTTTCTCGTCGAGGCACATGCTCCAAGGTGATGCTTTCAAATTCATCCATTAGCTGTCGAGCACGTTGATGGTAGGGCGCAAGATCCTCTTTCTTTACATCATACAATCCTGTAAGTTGGTTGATGACGAGTTGGGAATCTCCATGGACTTCTATAGTTGGAATCTTCATATCGACAGCCATTTGAAGACCAATGATTAAAGCCTGGTATTCAGCAACATTATTTGAACATAACTCACCGAGAATGATAGCATATGGTAGTATTTGTTGTTGAGGAGTGACAAACACTATGCCGGCACCAACACCATCACGCCTTACTGCACCATCAAAGAACATCGTCCATGGTGGCAGTGTCTAAATGTAAAATACCTCTTCATCTGGAAGATCATCTGTGAACTCCCAATCTGACGGAACAGGGTGATCTGCAAGGAAGTAGACAAATTTTTTGGACCTTACCCCTGAAATATCTCTCAAAAAGGAGTTAGGAGAGTATACTGCAGAGTAAAAGCACGTAAGAAAATGAGAAATTTTCTTGAAAGATTTTTAAAATTTTTTTTTTCTCTCAAATTCTCTGAATTTTTCTGTTTACAGATTTACTAAATATGTTTTGAACTGAGGGGTAGGGGCCTATTTATAGGGTTCCTTTCCCATGTGAACATCACATGAGAAAGGAATCTTTTTTTTTTAAAAACATTTTTCTTTGGCCGGCGTTGCCAATTCAAAATTGGCAACGCCGGACATTGAATTCAATGGCAATTGAATTCTTTTTTTTTTTCTTTGTTTACAATTATATAAGAAAGTTTCTATTATTGGCAAGGAAAAAAAAAACAAAAAAGAGGAATTTTTCTACACGTGGTAACACAAGACAGTCAAACGACCAAATGTTCTTTTATAAGATATGATATATCTTATCAGGATTACTTTAGTATTATTAAAAATATATTTCACAAATAAATACATATAGCCTCTCTAAATTTTTCTTTTTGCACCGATCCTCGATCAAAAAAGAGCGAAGAAGTGTTGATAGAACACATTAATTATTCAATGTTGTGAGAGGAACTCCTCAAAAATTATTGGATCCCTCCCGAAAACGATGTTTACCTTAATCCTCTTCTAGAGTAAATACACGTAAACAATGATTGTGATCCCACGTTAGTTTTTTTTTTTTTAGTTAATTACGTCTGATTGAAATTCAAATATAAAATTTTAATTTTGAAAACAATTTCAATATTAATTAAGAAATAGATTATTGGCATCTAACCTTAATCAATGATTCTGATCCCAATTTAGCCTTTTTTTTTTTAGTTAATTAATTTTGATTGAAATTTAAATTTAAAATTTTAAACTTAAAAAATAAGTCTAGTAGTAATTGAGTTATGATTTATTGGTAAGGCACGATTAAGTATGTATGCAATATGAGATACACAGTTAATTTAATGATTTATTTATTTTTTAAATTTAATATATTTTTTATAATTTAATAAATTAAATTTTATATATTAATTTTATAATTATCATTACGTATCTACATATCTTTCTTGTTGTCGGTATCTCAGCTTAGCTTTTATGTGCTAGCTAGTGTGTGATGTGTGAACAACTGAACATATATGCCAAAGATGCCGGTTACATGATTACGTCCCTGCCAATGTTTGGATGATCCATCCACGTCCGGTACAACAAATGAGGCCAATTTTCTTCGGCGTGGTTGCTTTTAAAACATATATCTTTAAGCTTTTATTTTATTTTTCTTTTATATTTCTATTTTCACTTTTCCATAGACAATGTAAGAGCATATTTATTTAGAAGAAAAACAATTTTTTTATTTTTTTATTTTAGAGAAGAGTTATTGTATCCTATATAATATCATAAAATTAGAATACATAGTTTTCTAAAAAAAATTTAATTTTTTTCTTGGGTTATACTTTTTTATGGTAATTCTTAAGTACACGAAACATTTAAATGGCAACAAAAATTCAGACAGAGGGCTTGATTTGAAATTTGAACCTACTATTAACGTGCTCTATTTGACCATTCAACAATACGCATTAATTGTTGTATCCATGAGGAGTTGAGGACTGTTACATAAGCAGTGGAGCAGATATCACACGATAGTTTACCTCTGAGAATTTATGCCCATTCGCTTTTTTTTCTTTTTTTTTGTTAGAAAAAGTTTAATTGGGGAGTAGGTGTGTTCTTATTTTAAGGTTAACAAATACTTACAGATCAGTATAAATTTATAATAAAATTTATTTATCATCTATTTATAAAGAATTTTAATAACAATTAATAAAATTTAAATTCGAGATAAAACGCATCAGTAAAGAAGTTTTTAACTGTTGAATCCACTGTCATGGACTATATTTCATTTCACTCATCGAACTGGTACAGAAACCATGTATTTCTAAAAGCTTGACTAGTCTGAGTAACCGCCAAAGTTTTGTCACTTAGGATTGTTAAGGGATCAAATCTCTTCTCCCTCTGAGTACTTTACATTAGTGGGATTAAGTTAGGATGTTTTTCGTGATGTCTTCATACTCATACTCATAACTCACAATCTCCTTCAACAAATCATTTCAGTTTTTGTTTTCTTTAAAAACAAAACGTGCAGTTCAGTATAGTTGGAATTAGACAAGCTTCTAACTGGAAGACAAAATTTCAAACGGTTGCTATAAACAGTAAGGGGACTGTGGCGCCATCCCCGTGCCTGCGCAGATGTTATCAAAAAAAGAGCAAATCTTAAGACCACCAGATGACCATCATGTTTCTGATCAATCCTGATGATGCCCACGTTCCTGATCATCAATGATGCCACAAGCCATAAACTCATGAGGTCTAAGTGGGACCCTTTCGACAAACTCATGAATTCTTTTAACTTTTTTTTTTTAACATGAAAAAAATTCAGTTATGGGTATATCGATTATTGGATATCTGGAGTAGATTTGGAGAAAATATCTATTTGAACAGTTTATTTAACAACTCTTAAAAGGGACAGACCTATCACGTGAGTACCAATAAAACTAACGAGACTCTACCATTAGTATATTAATGGGTGAGTTCGATTCCAAATACGACCCACAGACTTTCATCACATTTTTAACCATCTCGTACATTAATAAGGGAAAGACATACTACGCTGAAATTCAAACTTGATATGCCGAGCGTTGAAACACACCAACTGTATACTCATGAATTCTTTTAACCATCCCTTCCATTCCATCCCCTTCCATGCGACTGTATACTCTCTATTTTGTCGCAGATTAAGGTGCCCCTACGTAACAAAATGCGTACAAATGTTACATAGTGTTCCGTATAGATTTTTTAATAGACGAAAAAAAATATTAAGTCCATTGCCCGTTTATTTTTGTGCCTATTAGAAACCAGAAAGAACCATTGGTAGGTGGGGAGGGGGGGGGGGGGGGGGTGTGCTTGCACGGGTTGCAAATTGGAGTAAAATAAACTAACGATGGGATACTTCAAAAATCCTCATTCCTTTTAAATAAAATTTAATTCTCAAAAATAAAAAAAAAGGCACCCGGACTGCTTACTGTACTAGAAAAGACAACTGTAGTGCCGGAAAATAAGTCCAAAATCAAACTGGCTTATGCACAATTGTCCCACAAACGAAAATTGTTTACAAATTTCCCGTCAAAAAAATGTTTTGATAATTCAAATCGATTAATATATTTAGAAAATAACAAACACCCATGTACGGTAGAAATTATTATAATCTCTTTTTTTTATTATTAAAGTGGGTAAATTTGGATGATGGTCCACAGAACCAATAGAAGGATTACACTGTTTTTGCTACGTTCAGTGAGTAAACCAGTTAAACTTAACTTCTAAAGAAATAAACTCATGAAACCTAGTATGAATATCACCGAGTAACTCTCACAATTAAGTGAAGATATATATACTTTTAACTCTATCAAATACTTTGATAAAGACTCATACTAATATTTTTATAGTACAAATGAATCTTCTAATTATTGAATTAAAATATTTTCGAAATCGCAAGACTTGCAAAGTTTTACATTAGTGGAAGGAAAAGTTCAGTTATGAGTCTTATGACAGAATTATTACCTATCCTAACCCTGTTGTGAAGTATAAATTCTGTTTTGCGATTTCAAAAAACCTTACCATGCAATTATAACTTTAAGTAGAGAAAAATAAATAATTTATTCAATAATATCTAATAATTTATTTAAATTTTTTAATTTTTAATTATTAACAGCCTATATCATTATATTATTATTTTATTATTATTCAAAATTATTATATTATATTTTTCTTAATAAAAAAAAAAAAAAAAAGACAGACAAGGACTCCTAAGACAAAGGGGAGATCTATTTTTTCTTTCCTTTTGACCTAAGGACCTAGATATGTTTTAAAGTAACAGGTGCGCCACAAGCCCAGAAAGAATAGAAAAAATAAATAAGGGGACAACAAAAAGGGCTAATTTCTTTAACAAAAAAAAAAAAAAAGGGCTAATTCCGTAAAAGAAAAGATACGCACTACATGTAATTTGATTGAGATCATTGCATGTAGAGGAAATAAATGTTGTACGATTTTTATGGATGGGTCTGAATTGAAATTTCAATAAATGGGTTTGTCTTGGAGTGATTTGTGGGTCTATGTTATGATTTACGAAATAGAATATCATATTTTGTGAGATATATTAAGATATGCCATAGAATGGAAACTGGGGTTGGCTGCTGGTCCTTTTCACAATGAGGTGCTGGTTACCAAAATAAAATAAGAGTAGCAATCAGAAGGATTATTTTGGGATTATTTCTTTTCCTTCGTTTGATGCTTGCACCCCATATCTTTTTGTTGTTGTTATCATGTAAAAGAGATGTTTTCAAAGCAGACGAGAGAGGGAATAATCAGAGAGATCCAAATGGGCTAAATAAACCCCAGGCCAAAAATCTTAGATTCTCAACACAAAATATCAACTAAAAACTTAAATTTATATTTGTAATCGAGTACATGTCAAGATGAATTGTAACTATTTTAATTCTTCAAACTCTCAAAAAAATGCACACAATACTTCATAATAAGAATTTAAGAATCTGTGAACACTATCCCGATTTCTCATTTCTCAATCAAGGACTTAAACAGTTTGAATTTTACTAAAATACTAACTAAAATAACCTGAATTAACGTCAGCAAATCTAAGTTCTCAGATTCGGATTTGCTAGGTAGCATTAAAAGCTGCGAAGCGCCTGAAGCATTGTAAGTGAAAAATGTGTAAAATCAGAGGCGCACGTGTGCAATTTAACAAAGAATGCTTTGTACAATGAGGAGCCCATAAGATCAGTGAAAAATAGCCGGGACCAGAAGCACAGGAGCTAGAGATCCAATAAAAAGACTGGCCGAAATTTAATGTTGCCCTTCTTGCCAACAAGCCTGCAGGCACCAAACTTAAAGGAGTTTTTGATGCTGGCTAGAAACAAAATTCAATAACTATAAGAACCACATAATTAAATGCTTGGAGAGATCGATCCAATTAATAAAAGGCACATATGATGGCGTTAATTTAATAAAAGACATATATGATGGAGATATTTGGTGGAGAAAGTTGACAAAAAAGGAGCACAGTCGTACTGGTGAAATAATTTTTCTTCTATAGTGATCCTTAACGAGACAAATTCTCATATCCGAATTAGTACTGTAAGCGAGGAATGATCTTATTCGTAAAAACGTGTGAGAATACCCCGTGTCAAAAGAAAAAAAAAAAGAAATAATTTCTCTTCCATTTTCTGCTCAGTACATTTTATAGGAGCTATATCATTAACAAAGCAAACCAACATCTTAAGCACATTAGCCGGGTGGTACTAGACTTGAGTACATTACAGGAATAAACTATATGCAAAAGACCAAAAACCCAATAATAATCAATTAACTAGCACTTGATTGGCCAACTGGGTATAGGTGCACATTTCTCATTGGGGTTGGCAGATCAAGCAACAAAGAATTAGACATTGATCAATGATTATAATTGATGAGTCTGCTTGCAACACAAGAAAAAAAGTTTTTAGGCTCTGTGTTATTGCTGGCATGAATATGAACAAGTTAAGACAAATTATCAAGCAAATAGGAATCACTATTAAACAACTAATTCCAAGAGTAATACTTTCCAACTCCTTTTCCTCTTCCCTCATTTTCTTTTTAAATAGTGAAGTTAGTCAATTAATACAAGCAAGATTGAGATTAATGTTGAGAAATTCTCTGTTACTTAACTAAAGCCTTAATACTATTATTGGATTGTAGAAGCGTAGAAACGAACACTAACAAAATCGGGTTTGACCCTAACAATTAATTGCCACTTGGTGATAGACTGAAGCCCCACCAACCGATCGTCGAAGAAGAAGAAGAGCATTTTTTTTTTTAATGATCTAAGAAGAAGAAGAGCATTTTGAATTAACTAAAATTGCTGGCTAAATGTTCATAAATTTATCGATCTGGTTATATAGAGAATCACCAGATTATATATGCGAAAATTATAATAATCACAATTAAGGCACATATTAAATTAAGAAAAATATATATTTTTTGTTCTAAAAGAAAAAGGACTATACGGTTGTAGTAGCAGCAGCAGGAACAGTGCTGCTAGCAGCAGCGGAAACACCACCCTCACCACCACCACCAGCGTTTCCACCACCGCCAGAACTAGCCGAGCCGCTGCCCACCTCTACGCTTTGACCGGAAGGCATCGAGACATTGGCTGCGGCCGTGGTGGCCACAGGAGCGGTCCGTTTCCGCTTCTTCTTCTCGTACGGAATGCCCCTCGCTTTGGCCTGCCCTTCCCTTACATCCCTCAAGTAAATCCTCACAGCCCGGGCGCCAAACGGGTTGGATTCCGGCCGCCCCCCGTTCTCCTCGTAAGCTGCTCTCAGCCGTCCGATTAGCGCGTCGAGGCTACCCCAGGCCTGCTTGAGCGGGCAGGCGCAGGGGGCCGGCGGGTTCGGGTGGCCGAAGTAGGGGCAGCCCGTAATATGGACCTTGGTCTTGCCAAATTGATCCAAGTACTTCAAGAACTCGATCACGTGGGCCCCACTGCAACGGGCAAGGGTTAATGGAGGCTTGTGATTCTTTAAGTACTGCAAAAACGTGTTCCAGTCTCTCCTCTTCTGCGACTCGTATCGGCTGAGCGGCGCCGGCGATGATGATCCCTCTGTTTGTGCTCGTGACTGCGGTGCCGCTGCAGCCGACGATGATGATGATCCCGCCACTTCACCACCACCACCGCCAACTCCTCCTTCTGATGCTGACTCCATAGAAAATCTATCTATCTACCAATATATCTAAATAATGATCGGTTTTGATTTAAAGCGTCTTTCTTTAACTAAATGGGGGAAGGCTTTCTAAGCTGTTTATGATTTTGTGGTTTCCGAGCTATAGGCACCAGTTACTTCAGCTGCTGCTACTTTGAAGTTCAACGAAGCTAGAAGAGATCGATGGATGAATTATTGTTATTGTTGTGGGTGTTTATTTTATTTTATTTTTTTTGCTGGTTTTTTTCTTTATTCGTGAGACGGAGAGGGTTTTCCGGAAGAAGGAGATGAAGAGAGAGAAAGAGAGAGAGGTTGATGGGACGTAAAAAAGGCTATACTAATGGATGAATCACGAAGGAAATGAATGTGAGTCTCTCTCTCTATCTCTAATTAAACCAAAAACTACTTACTTACTACAGGGTGAGACTCTTGAGAGAGAGAGAGAGAGAGGGAGGGGGTTATGGTGGTGATATATTGGAGGATTTTCACACAATTTCACATGGTGGCCCCCTTTGGACGTGACATGTTTACGATTCACCACCGTCGGCCCCGCCACTCCCTTCAGTCTCCCCCGCTCCCCCACCCCCTCTCTCAATTTCTTTTTTTTTTGCAAGGGAAAAAAAACATACTCAAACATTAATAAATTTGAACGAAATTTTACTATATCTCACTTGATTATTATTTTCAAATTGTGAACTCTATATCTGCATCACAATTAAATCTTTCGAAGCCACATTGTCTAAGGACACCTAGCTCTTTTAGTCAAAGAGAGCACCACAATGAAGATTCTGAAAAGATTATGTAGAAATATGTTGAATGATCGTATAACTTTTCTCAATTTCTCTTCTTCCAATTTTTTCTTTTCTTTATAATTTCTTCTAATTTTACTTTTTTTAACAAAATTCGAGACAAAAATAAAGAGAGTGACAACGATGTGTAGGAGTCTAGGAGAGGACGTGGCTTCTGTATGAGACTTATATACTTTTAGATATATATATATATATATATATATATGAGGTCACATTATTAAATAAAATGTGGAAATAATTATGTTAAAATGTACATACAAATATTAAAAAAAAAATTGAACTCCTCTATCTGACATTTTTTAGTCCTAATAATAATTAATTAACAAAGGTTCATTTCACTTGCCAACGGAGGAGCGTGCATGTTACGTGGGCACTAAGGGACCCACAGGGCCACCGGCGAAGGACCAGTTATATACTTATATTAGGAAGACGCGTGCCGGCCACTGTTGTTCCAGGGGGCGTCGTTGCCCTTTTGGACTCTGGCGGTGGTGCCGGTGCCGGTGGCGATGATATCAGGTGGACAGGTTGGCAGATGCTGTTGGATTATTTTTTTGGTCCCTTTGCTGTTGGATATTTTAGTTACCATATATATATTTTAAATCTTTCCATATATTATAACAAAAAAAAAAAAATTATTTAGCTTGTAAATTAGGGAGTTAATAAGTAGGTATCACATATAATGTAATTGAAAAAATTATATATTGTGAAAAAAATTATAAAAATTTTATATAATGTGTTAAAAAAATTATATAACGTATAACTAATTAATAAAAATTAAAAATAATGAATGTTAGTCGTATAATTTTTTCTAAGATATCATATAATATTTTTGTAATTTCTCTATCACGTCGTATAATTTTTTTACTATATCATATATGATAACTACTTAGTAACTTCTTAAAAACGGTCACTTAGCAGTGTCCTTATAATAATTAATGGTAAAAAATATTTGAATGATTGTTATTATTTAATGATCATGATTATGTAATTTAAATTCGTATCTGAGATTTGGTAGATTTAATGCCTTTGAGTCACGAGCATTTAAATTTAGAGGCGGGTCTCCGATGTAGTCTGAATAGGCATATTGTCACTCATGTTCATGACTTTTTTTTTTTTTGTTATTATTATTGGATTAAAAATAAGAAAAAAAACAATTGTAATAAACTGAAAAATATAAAGGGACAATTAAAAATAATTTTAACAATTTTGAATATTTTTATTAACCTTCTTCATTTTAATTTTTCTGCCGCAATACAATATCGATGAAATTCATAAAAATGAGTTTAAAAGGCCTCCCAAAAAAATACCCGCAAACTCATGTTGTGACTTTTGGGGCATCGGGTGTCCACGACTTTCTTTTTTTGTTGGCTGTGGTGTTGTCTCTTTCACAAGTGCAGATCATTTTTTTTTCATTTTCCTTTTTTTTTTCAAACAAATTTGAAGAGTAAAGAATAATTGGTCGTCACACTTATAACAAGTTGTTAAGTCTTATATATCTTCTAAATAAATTCCTTTTCTTTTTATTTAATGAGTGTGAATTCAAGATTTTTTCTATGAATAAAATATTGATTGAGATTTTTTTAATTAGAAAAAATGTTCGTAAATATGAATTAAAATCTAAGTCACTAATATAAAAACACACTAATTTATTACTAAGTTACTAATTTAAAGATAACTTCAATATAAAATTTAATGACAAGAAAAGTTCTTTAAGTAATAAATTCGAGATTTCTAAATTAAATTGTTACCTACTGAAACGTACTTTATCTAACTCTCTCTCTCATATTTTCTTAAAGAAAAAATATTGAAAATTTTGTTTTCATCAACAATTTTTAACTGTAAAACGCTTTAAAATATTATTTTGGTTATAGTATTTAAGGTATCGCGTTGAATCCAATCGAAGCCAATCCAACTAAAAAAAAACCTTTTAAAAAATTACATTCTACGGTTAGAAACATTTGGTAACAAGCAAGAATAAATAACAAAACGTGTACATCTATTGTTAGCTTTCCAGTAACAAGTAAAATCGGTTGATAAAACCTGTATTTGTGTTGCCATTTTTGTCTAAGCTTTTGAGGTTAACGTTGTCGAATCTCTCTCTACTGTAGACTATCTAGTGTACTATTGCTACTTCCGTTTCTATATTAGAACTCTAGTAGCCTTTCATAATATATTGTTCTTTTCTTTAAGGTACGTCGGCTTAATTTAAAAAAATATTATTAATAAACACAGACTAACCTATGCAAATGCAACTTTAATTTGCTACAGAATTAGTGATAGAATTTGAATCTCCTATGAACAATAATTTGTCAAAGAACCACCTTGCGTGTGGTTTGGTTGGCAAAGCCAACTGCGAGGTAATCGCTCAACACAAGTTCGAGCGTCCGAAACATAAAATAGAACTAAACACAATTTTGTGAAAAGTTCGTGGCTATCACTGAACTCTATGGAATTTACTCTTCTATAAGTTTGATATAATAATTCAGTTTAATGTGTAGTGTAATCAAAATAATTCTTTTCTATGGAATTTGCTCTTCTATAAGTTTGATATAATAATTCAATTTAGTGTGTAGTGTAATCAAAATAATTCTTTTTTACGGTATTATAAAATGATCACATATATTTTTCTATTTTATGTACAAAATTTGTCAAAGAACCAAATGTACCACCATAATAATTGTACTAATTAATTGGACGCGCATAACTATTTTCTTTGGCTTTCTTGTTTGGGTTGCCATGCCATTGAGAGCGAGCAAAGCAAAGTTCTTTAGCCCCACGAAATGGGTTTATAACAGACAAACAGATCAACAAAGAACCCTTTGCTGCTGCAAAAGGGTCTGTGCGCCTGTTGGGCTTGCCCTATTAGGGAAGTCTTGTTTTGTTTAATAATATTCCTTTTAGCGACCCTAATTGATTGATAGACATCACCCATTGAAATGACACAGTATTGGCAATGCAAAAGATTCAATTTTGGCTCTAAAAATTTCTGCCTCTGCAGCCCCAACCAAAAATAGAAAGAAACTCCTCGCAGTGCATATAACTTCTCTCCACACACATGCTTTGACGTGATTTGATGTGCAACAATTCATTTTTTGTTTCCTTTTTTTTTTTTGGTTATTCGTGGACTTCACGACGGAGCAAAGGGGGGTTTTCCGGCTGCTCAGGCATGCACTTTTTGGTCTTTTGTATGGCACATGATTGACACTCTCTCTGGCTGTCCTCGTTTTTACATGACGAAGCATCCTTGTTAATGGACCATGGCCTTTTTGTGTTCCCACAAGTACGTACGTACTGTCTGGTAATTCCTTGTGTCTGCATGCTCGAAGGAAGATTTTTTTTTTTCGGTTAATTAGTTTTAAGTGAAATTTAAATTAAAAAATTTTAATTTTATAAGACGATTTTAATATTAATTAAATTATAATTTATTGGTTCAAAAGGAGGACTCTAGTGTACATTGACGGGCCAAACCTATCTGTTAAATCTAACTAGTGCAGGTTGAACTATTTTAAGTTAACGTATAGAAGGGGTTTGCAGGATGGTAAACCAAATTCAACATTATAAATCAAATCACATTTTATGGATTTTATTGACCTGAGATTCATAGTACTTTAGAAAATATATTCCACAAATTAAGAAATTGTGAGAAGAGGTTATCACGATTATATTTAATTAAATGTAGGTGTCCACAAATGTGTCAAAAGAGGTTATCACGATTATATTTAATTAATTTTTTGTTTAGTTGAAATTAATTATGAGAAGCCCCGCCTCTGGACCTTACAAATCTAGCTATGCCTATGATTCCAAAAACCTAGATATAGTTAAATAAACAAATTTCAAGTTATTATTCTTTATAATTGGACATAGTCTCTACTGCCTACACCATTCTTTAGAGCTCACATTTAATGACTGGCAATATTTCATTATCTAGTGCCACAGGATGATTAGTGGTTAATACAAAACGATTATTAGGGTTGGTACCAACGCTAATGATAGCTGGCCAGGTCATGACATAAATCAACCCAATGGGTCCTTCCTTCCTAGTTAAAGTATTACTTAAAGAATGAGAAATCGTCGCCCACAGCGCTAAGCATTAAAATTTTGGCGTTTGTTTATCAAACATTAATGCTGGGCCAGAATAGTGGAATCTCGTTGTTAAAAAGTTAATGTTAGTAATATGTTTAAAAGTTACAGTCAATTAAGTTTTTGTATTGAAAAGCTTATCTCCGGAAAGTATGATCAGTTCAAATATGTTCAAAATTTTCTCATCATGATATATGAGAACAAGAGTTGACAATTATATCTGTCAAAAATTTTTAACAACAATCTTAAGGGCAAAAAAAGTTTAAATGTCAAATTCTACTTTATTGTTGTATTTTAAGTGATATTAAAGTAGTAATATAGTTTATCTTACAGTATCTAACAATTTATTATTATTATTATTATTTTAAATTTAATTATTTAATAATTTATATTATTTTAATTACATTTTTTTTTACCCTACCTACATAATTACAGTAAAAAGACGTGGAGCTCTCTCCACCTGCCATTTGGTATGCACCTCCTTGTTTACTCATTGATGAATACCTTCTTTTCTGAGGATTATATATATTTTTGGGCATAATGAATCTCGTTTAACGTATACTGTATAATCATCAATTCAATCATTAAAAACAATAGCATATTTTCAAGGAGGTCCCTTTTGAAAAAGGCATACCACTATTGCTTTCATTATTTATGGGGAACATATATTGTAGTGGACATTACTTTATTGAACGCAGAATCATAAGGGAGGCCCCTTTAAGGGGGAAAAAAAAAAAGAAATCAATCTTAAGGTGCGGACCCATTAAATCCATGGGCTTAAATAGTGAAACAATAAGCAACGGACGATTCTCCACAAAGGCACACAGTATAGTTGTCACTAAAGATCTCAGTACTGCACAGGAGCTAACCATGCACAAAAATCTACATGTTGATTTATACACCGAACGTCTCTCTCATTATGCCCAATTGGACCAATGATTGCTTAGGATTCCATTGTAAAGCGTAAATTTCGAGTCTAAAACAATTAAACTCGAAAATACAAAAATAAATTACAAATAAAAATTGTAAAGTAAAAGAAAATTTACGTGGGGTCGATCTCCGTAGATCCTCCGATTAGTGTTCCTTTTTTTGACTCCGTCAAGGGCTGCACGAGGTTGATCTGGACAGAAATAATTTCCACCGCTTTTTCTTGAACTGGATAGACTGAAACTATGTCTGATTTGGATGTTTTGACTACGTTTAGGAACCGTAGAGACTCGATCTGAGCTGATCTGACTTAATTTCACCGAGGGTCGAATAGACTTGTTCTCGGATGAGTTGCCTGAATTTTGCTGAGGGCCGTATGAGGCTTAATCTCAGCCGGATTTGTAATATTTCGATTTTTTTTTACTATCTCTCTCTTTTTTTTTTTTCTTTTTTTTTTCTTTTCTCTTTTTTTTTTTTTATTTTCCTTGCGCTGCTGGCTTCTCTTTTTTTTTTTTTGCTTTTTCTTCTTCTGCGCGTCGCTCTTCTTTCTTCTTCTTTCTTCAATTAATTGGGGAGGCCATTTATAGGCCTCCCCCAAGTCTGCCTGCCACCAACCAAATGGTTGGTGGCATTAATTAATTAGGTTGGCAGCTGCCAACCTTCAAGGTTGGCGGCTGCCAACCATATAATATTTTTTTTTTTTTTTTTTTATATTAGTTTACAAATGCCCCCACTTCAAGGGTCGGTAAGAAAAATTTTTACAGAGATAATTCGAACCGAGTCTTGAAGTCCAGTTTGAAATTTGGAAAGTCCTGATGAACATTGAATCTTGGAGTCTTCTATCTTTGACCATCTCCGCTGTTGTTGGATCGCAATAGGAAACCGATATGATCTTGAAGAAGTTAGCAGCCCAGCCAATAGAAATTGAAGTCTTGGCTCCAGGTGCGTTTGAGCTTCCATGGCTGGCAAAGGCTGGCAAAGGTTCTTTGAAGTTCCAAAGCTCTGGTGAGGATGATCCAGTAGGCAAAGAACTTGAACCTCCCCAAGAGGAAGGCCCAGGACCTTGGAACTTCAAGACCGGCTCACAGAGAGACTGACTGTAGTGATGATTTCCAAGTCTGCTTCGACGTAAGGAGAGTAGTTGGAACTTCCCTGTACGTCGCTGCATCCAAAGAAAGATTAGGATAATTGCAGCTTCTCATCCCTCTGTGGTAGATGTGAACTAAGGAGAGTAGTTGGAACTCCATGACACCGATGGCGTTGGAGACTGAGTTTCGAGGGCTTTTAGGGATCCCTCGAAGAAGACTACTCCTTCTTTTCTTAGCTCGTGCGCCTCCAACTTCTTGATCGAAGAACTTCCTGAGACAAGTGCAGAGACTAGCCATTTTCTTTTGAGAAAGAAGAGCTGAGGAGTGAATATTACAACTCGGGCATGCAGGATATATATACAAATAATAAAGAGTTTTTTTTTTTTTTTTTTTTTTTTTTTTTTTTTTTTTTGAAAAGTCAAAAAAGGTATGCAGAATCGGGTAGGGCCATCCACGTCCCTTTCCTGCATAAGAGACAAAAGAGGCAGCGGCTGACGCGTGTCACGAAAGTCGTTACCGTGTGTGGCAGAAGTCGTTGCCGTGTGCTGCGGAAGTCGTTGCCGCGTGCTGCAGAAGTCGTTGCAGAAGTCGTTGCACCTTATCTTGTCGGCCGTCCTAGCGGGGCCCGAGGTGCAACTCCAAGTCAAGCTCGACCTCGTCTGGTGGGCCGATGATGTTGGCGTCGACGTCGCTTTCCGGCTGGTTGATGCTGCCGGAATATTCTGGAAAGAGAGGCAAAATTTCGCCGGAATGACTCCTGTGTGCTAGAAAAATTCCTCCTAGACTTAAGTATCTAGGAGGGATGAACCCTTGGCTGACTCCGTGAAACCACCAGGACCAGTATGTATGCTCCCATAGGCTACGGCTTTGATGAACGTACCGTGGAGAGACCATTGCAGTGGTAGAACTTGGGCCGGCTTCATTTGAGGGTGAAGCTGTACTGGTGAGATCTACTATAGGAACAACAGGCTGTGCTTTGGAAATACCATCTCTCAGCGCCACTGTTTCCCTATGTCTCCGATTCTGGAACCAAAAATATACATTTTTTCCTTCGACTGCCCCTAGCGGGCGAAGTCGTGAGACAAGTTGGAGAATCTGTGTAGAGTTAGGGACAATACCTCCATCGTTGTAGAAGACTTCCTCCAAAATTTGCAGTTGTGCCATGGTCGGTTGCCACCTTGTGCGAGGTGATCTTTCTTCTCCCTTGTCTTGAGGTTCTGCAACTGGTTCCATCTTTCTTGCGGCAGAGGAGCAAAGGTCTTGTGTGTGGTGAAGATCGGTTGAGACTGATGCTGAGTTTCAGACTCAAACCCTCCGTTGCTTTTATATTTTTGGGCCGTTCACAGTTTATACTCATGCGGGCCAGGAGTTGGATTGGATTTTGAACTTGGGTTCTGGACTATGTTTGGGACTTGGAATTTTTGGGTTTTGGACTTTGGATTGGATTTTTGGACTTGGGTCGAGTGTTTGGGTTTTGAATTTGAAATTTTTTGGGATTTGGGTTGAGTGTTTGGGTTTTGACTCTGAATTGGGCTCAAGTGTTTGGGTTTGGACTTTCGCTTGGTCTTTCAGATCGGGACTTCGCATTTTTTTTTTTTTTTTTTTTGATTTTTTTCTTTTTTTTCTATTTTTTTGATTTTTTTTTTCTTTTTCTTTTTTTTTTCTTTTTTTTTTTCTTTTTTTTTTTTTTTTGATTTTTTTTTGATTTTTTTTTTTTTTTCAACATATTTACACATAATACTGTTTCAGAAATTTACCATTGATTGGGCCGATTCGGACGCCTTCTTGGTCTGACAGCATGTAAGCGTTGTGAGTGTAGGCCTCCTGCACTAAGTATGGCCCGTCCCATTTGGAAGTAAGTTTGTCACCAGGCCGATGCTTCATGTTGATGGGCCGTCGCACTGCAAGAACAAGGTCTCCAACTTGAAAAGATCGAGGACGGACCCTGCGGTTGAATGTGTTGGTGAGCCGGGCTTGGTAGCACTCAAGTTGCTGTTGTGCTTCAAGCCTCCTTTCATCAAGGGCTTCTAACTCATCCAGACGTAGGCGAGCATTCTCCTCCTGTGTGAGTCCTTCCAGAACAGCCATGCGCAGGGATGGAATCTGTGTTTCCAACGGCAGTATTGCTTCGACACCATAGACAAGTGAGTATGGCGTCGCCTGTGTTGGAGTCCGGTAAGTTGTACGATACGCCCATAATGCCTCCGGAATTCTGTCATGCCAATCTCTTTTGGATTTAGAGACTACCTTCCGCAACAGGTTGCATAAGGTCTTGTTGAATGCTTCGGCCAAGCCATTTGCTGGGGCATTGTACATGGATGACTTGTACTGCTTGAACTTGAACTTCTCACAGAGCTTGTCGATTAAGCTGTTGTAGAACTGCTTACCATTATCAGTGATGATGAATCGAGGGACTCCATAGCGATAGATCAGCTGAGTCTGGATGAAATTGGCAACATGCTCCTTCTTTACCTCTCTAAGTGGAATAGCTTCGGCCCATTTTGAGAAGTAGTCGGTTGCTGCGAGGATGTACAGGTGTCCCAGGGATGACTTTGGCAAGGGCCCCACTAAGTCGAGACCCCAAGCTTCAAAGGGCCAGGATGAGACAGTTGGATGCAGTGGCTCTGGTGGTTGATGTATGTAATTCGCATGAAATTGACAAGCTTGACAGGTTTTAGCAAACTCAATTGAATCACGTACCATGGTTGGCCAGTAGTATCCCATCCTTCTGAGCTGGAAGTGCAACTTAGGCCCTGATTGATGTCCGCCACAAACACCAGAATGTGCTTCAGTGAGAGCCTGTTTTGCCTCTTCATTGGCTAGGCAGCGAAGTAGAACTCCATCAAAAGACCTTCGATACAGAGCATCCTTGAGATATATGAAGCGGGGAGCTCGTCGTTGAATTTCTGTCTTATGACGACGATCTTCGGGCAGCTTCCCGTGCTGTAGATAGTCAATGATTGGTTGGCGCCAATCTTCGTCCTCCGCGAGACGTACAGATACAGCGTTGGCTGCTGTAGTTTCTTCATCATCCTTTTGTGGCACTATCCATTTCTGACATACAGCAACAACTGTAGCCTGGATTTCTGACTTTGCAAGAGAAGTAGCCAGGTTAGCCAACGCGTCTGCCTGAGTGTTTTCTCGTCGAGGCACATGCTCCAAGGTGATGCTTTCAAATTCATCCATTAGCTGTCGAGCACGTTGATGGTAAGGCGCAAGATCCTCTTTCTTCACGTCATACAATCCTGTAAGTTGGTTGATGACGAGCTGGGAATCTCCATGGACTTCTATAGTTGGAATCTTCATATCGACAGCCATTTGAAGACCAATGATCAAAGCCTGGTATTCAGCAACATTATTTGAACATAACTCACCGAGAATGATAGCATATGGTAGAATTTGTCGTTGAGGAGTGACAAACACTATGCCGGCACCAGCACCATCACGCCTTGCTGCACCATCAAAGAACATCGTCCATGGTGGCAGTGTTTCAATGTAAAAGACCTCTTCATCTGGAAGATCATCTGTGAACTCCCAATCTGACGGAACAGGGTGATCTGCAAGGAAGTCTGCTAGAGCTTGTCCTTTGACTGCTTTTTGAGGCACGTAGACAATGTCGTAGCTTTGTAGGATTACTGCCCACTTGGCAAGTCGTCCTGACAAGATTGGTCTGGATAAGATATATTTGACAGGATCAGCTTTGGCAATGAGACGTACCGTGTGAGCCTGCATGTAGTGCCTCAGCTTGTCAATGGCAAAGAACAGTGCTAGACATGTCTTTTCAATGGGCGAATAACTCAGCTCCGGACCATTTAGTGTTCTGCTCAAGTAGTACAGAGCAACTTCCTTTCCCTGCTCATTTTCCTGTGCAAGCAAGGCTCCCAAAGATCTTTCCTGTGCTGCAATGTAGAGAATCAACGACTTTCCTTGAATTGGAGCACCTAGGACCGGTGGATTGGAAAGATACTTCTTTATGCTTTCAAAGGCTTTGCTGCAAGCTTCGTCCCACTCGAAGTTGACATCCTTCTTCATCAACCGATGGAAAGGTTGACATCTCCCAGCTAAATTGGAGATGAAACGGCGAATGTAGGCTAGCTTTCCTTGTAGACTTCGCAGCTCGTGCAGGTTTTTAGGTTCAGGCATCTTTTGGATTGCCTCAACCTTTGACTGATCAACTTCGATTCCACGATGGCGCACCACGAACCCAAGAAACTTTCCTGATGTGACACCGAATGCGCACTTGAGAGGGTTCATTTTGAGCTGATGCCTCCGAAGTCTTTCGAACACTGTCTTGAGATCCTCGAGGTGGTCTTTGCGCTTCTTAGTCTTTACAACTAAGTCATCAACATAACATTCTACAATCTTGTGCAGCATGTCATCAAAAATTTTTTGCATAGCACGTTGATAAGTGGCGCCAGCATTTTTCAATCCAAACGGCATAACTTTGTAGCAGTATATACCTTTTGGGGTGCGGAATGCTGTCAACTCCTCGTCTTCTGGTGCCATTCTGATTTGGTTATAGCCTGAAGAACCATCCATGAAAGACAATGCTTCGTGACCCGTTGTTGCATCGACTGTGATCTCCGTTATGGGCAACGGAAAGTCATCTTTCGGGCAGGCCTTGTTAAGATCACGAAAATCAACACATACCCTCAACTGTCCATTCTTCTTTCTTACTGGGACAATGTTGGCAATCCACGTTGGGTAGGTGACCTCTCGGATGAAGCCGGCATTGATCAGCTTGTTCACCTCCTCCTCGATTTGTGGAATGAGTTCCGGGCGGAACCGTCGTTGTGGCTGCTTGACAGAACGGACACCCTTCTTTACTGCTAGACGATGCACCGCAATTTTTGGGTCAAGTCCAGGCATTTCTTTGTAACTCCATGCGAACACGTCCCTGTATTGACTTAATACCTGAACATATTCTTGCTCTTCTTCTGCAGTAAGTAAGGCACTTACAAATGTGGGTTGAGGATCTTCCGGAGAGCCAAGATTGACCTCCTTGAGTTCATCAACAGTTGCTTGGCCACCATCTTCAAGTTCCGGGGGAGCCTCCTTCACTTCACCATCTGATGAGTCAGACTCAGCCTCCTCGCTGATTGTGACATGAAATGTGGAACCTCTGACTTCACCTTCTTTGCTTGACTGGATAAGCCTGTCCTGTTTGGTGGTGGTGGTGATGGCACGTGCATCAGCTGCTCGGCTTCGGCTCTTTAGCGTGATCCGCACAGGTGACTTCTCCTGATAGCCTAAGCCAGGTCGGGACTGTGATAATTGAGAAGCGGCGCCATGTGTGGATGGCAGCGTACCCATTGTGCTCGGGTTTGAGAAGTCATAGCCTGCCTTGGCTAAGAGCTTGTATGCATTAGGATCAAATCCTTCCTGTGTTCTTCTTTCTGGAAGTGAGCCGCCTTCGACTGCCCCCGTGTGTGGTTTGACGAAGCCTTTTAATGGTTTTGAAGACAAAACCCGCTCAATCTTTGGTATCGGCAGAGTGTAAGTCTCCTTCAGGTTGTGCAGCTCCTTTGCTTTGGGTTGACTATGTCCTTGCTCCTGTTTAGGATCAATACAATAAGAGAAAGGGGGTTGACCTTCTGAGCGTAGTGACTTCGGCACATAGCGTAGGATTGGAGTGGAGCTTGAAGATGCAACATCCTTCGGACGAAGTTCAGCAGGCTGTGGCAGCTTTTCATTTGTTGGAGCCTGGGGTTGGGCATTGGCAGGTTCTTCGACAGCTTTTCCCTTTTTGTGGATGCCCCCAGTCCAAGTAGCTTTTGACGGAATGATCTCTGGATTGTCTGTGTCAGTGTAGAAGACTGCATCCGCCAAATGTGATTCAGCATCATCGAATGGCTTTAAGTCAGCATTGACCTTTTGAACGCCACCATTGTAGTACTTGAAACACTGATGCAGGCTTGAGAGCACAACTCCATTTCCATGAATCCACGGTCGTCCTAGCAACATCTTATATGTGGTACGTGCATCAATCACGTGAAATAGAGTGCTAGAAGTGAGATTACCGATAGTCAGCTCCAAGCGAATCATCCCAATTGCTTTCTGTCCTCCTTGATTGAAGCCATGAATCATCAGGCGGCTGTCTGATAATTCATCAACACCGATGCCGAGCTCCTTTATGGTGGATCTTGGGATAATATTGACTGCTGAACCATCGTCGATCAGAATACGTCGGACCTTCTGTTCTCTCACATAGCCTGATACATACAGCGGCCGATTGTGGGGTTTGGACCCCAGCAAGAGATCCTCATCTGAAAATGAGATAGCAGAGTAACATCCGACATGATTTTGGGCCGTCTGTTGCTCCACTGAGTTAGACTCATTTGATGGCTGTGATTCAGCTGAGGTCTGGAGAGTATTGCTGACTTGATTTTGCCACACTTCTGTTGATTGCAAAGCTGTAAACAGCTGAGGGTTAGCGAGAAGGGTTTGGAGAGCTTCATATACCTTCTCCGTTGTCGACTTTTTGTTGTCGAGCGGCTCCTCCTTACGGTGTGTCACTTCTTCTGATGGTTTTGAAGTGATGGTGGTCTGGTTTGCAGAGGTTATGCCTTCCTGGTCCAGAATGATTTTATTCTGGCTTTTGAGCTTCATGATTAGCTCCTTCAGGACGAAACACTTCTCGGTTGGATGACTTACTATCCGGTGATATTTGCAGAATCTCGGATCGCTGACTCGATCCTTTTCATTCGGCCGCTTGCACTCTGGGAGTTCGATCAGCTTCGCCTCCAGGAGTTGGTCAAGGATGTCAGGAACGTCTGAGTCGGGGAATGGATACTGCTTCTGCTCCAACTCTCGCAATGTCACCTTCCGCCTTTCCTGTTGTTTTGGCTGAGTTATTTGGGTCGGAGGATTTACCTTAGCTTTGGCGCCCACTTTTATTGGTGCAGCTTCAACAGTCATCACTTCCTTTCCTTTTCCGGAGCTGTTGGGTTTCTTAATCTCCCTTTTACCCCCTTGCTGGTCCAACTGGATGGGAACGGTGCCTCCGGAAGTCTGGATGCTTATCTCCATGTCATGCGCGCGGGTCGCCAGTTCTTCGAAAGTTCGGGGTTTGACACCCTGTAGGATGTATAACAGCTCCCAATGCATTCCCTGGATGCACATCTCTACGGCAGAAGTCTCCGTCAGGCGATCTTTGCAGTCTAAGCTGAGGGCACGCCATCTGTTGATGTATTTGACAACGGGCTCTCCTTTCCTTTGTTTGGTGCTGGTAAGCTCCATCATACTTACCGTCCTTCGAGTGCTGAAAAATCTGTTGAGGAACTCTCGTTGTAGCTGTTCCCAACTGTCGATCGATTCTGGTTCAAGATTTATGAACCAGGTAAAAGCGGTCTCCCTGAGTGAACGAACAAACTGCTTCACCAAGAGATCTCCATAAGTCCCTGCGTTGTTGCAGGTTTCAACGAAGTGGGCGATGTGTTGTTTGGGATCGCCTCGTCCGTCGAATTGTTGAAATTTGGGCGGTTGGTAGCCCAAGGGCATGTTGAGACTTTCGATCCGTCTGGTGTACGGTTTGACGTACATCTGCGATCCTTGGAAGGATGTAGCTTGTTGCAGTCGGATCGTATTGGCTATCATTTCCTGCAATTGTTGAACAGATAGGGAAGCTACAGAATTTGAGGGTGGCAGCTGTGTAGAACTACCTGGTCGCTTTTCTGCAGGGAAGACGTCGGCTGGTGTGGCTTCTGGAGTGAAACCGGGTGGATATGGTTGCTCTTCGCGAATTTCGGGATCAACTTGGATCGGGGCTTTTCCTTTGAGAGCTGCGATCTGTTGATCTTTTTCCTCCACGACTCTGATCAGCTGTAAAATTTTGTTCTCCAATTCTGAAATTCTTTCCTCTGTGCTGGTTGTGTTGGTCATCATGACGGCAACAGATGAGGCTCCGGGAAAGACTGGGGGAGAAAACTCTTCTGATTCTTCTGTGTGAGTCGGATTTTGTTGAGCAGGCTTCGTCGTGTTGCCCCCGATTTCGATCGGGGTGGGTGATCGACTCCTCCATGCGGCAAGAGAGTCAGGGGAGAGATCTTGTTGTGCAAGCTGTGGACTCTCCATTTCGACATTTTGTCGGGTTTGGACGGCAAGAAATTGTGTCCGTCCCCGAGTTTCTGGACCTGCGTACCCAGGTAGGGTAGTTGATGCAGGCAATGGAGCCGTTGCCTTCTTTTTTGTGGCAGCAGTTGTACTCTTTTTCGGTGCCATTTGATGTGCAGAACACCTGTAAAATTTTTTTTTTTTTTTTTTTTTTTTTACTTTTTTTTTTTTACTTTTTTACTTTTTACTTTTTTTTTTTTACCTTTTTTTTACTTTTTTTACTTTTTACTTTTTTACTTTTTACTTTTTTTTTTTACTTTTTACTCTCGGCTCCCCTTTTACCTCTTTTTTTTTTTTTTTTTTTTTTTACGGAACAAGAGATGGGAGGTGAAGATGTCCCACCGAGCGTGCCAAAAATTTGTAAAGCGTAAATTTCGAGCCTAAAACAATTAAACTCAAAAATACAAAAATAAATTACAAATAAAAATTGTAAAGTAAAAGAAAATTTACGTGGGGTCGATCTCCGTAGATCCTCCGATTATTGTTCCTTTTTTTGACTCTGTCAAGGGCTGCACGAGCTTGATCTGGACAGAAATAATTTCCACCGCTTTTTCTTGAACTGGATAGACTGAAATTGTGTCTGATTTGGATGTTTTGACTACATTTAGGAACCGTAGAGACTCGATTTGAGCTGATCTGACTTAATTTCACCGAGGGTCGAATGGACTTGTTCTCGGATGAGTTGCCTGAATTTTGCTGAGGGCCGTATGAGACTTAATCCCAGCCGGATTTGTAATATTTCGATTTTTTTTTTTTTTACTATCTCTCTCTTTTTTTTCTTTTTTTTTTTTCTTTCTTTTCTCTTTTTTTTTTTTCTTCTTCTGCGCGTCGCTCTTCTTTCTTCTTCTTTCTTCTAATTGGGGGGAGGCCATTTATAGGCCTCCCCCAGCTGCCTGCCTGCCACCAACCAAATGGTTGGTGGCATTAATTAGGTTGGCAGCTGCCAACCTTCAAGGTTGGCGGCTGCCAACCATTTATATTATTTTTTTTTTTTTTTTTTATTATTATTAGTTTACAATTGGAGGGTGTCAAAATGGGTTTTCATAATAAGTGAGAGAACAACTTATCAAAGATTTATATTGGGTTCCATGTTATTGCGGTAAAATATAATATTTGTTTTTTTTTTTTTTTACATGGACTTTTGATGAGGTAATATCTTTAGCAGGAAGAGAACAGAAACAGTTTTATCAGGCACTATTTTTTCGTCAACGATCTCGTCCACCAAGCAAAAAGTATTCAAAATAGAGTCCAATTGTCCGTTGAGGCCAGGGCCCTGGTGGGGGTCCAACCCTGCCAGTGCTGCTTCTCTCAATTTGAGTAGGAATTAGGACTTTATCCTCTAGAGTGGAGTGCATGCTCTGCTGTATTTTAAAATTTATTTTCCTCTTTTTTACCAACGTTTAATAAACTCACAACTAACCATTTCTTATGATAAAAAAAATATATCATGTTCCAAATCCTTGAGGCGATTCAAAAATGGATGATCATGCAAATTTGCAGGGTCTTTTTCTACAGATTCTTTTTTTCTTTGCGTAAAAAGAAAATAAGGTTAGAAAAATGCAGACAAACAATAAATAGTCGAGCAACATTTTGGAGATGTGAGGCATATTGCTTTTAGTATAAGTTTGAATGTCCTATCTAAACTCTTTGCTTTTTTTTTTTTTGTTTTTGATCCATGGGAAAGTACTATCTGGGCTTATTAATGAACGTGGGATTTCCTTCAATGAAAGCTAAATCTCATCTTAATGCATTAATTTTTGTTTCCTTTTCTACTTGGTTAATAGATACTACTCAGCCACCGAAAAATTTCATAATAAAATTACAATTTGATTCCTTTTATATTGCTTCATAGGACTCTACGATTTGGATTGGTAACTATCTATTCAAGCAAATAACTTTATCGAGGAGAAAAGAATCAATTTTTTGACATCGGATAATTGTGGCACGCTTCCGGCATGAGTGAGGAAGGGAGAAATAGTTTTGAAAAGTGAGATAGACCATGTAGCAAATGGATGTAAGGGAAACCGAGAACTCAAAATCAGAAAAAAAATATAAATAGGGTTTGAATAAGTAATATGCTTGAGAGAAATCCAAGCAGCTACAAGTAAGCAACACAATTAAGGGATTGAGACATCTCAATTTAAAGTTTTAAGGTATTAGATTTATAGATCCTGCTCACTTATATATTATTTACTTATCTCTTTTACTTCTAATGTGAGATTCCTTAACTATATAACTCACGCTTAAAATCTTAATAATAAATTCTTTTTAAGCTGTGGTGAACTGCATAAATATTAAATTTTGTCGTTTGTCTCACTGTCAAATAACATAGTGGCGATCAAATAATGGAATAAATAATATTTTTCAATTCAAATGAATTGAAAGAGAAAAATAATGATTAAAAACAAGTGCCATAAGGGATGATCTATAGTGGTGAAATCGTAAAGTCTATGCAATCTTTTACATTTTTTATGGGGTGACTACGATTGGAAGAATGAGCATTTAGAAAAAAAAAAAAATGTTTTAGACACCTCAAATCCAAGACAAAAAGAAGTCAGTTTCTCAACCCCACAATGTCTTTGACTCTTTTGTTGATTCCTATGACGCAAATCTGGAACGGATTTTCGTTAGCAATGCAAGACCCACCACAAAGGATTATTTTCAATCGTTCATTTCCTCAAGCAATCGAAGTTGCCAAGAAAAATCAAACCACAATGTTCGATGCGATGTTCTTCACCTCAGCTTTATATTATACACTAATAATTATTTACTGTTTTCTTTGCATATTGTGCGGGACTCTTACAACATCCACAACAACAAAAATGAGTATGATGATGCTAATACTATTAAGTGCATAACAGGTGTTTGGCTAACTTTTCTCTCGCGGCACTAAACTTATTATTTCGTTATGATGAAAGCTATACAATCTAATTATCTCTTTTTGAGAAATATTACATTTACGTAAATTTTTGAAGAACATTAATATGGGTCTACAATAATATAATTACGCTTGTTGGATTGGTGATTTATTGTTATATTTTTGTGCGACTAATGATTTTGATTGCAATTTTTGTGGACATGCATCATTATTGCGTCAAAATCATATCCATAAAATAGAACCCAACTTTATTTCATGAATTAAGAAGTACACAATCCTTAATCAGATATTTTTGTAGTTCTAATAAAAATGATCTTAGCCACATTAAAAAAAATTTAAAAAAAAAAAAAAAAAAAAAGGAGATGGGGAGACGCTGATAGGGTTCAACGTCCCATTAATGTGTTTGGGCAAGCCCGGTCCTCTGCTCAATTAGTCAAATGATAAACGATCAAAATTCAATTTCTGGACTCACAATTCGTAGAGAGAAGAGTACACTTCGAAGAATATACAGAGCCTGCAACATTTTGTGGCGTGTATTTTTTTGGCTGAGACATTGATGTATAATATAAAGGGTAATTCTTCTATGTGTCATGGGCTGAGGGACGTCTTTGTCTTATTTATTACCTCCTACCCACCGCTCATGCCTTGTATCCCCCATCTCGATGTAGGGTCAATTTCCTTGTGATGGTGACCCAAAAGTGACGAAACTTAGCATGACTAATTTGGATAAACCTCACAAAAAAAAAGAAAAAGGGTTGTTATAGGAGACAATAAAGTAATTTGGCATATGATAATAACAATTGTAAAATTGATGAATTTATACATTAGGCAAATCTTTTTTTATTTTTGAACTTTTTAGCCCATACATTAGACATTAGGCGAATCTTTGCTCTAATGCCTTGGCTACTCCATGACCCTATAACTATGGGTTAAAATTTCAAACCATCACGTTTGAATGATGGATAATCTTTTTTTAGTTCTCTTTTATTTTGGGAAGTGATCACTGAATACATGAGGGACACCAGAAGTGACGGATAGAAAGAAAGAGAGAAGAAGATAAGATTGACGCGTACTGGATTTTACATAATTAAAAAAAAAAAACATATCACGTATAAGATAAAATTTTTATACAATAAATTTAAATTTTATATACAATAAATTGAAGACGAGAAAATAAAAACAAAATACTCATTACACGTCGGCTCGATAGTGTCCCGTCTGTATATCAGAGCGGATTTAATTTTTGAGTGGAAACGTTTGATAGGCGAGTTTATTAAAAAAAAGTGACAAAAGTCTAAACGGGAAATGCCCGCGTCTGGGGGTAATTCTTATTTTTACAATTTCAGTTATATAGCCCGATAAAAATTATCGGAAAAACTTTTAGATTATAACTCATTGAAAATTTATCGTTTAATCACAAAGATTATAAGTACAACAAAGAAAAAACAATTCATTACTTTTTTTATTATACTTGTAATCCATACAATTATATAACGAATCCACATAATTATAATCCAGAAACTTTTCATACGAACTCTCGGACCACTAATCCTTTTCCTATTTCCAATTACCCTGGCCTTTGTTTGTCTCAAAAAAAAAAAAAAATTCCTGGCCTTCGTTTGTTATTCACTAGTTTCTTATGAATTGTTGCTTTTCGATGGCCAGATAAACTTCATCTCACGTTATGAGAGTAAAACTTATCCCAACTCCCCCCACCCCCTCCTTTTTTTGATGGTGAAACATTAAATTTTACAAAATTAACTTACCACGAAATCATTCAACAAAGAACAGCTTCTCTTACAATAAAATGTTCTATTCTCTGACAATCAAATTAAACAAATTGTGGACTAAATTGTGATTGGAATCCACTTCGGTCGAATATTCAAGAGCAAAACTGGAGCAATAACATGACTGAATTCTGTAACATGTTATTATAAGTTAAAAGAAATGTCTCAAGATGACTACAGGGATGAATGATTGATATATATAATACATTGTAAAAGATTTAATCACAAGATGTAACTGAAAGTGCAACACGAAGGTCATTCGAGGTTCCGCATATATACATCCGGTATGTCTCCATTGCTTGCTGGCTGCTCCTCGGTGTATTGGCGGCATAATGATTATTGCTGAAGGTATCGCTCGTAGAAAATATGATCTCTCTGATGATTGGTTCGTGGCCGTTGAGAAGATTACCCATACTTAATACTTTTCTCCATGACTGGTTAGCAGTTGGTTGGGTAAACATGTTTGATACAACCTGTCTCTCACCCATCCTTACTTGTTGCCTGACATCAAACTCCTAAGTGAAGAAAACAAATCCATGGCAAATCAGTCCATTCCAAACAAATGAGAAAATCGGTTCATTTCACAAAGGTGATATATTAGATTAAAGTGGCTTTCAATTCATTCTGAAACTTCGGTCATACTACTGCAAATTTGAATATTAACAAACGGGTTTCGAGATTACCCTCTGATTGAGATCTGTAGAGCCTGTTCCCATTCTCGGAAGGTAAAATTTGTAGTAGTCAGTGAAAATTGCCTCTGAAAGGCGTGGTGCATGCATGAACTTCCGATGTAGAGAAGCTGCCAGAGTAACCAACTTCTCAACATGTTCAAAGGTGGCACATAGCCGTCTTAGGTCTTCAATAGTTTCACTACTGGCAGAAAGTCGATTTCCTGCCATGCATGGTTCCACAGAAAGGAAAAATAAGAATAATAATAATAATAATAAGAAAATGAACTCAAAAAATTTGTCGATTAGAGGCAAGTCCTTAACAAGAATGACAGATGTCTACCTTGTAAAGGTTTTAAGACAGATGCCATAGTAAGGTACAGTTGGTCAATTTTTGTTGTCATCTGCTTCATGCCTCCAAAGATCGTCTGGTTTAGAGTGTCGGCTGATGCTCTGAAGGCAGTGCAAACTATTTGCTCAAGAAGTTGGTGCGGTCGCAATGTCTCCAGGTAATGAAGGATCTGTGGCATTAAGTTGGCGCAAAGTTTAAAGCATGCAGAAGATGACAGAAAAACTGTAAGGCAGAAAAACATATCTTGACCAAAATATATGATGGCAACAAATTACACTAGCCTTCACACAGAATACTAACAAGTCATGGCGAGTCTCAGTTGCTGGAAACCAAGGTAGCATCAAAGACAAATTTGAAAGAACAATTTCATTGTACAACGAGGTCTGAAATAATATATATATAGAGTTAAACATGAATGTTTAAAATGAACAGCCTACATCTTTCGTGAAGGATTTACTTCCACTGATCACCCTAGGCTCACAACTATTTCTTTGGAGACCAACACAATTCGCCTCCCACAAGGAAAAATGCATTTAAGTAATTAATCTTGTTTATTTTTTAAGAGCATAAATGACAATGGGAAACAAAATATTGACGCAGGAATCAAAAAATCTATACGAAGAACAAAATGCTAAGAATTGTATCACAATCTTACCTTTTCTCCTTCTCGATTTGGGTCCAGGAGTGGTTTCTGTTCATATGCTGGCAAGGCTGGTGCATCATTCCAAATTTTTCGCCATAAGTTCCCACTCTCAGACATCCGTCTTGAAAGTCGACCTCGAGGAGGCCAATCATCATTCAAATTCTTCATGGTTGAACTCCTGGATGGTCCACATTCTTCAGGCTCAGCAGCCTCCCAATCCCCAGGTGAATGCCACCGAATGAAATCTTCAAAAATAGCATCTGGATTTGCTGCTTTGAATGCTGACATGTCTAATCCAAATTTCAAATATCCAAATTTCAGAACAGTGATAAAAGGTTAAGCATGCATTAAAAACTATTTTAAGCAAAATTATTAAATGAAAAACAACTCAATGGACAGAGGGTGAGTGTACGTTCTTGAAAGCATCCGGTGTGTAACTAAAGAATGGTCCAGCATACTTCACGAAGATATCATTTAAAAATTATATATTACCTGATGATAAAATATCTTTCTCCAACTGAGCAGAAAAGTTCTGCAACAAAAATGTAGAAAGCATTCTTAGATGATTGCAAGGAAAATTCTTCAAGATTATGTAAAGTTATGTTCTCTCAGCATGCATAAGCATCCAAAATAGTAAAGAGAAAGGGGAAAAAAAAAGCAGGGAGCATTTGTTTATCACTGATTAATATATTCACATATTATAAAACAAAGACCTTCTGAATGCAATAAGGATTACATTGTAGGTTTAACTTGCACATGCAAGCTTTGCAAAGTTAAGCCAGTGTATAGCTGCATTTTAAGTACAGAATGCTCCTAGCTTAGACACCTGTAATGTTGCAACTCTTCATTAAACTTTAAAGGCAAACTTTTACATGTAAGAAGCACAAAACATGCTAGCAGTGGAGAAGTGACATGCACCAACTCATCCTTGAAGAAGACACTGTCCACGCTTTTTTCTTTGATAGATCCCCAGTGAATTTTATATATATAGAGGCAAGGTTCTGTAAAATCTTCAGCCCAGGGAAAACTAGTAGTGTTTCTTTCAATTAAAGCAGAGAGCAAACCCTCTGGGCCTCTCACAGTGGTCATTTAAGAATAAGTAATGCATATAAATAAATAATAAAAGCATTTGGGCTCACAAATGAATCACCAAAGGCTTCAACAGCCTGCAGTCGTTCTTCATGCATGTCTTCCGTCATAAGTGGTGGATCCTATAATAGTTCACACAAATATCAAGGGGTTTACATAAATATATATATATATATATATATATATATATATTGCGAGAAATGTTGTTAAAATAGGTCTATGGTCTGAAGAAGGGAAACCTGCGTGAAGGGGGCATGCATGCTCTGATGTGACTTCAAAAGCATCATAGACCCCACCACACCTGCTGAGCCCCTCCTAAATAGATCTGGGGTTTTGTGGTTGGCAGAAACTGCATCTCCAGGATTCAACCTGGACCTTGATGTCAATTTTCCAGACCTATGCAAATCATCCTGCATCAAGGGGCTGCGTTATAAGCAGCAGAGTTATGCACAAGTCATGTGGGAATAGATAGATCGTTCTCAGCGCTAACAAACAAAAGGCTTTCCCAAATGATATCTACCAATTTAAACTCCATATATATATAACTGAGGGCTACAAAAGCAAAATGAAATGGAGAGAATAAATACATGGGAAGGAAAATAAAATATTTGAGTAAATAAAAAGACTTGTGCTCCAACATCCATTTCATATTCATACCATATCCAATCACTATAGGACCCTCCAAAACCCAAGTTAAAATTTTAAATAAATAAAATCACTGGAGTTGCTACAGGACTTAAGTTTCAAATCACACTGGCTCTCTTTTTTTACGTTAAAAAAAGCTGTGAAAATAAACCTAAGGACACAAAGAAAAGCCACCCAACTGGATGTTTATCTAGCGACAGGGCCCAAAAATCAATGCTGGAGGGGAGGTACTACTTTCTTGAGTTACCATAATGCTAAAGCATGTTTCCACCATTGCGTTGATGACTAATCTCATGTGCAGTTTTTCCAAGGGAGAAATGAGACCACTTGATGCCCTTATATTAAGGATTCAATAGTAATAATAACCCAAAAAAAAAAAAAAAAAAAGATTATGAAAGCAAACAGCAATGAACTTTTCTTCTTCAAGAACTAAAATGATAAGTTCAAAAGTATTAGACAGACCCTTAAAAACCCAGACAATTTCCATATGAAATATAAAGGAACTCTCACTTGCTTAGTTCACCTGTCACGAATCTCATCAATCTCTTCATGAGGCATTTGCTCATCAGCTGCATGATGTCCAATATTGTTCTCCTGCACATTACATTGGAGAACAATTTAATGCAAAAGAAGACAAGACAAATTGAATTCATTCGAGTCTAACAAATACACCGGAATGACAAACAAAAGAAAGTGTCACCTTGATCTCGGAATCAGTATGATCATGACTTCCTATACAGTCTTGAAATTCTTCATTAAGTTCACACTTCTTCTCAATACATATGGCAAGCTGAACAGCAAAATGTAAATGGGCATATTTAGGCCACGGCATCACATATACCATATGGGGAAAAAAAAAAAAAAACGCACACACACACACACACACACAGACAAAAGTTCTTTTAGATCTTCAAGGAATCACAGAAAATTTCTTCAAGTGAATAATTTACAAAAACAGTTGTTACAATGGTATTTTATTCCCATTATTGACACCAAATCAAAAAGCTTCGCTGGCAAACAACTCAAACAGGAAAACTTAAGGAACGTCTCCACCAACCTTACCAGTTACCAGTTGATAAAGAAAGCATGGTTGTTAAATGAAAATGACATGCAGGTAATTTTGCGTCACTCAGAAAACATTCAATGGTCAAAACTCTGTTGCTAGGAAATCAGAAAAGCACACAAGAATAGTATTTAGTCCAGCACCGTGTTATTAAAAATTCAAGGTTTCTGAGTAACAGTTCACAATGTTGTTCAAGTGCTGAATTACTCTTACATGTGCCAAAATAGTCCTTAATCCATTTACATGGAAAAGCAAGGCATTTTAAGCCAAAATCACGAGAGCTCAACATGAGATGGAATATTACCATTTGCAGTTTCTGGTTAATCAAACAAGTTGATAGGTCAATTGAACCATTCACTGACATCTTGGGCAGTGGCTGAGACTCTTCCCAACACCAACGAACCTCTCTAATAAACTCTATCCAGAGCACAGCAATGGCTAGAAATAAATCAATAGAAACAACAATCCAGTCAAATAAAAATGCAAAAAATGAAGCTAAAAAATCTGCACAAGTTAAAAATTGAGATTCACAAACACCAATACGATAACAAATAACATATTTCTTTCTCCTACGTACCACGAATGTTGCAGTTACCAACCCATAGCACATGCAAACAAAACTGTGCGAAGAGAGATTCCAGCGGTGCACCTTTAATATATCGAGAATTCTTGTGCTCACCTTTAGTAAAAGCTGGGAGTGCAGATCCTGGAAGTACAGCTAGAAGTTGAGAACTCAACAGAAAAATAGTAATCTGCTAGAAGTTGAGAACTCGACAGAAAAATAGTAATCTGAAATTACGCTTGCATTTGTATCTTATATTTACGAAGACCCAAAGCCCCCACAATTGCAGATATTGTGAAGAAAAAGTGTCCTTTGGGCAGCTATGAAGGTGGCTATAAAATGGATTATTCAGTTTCCTCAATGATTATAATTGCCACTGATTATTCTAACAACAATTAATCAAAGTGTGAATCACAATGGACATGGCCATAATACAAAATATGGTTAACATTTTCAACGCCACCAAAGAAAAGAACAGAGAAGAATGGGAGGGAGAAAAAAAGAGAAAGAACCTCCATGAAAAAGATCTTTGAGCACCCGATCAAGAACTGTTGGTGGGGGTACAACCAATGAAGACTTGAGATTATTGGACCCTTGGTTTTCAACTGCTGTGAAACAAAGACAATAACATAGGAAATGAACTCAGAATAAATAACTGTTAGAAAATTAGCTGTGCATTAAGCTAATGTATAGGCAATAAGATTACTCCACCTGACACAAAATCCTCCATAAATTGGGCATTAAAGGACATGTCTAGTGAACTGATCAAAAGAGCCAACTGGGAAGAAAATCCAATGCTTTTCCCTTCTGAACTATTGCTTCAAAGAATAATGATGGTTTAGATATCATTGTAATATTTACATGGGAAAAAATAAATAAATAAACAGCATTGCAAGAAAAAAGATGTCTGTGAGAAGTCCATATTTCACAATAAATTTTATAAAGCGGCAGCTTAACTACTGACGAATGACAGTGCAGTTTGCTTTATATTTACTTTCAATGCCCAAACCACAAAAAAAAAAAAAAAAAATCCTTTCACAACATTATGGATGACATTAAGAGGAAAAATTTGTACGAGATTACCATGCAGTCAAATGGCCAACATTCTAATTCTCTACCCTGCCACATAAACAAGCAGTGTAGTAACATAAAATACTTACAGATTAGGTGACAAAACTGGGAGTATCATCCATTTTGCAGCCTCGTGCGGTGAAGCATTTTCTAATTCAGCCATTTCTAGGGCAGTCTCAACCATCTTCTCTGACCATGTAACAATCAATTCAAATCCTGCTAGCATTCAGCACATCAGGTACCAGCAAAGATTAATTTCTGGATGAGAAAGGTTTAAGTACAGGCAAGATTTTCATTTTACCTTTCACTGGGTCCTCTGAGGAATACCACTCACTCCAGGGACAATCATCATCCCATTGTAATTTATTGTGTGTATCACCACCAGAATTTCTTGCAGTTTCTTCATGTCCAGGATCAAGACTTTGGAGATCATCATCCTCATCATAAGGAAGAGTTCTGTAGGTTGACTTCATACTAAAACGAACTTTGAAATGATGCATTTGTAGGTCCAACGTGGAATAGGCCTTACAGACAGAAGAATTACAATCATCATTAAATGGCTTTTTTTAAGTGACCAAAAACACCAAGTGCAAGAAGCATCAAAGGAAAAAATTTTGCCTAAACATGGGCATGAAAGCTTATGCAAGCAGCTTAGAAGTAGGAACTTTTGCCTCCCCAAAAGTAGAAATAACGAAAGGGGGATATTATACACATTTATCGACATTGGATGAAGTCCACTGGAAACTCACAAATTTAGAAAGAAATAACTCGTACAACCCTTCCAAATGCATGAGTTTCACGGGAACCTGGCTGGCAATCCGGTCTGCCTCAAATCTTCTAGTGAAAACAGTTCCCATATTTTGAATTCCAATATAGGCCTTACGGGAGGGATCGTGCACTGGAACAAATGCTGGCCACGAGCTGCGCATCCCAAATGCAACGAATAAGTGCAATTTGAGTTACTTGAATTGTAAAATCTAATGCAAGAGACCAGCATTCATTACAACTAAGGTTGAATATTTCACAAGTGCAAGACTTGCGGCAAAATAACAGTGCTAGTTATAACTGAACAGGAATCGTGCACAAAAAATATATTATATAACATAAAGACTTACATACAACCACCCTATGTTAACAGCTTAAGCAGAAAAATCTTGAACTCAAAATCCTACCTGGAAGAGTTTGACAGGGCAATTGCAATTGCACTTAAGAGCTTACTAGCCTCCGGTGCATCAAGAACCACACCACTGGCACTTTGAGGCGAAATCACCTGGTGTTCCAAACACATTCCGTGTCAAGATAATGCAAGGATCACAACAAGAAATAAAGTGCCAAGAAAAGTTCTAAACATACCAAAAATTCCTGTAATCCAAAGCATAATTGCAAATCATGCAAGGTAGAATTCCAATCTGCATGTTTGCCTGTGCCAACCAATCCTCCGGTGAATATATAGAAGGCAAGAAATATTTGCTACATCAAGCATAGGCAGTGAGAAGGAAAGTACCTCCATTGTTGGTTTCAAAGTAATACTCCATGCTATAGCTTCTCATAGCGTATTTCAACTCGAATTTGACCGCATACAAGTTCTGTGAATTCTTTAACTGAACTGCTCCCTTTTTCTGCAACCAAACATGTACTTTAACCCAAAAAAAAAAAAAAAAATGATTCGAGGGTCACGGGGTGATCATAAGGAGGTGAATTACTGTGTCTACTCAAGAAATGTTTCGGCATATATTTTTAGTCCAATTCAACTAAACAAAAGAAGAGTTTCTCCCATTCAAGTAGGCCTACCAACAAATTCTTCGGACCATCAGCTTGCCATTGCCGACAAATTGCTTCTATTTCAGATATAAACCTGCGGAAAAAACAAAAAGCATAAACTATAATGTTAAGACCTATGATGTCCAAACTACATAGTCTCAAACACCAAGCAAGCTTTACAGTTTATATACACATACAAACACAAAATAAATATTTATACATAGCGAAAAAATATCGAGACGCGCAAAAAGAATAGATGCAGGAGTGGACGTGCAAAAAGAATAGATGCAGGAGTGGACGCATTGCAACTGGTGGCTTTGTTTTTGCAACAAGCGGCTTAAATTTTGCAGCACAATATGAAAGTACTTTTCAACCGTTTTTTTCGTTGCAAAAATTAAGCAGCGTCCGTTGTTGCAATGCGTCGTCTCCCGCGTATATTATTTTTTGCGCGTGTATGTAACGGGACCCTTACACATATACACAGACGTATGTGAATACCTTTCCCAGGAGGAAGCAATGGTAAAATCATCAAATCGTTCGAGCTGACCAAAGAAACAAGAAAAACAGTCAGTTCATTTTTCCCTATTCAAATTCTCATCAAATTAATTAATAAAGGCGATCATCTTCTGTTCATACACTAAATTTCAAGAATTAACCGATTCAAAAATAAACTAATAAGTAATTGCGATCCGATTTTTTGTTTTTTTTGGTTTTTTGAGGAACGATCCGATCTTCTTTTAACAGAAAAATACAAGACGCGTAACCAGAAAAAAAAAAAAAAGAACAAAAAAAGAAAAAGAAACGTACATCCTCGTCTTCTTCCTCCAAATCTTCGTCTTGTCCGGAGGGCTCTGCTCCACTGGTAGATGCCATCAAAGATCTGAAGAAAAAGGCAATCTCTGAAGTTTTTTGTTTCTATCCGAATTTTTGTGCTGGTTTTATTGTGTGCAATTAAGAAATAATATTGGTCCAAATTGCAAATAAAGAAGGGAATAAATAAATAAATAAAGATAAATTTAGATCTGTTTTGTTAAAATAATTGGTAAGGTAAGAGTAGTTCAACAGAAACAAAATTGATGTTTTAGAGAGCTCTTCTTTGATTCAGATCCAAAGAAGACAGAAAAGAAAGCGAGCGACGCATAATCATAACGCACATGGCTTGGCGTTTAAAACGACATCGCTGAGAGCTAATGCCCGTCCAGTAAGATCAGCTGCTCACCCCTCGTAAGTTTGCTAATTTTAATTTTTTTTAATAAAATTAATTTATAATTTAATATTATTTAAATATTATTTTTAAATTTTTTATTTAAATATGCATCATTTATTGTGTGGTATAAATTATAAGTAAGTTATACTCACTTAAAAAAATGAGTCACAATAAAAATTCTCTCGTTTTTTTTTTTCTGGTAAGTTTTTTTTTTATTTTATGGAAAATGTCGTGAAGCAAGGGTTGGGCCTAATAAGGACCCAATATAATGTCCCGTTCAGTTAAGTAAACCAAAAAAAAAAAAAAAAACAAAATTTAAAAACCTTCGATTTTGGGTGTTTTTATACATCGAAGAATCAAATATAATAATCTTATTCAATTGCATATATAATAACAAGATCGGGTGGCCTATTTCATTTTATTTGTCCGAGAAAGGGTAGCTTTTTTTCTTCAACAACCAAAAAAAAAAAAAAAAAAAAAAAAAAAAAAAAAAAAAAAAAAAGTACTATCAATATATAAATCATCATATTTGTAAGTCGAGATTATATCAGTTGTTACATCCTCATTTAATCTTTTTTATAGAAAGAATTCTTTACTCAAATACTAATTGAATTAAATGTGCCTTTTCTAAATTTAACAATTGTATTAACAAATCTTGAATTTAAAATTGTATCTCAGTAAGAAATTTCATTTAAAAAAAAAATAACATTATGGAGTCTTAAATTCAAAGTAATGTTAAAAACAGTGCGCTAACTTCTTATTAAATTACTACATTGGGTGAAGGTGATGTAGCCTATTTTGTATCATTTTATTCTATCTTTATTCATGTGCCTATGGTGCGATGTTTTGGTATTTGGTTAGTTCATACGACGCCGTTGGATGTAAGATCGCAAACAAGATTGACGAGTGGGAACCCATGTCCTCGAGCATGTGAAGAACCAGCCAATTGGTTCGTGTCCGAAATCGACCCCCCCTTCCCAGATCCACTTTCCACAGTTATTACAGTGTAACCCCCTAACCCACAACCGTTTCACGTGATTTTCCCCATCGCAGGGTCTGTATCACAGGGCGACAGACAGACCAACAGTGGACCCACACCCATTGGTCCCACATTTTGTTTTCTTTTCTCGAATCGCCAAACACTCGTGGCAGATCGTTTTGATCCTGATAAGGCCAAAGGGCACATGTAGAGATGCGCTTGGTTTCCTCTGTAACGTATTTTATCCTTCCTCTGTTTTTATTATTTATTTTTTTTTTTTTGCCAAAGTAAAAACTTTTCGTTTGAATTGTAATAAATTGAAAAAAAAATTGAGAAAAAAATTAATATATATATAATATACGAAAGAATTGATAAAAAATTTTTTAAAAAATTATTTATATAAATAAGAAATTAATAAAAAAATAATTTGATTTTCTTTGTAACAAAATTCTTTTCTTTAGTTTCCTTCCTACAAAAAAAACAGAACGTAAATGCTACTAGTATATAACATCTCGCATACATCACCATCATGATTCATTCCAAGCTGTCAAATCAACCCATCGCATCAGGAGGCCCTCATTGCCTGCTGCATACATGCCACAAGGGTGTAAAGAAGTTACCCTAGTTATCCTTCTTATGTTCGGTTCTAACCTAGGTTCTTTGGTATTTTGGGTTTTTTTTTTTACAAGAAAGATTTAAAAATTAAAATTAAAAATAAAATTATTAATATTCAAATAAAAAGTAAAGAAATTTCAATAGAATATTTTACATAATTATATTAATATTTTGGGATTTATAACTGACAATTATATATAAAATTTTACAATCAGGTTAAGTTTTTGTATGGTTTGAGCGGAACTTTAAGCTTTATTACGCACTATAATCACCTTTCATGCTGGAGAAAAATTGTACACTGGGCAGTCAGATGTTAAATCAAAACCACAACGGATAATTTTCGAATTAATAAGCCATGACTTACGAAAGAGTCAAAATGACGATGATAATAATTACGAGTATAAATTAGTTAAAAATAATAATTTAATAATAATTAAATCATATTTTTTTATTTATAATCTAAATTTAAATCTCACTGATGGTGTAGGGAGTTAAACTCTCGCGTGTTCGGTAATAATTGATAATATGCACCTTTAACCTTTGATTGGATAGTAAGATTTTGGTTGGAAAGAAAGAGATCAGAAAAGAAAATGATTAGAAAAGAAATTTGTGAGAAAGAAAAGTGAATGGATCTATTGTTTGGATAAATGAAAAAATATGAGAAAGAAAATGAATAAAAAGTGAAATGATTTTAGTTAGATTATTAAATGACCAAATTGTTCCTATTATTAGTTGGGTGAGATAATGAATTAAGGTATTTAGGTAATTTCTTCTTGTTTTTTTTTCTAATTCCTGTAATTTTTTCTTCAAAATTTTATATTAAATAGTATCGTACTGTACTTTGCAGCCTTCCATGTTTTTTCATTTTATTTTTTCCAAACAATAAATTTTGTCTTGATCTATGCGTTTTCCTTTCTTTTTCGTTTCTTCTAGTTTGCCAATCAGAGTGTTAGTTTTAAATTTAATAATTACTATGACTGGTTTAAGTAAATTACGTTTGGACCTATTAATGCTCAAATATTAGGTCTACCTCTGTAAAATTATTAAATGAAGTATTTAACAGTAGTTATTCTAACTTAAACCTAAAGATCTGATTATCGAAGTAACCATGACAGATTTTTTTCTTTCAAAAAAAAAATAAGAGTATACAAATAATTAAATATTATATGAGATAATAATTTAATAATAAGATAATAAATTTTATGTTTGCAATTTAGGCATTGAATCCCTAAATTAGTATTCTCTTCTAGCAATAAAGTCGGGTGTAGGTTTCAAATTCAATTTTTTTTGTGGCCTCATGTGTTGGAAGTTGGAACTTGGTTCAGCTCTTTAGTACTCAGTTTTTTTTTTTTTTTTTTTTTGGCAGAAGGAAGCGATGAGTTTTTCGGTTGTTGAAAATGTTGAATGAACATGTGACAAGATGGCCGATATACTTTAAATGCCCTTTTTTTTCTTTTAAAAATAGGGTACCAAAATTACATGACGTTGCCAAGAATTGCAAAATGACATCACTGACATTGTAAAAAATAAAAAAGAAAAAAGAAAAAGAGTTCACTTTCATCGCAAACTTCTTCCATTATTTATCAGACTCCACCCTCCCAAGTCCAAACGAACCAATACTCCACTGGCCTACAGCGACTCTCTTCAATTTTTTTCGCCTCTGTCAGGACATAAACTTAAAAAAACAAATGGTTAAGCTTAGAAATCTGAACCAGACCCATTTTGCGTTGCCTTGCCTTTAACACTGGCTTAACTTAGCCACGCGCGCGCGCACAATCACACGAGCCCCCAACGCCAAAGCACAGCAAAGCCAATGGCCGCAGCATTGGAGTGCTGGTCCAGCCGGGCCAGTACCGACGAGGACATGGTGGAGCAAGTCCTGATGCGGACCCAAGACAGATCAGAAATTACGACGTTGCCATCACCCGAAATTTCCACTTCCTCCTCGTCATCTTCTTCCAACGTCCTCCCGAACAAGGACAACGCCGCGGCGGCGGCGGCATCCTCGGCCATGCAGAAGCGGTTCCAGCGGCTGAGCCGGAACGTGTCCGAGGCGATTGCGTCGCTCAAGAACTCTCTCAATCTCGACTCCGCACGCGACTTGCAGTTGTTGCAGCAGCACCAAGCACCACCATCGCAGGGTGATGGTAATAATACTAAGGGCGAGAACTGCAGGAAGGTTGTGTGGGCCAGCGTTGTCCGGAGCCTCACCCAGTTGTACCCAGGTAGTCAGTTGCCGGAAAAGCTTGTGTCCAATGTCAAGAAGCATTATGATTCTTTGCCTCTCAGGTTTGCTGTTCTTACTTGGATCCTATTTTTGAATTTTGGGTTTCGTTTGCTCGCTGCAGAAAAGCCAGAAAATAACACAAAGATTACATCTTTTTTTGAGATTTCCGTAGGCTTTAGAAAAGTTTAAATTTTTGTTTCATTTATCAATCCGGGTTTGGCTTAATCTGTTGTTTTTCAGTATTTTTATTTTTGTTTTAATTTTTGGTGGTTAATAATTTTGGTTTTTAGCAGTTATGCACAGGCGGAGTTTGACATGAAAGATGTGTTTTTACACATAAAGTTGATAGAGCAGGCTTCGGTTGAGGAGCATCCAGCAATAATGATACAAGAAGTGTCTGATGATGAGGTGCAGGGTTCTATATTCAAGCTCACATTTGCTTGCAACTCTACGATTTCGTGGCCAGCAATGTCCGGTGCATTAGATAGTGCTTCCATTTGTTGCAAGAAGATACAAATATTTGAAAAGAAGGGATTTACACTCGGGGTTGTTCATCTTTTAGTTCGAGCAGGACAAGAGAAGTTGTTTAGAATGCGGATAGAAAGTGCTATAAAATCAGCTATAAAGAAGCCAAAATCCGCCACAGTGAAGCTTCCCTTCGGGCTTTGCGGGTGCCAAGAAGAGAATAGCAGATGGAAAGAATTTAGTGATATTGAAGATGATCATTGCGAACACAATTACCACTGTGGGGTTGAGAGCCTGAATATGAAGATTCAGCTTGAGATACCGTTACCCACTTCATCAATTGTCGTATCTGTTGATGAATGGCAAACTATGCAGTTTGGTGGGGATGAAATTGGGAAATGGCTCTTGAACTCTGATAATCTTGAATTTGTTGATCAGATTGGGCCAAATTCCTATAAGGGAGTATACAAGGGCAAAACGGTTGCAATTGAGAAGCTCAAAGGCTGTGACAAAGGGAACTCTTATGACTTTGAGCTACATAGAGATCTGTTGGCGTTAATGACTTGTGGACATAAGAACATTCTGCAATTTTATGGTGCCTGCATAGATGAAAATCATGGATTGTGTGTGGTGACCAAAATGATGGAAGGAGGAACTGTTAACGAGCTAATGCTAAAAAAGAAGAGGCTTCACGTTAAGGAGATAATAAGAATTGCAGTAGATGCAGCAGAAGGTATTAAGTTCATGAATGATCATGGGGTTGCATATAGGGACCTCAACACACACAGGATTCTTTTGGACAGGCACGGCAATGCTTGCTTAGGGGACATGGGTATAGTCACTGCTTGCAAAAGTATGGGGGAGGTGATGGAGTATGAAACTGATGGTTATCGGTGGCTTGCTCCAGAGGTGTGTATTCTGTCCTTGCACGATATGAATTTTCCAAATTTCTGTTACTTAGTGTAGTTGGAAGTAATTTGCTTCCTTCCTTGGTATTGGTACAGAAGTGAATATTCTGTTTCCATATTGCTCCCAGATGCTCATAGGTTTTTCACTTTCATACTGTGATAGTGTGATGTTTAGGGAACTGATTCGGGAAATATGGTTGGGGATAGCTGTAACTGACATTTTTTTTTAGTAATTTAGCATCTAGATGCGTCTTTTTCCACGGATTTACTGGATTTTGATTAATAATCTCCTTGTGAAATGTAAAAAATGCTGCTTGTTTGACACTATATCATTGTTGTCGCTACCTGATCTCCATCATCCACTTATAGTGAACTACTTTACTTTCAAGTGAACAAAGTATCCAATAATTATAAAGGATGTACTTTTAAGAAAAAATTAGGCCAGTGTTATGATGATCAAGAACTTTTTAGGTTCATTGTATGTGAGCACTACCTTCTGATTTATTAGACTAATCACGAAAAGAGACTTTAAAAGTGGCACTTATCCCAGCATAATTGTTTTTAGCATGCGTAACATGTATTGATTATTATTGTGGCTTCACTTTTCAATAAAATGTTTGCCTTTGCATAAATACTCCTTATTCTGCAATAGACAGACAATCATATCTGCTGCACTTTTCTCCCCCACTTTTGCTAAGATGGACTATCGGTGGAGCCCGCTAAATGAACCTTATAAACAAGCATGGCCAGTGGTCCTTTTTATGCCTAATTGTAAGCCAGCAGCAAAATCTCGCCAAGTTTCTTTATCTGTAGTTGTTGTTGACCACCCATGTTGACGAGTCTTTAGTTCGATGGGATTCCTTTGAATTTTATACTGTAATCCATAAAGCATGCCTGAGCTGAAAATGGTATTGTTCCCCTTCCTTTCTGCTTGGTAAACAGATTATTGCAGGTGACCCGGAAAGTGTTACTGAGACATGGATGAGTAATGCATACAGTTTTGGAATGGTGATTTGGGAGATGGTGACTGGCGAGGCAGCTTATGCTGCATATTCACCCGTGCAGGCAGCTGTTGGGATAGCCGCTTGCGGCCTAAGGCCTGAAATCCCAAAGGACTGCCCACAAATCCTAAGGTCTCTCATGACGAAATGCTGGAATAATAGCCCTTCCAAGCGCCCAAACTTCTCCGAAATTCTCTCAATTTTGTTGCGGACCAGCAACAGCGGTTGCAGGTAGAACTGTCTTCATGTTAGGAGGAAAAAAATGTTGCCATCGAGTTGGCCCTGCCATGCATAATTGTAGATTCTTAAAGCTCATATGGCAGATATATGAATCGTGTTCTTTCTATTGCCCTTAATAACGGATATCATTGGTTATTATCTTCAGTTTTTCGGTCATGGCTTCTGTACTGTCAAACTGTGAACGGTGGAATGTCAAAAGTACCAACTCAGCATACAAAACGACCAGAAAAGATTTACATAGACCCTAATTAAAGTTGAGATTAAGACTTTTTTTTTTTTTTTTTTGGTTATTGACGGAATGTCAAGAGTATTTCCTTTATATTTGAGTGACTGGCCTTTTTCATTTTAGAAAAGCCGGGCTACGAGGGTAGGTGTTTTTGATGGGAATATGAAAAATTCGGGGAAAAAAAATGATACATGAACAGGGTGAAGATGGGCAGAGTGTATACGAAGTTAACTGTTGTGCATATCATTAATAAGTTTATTATATATTAACTTTAACTGTAAGTTTTTACATATTTCTTATTTTCATAATTTATAAGGTGTAAAATTACTAAACTTTATGTATTATAAACTTATAAATTATATATACAAAAGTTAATTTTGCCCACCTTTCATATTTCTTTATCCCAGTTTATCTAACAGAACCGTCTCGAGAAAGAAGATTAGGAATGGCATTGTGGGCCTTCAAGTTTTGAGCGACATAAGGAATTTTGGATCCCAAAGTCTACTTTTTTCGTTTATGGCACATTGCAAAAAATGGTTTCTGCTTGGAGGGAAGTAAAGTTAAGGTTTCACTGCCCCATGGTGTGGGAACAATTCATAGACTGCTGCGAATCTTTTGCTATTAATGTGTTGCTAGGGCCTCAACCTTTTTATGCACGCCATTGAGCGGCTGTAACGCCTCTGTCTCCCACTTGCACCTGGGACGACGCAATTGAACATATGGCTGGTGCTGGTGTAGTCTGCATGAGGAAAAAGCTCACAAGTAGGAAAATTACAAGGCAACAGGGTAAATGCACACATGAGCATGCATACAATACGACAGGACATTGGCACGGTCGTTTTTAGACCCAAAAAAAAAAAAAAAACAGAGATATGATAATTGTTGCAGTCTACAAACCTTAATAATTTAACAAAAAGGCTTTTCGGTAATGCTCGAGAGTACATGTGGTAAATATATAGTGATTAGAGTCATTGAATTGTAAAAAATTATTAAAATTTTTAAAAATAATAAATTTATTAAATATTATTTAATAAATTGTATACCTTATATACGCTTATGTAGTTAAATTCATTAATTAATGCCCATCTTAAGTCCGATAGCAAGTCAAAGCCGCGTTTGATACTTTGAATAATGCACATGCCCTTTAAATCAAACAAAACTCCAGAAGATAGTCTTCTCGATAGTCTCCTTGTCTGACAAGGTAGCAATTCTATTTATGGAAAAGATAAATTTAGACGCACGGAAAGACACGTGATATACATGTATTGATATAAATTATTAAATATATATTAATTTTAAAAAAATAAAAAAATTAATATATCATTTAATTAACTGTATATCTATATAATTAAACTCATCTATCTATTCCTTGTTATTGTTATTAACTTTTTTTATTTATTAGTTTTAATTAAAATTTAAACTCGACACTTAGTAGATTTCAACTCTAGTACCATTAAACTATAGTTCATTGTGATTATAACTAATATATTTTTTTTTTCTGGCGAACTAAATTGAAAAAGCATATGTAGTATTCATAATTTTTGTCAAACAACATTGTGATTCTACATTTAAAAAATATAAAAGAACGAAATAATTATAATATTTCTCGTACTAAATTTTTTGCTGTAGGTTTAGTTTTACAACTACTTGGTTATTAATTAGACAACAAAGCACATTATAAAATGATTGACCAGGCCTTCAGTATTTGGGTCACATGCCGTGCATGGACCGTTTGGGTCAAATGACTTCAAAAAGGGGCTCGTTAAAACCATCTTTGACTCAGCTAAGGGCGACGATTTCGGCGCAGTCCCATTCTTTCATGGATAATGCATGTTACAGACTTGGAATTTTGGACGGAGATTTGGGATGGGCTATATGCCGTTGAATGAACATGGGCCAAACATCATCACACATGCGTCGGGTTACGAAGGGAAAAGAAGTGCTACGAAGGGAAAATAATGCCCATAAATGGGTAAACCAAAAAAATAAAATAAAATTAATGCCCATAAATGGAAGACTTTGTGAGGATTCGAATTAGTGCAATTGATTGACAGCTATGGTCCCCTACTTTATTCCTGCGCTGCAATGCTTTAAAAAAAAATTAATTTTGACAAAAAAAGAGGGAAAATAAATAAAAACCAGACATTGTTTAAATCTCCTTTGACTTTTAATTTGAATAATTTTTGTTATTATATGAGTTTTTTTTTTTGTTACAAATGAAAGATTTGGTTAAGGAATTAAACTACATGTGCACTTTGCTGGGTAAATTTTCTTCCTTTCTTTTTTTGTGATAGATATGCTTTTTTTTTCGTTGAGTAGTGTTATAAGTTAATTTGCATGTACTGTATTAAGCCCTCTTTTTAATATAATCAAAATATTCAAGCTGAAATTTTTGAAAATGTACAAAGCTAATAGGTCTAGATAATTTTTTTTTAGCAAATAAAGAAATGCATAGTAAGCATGATTGTTGTAATTATTCGTCGAGAAAAGAAGTCATTCGTTAATATTTATATTTAGAGGAAAACTCACATCTGAGTATTGTTTAATTTATATGAATCTCTCTCACTTTTGAATTTAGTATTAACAAATTTGAAATTTAATACTATAGTTTTAACATAAATCCTTAATTCTTGTAGATAAGTAACGATGATAAAATTCATATCTAGATTAATATAAAAAGATACCTAAAATCACTATCAAACTATCACTGCATAGATCAATTTAGTTGGATGATATAACTAATTATTAAAGTAAAAAGAAAAATGTACATCGATGAAAGATTTTTGTACTTCTTTGTTGCTGTATTTGGGTGCCTACAAATTCCGGTTACTCTATTCATAAACTGCAAATGAAGGACAAAAACAACTATTAAGTTAAGTTTAAAGTAGAATCATTTAAAGTGATAATTTAATAATAAGTAAATGTATGTTTTACAGTGATGGCTTAGATTTAAGTTTTATGCTCATGTTTTTTTTAACAAATAATTGGATGTCTGTTACTGTAGAAAAATATTGTAGCGCGGTATTAAGTTACAGACTCGTCAATCGTTATAATTTCTAACGACGGAATCATGTTCTTTTTTATTAGTGTTCAGGTGGTGAGTGTGCTCATTTAAAATTAATTAAATAAAGTATTATAAATAAAATAACTCTAACTTTAATTTATATATCTAAGTCTAACATATTTATAATAAATAATTTTACAATCACAGACATCACATATAATTATATACTCTTACGAGAAAAAAAGAAGGATCGTCGCATTCGTGCGAGTTGCACGCACGCAGAAGACAGCCGTAGTTATAATTGAATTAGTATTAAAATCGTTTAGGATTAACGGCCCCAAATTCAAATTACAGTCGACAACCCACCAAACGGTGTTGGTATTCGGTTCGCCAATGAAACGTCGACGTATTCATGGTTTAGCTCCCTTCGTCCTGCCGGGCCCACTGTAATTCCCACCCGCATTCTCTCCCCCCCCCCCCCATTTCCATTATCCTACAACAAAACTCACGATTACCTAATTACCTTACACTGTGTTTGGATAAAATTCTTGAGGGAGAGGAAAGTGGAGGAGAGGATCATTAGAGGAAGAGAATATTTTCTATCCTCTCTTGTGTTTGGAAAGAGGTGATGAGAGGGAGAAAAATTATAAATTCTTTTGTTTGGGAAATGGTAGAAAGTGAGGGAGAAGAATATAAAATATATTAAAATAATAATTTTATCTTTCATAATAAATTCTATTAAAATATTTTGTTTAGGTAAAATTGTAATTTTTAAATTATGTAAGAGTAATTGAGTCATTTAATAAATTTAGTATGAGAACTAACAACTTTCTTCCCAATTTTGGGAGGATTGAATTTACCTTAATTCTCTCACTTTTCTCTCCCTCTCCTCACTTTCCCCCCTCCCAAGCACAGCATAAGTTTACTCTTCTATAAATCTTCGAGAACCACACGGGCCAAAAGGCACCTTCCAAACATTCCCACAACACCAACACAAAAAGAATTCACCAAATTTTCTCTCTCTCTCTCTCTAACTCAGATTCTGTTCTTGCTTTTGTCGCGAGTCTTAATCGGTTCGTTGCTTTCCTTCACTCTTTTTTCTTGTATTTCGTCCTGGGAATCTTGATCTTGGAATCATGGTCTTGAAATTAGGGTTTATGGTTTTAGCACCCATCTTTCTTGGATTAATTATTGCTAATCATCAGCGATTATTGCTAACACCGCTCTCGATTTTACTAATTTCCATGGCCTTTTGTGGCGTGTTTGGCAGTTTTCTGCACTTTATGCTTCCAAGAAAGCGACCTGTCGAGACACTCATTGTAGAAGAAGAAGTAGAAGCAAACAGCACTTCGCGTGGCGGTTCTTCCTCTATCAAAACGCACCGGATCGATTGCCTTACAGAATCAACGGCTGCCGCTAATAATAACAATAGCAATAGTAGTGTTGTTGGTAGGGTCATCGGCGGGGACGACAACAACAACCGCGACGGTAACGACCACTGTGGTGGTGGTGGTAACGGCGTTGCTGCACGGGAAACGCTGGCCATGGCGCTTGGTGGCGCCAATCAGACCGATATCGATGAGGATCTGCACAGCCGGCAGCTCGCCGTGTATGGTCGAGAGACCATGCGGCGACTTTTTGCGTCGAATGTACTCATCTCCGGGATGCAAGGTCTAGGTGCCGAGATTGGTAAGTATATGATGACCTCTTTTTTTTTTTGGCTTTGTTCATTTGTTGATGATGTATTGATCAATTTAGTATAATTGGGTTTCCTATTTGATCGTGTTCATGGTTGTGAGTTTCTTTTATTTCCTTTGGAGCTGACCAGCGGTTGGGGATGGGAAGGTGAGGAAAGAATTGGGTTTCGAGCCCCAGATCTTTCAGTCGGAGGTCACTGCCTCTAAACACCGCTGAGTCATCATGTCCTCGTGGTTGTGAATTTTGTTGTACGTGCAATTGCCTGGATATGTTTTTTTAATGTTCATTAAGGTTGACTTGAATTTAAGACCTATCTGCCCAATTTCTTTGATTCTTCCCACTTCACTCTTTCCCCAATGTGGTATTCATCTCGTATAGCACTTGGACTTATATTATGTGAAGATCTTGCTTGTTGTGTTGCCTTTGCTTTTTGGTTCTACACTATGATTAAGGCTGTTTGTTGCCCCTAACTTCGAAACCAGATAAATGATGACCAAGCATGTCTGGTGCAAGAATATGACTACTGTTTTTTCTTTCCATTTTCCATTCCATTTGGTTGGTTGGTCTTCTTGTTACCACTTTTTTGAAGAAATTTTGCTAGCTGTGCATGCCCCATCTCGCACATGCCACCTGGGGGAGGCAGGAGGAAGGAGGTAGACCAGTTTTAATCCACTTCTCATTTTAGGAGGCGAATGATTTAATTGTGTGCTACTGTCTTCAATCTGAATTGAGCATTCCTGATTTTATGTGGCCTCCCTCCCCCCTCCCCGTAGCTCACATGTTAATTGCGGTTGTTGTTGCAGCCAAAAACCTCATTCTTGCGGGTGTCAAGTCTGTAACACTGCATGATGAAGGGGCAGTGGAGTTGTGGGATCTGTCTAGCAGTTTTGTTTTCTCGGAGGGTGACATAGGCAAAAACAGGGCGCTAGCTTCTGTTCAGAAGTTGCAGGAACTCAATAATACAGTTATCATTTCTACATTAACGACAAAATTGACAAAGGAGCATCTTTCTAATTTTCAGGTACTGCTGTCTTTGTGTACTTTTCTAGCTAGTTTGATTTCGAAGAAATCCCTTTTACCTAACTTTACTAGTGGTACAAGACCAGACCTCCATTTATGCATTCTTTTAAGTTTTTTTACTTTAGTGCAGTTTTACAAATTTATCTCACATTTCCCTGTTTGTGTTTTCTGGGGCAGTACAGGTGGTTGTATTTACCGATGTTAGTCTTGTTAAAGCCATCGAATTTAATGACTATTGCCATAATCATCAACCTCCAATCTCTTTTATTAAGGCTGAAGTGAGAGGGCTTTTTGGTTCTGTGTTTTGTGACTTTGGAGCAGAATTCACAGTTTTTGATGTTGACGGAGAGGAACCACACACGGGTATAATTGCATCAATCAGCAATGACAACCCTGCACTTGTATCATGTGTTGATGATGAAAGGCTTGAGTTTCAGGACGGCGATCTTGTTGTATTCACTGAAGTTCATGGAATGACAGAACTGAATGATGCAAAACCCAGAAAAATTAAAAACGCCAGGCCTTACTCATTTGTGCTTGAGGAGGACACAACAAACTTTGGTGCCTATCAGAAAGGTGGCATTGTTACTCAGATTAAGCAGCCTAAGATCCTAAACTTTAAGCCATTGAGAGAAGCTCTTAAAAATCCTGGTGATTTCCTCTTGAGCGATTTCTCTAAGTTTGATCGCCCGCCTCTCCTACACTTGGCATTCCAAGCACTGGATAAATTTGTGTCTGAGACGGGTCGCTTCCCTATACCTGGCTCAGAAGAGGATGCTCAAAAGCTGATATCTCTGGTGGGTGGCATCAATGAAAGCTTGGGAGATGGGGGATTGGAAGACATTAATCCAAATCTTTTGCGACACTTTGCTTTTGGTGCCAGGGCTGTTTTGAATCCCATGGCTGCTATGTTTGGTGGTATTGTGGGACAAGAGGTTGTCAAAGCATGCTCGGGGAAGTTTCATCCTCTCTTTCAGGTTGGTAATCTTTTGTTTAGGGTGCTGTTATTGAGTGTTGTTATGTGTAAGCTATGCATGTACAGTTTTGCCTGTTAAACTTCAGTTTGGTCCTGGTCCACAAACCATTTTGTGCAGGCTAGTTTCATCAATTAATCAGAGGAACCCCCTAATTGGACGTTTTCAATGGTTTAGCATTGGTTCATTCATTACGCGTACTGGCTTCAAACAAGCAACTAATTTTTTTTGTACAGTTTACCATCTATTGCCATTTCTTCTGTCCGGTTAGTTGTTCTAAAAGGCTAACTTTATTTTTTATATTTGACATTGCAGTTCTTCTATTTTGACTCAGTGGAATCACTTCCTACACAGAATCTGGATCCCAGTGACTTGAGGCCATTAAATTGTCGTTATGATGCGCAGATTTCAGTTTTTGGGTCCAAGCTCCAGAAGAAACTGGAAGATGCTAATGTGTTTATTGTAGGTTCTGGTGCACTTGGCTGTGAGTTCTTGAAGAATGTTGCACTTATGGGAGTATCATGTGGTGAAGGGAAGCTTACAGTAACTGATGATGATGTTATAGAGAAGAGTAATCTCAGTAGGCAGTTTCTTTTCCGCGATTGGAACATTGGACAGGCTAAGTCCACGGTTGCCGCCGCTGCTGCTGCATCTATAAATCCCCATCTTAATATTCAGGCATGGCAAAATCGTGTGGGTCCTGAAACCGAAAAACTATTTGATGATTCCTTCTGGGAAAATTTAACTGTTGTCATAAATGCCCTAGACAATGTTAATGCAAGACTGTATGTGGATCAGAGGTGCTTGTACTTCCAGAGGCCACTTCTTGAGTCAGGAACGCTTGGTGCAAAATGCAACACTCAAATGATCATTCCTCACTTAACTGAAAATTATGGTGCTTCAAGAGATCCACCTGAAAAACAAGCGCCCATGTGCACTGTTCACTCATTCCCTCACAACATTGATCACTGCTTGGCATGGGCTCGATCTGAGTTTGAGGGTTTGCTGGAGAAAATTCCAGCAGAAGTGAATGCCTATCTCTCCAACCCCTCTGAATATACTACTGCCATGACCAAGGCTGCTGATGCTCAGGCAAAAGATACCTTGGAACGTGTCCTTGAGTGCCTTGACAAGGAAAAATGTGACACGTTTCAGGATTGCATTACGTGGGCTCGTTTAAAGTAACCTAGCTCCTTCTGAGGTCTTATTGTAACTTTACAATGCTAGAGCATGTTTTTTCTGGTCTCTTGACACTTTACTTCTTTTGTTTTCAGGTTTGAAGATTATTTCGCTAATCGCGTGAAGCAGTTGATTTTCATATTTCCTGAGGATTCTATGACTAGTACTGGTGCTCCATTTTGGTCAGCCCCGAAGCGTTTCCCTCGTCCACTTCATTTCTCAGTTGCTTATGTTGGTCATCTCCATTTTGTTATGGCAGCATCCATACTACGAGCGGAGACTTTTGGCATCCCAGTTCCCGATTGGGTTAAGAATCCCAAGGTATTTGCAGAGGCTGTTGAGAAGGTGACAGTTCCAGAATTTCAGCCTAGGAAAGATGTAAAAATTGAGACCGATGAGAAGGCAACCAGTCTATCTACTGCATCCGGCGATGAAGCGGCAATTATTAATGAGCTAATTACAGTTTTAGAGAAGTGCAGGCAGAAGCTGCCACCAGGTTTCAGGATGAAGCCAATTCAGTTTGAGAAGGTATCATCTTGGCAGTGTCCTTTTAGCATCATGTCTTTAGGCACCGTGCTCTGAGACAAACTCATATTTAGTCTGTATCTCACAATTCTGCTGCAATAGGCGTTGATTCTATTTATCAATTGATCATGGTCATTTTGTTAAGAGTCCTCATCTTAACCCTGGGGCACTTGATGTTAAGGGGTCATAATATTAGGGAATAATGCTATTTCTAATATAGGTCCCCAAAACCTGTCAAGTTTAGAATTAGTTATTATATTGTCCGGTGACTCATTCTTTCTGCCATGCAGGATGATGACACAAACTACCATATGGATCTGATAGCTGCACTTGCCAACATGAGAGCCAGAAATTACTGCATTCCTGAGGTCGACAAACTGAAAGCCAAGTTTATTGCTGGAAGGATCATTCCTGCTATTGCAACCTCCACTGCCATGGCTACAGGTCTTGTGTGCCTGGAGCTGTACAAGGTTCTGGATAGGGAGCACAAACTGGAGGATTACAGAAATACTTTTGCCAACCTAGCGCTTCCATTGTTTTCCATGGCTGAGCCAGGCCCGCCCAAGGTCATCAAGCATCAGGACATGAGCTGGACTGTTTGGGACAGGTGGATTTTGAAGGATAATCCTACGCTCAGGGAGCTTATCCTGTGGCTGAAAGACAAGGGGCTGAATGCCTATAGCATCTCATGTGGTAGTTGCCTTCTTTACAATAGCATGTTCCAGAGGCACAAGGAGAGAATGGATAAGAAAATGGTGGATCTGGTTAGGCAAGTAGCCAAACTAGAATTGCCTCCATACCGTTGTCACTTCGACGTGGTTGTGGCATGTGAAGATGATGAGGATAACGATATAGATATCCCTGCGATATCCATTTACTTCTGCTAGGTTCTCTTATGCGACAGTTGTAAAACTATGAGCAGCAGTTGTCTTCCATCTTAGTCTCTCATATGCGAGTCCGTGTAGATGCTTATGCAGGAGAATTTTACGTTGCATACGAAATTATTAAAGGAAAAAACCCTTTTAATTTTCATTTGATTCCCTGCATTTGCAGAACGATTCTATGCGCTAGGGAAGCTAGTTTTCTGTATTGGCGTTGGGCTTCATTCCGGTGTTATGGTACAGGAAATTGGAAATGCTGTAGCCCGCTCATTATTACAGGAGCAAATGCATTTCCGTTTGGGGAATATAAATCTTGGAATCATCTAATTTTATTCAATGCGTTACTCGGGGCAACAGATTATTTGCGCTTGCGCAACGTGATATAATTTACTGCCGATTTGTTGCTGCCATTGTAGATAATAGGAGTTCTAGCCAGTGATGTTATTCATCTTGCCGTCTGTATTTGAAGACAATCTATGAAAGGCTAAAAGCAGCAAATTCATCCTTCAAATAAATGCACACTCCAATGTGAACCATGGATTGATTAAAAAGGGTTTCTTGCACAATAATTTGCAGATTCACTAACGCCTGTTAGTCTAAGTGTTGAAGCTTAATTCTTCTTAAATAAGGTCTTGAGTTCAAGTTGAGTTCAAGTTGTGTATGAAAAAAATAAGCACTAAAAGAGTTTGTTGTTTCCAAACCCAACATATGAAGGGACCATCATCAATTTTTATCTGCACCTTCATCGAACTCAGCAGAGCCCACAACTCGAAAATCAAGTTGCTTTTGATGTTTCAGGCGACGACGTTCATCAAAACCTTCCCATCCTTCAAACTGCGAATATAGGTAGAGCGATGATTTTATAACATGACATTGCCAAAACAAAAAAAAGGGATAACAAAGGGCGGGCTGCATACGGCACAAGGTATTACCTGGCGGAGGGCATCCATTGTGATTTCTGTGTTATGAAGATCCAAGGTTGAGAGCTGCACACACATCTTTAAGAGTGTAGAAGGAAGTGACTTTAACCCATTGTTACTAAGCTGTAAAGTCTGCACAGCACAAAATCTGGGAGACATCAGTAAGTAACGTAGGACTGATTGGTGTAACATAATGCATTCCCTTGCAGGACAGACTCTTGCTAGACCAAGTTAATCTTTACGGAAACTGTGCCCAGGAAGTTAGTATTGGCCACTTAGTTTAGAGAACACGGAGGTAAGCAGACAGACATTATAGAAACAAGAATGAAAAAAAACCTTCATATTATGCAAGTTGCCAAATGTCTCTGGCAACTCTGTTAGAAGGTTTGACGAAAGATCAACCTGCACGGGAAAAAATTAGTCAAGAATGTAGGAAAGAATGCATTGCCTCAGATTGGCTTGCAATAGGGAAACACCTACAAGAATCTCACTGAAAGAAAACGAAAGGTCATTACCAAGAATCATACCTCGACAAGGGAACTACAATTCCCTATACATGCAGGGATGGTGCTTATCCTGAGCCAAAGCAAACAGAGAATTGATAACAAAGAAGAAAGGAGCTGTATGCTCAAAAAATTTATGTCCGTCTCCAAAGAATACCTGTTATTGTTGGCTTTAAGAACCTCAAGCTGAGTCAGCAGCCCAATTTCAACCGGAATGCTACCTAATTTGTTGTGCGAAACATGAAGTTGCCTCAAAGAACTCAGGGCACTCAATTGAGAAGGCAAAGTGGTTAAACTGCACTAACAATATAGCCATAAATATATGTGTAGACAGATCCGAACTGACCACTTAAGAGATATTTAATCAATATTACACACCAAAGCAATTCCCAACACATAATTTTTAATAAAGAAACTACAACTACTCACTGGTTTTGGCTCATAGATAGAACTGTAAGCTGCTTCAGAGATGTCAGTGCTTCCCAGTGATTGGATTCATTCAACATATCATTACCATTCAGGTACAATTTCTGGCAATATGCAAGATTGATATTAAATCTTAGTTTGTTTTGCACCAAATAAAAAAGGGCAAGAAATTACTCAAAGAGCTTGAAAAAACACCCCTTACGACAAAAAACAAGAACAGCTTTTTACACCTGCAAAGAAGTTAAACAGCCAATTTGGCATGGTAACCCTTGAATGGAGTTGTTGCTGATATCCAGTACTCTTGCAGATGATCCACAAGCCCACACTTCATCGGGTATCCTCTTCCAAAGTCAATGGAGGCGATATTTAGAAGACATTAGATACCAAAAAAACACGTGACATCCATGAACACATAATAGAAGCGTATATGCCTACCTTTAAGTTGCGTTCAGCCAATGCAATAACCCCAGTAACCTTCCATCTTTCCAAGCTATTCTTATCAACGGAAACTTTGATCTTTTCATCCAACATTTCCTTCTTGTTAGCATTATTATCCCTCGAAATAATCCGAGTCTTAGCTTCTTTCAGGATTGGACCATCCTGTTCACGTAAGACCGAAAACTTTTAAACCAATATCCTACATTTTGGAACAAAAATCAGACAGCTCAAGAACACAAAGTCCTCTCAAGGTTCAATCTTTCCTCAAAATCCAAAAAACCCAAAAGAAATTTCACTGATAGTCAGAAAGAACAAAAAAAGAAGCTCAATTGGACATTGAAAAAAAAAAAAAAGAGAGAGATGATAAAGATAGCCCTTGATGCCAACACTAAGAAGTCAATTTCCCAGATTTTGGACCAAGATGACCAAACCCATTAACACAAACTAGTCCAAAGATTCAATTTATCACAAATTTTCAAAATGAATTTCTTTTTTTTTTTTTTTTGGTGCGAGACCCCAGTATCCAGAAGCCCAATTAATCTGATTTAAGCATCTGTCGGACACTCTGTTAGCGGTGACTCTCCAGCGTCGTTTTCTCCCGCAAATTTTCAAAATGAATTTCATGAATATAGGAAAAATAAACTAACTTTAACAAAAATGGGAAAATTAGCAAGAGAGAGATGATAAAGATACCCCTTGGTGCAACCCCTGAGAGGCCATGAGCATGACCTTGGCTCCATTCATCAAATCAGATTGCTTTAGAGTCATGCCGTCCGCCAACACTTTCCCTACAAAAACGACATACAGTTTTAAATCATTTGCGGCAATTCCAGCAAAGAAAGAAAAAAAGATAGACAGAAGGACACAGAAATAATAAAGACCTTTGAAGATGAGTTTTTGGCCGCGAGGAAGAACGTTGGTGAGTGGCTGGAGAAGGGTCTTGAGGTCTTTGACGGTGGAGTCCATAGACGCCGTTATTGGTATCGATCTTCCACTGAACTTCACTGTTATGTTGATTGACTCTGAATCGCTCGCTTCCATTTCTCTGTTTCTCTCTCTGTTCTTGTTTCTACTTCGATGTCTGGTTTCTGTCTTGTCGTATTGAAGGTGTCTGAACAGGGACAACAGCTGACGATTTTTCTCTGAATTTTTGTTGCAAGAAAATCAAGAATGGCGCTCCCCGCTGGCTGCCCTGCTGCCTCAGGGAATATGATGGCCGACCTGTCAGATGCCATTTTTACCTGCAGTTTTGGATCTCGTGTATTGTTTTGTTAGTAACAAAGGTCCATAGTGTTAAGCCCATGGACAAAGCCCACCAACGTCATTGGTTGTAAAAATTCTAATGGGCCGGATGTGACTTAAAATTTTTCGTGCACTATTATTTATGTTTGGCCTAATTGACTTTTTCATCCAAGTTTTGGCTACCCCTCGTATGAAAGTTTCATTTCAAGAAAGGACGACTATGATGCTTTCTGTTTTGTTGCTGTAGTCTTTGGGTTGATAGTTGCATCAATGTTAAAACTGAATCAGACTAATTAGTTTAATTGAGAAAAATGGAGAAATGGTCACTGATTCGGTATGGTTCATATTTTAAAACTAACTAATTTGAGAATTGGTTAGAAACTTGCGAACTGGATGAGTTCAATTTGAAACTAGAGAATCAGTCTCAATTCATCCAGTTTGGTGGTTTCTTCTTTGATGATCTGACGTTGTGTGAGTAAACCACGTTATTAATCACTTTGAAAAAAATATGAAGGAAAGGTGCGCCTAGATAGAATTGAATCTCTCTCTTCAAGAATGGACCAAGTAATTGCACGCTGCCACATCATTATCTCCTATTGATGAAAGTGAGGCAATAAATTATGTATATTGAAAACTAAATGAAATATATAACGCAACGTGTAATATAACATTATCTTAAAGAAATAGACTGAAGATTTTATATTTCTTCTCTTTCTAATTTTTCCTTCTCTCTCCAACTCTATGCTTTCTCTCAACCAAACGGTGGCAATATTTGGCCGGCGGTGGTGGCCCTTTCCCTCTCCATCCCCTCCTCAGTCTTTCCTCTTCATTTCTTCCCCTTCTCTCCCCCATGCTTCTCTCTTCCTCCGTCCATATCCTTTCCATCTGAAACACCTCTTCTCTCTCCTTTTCTTTTGTTTTTTCTTTAGATCTAGTCATATGGACTCCACTCTTGACCTTCCCAATCGTTGTTTTGAACTGCTTTCTACATAGGCTTTCTCTTTGCTGCTTCAGTCATCAACCCTGTCGCCGGCACGGCTGCACTGGCCGTTGGAGACGCCGTCTCTATCGCTCACTGGCCCGCTGATGCCGCCCAATATGAAGCTGCCTATGCCTCAGGCCGCCGACCCTTTCACCAAAGTCGGTTCTGCTGTTGCTAAAGCCAGCACCGTCGGCACTGCTCCTACTGTTTCTATCTCCGTTAGCGCCGTCGTCCTTAGCGACCGTGGCTCCTCTGTTGTCGGTAAAGTCCTCGTCAGCCCCGTCAAAGCCCACTGCTACCCCTCCTCTAGTGTCGCCACCTCCGCCACTCATCACCCCCCCTTTGCTCGTCATTCCCTTGTCGTCGACACCGTCGTGCTCAGGCGAGCCGCTGGTCATGCCCTGGGGATCTGTTGGTCGCTATGCTGTGGGATGGGTCCTCTGGGGTTTTTTGTTGCTGGCGTTGATTTGAGTGTCCTGTGTTTGTTGTTATGTTCTATAGTTGCTGTTGTTCTATTGTTGTCGTTGTCGTTGTTGTGGTTAGGGTTTGATGTGTGTATATGTCCGTTCAATCTATGGAACATCGTTGCCGGACGTTCTCGGTCGATTTCTGGCATAGGTCTACCGAAGTGCAGTATTTGATGTTTTGTGCAGTTCAGTCTTTGTATCCTTTTTGTAGGGGTTATCAAATTGGGCTACAAGCCTAATTATTATGTGATCTTTTGAACACTTTTGTTGTAGGTTTTTATAATCATTTATTCCTGCTTTATGCATGTTGTTCTGACACTCTCGTATCATCTGTCTATGTACTGTTTTCGAGCAATAAATGTAATGATTTCTTTTGATCAAAAAAATTATCTCAAGGAAATATATAACGTTTGACTAAAAAATTATCTATGTTTTTTAATTTAGAATATTTTAACGCCTTCATTTAGAATATTTTTTGATATTAAAATATTTTTTCTTTGAAAAAGCACAAAAATTACTTTAAAACAAAAATATATCATTGTAATATATTTTATAATTATCATTATCAAATGTTAATTATAAAAATACTTGTAATTAAACTTATCACATACAATATTATGTTATATATACACACACATATAATACTTATATTTTATTTTCTCTATTACTACATTTTACACATGAATATTTTTATATAATTTATATAAATATTAAATTTTTTATATATTTAATATTAAATATCAATTTTATCGATTCAACAACGATTAAACCGATTGAATCTTCATCCTGTAGCTTTTTAGTTCGGTTCTTGTAGCCTTGCATGCAAAAAATCTCATACGTTCCGTTTTGTTTCCCATCCTTTGTCTTTCGCAATACTTCAAGTTTACTTCTTTTCTTAGGTCTCGACTTTTCCACTATGTTCTTCCCAATCGTTCATACAGAAGCGATTGTTTCTTATGTAGATTTTTTCTAATTAATTTGTTATAATTAAGATTTGAACTCGAAACATTTTAAATTTTGAAGACAATTATAATATCAATAAATTAGAACTCATTGCTTACTATACTCTTATGTTCAAAATTTATCCAAGTGAAAATAGTCTCTTCGAACAGCGACAAGAAATAGCATATATAATCACAAGTAGCTCTGTCATTTTTTTTTTATTTTTTTATCAGTATGCCTAATAGTGTGTTTGGATTGTGAAAAATAAGTGAGAAAGAAAGTAATAAAAACAAAAAGGTAGTTTAGATATATAAGAAATATATGAAAAAAAAATGAGAGAGAATATAAGAAAGAAAGTTATGATAAAAGAAATAGTAAAAAAAAATTATTTAGATAAATAAGAAATTGGTGAAAAAGTATATAATAAAAAAATAAATAATAATTTTTTTTCCATGCTTTTTCACGTTTGGTAACGTTAAGTAAGTGACTGAATAAATCTATGTAAGCTGCTTGAATGAATATTCGCCGACAAAATTTCACTTAATTGTTGAATGCACGTGCTGGCTCGATTCTGTGAATTGTACACATTCGCACATGATATCCCAAGCATTGTAATATAAAATAATAACATTTAAATAATAATAAAATAACAATAAAATAATAAAAAAATAAAAAATAAAAAATAAAAAAATAAATTATAAAATATTATTAAATAAATTACGTAATTATATAACAAAAATCTTGTCAATAATGTTTTCTGTCAAACTTTTATTTTTCCGCAAATTTATCCGTGATAGTGCCCATGAAGTGGTCAAAATAAGAGTTGAGAGATTCCTAAGAAATTTTTATTGTATGTTTGTAATTATTTAATATTATTAAAAAATCTATAATTATAAAAATTAAGATCAATTAATATAAATTTAATTATAATCAAACAAAAAATTTAAAATTTACTATGTATTAATTGATTCATAAAATTTTAGTACAACATTACATGATCTAAAATTAGTAGTAATAAGTAACAAAAAATCGAATTAATACGTTGTATGGAACTTGGAAGTGGATTTGTTACGGAACTCGGAACTTCAAGGCCGTCTACGTACTTCGATTTTTGCACCGCGATGCATCAACGAAGCCAAAAAAATAAATTGAAAGCATACAATAAAATTCTGTAAGTGAGATTAGAGTAAAATCACAAATAGTATGAATTGTTAATCACTTAATTTAAAACAAAAAATAAATAAAATATTAAATATTTTAAAATATATTTTACAATGATTTTAATATTATTTATAATACAATCTTATAATACTGTTCAAAATAAAAATCCAAGATTTGGTATTAATTTTTTTTGGCCAAGATTTGGTATTTAATTGAATGGCAGTAGATTGGACAAAGTTCGTACTTGCAAGTCTTTCAATAGATCTAAGTCATCTGGACATGAACTGTCATGACTCGCTACCTTAAATATATACAATTCGACAGTTGTAAGTTTAATTTGTATGATACATTATTCCATTCGTCTAATAATTTCAAAATTTTTAATTATTTAATATGATAATTTAGTGATAAGTTGATAAATTTTTACGCTAACGACTTAATTTCGAGTCTCGGCACTTATGCCTCTCAGAACGAAAATTTTAGATGCCGCTCCTATAATATAAAAACTGTGATGCGACGATGAGTTTTAAATTTGACAATCGCTGTAATTTTCATAACAGAGTTTGGTTCGATTCTATTAGTATTCGATAGTGGTCCATTTTTATAATGAAATATTCGAAAAAAGTTATTCTGATTTTGACTTATAAATACGATAACTGACATATTTATAATACATTTTTTTTATTATAAAAAATTTAAATTGAAATTTCAGCATGATATAAGACCATTATTCAACTATGGCAAAGGATGGGCAGAACTCCCGCCTGCTCCTATTGGCCCATATTACTGGGCTGGAGAGTATTTGCTCTTTGGAGGTGAAGCGCACCTTACGTGGTGTTTATAGACACGTGTTTTTTTTTTAATAATTAATTAATTAATTATTAATTATTTCGAATGTTAAAAAAAAAAAAACCATTATTCAACTCGTCTAATAATGGCGGATCGAGCCCCGGCCATTGTTTTGTCATTTGGGCTGCGCCCAGACCTCGTATAAAAACTTTTTTAAGGTTTGAGTACGAGGACAAATCATCAAAGGTGATAATATTAAGGCAAGAATTTCAGCGCCAAAAACCAACACGATCCTTGTACTTGGACTGCTTGAGGTTTTTCTTTCATTGAAAAATGATCCTATATATATAGATGATCAAGACTACTAATTAATAACCAGATAGGAAGCGAATATACATGTTAATTACCAAAACCTGACGGCAGTGTGCAAGTAGCTAGCTGAAAACAATAAGGCAAACTCCATTGGAATTCTAGTGAAGAAAAAGGTGCCTGAACAGCAGGATTCCCCACAATTTTCTCCAACTTCATTTTGTTTATAACCCATTTCCAGGGTAGATCATTGTCAGGTGGCTACATTTACTACAAGCCCTCTGCTTGTGCTATTATTATCAGCACTGCTCCTCAGTTTTCAGGCCAAAAATTCATATCAAAAGAAGTGTCAGGCAGGGCTCTCAGTTTAGCTTTCAATTTTCCTGATGGATGTCCACGTGGGTCTCTATCACTATGATCATCAGAATTCAAATTCAACAATGTGCAAAAATTTCTCCAATGCTTCTTCTTCTTCTTCTTCTTCTTCCCCTGGTTTCCCATTATCAAATACTTGTCATGTTGATGGATCACAAAATTTCTCTGCTTATAATGAGTTGCCATTCATGTTTCCTGTGGAACATTGCCTGCTAAATTTGGAGACTGACCCCAATTTAGATGACCAATTCACGGTCAATTTGGCTTCAGATTTTAGCGGGTACTTGGTAAGTGATGGCAGTGGTCTAATTTCATCAGAACAGCACTGTCATGGGGTTGATCTTAGCAAGAGATCAAAGGAAATCCCATCACCATTAGTTTTGCCTTCTGATGGTATGGAAATTGATGATCAATTGAGCATAGTATATCTGCTCAAGGCCTATGGAGAGGCCATTGAGATCGAAGCAAAAGAGTTGGCAGAAGAAATTATGCATCGACTCAAGGAGAAGGCTTCTCCGACCGGTCCATCCCTGCAGCGTCTCGCTTACTATTTTGTCCAAACTTTGGACAAAAAGGTAGACTTGATATGGGAAGAATCAAGCAGGAATTATGAGACTGCTTTTAGAGCCTTCTATCAGATATTTCCTTATGGCCAGTTTGCCCACTTCACTGCTAATTCTGTAATACTAGAAGCCACGCCAGAAGATGTCCAGATATTGCATATCATTGATTTTGACATTGGCAGGGGTATACAATGGCCTCCATTAATCGAGGCACTTGCGAGACGAGGCAAAAGAGCAATGAGATTTACCGCGGTAAGATGGGATGATCATGAGGACTATAATCCTAATCATTGTTCTTCCATGCAGAGCTTCGACCAAACAAGAATGCAGCTGTGCCAACATGCATACATGTTTGGCATAATATCATCAATAGAGGAGATGGATATGGAGGCCTTGGCAATTGAGACGAGGAACATGAGGAACCAACACGGAGGGAGCAGTCAATGGTTGGCCTTCAATTGCATGGTGGGGCTCCCTCACATGGGAAGAGCAAGGAGTGTTAGAAAAGTTATGGAATTTCTAAACATTGCCAAGGAATCAATCAGCTTCGTTCGCAATAATGATGAAACCAGTCGAGGAACAATAACTTTTGGGGACGGTTTTGGTTGGGGGAAGGGGATCAAAGGCTGGAGTGGATATGGGACCATGTTTGAAGAGCAATTAGTTCTGCTCCAAGTCTTACTGGAATCAATGGATTGCCATTTTCCTCATCACTTCATGGAAGCAAGAATAGCCATGGAATCTCTCTTCTTGATACCGTTTATTTCTTCTCTTACCAATGGACAAATGTGGGCGGATAACGATGAGGAACGCAAGGCTCTCGCAGAAGCAGGACTGGAGGCTTGGAGGATGAGACATGATAGTCTTATGGAGGCCAAGGAGCTTGTGCGAGAAGGCAGGAATAATTCTTACGGCGTGAGCTTGGAAGGGGTAAACCAGAATGAAATGGTCTTGAGTTTCATGGGGACTCCACTCGTGAAGGTTTCTAGTTGGAGATAGTTGAAGCCTTCAACTTGAAGGGACATTGAAAGTTATTTTCTCTCCTAATCTAATTGTTCAGTCCAGATCCCTGGCAGATTGATTGTAAGCTGACAAATTATTTGCAATGTTTTTTTGCTGCTACTGTTTTGTATGCGTTTGAGTTTTTTGGACAATGAATGACTTCACGATCTAATGATCATCAAACTTGTCCTCTTACATGTGATCGGATTAGGAATTTGTATTTCCTGATTTTGATTAGAATTGTTTCGATAGCATCTTTCCCTTGTCCCATTTCTGGTCCTCTCCCACTATCGCTTGATTCAGTTCTAATATGTTGGTCTTAATATGGAGAATACTGAGACAAAACAAGGTTGAATTGTAGATAGCTTCTGAGTCCTGTGAGTTTCTTTATTTACAAGAATTGAGAACGAAGAATGAAGATCCCCCTTCTAATGTGACAGGAACTGCAAAATCTATGCCATTCCAGACAGAAAATCTATTACAGCATATGAAGTTCCTGACCTCAGTCCCCTGCTGCTTACCGGTCAAGTGGACATTTCATATTGTCCAACTTTCTGCTAAATTTGTTTCATTGATGTTTACAGTATTCTTTTCCACTTTCATCATGGAATCCGCAATGCTATATATACATCCATGTGACTTGCAAGGTCTTGAATGAATCGGTCCTCTCCTCCCATATCTGCCGTCTTTTCTGGCTGGATGATCCTATAGACCATGTTTGCTTAGGGGAAAAAAAAACAAAAGATTAAAAGTTGGCATGGAAAGTCCTCAACCCCAAAAGTGTAGCCTCCAAATCTAATTGGAGCATATGTATTCCAACTCAATTGTTCTGCTGAGGAGTGGCACGCTTCCGTGTTCTATTATACAAATCAAGTGTCTCCGTGTGATTTGGGTCCAGGCAGAGAGCTGCCTCACAGTCTCGAAGCGCAGACTTTAGGTCCCCCATTGACTCATAGAATGCTGCTCGAAGATGAAGCATTAGCAGTTCAGGTCTGAAAGCTATGGCCTTTGTCAGCTCTTCTACTGCTTCATGCTCTTTCTGGTCATCCATAAGCACTGGAAATATGAAATTTTCAGGATCAAAGAAAGCTTGGAATTCACAAGTAATGACATGATTGAATAAGAACAGAAAAGTAAAGCATCAGATAAATAAACAATAACTGCAAAACTAATCCAACAGTGACTTTGGACTTAGTTCGTGAAATATAGCAGGACCAAATGTTATTTACTAGCCTGCAGAAGTAACACATGTTAGCATATCTTATTGCTTCACCAGTACTCAATTTTAATGCATTGGCAGTCACAATCCAGAAGAGATGCCACTTGAAAAAACACGAACATTCCTCGTAGACAGCGCAATACAGGGCCCGAATGGCCTTCTTACTGTTCATCCAGATAAACTCAAATCCATGAAACTGGTAATGATTCATGGCCTAATGCCCTAGAACAATGCTGTTTATATAGGGCAAGTGAAAGGACCGTTGAGACTGTAAGTACATTTTGTATCCACATCAAATTCCACACCCCCACCCAAAATAAAACACAAAATCAAATGATACAAGATCTTGATGGTCATGACAAGCGGAGAAGGAAAGGGTCATGATAGTTACCAGCTGCCGTGTATCTGTAAGGATATGTCCTTAGTGGATCCAACTGTGTTGCCATATTAAGATCATGCTTTGCCATCTCACGGTCACAGTATTCTGATCGTTTCTCATATGCTGATGCGTTATTTTGCACCTTCTCTATCAGCTTGGTCATCTCATCAAATGCAGCTTTTCGCTGATTCTTTAAATGGTAGACACGTGCCAACCCTTGATGAGCTCTGGTATGCTTGATGCTAAGAGCATTCGTATAGCAGTCTGCAGCCTTGTCCAGCTTACCGCATTCCATATAAACACTTCCTAAATTATTCAATGCCTGAAGAATAGCAGAGTGCACAATCAACAAGTGTATCAAGGTCTGAAAAAAGATCCTGCTGCATGTAGTCATAACTCACTTGTCCTTTCCTAAGACCGTCTGAAGGGCATCTAACAGCTTCCTCCAAGAGTTCGATGACATAAGATGAAGATTCAGCATCCAGATTTGTGTCAGCCAATGTGTACGCTTTGAGGAAGAAAGCTTCAAATGACCTCTGGATCAAAATGGATTTTTCAACTGTAGCAAGAGCTTCTTCATGATGGCCAGAATCATATAAAATCCATCCTTCATAGACCAGCCTTTCATGCTCAGTGCCAGAATTGTTTCTAGCCAATCGCAGGCAGCGCATTGCAGCCTTTTGGCAGTTCAACCTATCAATAGCAATTCGTTTGATTAAGCCTAACAAGGTTGGTGCAAATCATGCAACAGAGTTGCCAAAACTCAGATATCAGCATATTTTGCAAGGAGGAAAAGGGAAGAAAGAAAAGATAAAACATCTTGTGAAACAGGGAAAGAGGGAGAAACGAATAGCTCAATTAAGGTCATCGTAATATAAAACAACTTGCGCATCAACAATTTCACGAGTGAACAGGCATGCTAGGATTATCATTCCAAACTAAAATATTAGTTTACGCCCCAATGAAAAGAAAATTCCAATTTCTACGAATAGGAATGGGCTTTGATGAATCTAAAGCAATTCCAGAGGCATTAAGGAGTGCAAACAGCGCAGCTGTATAAGACAACTAGAGATAAGTGCAATAGCATACCGTAGAAGAAGCAAAGATTGCCGAAACCGCAACAAGCTGCTCCCAGGATCATTTACCAACATTTGATGTATGACAGCAAGAGAGCCAATGTCATCAACAGAAGACCATCGTTCATAAAGCTGCATCCAGCAGTCAGCCTGACTCCATTGCTGACCTTGGTTGCTGAGAAGCTCAACCAAATGATCAGCGTTCGCCTTCCCATGAAACATCTTATACTTGGGTTCCAGGGTCAAAATCGCACGAATATCTCTCAAAGCATTTTCGTAATCCTCAAGTGAGATGAAGAACCAAGCCCGTAATTCAAGGCAATCAAGCGAGAGCTTGAACCCAAGAAATTTATTGATCTCTGAGATAGCTGCTCTAATTTGTTTCTCTTCTAAATTCCTAACAGCCCTATATTTATACGGAAATGGAAGGGTTGGATCCAGTTCAGTTGCAGTAGTCAAATCTGTCATCTTCTCCCGTCCCACACCATACAAAGATCTCTCTTGGTACATCCATCCAACTGGTTTGTGCTCAAAAATAAGAGAGTTAATCAATCTATAAGCTGAATATTGTTGACCTTGCTTGTTTTTTGTCCTTGCAACTCCGGCTAGTGAATAAACGTGACCAGCCTGTGCAGCTGCTTCAAAACAAAACTGAGCATGATTGTACTCTCGTCTTTCAAGCATCACACAGCCCAGTTGATGAAGAGCAAGAGCCTTCTGCCACTTCTCAGTCGCAAATTCTTCCAGCCTCTCCAATAAAGTCGCAGTTGTTTTTGACAACATATCTTTTTCCATGGCCACCTGGCTTAGGAAATAATACAGCAAGAATGAAGCACGTCCCAACATAGGCGTCAATCTGTCTCTAGCCTCAGAACTACAAAATAAATTTGCAGCTCTTGGATAATACAAAATATTTGGAAGCTCTCTTAGCAAAACCTGCAAGCAAGAAGCTACAAGAAGATTTGCCTTTTCTTCCAAACCATAATCCATAAGAATCAATGCATCCTCACTCTGATGGACCAATGAAGCCAGATGCGCATCACAAGCAGATTTCATCTCTTCACAGCAAAACCTATTTGCAAAGGAAAGTAATTCCAAAACGATTCCTGGACAACACAAATCAACTCTCCTAGTCCTACTATACACTTCCACAGCTCTCATTCCCTCCACAGATATACCATTCCTTGAAAAATCGATCTTATCCCTCCTTGACTCCACAAAGCTACCGTACAACATTGCCTTTAATGGGCTCGAGAGAGCAGCAATTCTGAATCTTGAACAATGAACCACTTCATCATCAATGCAAAATGCAATATCCCCATCTTCCTCCAAACTCAAACATTCATTTCCCCTCAAGGTTTGAGTATTGAATAACTCGGAACAATGTTGTTTACATTGGCAGCGACCATGAATCGAAATAGGATCATACCCAGAAACCAAAGCAGCCGTAGGACATTCAAGAACGTAGCCATTGCAATCCATTGATGAACCGCCAATTAACTCATCTTCTCTCCTCTCATATCTTAACCACGCAGAGAGAATCACCTTTGAGTTTACATCACAAGCGTATTGCCTCGCGGCACAGAGGCACCTCCTAAGCAGCTTAGGATCACCTAAACCATGTAAGAGGGAGTATTGTTCCATGTACAATACCGATTTATCCGATACTAAGCAACTCTCAAGGCGATGGTGAACGTCAGCTAAGGACTCCACATAATTTACAGGTTTCAAGTGGGGTTCTATGGGCGGCTCAAGAAACTCAGTTGAAGGGAGTCCATAAGGAAGCAAAGATTTAGCCAACGACTCAGAGGTGCAGAATTTGGATTTCAAAAGTTTGCCCCTTGAACCAGCAGTGGTATCTGAAGAGGCGTCCAAGGCGTGAACTTGGGTGCTCTTGAATCTATCCAAGAGCTTCGGACCACGCATTCTTGTTGAAAACTATAATCTTTTTACGTTCTGTGGATGTCTTTCCAGACCCAACAACGATTCAATTACTTTCGATATAGAAAATATTCAGACACTGAAATAGAAATGTCAGAATTACCTAAAAACCAACTCCAATGTTAGAGACAGGCTAACTTGAGCTGATAATGCTGCTTGTTTCTCGAGAAAGAGCGAGAAAGTTGGAGTCTTTCACCATAGTAGTGCTCTTTCATGGGATAGATGAGCTCAGGAGTTGTGAACTGTCCGATTTGGGTGGAAAGTTTCTGGTTGATTTGGTGGCTAACTCCAATGCAATGGAGTTCTAGTTCAATGCCCACAAATTCCCACTCCACCTTGGAGCCACGTCAATGTCAAAACAGATGACCCTTGTTCCTAAACCAATAAAGTATGCACATTAATTCCTAAATCTGCTTTCCTAAACCGTGTAAAAGAGGAAATATATTACCGAGCGGTTGCTTGGGGATGGTTCGGATTAATTTGAATTTGAGTTTATTTTTCGTGGTCTGTCTTAAATATTATTAATATTATAACATACGTACGAAGGTATTTTTTTAAAAAAAGATTTAACGAAAATATTAATAATTTTCTCTCAATTTCAATATACACATACAATAACTGACATAGTATGTAATACAATATTTTTTATTTGTTAAAAAAAGAGGAAATATTTGGCAGGAAATAATTGGCCAAACCAGGAGGAGTTTTGGTATAACTAATCTTTTTAGTGCAAGCTAAGTAAAGTTAATGAATTCATCTAATAAAACAAGTTCATGGGTCTTATCGATTCCGAATGGATACAGCACTTATGCGATGTTTTTTAAAACAGGAAAGAAATTTATTTCGGTAAATTGGTAGACAAACAAAGCATAGATGGCACAACATAAGTGATTATTTCTCATCTTTTGATATTTTGATTTGGCTGTCTCCTATGGTGATTTTATTTTTACGACCATAACATTACAAGTTAATGATTTTTTTTTTTATAAACAAAAACGACGATTAATGTACCGCTATTAATCACAGTGAATTTGCTTTGTTCGAAACAGGGGCATTGCATCAATTGGTCTTCGATTTATCTTTCCTACGTATGAAAACGAGTTCGATTCTTAATCTCTCTAATTTTTTATCCGCGTTAGAGAAATATATGACATAGAAATGCCTTAGAAGAAAAGTGCACAATCAGCTTGTCGACGAACTTATCCAATCTTTTGGATCACGATTAGCCATTGAAATAAACAAGTGCAAAAGAAGATTAAAAAAAAACAGAGAGAGAAAATTTTCCCATCAACGTACGTAGGGAGTTCAGAGACGTGTTCAGATGTCCAAATCGCACATAGTTTTGCGGCCACCAATTTAATTTTCAATGCAGAAATCAATTTACATCAGCCAAGTGTAATAAAAGGGCACACTATCTAGATAACACATGCCAGAGTCAAGACAAGGAAACAATAATTGCTCTAAAGAAATGGAAATAATAATGGTTAGGTTATATAGATCTAATCTAACAAATCCTTTTCTTTAATATCAGGGTGCTCTTTTGTCTCTTTTCCCTTTTTTTTCTTATTCATAGTAAGGGAATCTCGGTGATCTTTGATTACTATGGGCTTGTTCTTATGGATTTTTTTTTAATTTATTAAGATACCTATTAAACGCGGTAAATTCTGCAATAAAAATAATTCTTTCTCATTCTCATAAATCTTACACTATATTTCTCCCAATAAATGTCTTATATTTTAACATTGTCTCCTAAGGGATTGATACTATGGTTTTCTAACAAAGTGATTAAAAGATTAAATCATTCCAGGCTTTAAAGCTTAAACATTTGTGCCAGAAAGTTTGAAAGGCTCAAACATTTGTGCAAGTTGCAAAAGCCCCATTGAATAGAAACGGTGTGCTACAGAGAATATATGCTCATCGGCCATGTTCTGTTCTGTCCTCCAAACTGAAAAGGCCAGTATGCGTTTCGGCCCACCGCTCACGAGGGTCGACCTCATCATCAACGTCAAATGCTTCTGACACACCCAATTAACAAAAAAAAATGAACCGAAATTCGAAACAAGGATTACAAGAAAACCCGTGTCTTTCACATGAATGGGTAACCCTTGATTTCGAAGAATTAGGCAAGGAATTACAAGAGAAGATGAATATATTTTTTCCCTAATTAGTAGGCTTATTAATCTTTAATGAAATAGTTGTCTCAATTATCATAGATCTCACACTTTTACCTTAAAAATAAAAATTTAAGTCATAATCACTAAACTATTTCTAGAAAGATGATAAATATATTTTCAGACATTGCAAAAATGGAATAGCATAAAAGAGCATTTTTGGAACGCAAAAGGCCATAAAAAAGAGACAACAATAATTGGCATCTTTCCATGTGATTCTCCCCTAATCACTGAAACTCTAATCCAACTCACCCAGTTTCGACTTGTTGCAAACGTGTGGTGATGCAGAAAAAGTTTTTTAAAAAAAGGGTTCACTAATTTTCACTTCTTTTGCCTAAAAAAATGCATAGATCTATTTATATAGGACTTGACTGTGTAATAATACTGTGAAAAACTCATAGAAACATATAAAAAATTCTCATTAGATCTGTGCATATAATTATATTCATGATCATCATATTTATTGCATAATTTCTCGTGTCAATTGCGTTCATCTAGCATTCTTCTATACTTATATCAACAAATAAATAATAAAAAAAAGAAACATATCATGCGGCGTCCATGCAGAAAACTAATAATATATTTTGTCATCAAGTCAATGTTTTGTCATCAAATGGCCAAGAAGGTCGGGCACAAGTGGGTCAACTGTCTATTGGTACGTCTGGGTTCATTGTTTCTTCCTCCATGGCACCATTATGCCTAATTTCCGCACGACAACATCAAGACCTAACTAAAAAAATTGATGCTTAAGGCAGCCGACTGGAGTTGACAATGATGACCAACTGCGGAGAATAAGCTTTTCCCTGTCTGGTTGTCCACAGAGTTTCAATTCAAAGGCTCTGGGCCACGCACAAGAACACAATAAACAATGAATTGTACCCCAAAAGAAAAAAGAACACAATGAATAATAACTTGATTGGGCTGACAGAAATGTGCATAGCATAGGCTTCAAGGACTTCTCAATGCAAGACAGCAAAAACTTCTGTTGCCGTTGAGTTTCATACCATCCGACGTTAAGCGAAGAATCTATAGCAGATGATCACAGCGTCTCCTAGTTTGCATGTGGCTATTTTTTTAAGTATATAAGAGAAAAAAAACTTTAAGATAAAATCAATAAAAATGTTAGGCGCATCGAATAGATTCAGTTCAATAAAAAAATAATAAATTTTTTTATTTAAAATTCTTTTTTCCAAACAATTTTTTTCAACAAATCTTATATAAAATTTATACTTTATATTCTAAAAAATAATAAAATATTGCTTGGTACTTGGTGCACCAAGCTCGGTACACCTAGCTGGGTTCTAAAACACAAAACTAACTTATAGGCTTAAGCATCAATCTTGTGCCTTCAGAGAAAAAAATCAAAACAAAAAACTAACTTTTAGGCTTGCACCAGTAACAAAAAGTTTTGCAAGAAACTCTTATCTCAATCTCTTTTTTTGTTTTTTTGGCCCTTGCAGCATTCTTGATAACAACAAAAAAAAAACAAAAAAGAAAAAAGAAACTCTATGTCAATGTCATTGTATCGATAGAAGAGAAAAAAGTAATATTCTCTTGTTTTTTTCGGTTTTATCCAGAATATTAAAAAATAGTAATTTTTTTTCCTTCTATTCAAAAGAAATTTTTTTTTTTGTTATTTGGAAGAAACAAAAAATTGATAATTCGACATAAATAAAGATTTTCTTTTCTTTTCTACAAATGGCATCAGAGACAGAGAAAGATTTTCGTTGGGCCAATTTTGCGCACACATCATTGCGCCACTTTAGTAGAGCCATTATTGGGCCCATATTTGACAGTTTTTAATACATGTGCTGGAGGCCCAATCTTGTGCCATAAAGAGGCCATCCTTTTTATTAGAGGCTCCCTCTGGTTCATTGGGCCTATAATCGAGCGAGCAGGTCATACTTACAGAACCAACCCAAAATAAGCTAGGCTGCCCTTAAAAAAAAAAAACAGAAAACCCAAACAAGCTAGGCGACTTGGTTAATGTTCCATGGGCCAGCACTCTGGGCCCATGCTTTGTTTAGTGACGGCGCAACAAATTGACATTGGCATTGCAAAGGATAAAAAATAAAAAAAAAAAAAGAAAAAGAAGAAGAAGAAGAAGAAGAAAGGCATTGCATTTAGCTTAGATGGAGTGTTGGAATGTGCATGCCTTCCACCGAGGGTTTGAGGTTGGAATGTCACTTCCCTCGTTTACCTGCCTCCGCTCAATGATTAGCTACTATAACCACTGTAGACAGAGGAAAAAATAAACATTGCAAGCATAATGAATTGATGCCTAATGACTGATGTGCAATGACATGCATGCTTATGTGAATCATGATGGGACAATAACACATAAGGCATGCCAAAGATATAATTGAAAGAAGACAAACATCCTCATTCTGGAATAATGCATTGATCCGCACAAATAAGGGGGCTACGTATTCTCATGCAATAAAATATAAATAAATATATATGTTTTTGGTAGCATGTAACCAATAGAATAATGGCATGGATTGCCAAAAGTTGACCTTTTTCTGGGGCGATATGTGAGCCCCTCCGAGTCTTATAATGATAATATGATATGGAAAAGAAAGCAAAAGCAAGATTTTTTTAAAAATATTCTTCTGCAAAACAGGCCTCGGCCGTGGACAATCTCTTGATGACAACAAAAGCCCTGTTGTCCAATTTCCCATAAAACAAAATTTTAAAACTGTATAAATTTTTTTTGTTGGGATACGATATTATGGCAGTGCTAGCAAGGAGACGACATTGGCGCACTATTTTAGCAAAAGAATAATCTGGCCACCAAATTTTTTAGTCGCTGTCATGGGTCAATAACAACCTAATATGGCAGTGGCCTAGTTGCGAAGTCGAATAAGTAACATGTATGTATTATTGTGTAGAGCATATTTGATGATCCTATTTACGGAGTTTTAAAATAATTATAAAGTAATATAAATTATTGAATGATTAAATTTATGAAAAAATAAAAATAAAAAATTTATCAGATATTGGATGAAATTGGGTAACTATTTATTAATACTATGTGAAGTTGTATAGTGTTACTCAATTATATATTAATTCAAAAAATCAGAAAGCGCCAAAAAGGGGCCGGGGAAGATTGTCTGAAGTTTAGGAGTGGAATAACGTGGTTATCTCTATATACGGTATGATTTGTAGTGCAAAAATGAGAAATATAATTAAATAAATAAGCTGCACCACCAATAATAATTTGAATTTTGAAAAATAAGAAGGCCAAAATTTTCTTACATAGAATTCCCCTCTTGCTCCTGTTTTATTATAATGTTATTATATGACCATGAGTATATATCAATTATGTCTACATTGATTGGTTATGAGTAAGACAAACTTTGGACACCATATAAGTAATAGTAAATAAATTGGTATGTAACTAACGAGGCTAATCTAGTTTGAGTATTGGGAGTCGTTTGGGTAGTGTTTGGGATAGCTTGTACTGTTTAGAGTCCATGTTGTTCAAGGATATCTTGAATAAAAAATTTTATTGTTGTTAAAAAAAAGAAAAGGCTATTCTTGTTGATTCCTAAAGGTAATTTTCGAATGAAAATTAGAGGTTCAAACTTGTCTTTCTTAATTTTGGAAAAACAGGAGTTCTAATTTTTGATGTACCAAACCATTAAAAAAAAGAAAAAGAAATGAACATATCGTCTATCTATGTGAAAAAAAATAAACCTAACAAAGAACAAAATAAATACTCTGCAATTAATGAGTTATAATTCAATTGATATTGAAATTATTTCTAAAACTAAAAGTTTCAAATTTAAATTTCAGTTGAAATTAATTAATAAAAAAAAAGTTATGCACAAAAACATAAAAAGGATAGGATGGTGAGTTTGTGTATCACTTAAACTAATTTCGCGGTATCCAATTTGACAGTCTCAAATGTCTTAAATGAATAACCTATCAACCAACACTTATGGCTCAAGTAAAGTATCCAATTCGGCTTTTTAAATGTCCTTATTGGCATCCAGCTGCTATCGACATTATTCATTTGTCTTGTTACAGAATCGTCTCGTGTGTTAGTTTGCTTGGGTGCAAGCGTGAGAATGAGGTGGAATTATGTCATGCAAAGCGGGTCCCAAATCCATCGCATAAAACCAGAAATTACCTATTCCCTTCCGATTTATATTGTTGAAGTTTAAGCGCCTCCAGTTTTGTGAAAGCATGATTCATAACGTAATAAATTTTTACATTCAAATTTTCGCATGGTCAAATTTTTTTTGACCAACAGCAATCTCAGTATTATGAGTAAGGAGTAATTTTACATGTAAAAAATGAGTAAGGATACTTTGTGTTAGGAGTAAAAAAAAAAAATTATATAGTTGAAGTACTGGTGAGTGATTGGTACTTAATGTTTTTGTAATATTTATATATTAATTTATATTTATTATATTTATATAATTTTATGAAGTCCAAGTGAATATAATTATTTTTATAACTATATAAACAAAATTGCACGCACTTATTTTTATTTATGAGTGATTATAGCATTAAATATAATTATACGTCGAAACTTTCAACACAACAAAATTTTATGTAAAGAGACGAGTTAGGATTTAAAATATAATCTATTTTTGGACCTCACCCAATAATTTGAATATTAAGTCGAACAACTTGACGCTCAACAGCTGAACTAATCAGGTCAACCCAGATCAATGGTCCATTTATTTTTCAAGAATCGGCCTAATTTGAAATTCGGTTCACCGGCTTGACTAACCAGATTAGACTGATTTTTACAACTATCCCAAGAAGGAATAAATACATGACCCATTCGGTTTCCCGGCTGATTTCAAATTTCGGTAGGTCACATAGAGTCACATTGGTCGACTCATAAACTACCAAATTGAGCAAAGTCGGGCTAATTTTTCCTTTTATAAGATGAGGACCCCCACAACTTTACAGTTGGTGATCCTATATTAAAAGGGAATCAATGATGGATCGAGGTGACATATTCATATTAACTAATAAAATAACCTGTGACATTGTCAGTCATATATTTAGATTTTACTTTGTCTTGGGAACCAATCTCCGGCTTATGGATAATTCAAACTTTTTGTCCTTCATCTTAAATTCCCAAATATTGAAAAAAAAAATAAATTAAAGAGTGATTGAAAGTATTTGCAAACATGCATGCATTATCATAATTATTAATTGGTGGTTGTATTTTCCCATATGTCCTATTGTAAAAAAATTGAGGGATTTCTAATTTGACTTATGTTTTTTAATGATTGTAACTTATTTATAATCTTATACCACATAAGCTCATTTAAAATAAAAAAATGTATTATATAATATTATATTGTGAGTGAATTTAATTTATATAAAAAAAGGGTAAAATTTGCAAATGCCTGTAAATTAATCTAACCAAGCCACATCCATTTTTTGAGCCTTTCACTTTTCTAATTCGAAACAATATTCAAAAAATTATTTATCTTCTTCTATGTGGGAGAGGAACCAACAATTGTTCATAAATAAGATCGTGATTCGTGAATGTCCGTGCCAGAGAGAATCAAGGACCAGAAATCGGGTAGATTGGAGAAGAGCATTGAATCCGATGAATTTCAGGACCATATATATATAGACTCCATGCATGCAGATATACAAACCATAGAGAGGTGTGAGTTGATCGCCTTTGAGGAATCTTGGGAGATCGAAGGCACAAAAAATTAAAAAAAAGTACAAGTTTTGTTGTTATTTGTGATTGCGGTCATATGTTGAAGATGCAAAGACGAATCCGTGAACACAGACAGACAGCAAGAATCATGGGGACAGCCTTCCCAAGGCTTTGCCTTGATGGATCTGTTTTATTATTTTTATTATTAGCATTTTTTGATACAGAAGGGGAAGGTTAATACTTTCCTGTACCCACGAAGAGTTGTAACAGTAAATTTTGTGAGTAATATCACGTATAAATATTCGAACTTACAACTTTTAGTTTAATATAGATGAGTTTCTCTTTATAAGTAAACCACAAAGTTCAGAGTGATATTAATTTGATTTACCATTTTGATTTTGCTATTTTCAAAAGTTGTCATCCACGCGCTTTTTGTCTTTAAAAAGAAATATTTGGGAAGCAAAAGAACAAAAAGAAAAAATATACTAAATAAAAAGATAAAATTGTGACATATATTATATATTTCTAGAGGGCCCTACACTCATGTTTGTTTCTTTCTTATTTTAAAGAAAATCACACGAGTAAATTTTTTGGGATATGATTAACCAAATCTTACTCTTTTAAATTTTCTCAAATTGTGAGCTCTAATCCAAAAGTTAAAGTTATAAATTTAAGTCGGATCACATCAAATTCAAGGGCGTTGGTATATTGGTTCAATTAACAGTTGAACTAACAAGTTAATGATAGTTGATATTTTTGTAAATATTATGCATATATTTTATATTCTTACATTTTTAAACATAGTTTTATATCTGTATATTTATGACTATAATATTATTTTGTTTTACAAATTGATAAAATAATAATAAAAATAACAACAGTAATAATAATAATTTGATATCCACGCCCTTGGAAATAGCGCGTGGGTCTTGATTAGTTATGCCATGCATTTGGTCTTTGACGCGGGTCAAAGTTTCAACCAAGAAATTAACTGCATAGAGACTAAATGGCATGTGTATATGTAACCATGTATATGAACTTGCGCATAGCATGCACATATGATATCACATACATGCTATACCCCATCAGAAATGTATATGAAATGATTCTTCCATAGAAAAAGTACATCTTTGCTGACTTTAGAGGCTTAGGGTTTGTTGGCACATGCTCTTTCTGTTTAAGGATCCAATTTTCATTTCACAAACATTTTGAGCTATAGCTGCACTTTCAATTATGTAAAACTTCTCACACACTAATGGCTGAAGAAGCGAAAAAAAATCAAGCAAATATATGAATTACTGTAATCTTATTCTCTTCCCTCCAAGCTGCTGGAAACAACCATGACGGGTGGTGCTGATGAGGATAGTGATTGCCTGAAGATGGATCCGTTATCTAGGAAAAGCGAGGACGGGGACGAAGACGAGGATGAGGAGGAGGGAGATGATGAAAGTAAGACCAAAAACAGTGCAAGCTCGAGCAACAGCATTGTAGAGGAGAGCGAGAAGCCGGCTGCCTCTCCTGGGGTTCGGCCATATGTGAGATCCAAGGTGCCTAGGTTAAGATGGACTCCTGATCTTCATCTTTGCTTTGTTCAAGCAGTTGAGAGACTTGGTGGTCATGAGAGTAAGATCTTGATGATCAAAAGCTTAATTTCTTCACTTCTTGATCATGAGCTTGTTAATTTTCCCAATTTTGGCACTGCTTTTGGTCAATTTCATCTAAGTCTCCTTAAATTAAGCTATCTCTTTGCCATAACATATAATTAACCTTGTACTTTTCTTTTTTGTTGACTAATAGCATATAATTTGCTTAATTAATTACTACAATCTATATGCTTGATGTAGGAGCAACCCCAAAACTAGTTTTGCAGCTAATGAACATCAAGGGGCTCAGTATTGCTCATGTCAAAAGCCACCTTCAGGTTAAGTTTTGATGGGTTCAAGTTTTGAAAAGCAAAAGATCTTTGTAGAGTAAAATAATCTTCAATTGTTTATTATATCACCTAATTAATTTCTTCTTCTTCTTCTTTCTCCCCCATTTTTCTCCTTTTTCTTCTTTAATTCTCCTTGTCCATGGCCATAAATACATATGTAAGCAGATGTACCGAAGCAAGAGGATTGATGATCAGGCTCGAGGTACCAAATTCATCCTTAATTTATTCATGTTCTAGACTAAGAAATTAGGTTTTTTTTTTTTCCCAATCTGCATAAAATGTATTTCCCTGATCCTATTTTGGAACTGGTAATTAACTTTTATGAGCAACAAACAGTAATAAATTATCCGGGAAATCCAATTGGGAAAGCAGATCATCACTTCAGTCACAACCTTTGGCAGTACTCGATGCTTCAAAAGTTTGAACAAAGGCTTACATCCAAGTTCAGGTTAAGTTAAATTACAATATTAATTATATATTTCTTCAGGGTAATTATGCATGCCATTCATCTTTGAGCTAACTTCACTCAATTTTCTTGTTTTTCTTCAGTAGATACAGAAATGATTCCTGGGGTGATCATGGAAGCTGGATGCCAAGGCCTTATTCAACTGATTTTAACCCAACCAAAGGTGGGTCTGGCCATGGCTTTTGCCATCATTCAGTGGCCGAGAGGATAAGTGGAGACAATGATTCAGGTAGAAGGAATGGGGCTATGTATTGGAGTAGTGCTTCAAACTTTGGTGACCAAAGCAGAAAGCAAAGTCAAAATTTCCCGGAAATTTATCAGTGTTTGCATTCTCGTGATGGTGAATCCAAACCCATAAGCCAAACAATGTCGGCCACCATGAAAGGACCTGTCAATGCAGCGAAATATTCAATGACAATGTGCAAAGAGTGGAACTTGGAAGTAGTGGAAGGGCAAAGCAATCCTAAAAAACGACGTGCTCCAGAAGATGATGATGATGATGACATGGATTTGAGCCTCTCTCTTTGTTCAAAAGTGATGAGAAGAGAAGAAGAAGATGGTAGGAAGCGACCAATTATTCATGATGTTGCAGAAGATGTAGACGGTTTATCTCTTACTTTGTCTACTACCACAACAAAGGAAAGCAATTTATATGTAAACTTAGACATGCCATTGAAGAAGTATCCATAATTGGCAAGTACTCCGGATCTGACTATATGAATTCGAGAATTCAAGTGAGATCTTGTTAGTACTTGTACAAGAGGATGCAAAACTAAGGATTGTTACTATGTATGGACGTATAAAGGTAATGCTATAACCTTCTTTTATGTGTTTTTGGTTATTGTAGCTTTTTCCCTTTTTTTTTTTTTCTTTTTTGGTCAATGAAGAAGCTAATTAATATCAATATTGGAATTATGGATGACAAAAGCTCAACTCAAATCAAAGAAGCTTTAAGCAAGATATCTAAACCATTGTGTATACAAAGTTTGAGACTTTTTTTTTTTTTTTCATTAAGAAGTTGGATCGTAACCTTATTCTTATAAACTCTACACCCACTTTTTTGAACTCAAAATATCCAAGACAAAAGTTTTAAATTTTAACCACTAGAACTCTATTTTTTTAAAATTAGAATTTAAGAATTCCAAAATAGAAATCTTAACCGCTAAGATATTCCTAAGTGACTAAGATCTCCATTTCTTCTAGTTAATTTTGATGGAAATTTATTGGATTTAGGGAGAAAAATTCCTTTACATGGTTTGTTAATTAATAAATATTATCGTATTTCCAATATAAAAAAGTGTACCATTTTTTTCTTCTGTGAAGGTCTGAAATTTTCATGTCAAGGTCAAATAGTTCGCAAGAATCAAAAAAAGTTTCTTAAATTTTTAGTGGATCATGCCAGGAAAAAGTGAAAAAAAAGAAAAGGAAGAGAATTGTAAGAATTACACACATTAATTATTGAATCATAGATTGTCAGCCTAGATTATAGCTTCTATTCAAGATAATGTTTTCCCCACCTTAGAATAAGAGCTAGCCTTGGAACTACACAAACTATGACTGGTTTTTCCTTGAAATGCAGGAGAAGTAGTTCAATATATGTGTACAGTGCTTGTCTTTCCTGTCTAGACATTCCCACACCAACTGGGGGTTTACATTTGCATGCATTGAAGTTCGAAAGATAATTTAGGAGTTATAGGGTTAATTTTCGCCATTTCCATTCTTTTCAAGAAAACAAAGCCACTGTATGTAGACTGTTATTACACACACGTGTGTGTGTATATATATATATCTGGCTTACGAAATATGGAGTGAAAGAATTTACACTTGTTTTATTCTCATATTAAAAGTTCTACGCCATTAGTTGATTGCTGGTGAAATAAATAACAGCTCGAAAAAACAAAAATACATAGTTCAAAGCACAAATAACGATTATTACAAGAATGGTGATGATATCCGAAGATACGCTAATCGATTGATGACAAAGCCCTTTTTCTGTTATTTTTATTTTTATTTTTTTGGTAATAAGGGGAGTGATAAGCCTCTTTATATATGGGTCGGAATAGTAAGAGGGCCCCTATGCTCGGGCCTAATCACTGCATCCACCTAACACAGGTAAGATACCAAAAGGGCCGAAACTTCACCTCATGTGGCTTTTATGGGTCTGGGTCTGGCTGGTAAGATGCCTTATGCACAGGCCCAAGCTCGGCGTCCACATAATTAAGATATTTAAGTCTTCCGTTTTTAGTCATCGGTTAAAACTTAAATTTTTATTTTAAAAATTTTAAATTTAAATTTAAATACTCTTATTATATAACTCAGATCTCGATGGGCCTCTAAATGAATTAAAAAAAAAAAAGATATCAAGTTCCTTAGTAGATACTCAGTGATTAAGATTTAAAATTCTTGAATTCTAATTTAAGAAGATTGATATAAAATTTATAAAAATGAAAAAAATTATTTTTATTATATAATTTACGGTAAAATGAATTTTGTAATAGATAAAAAAATAAATAAATTGATAAATGAGGGCAAACAAAGAGAAAAATAAGTGAGAGGTTAAATTTTTTGCACATGTCAAATTAAAAAAAAAAAAAAAAAGAACGGCTCTCCATCTTTCTTTTATTTTTCCGTCTGTGTGCGTGCGGTCTGACCCTACCAAGATCAGATGTTGTCGTTAGCCTTTTACCCTCGGATCTCGAGGTTTTTTTTTTGTTTTTTGTTTCCTGATAGTGAATAAATTAGCCTCAATCTAATTATTTTTATCATGGATCCTATAATTACTTGTAATAACAGTTAGGTCATCTAGTAGTATGTATTTTTTTTTTCTTTCCCGTGGGAGAGTTTATGAAGTTTTTTTTTTTTTTGTAACCGATGTCTCATTAATTTGTTAAGAAATCTAATGTGGTGGTATGTCTGGTAGATGATGTTTTTCAGATGCTACAGTACCAGTAATGAAGATTTCTACCTTAAAAAAGTTGCAAAGTCATCGAATAAAATCTCATATAGCTTAGTTATCAAAACAGATCATCTGCGACAATCTCACTATATATTAGACTCAAACATTTGCGATTAGTTAAAGGTATAGAAGAAAAAATCTACTTTTGTATTTCTAAATCTAATATTTCAAAAAACTCGTAGAGATGTATTATGACTTTTTATCATTAATGAATAGGTTTGTCATCAACAAAATGCAATGCTTCATTCCAAGTTCTTAGACAATAGACAGTTACAAAGACCTTAAGAAAACTTACTTTGGATGCTGACCAATTGTTTTTTTAATTGTTAAGACATTGACTGCTAAGAAAAAAATAATATGTCAAAGTTTATCACAGAATGAATTATAAATAATTTTCTTTCATTTTAATCATTAAAAGAGATGTGTGAGTTTTATAAGAATGAGAGAATTATACATTCCATTTGTATAACCTATGGACCGATCCATCTCCTAATAAATTATAATTATACCAATCAAATTTTTTGATTTTCATGTGATTCAATACAATTTGAGCTAAAATATCTATCTAACCTTTAATTTGGAATTTGATGAAAACATAGATCATTTGCATTTGATAAAAAAAGGCCATACATTATTGCATGTCTATCAACTTTCTTCACACGAAGCCAAAGTTTCGAAAACACAACAAATTAGACAACAAACAAACAACAGTCTTTGCGACAAAAAAACAATAAAATTATCGAAATGGCGAAATAAAACTAGGGGCAGTTCCGACTTTCCGATTCCTAGTTGGAATACTTGAAATCGAAATTGAGGATTTGCTCACCAATGCTGCCTAAGTTTGGCCTAGCATCCACTGGTTCTGGCAACATGGACGGCCCAGATTGAAACAAGCTCGAACTCGCCATCCCGTTATGAAGCACAGGACTCCAGTTACCGAAACCCTCCATTTGTTGTTCCGGTACTTCTATATTAAGTTGATTCATTTGCTCCATAGCTACCTTAGCCTCTCCATTTGGTTCTGCATAAAATATTTATAGAGTGCCAAGTATAAGCATATGCCCATCTAATGTAATTGTGTTTTCTTCAAGGGCGATTTCTTATTTTAGGTGAGACTATGCTTTTATTCTAGTCACTTCGAGCCATTATCACATGCTGAAACCAAAGGCTACATTATGGATGTTTTCATTCTAAAATAGTACTCCACACCATATTTGTTACATAGAAAGTATGAAAAATTATGGAAATAACAAGAAGAATGTTTATTCATATCTTCCAACTAAGGACATGCAATAAATTTTTAGATGATATCCAATTAATGATATTTTTTGTACCTTTCTTTGAGGTCATATAGCCCATCTGCCCTATGCCGGATGGATTCGACTGGTTGAGGTTCACCATCGGCTCAAACCTCTCTTCCCAAACAGGTGTTATTCCATGAAGTTTTTCCTGTTGTTGTGATGATAAAAGGAGCTTCCTTAGCCTAATAGCTTCAGCTTTGTTTTGCTCAATTTCAGCATGGAGCTTCCTTAGCCCAATCACTTCTGCTTTGCTTTTCTCAAATTCAGCTACAAAAAAACAAATCCATCATTATCGGGAAGTCAGCCGATACACAATTTTACACCCCAACATGTGCCAATTACATGTTTCAAAACAAATTTATTATAATTTGTGACCATCTATCTAAACATATGTTTACCCTCTTTGAGTGCCTTGGAGCCTGTGAGAGCAAACAGCTCTTGGTTTAACTTTATGCGCTCCATCTGCAAGAACTGTTGACGGCTTCGTTGATTTGCAACTTGAGGAGAGAGATATGCTACCTGGGCCTGTTAGTGTGTATATATATATATATATATGTGAAACAAGATCCTATAATTACCAGAGAACAAAGGATTCTCTATACAGACTTTATTTAAAAAAAAAAAAACAAATCCAATCAATATTGTCATATGGGGATACGTAAACAGAAAAATTTGAAATTCATATATTTTTTTTTATTGTGTCTTCAATAGCTTGTCCAACAATTGGACAACATAAGTTAATTTTGTTTAGAAAGAAAGTTACTCTCTTGCGCTATGTTTGTGCTTTTGATTTTGTGGATTTTAAGAAGCACCAAACAAAATGAATGATTTTGACAGCTTCACATTCTAGCATGAATTTTATTTTTTATTTGTTAATTATAGAACTTTGTATTTTGTATTAAAAATAGCACAATGTCGAAGGTTTTCCTGCCTTCGATAAAAGAATTCATTCTCTTCACAAAAAAATAAGAGGTAGAATCAATAAAAATTTCTTTTTCGATTCATCTCTGAAGTTAAGTATACTTAGCGTGCACGCATAAAACTAGAGATTTCATTGTGTGACAGAACAAATTGTCACATTAATGTTTCTCTTTGACACACACTTCTAATCTGGCGTTCTCACGCGTTAGGGTACATTGACAATATGTTACTTTTGGAACAAAATGCAAAGTTTAATAATTAACTGACAGAAGAAATAACATTTATGGTAGAATCATCTACGCCAGAATTGTAAAAAGAACTTAAGGTTAATGCTTTTTTTTTATTAATCCAAAATAAAAATATATGTACAAAAAATGTGACTAATTTAGAGAATTATAGTTACCTCTAATTCTCTCAATTTTTTCTCCATACCGATCACGTACTCAAGTTTCTTCATTCTACATCTTTGTGCAGACGCTCGGTTTGCAATAAGCCTGCAGAGAAAAAAAACAGCATAACTGTTTGAATGTTTTGAGAATAACAAGATCTAGACAGACAATTTTTTTCTTCTAGAGAAAAAGTTAGTTAAGAACACCAATATGTCAAATCACAAAAATTTCATTACTATGCTTATGCTGGTATCCTATTACAATGTTAATGCGATGTATACAAATTAGTGTATATACCGTTGGAACCTTTTATGGTCCGTCTTGGGGTCCGGTTTAGGAACCGGTTGGACCTGGTTGACAAGATTAGAATCAGCACCAGCAGGAGCCACAGGAATTGCTGCAGCACGAGGATTTGCTGGAGCACTAGGACCAGGGATGTCAACTCTAGCTGCTGCTACCGCATCACCCTGGACGTGGGGCTTATCCCACACTTTATATGAACTTGGGGCTAAAGGGACAGAAGGGATCATTTTCAAAGCCCTTATTCCTGGATAGACTGGTGGTAATCCGTCGTTGATCTTCTTGTTCAAGCCTTCCATATTTCCGCGATTCGCGCCTGAAATTAAAAGAAGCAAATCTATTGAACTTCAGGATTTTGAAACAAGGGAATGAATGTAAGTTTTGACGGAACTTATAAAACTATCTACTAATACTAACTCTAAAAGGATAGAACAAGTCAGTCTGCCTGAGGCAATGAGGCCGCTTGGCTGTCCCTGGTTATATACAAGTTAATACTGTAAACATACCATATATTAACTAGTCATTTTGAAAGTAAATAGAAGTCTACGCCCCAAATATGACCAGAAACATCTTGCAAAACAAAAATTTTACCCTAATAAAATAGAAAGAGAATCCAACTTGGTTTTATCATTTAATGTTCATGTTTATCCTATAATTTCTTTCTTCAAGTAATTAATTCACTCAATTGTAAAGGAAACTATGATAGCTGTAAACTGGTAACACTCAACTATAGAATGCACGAGAAAGAAACCAGAGGACTGAAAATTTGAATTGATTTCTGACCGTGGAACGGAACCTTAATCATTATAGTACAGGCAAGGGTTTCAGCTAATTCTCGCCATGTGGACTACAGGACACAAATTTTCAGTTGTTTTGAGCACTTAATGACATAGTTATGAAGTGCTTGTGGAATTGGCTTGTGAATTTCATTGTGCTTGTGTATTACATGGAGAAATATTTTATTTTACACATGCTTGGATTAATTTGGTGCTCCCTGATTGTGAGATAGAGATACCCTCCAACCACTAAATTTTTTATGTACCAAAAAAAAAACATAGATTATAGTTTGATGCAATTTTGGCTACTAAAGTACTTTTCTTAAAAAAAAAAAAGATGGTTATGTTCAAATATCATTATAATCATAGGTTAAAAAAAAACGATTAGTAGGCGATAACCAATAATTAAGAATGATTAGTTCAATGCTCGTAATGGTTCTGTGATCAAGGTAGGAAAGCTTGTTTACTATAGTAATGTTACTTCGACGTCACGTCATTAATTATGACAATGATATCGTACTAATAATCCAAAATTTAGCTAAAAAAGATTTCTCGTCATATATAAAAACTTGTGTCATTGATTTGCACTTTCGTTGTATTTAGGATATATATAAGTTACCTATTTTTTTTGCTGGTTTACCTATATTTTCGTTGCTGAATTATGAATTTTTCCTTTTTTAAGTTTGAAATATATTTGTTGGAATAACATTAGTTTAGGCTTAGAACTAAAAAAATCAATTTTAGAGATATTAAGTTTTAATCTTAAAAAAGGAAGTGTGAGATTTATAAAAAAAAGAAAAGTTATCCCTATATAACTTATGGTACAATGGATTTTTAATGATAAAAAAAAAAAAAAAAAACTCTGTGTAACAAGATCTAAATAGTAAACCCTACAGTACACAAACCGGATAAAAGACTAATATTTCCCGCATCAAGCACTAAAATATATATTTTTTTTCTTCGTTGAATCAAATTAGTTAGTTTAATAGTGTCTTGTTTTGCTAAATCATCCACAGTAAAATTTGAGTTATTGCCAATATGTTTAAAACATCAGCAAGCACTATGAGTCTATAACTTAAATTCAGAAGCTCTGGAAAAAAAAAAATCTATTCTTGACAGCTAACTAATATGCTTCCTTTTACGTGGATTCCATATGTGCTTATAATGATAGTCCTACCAAAACTACTTACTGAGGAGATCAATTTAAGAATATAGCATAGATTTCTCAGAATACAAATTTGATTTGGATACTGTACTATGGGGTTAAATCCAAATTTGAATATGTTTGATGTGTGGATAAGATACTGAAGTTTTTATACTTAATTTTGATCATCATCGTTCAGAATGTATCTTGTATGGGTGCATTTCATCAGAATATGACCCTTATAAATGTTAAGGATGATTGATTTTTCTACTCTGTTCATGTGCATAAACACTTGAGCACACGAGTTTTTTAGCAGTATAAGGTTCTTCAGCTTGATTATTCTAATGAGTTGTATATATAACCAAGTTAAAAGATACAAGAATGCAAATTAAAATAAAATTAAATTTGCAAATTATATTTTAATTAAGTTAATATTTTTTTTGGCGTCTATAGCTGCATCAGTCTCTGTGTATTTGTATTCCTTTATTTTGACGATATAATTTTTTTTGTTTTTCGAACAAGAATTATAGCATATTAATAACATTTACTGGAATATTCTCCTAGTATGAAATATGAAGTCATCGTTTAGTCCGATCGAGAGTACGAGTTACGCGGGGACCACCAACGACGGACTTTTAATTGAGCACGTAAAAGCAACCCATTGGGCTTTTTTTTGGACCATTCCGATTGAGCTTTTTGTCCATGAGTTCGACGAAACCTTCATTATTGGATTCCTGGGTCTCGGAGCCCAAGGCGTTATCAATTTTGGTTTTTTATTTCAAGTTCAAATCTGCTACTTGTTGAAATCTTTTGTGCGTGTGTGACATAGAGCTCTTTTGTAAATTTTTAATGATTTATCGGTGCTTTCTGACTCTATGATAGGACACTTTTTATTTTCGAACTTCGTGTGACAAAAAAAGAGTAAATCTCGAATATTTAGAAAACCATTTATTATTAATGCTTTTTATTATGGGAATGAGATTTTTTACTTCATTTAAACGGTGTAACCATTTTTAATGCCGCAGTTGTCTGGACTTAATTCAGAAGCATCAACTAATTTTTCAAGTAGTGGGTAGCTAGAACACGGCTGTTTATTGATAATTTGATATACAATGCACAAGAAAACAAGAACAAATTGATTAATTGTCTATCAAAACCAAAATACATCGTCAAAGGATATGCGAGTGATTAAAAGTTTACAGTTAAAAGAGAAAGGAATGGAGTTTATCGAAAAATTTGAAATTAATCTTATTATTTAACCCACAGTTTAGTTGCATTTATTTAGAATTCAATCGTGAATTATATAATAAGATATAAATCTTGTTTTCTTCATAAATATTATATTTTATGTCTCACGAAAAGATATCGAAACTTGATATTTTTTCAAAATAATTTTATTTCATAGATACAATTAATTTAACATATTTCAAATGTGAATAAATATTATAATTTCATGATTATTAAATGAGAATTGATATTTGCACATAAAAAAAACCTCCCTACAAGCAAAATTAAAGAATAAAGGTAGAACTTAGGTCATTATTTTTCCATATATAAAACCTTTTTGCCCTGTAATTAGCGCCTTGCTTATCAAATAAATTATTTATCCTAACATCAAAAGGAATTTAAAAACTAAAAAGTGAAACTAAGCTAGCTTCCATGTAACGTTTCCCTCAGTTTATCAAGAGATCTTTCTTTGGCCATCCTCTAAGATCAACAAAAGAAAAACAAGAGACCACTACTTCAATGGTTGAAATTGTAACGGACAAACTATCGGGTAAAAAATCACAAATTTGAGTCCCTGGTAAATTAAATAATGACACTAAATGTAAGTTGATGCGATTAGATTTCGAACCAAATAATTATATTTATTGAACACTAAAGTTTGTTTTTTGGTAAATTTAATATAATTTTTTTTGACAAAAAAAAATTTAGTGTGAATATGTCGATTATCGAATTTACAAATTAAAGTTAAAGTAATTTTTATTTGTAATGCTTCATTAAACCATCCTTAAAGAGACAGACCAATCACTCGAGTATCAATAAGATTAAGCGTATCTCCGTCACTTAAGGTCACAATATTATCAAGCCTAAAATCAATCGCTGTACCACAATTTTTTTCCACCACAAGGGATATATATCCATTTGTCAGAAGAGAATACGAATCTAAGAATTTAATGTGTGTTTGGCAATTTTTTAAAAGAAAAGAAAAAAAAATATTTTCTATTTATCTTCTTTTCTATTTATTTTCTATTAATTCAAATAACTAATTTTCACTTTTTTTCTAACAAATTACTATTTATTTTCTTTTTTACAACTTTCTAATTATTACCTTTTATCAATTATAATATTATCATTATTATGCTATTTTACATTTATTTTTTTTTTCTATTTACTTACTAACAAAACAGACAGAGCATTAAACTTAAATTATCAACGTATAATATAAGTTAATTTACTTCTAAATTATCATAACGAATGATAATATAAATTATTAAGTTCACCTGACAAGGCCCATCTAATAGGTGACAGGGCATTTGTCATTTTTAGGTACCGTGCACTTTTATGGTGTTTATTAAACTCATATTATGATTCTCCGTTGATACTTAACTGATTAATTAATTATTAATATTAAATTAAAAAAACAAAAAGTTCACCTGCAGTTTCGTACAGTTCACCTGACAAGGAGGTTTAGTACAGTCTTGCTCGTCGTATAATTTTCCACAACAGATGTGCAACCTGTTTATTACTTTTGTTCAAAAAAAAAAAAAAACAAACGAAGAAGAGAGAGTGGCGAGGAAAAAACGCTGCTAAAAGGACTAATGGGTGGTCAGTAGCTGAAAGTCAGAACGCCACGTGCAGCTACGCAATTCGTCGTTGGCTGAAGACTAACCTACTTGGCAAGTGAAAAACCAGGACAAACAGAGTTTTGTGATTCGAAAAACGGCTTCTGTTTTGCCATCGTCCTCCACCTCCCGTTCTTGGATTTGACGTTGACCGTTACTGACACAGACCAATCCATTCTGTAAATGGTAGCTTGCTTGCTGTGACAAGTTCTTCTTCGTACTCTCGGACCAGTGTCAGTAAAAGTCTTCGATTTGGGCTCGGATTTCCGGGAGTGACATCGCGGCGACCTAGGCGGGACCTGATGTCGACGTCGGCGGCGGCCGGCACGCTGCACCAAGATCCTCTCGTCTCCGATATCTACGCTTCTGTTTTGACCGCCGGCGTCGCTTTCTCTCTTCTTCGTCTCTGGGAAGAGACCGCAAAACGGCAAGTCTTCGACAAGGTCAAAACACTTCCTCTGTCTCTCTGGCAGCCAATTTTGTAATCAAAAAAACATACGTGGACATGAAAAATTATAGCCACATAACCGCGCAATGAAATCAAATGATGAAGTTGTATAATTGAATAATTAATATTTACGGTAAAAATATAGATATTTATAATAATTTAGATACACAAAATAATCGATTTATTGTTATTATTATCTAACATTTAATCTATCGGTATAATAGAATTCGTTTGAGTGTTTCTTCATTTTAGAGATACTTTTTTCTTCTTCTTTATTTTTATTTTATTTTATCTATTTGGTCTCAGAACCTGAATAGGAAGCTTGTTCATATAAGCATTGGGCTAGCTTTTATGCTGTTTTGGCCAATGTTCAGGTAATAAGATGATTGTTATTAGGGATGTACAACATTTATGTTTTTATCTGCCCAGTGAAATTACAAATAGAGCTATTTATTTGAGCTAACTTGCAGTTCTGGGCGTCGTGGAGCAATTTTGGCCTCTCTCACTCCAGGCGTGAACATACCACGAATGCTTCTTGTGGGATCTGGAATATGGAAAGATGAAGCCACCGTGAAATCAATGTCTAGATTTGGACACCGCAGGTTAGAGCCTTGGACTACATTATGTCCAAATATTTTTGTCAAAAATATACTAAATAGTTTAAAACCATTTTCTGTCTTGATGAGAGAGATATATTCTACTCTGTTCTGCCGGCTTACAGATTGGTTATTCGATTGATCATGATATAATCCAGATGGAATGTCAGTGTTCCTTTGTGTGAGTGATAATAAAATGAGAAAATACTTGTTGGGATTCCTTAAATCGGATCAAAGTGGATCAACGTGATAAGAATCGTTAGATTAATTTGAAATAAAATATATAAGTTGTTAAATATGGTGGGATGGAAGCGTACTCACTTTGATACTACTTAATGGAGCTCAATGATATAAAATAGCTACACAGAGGAAAAGAGTGATAAGGTTTCTTTCTGTATCTTGTGTGACAATCTGAAAGATAGATGACAGGGTTTTCTGAGCAGGGGCAACAAGTGGTCATGTTTCTGTCTTGCTTTTGCATGACCCCTCATTTGCTAAGGGCTGTTCGCTAAGAGTTCGCTCACGTTTGCTCATTTACACATTCAAGCAATTTTGAGCCTAATAAGGCTTTTTAAGGGTAGGCTTGTCTTATTTAAAAACTCATAAGTTTAAAATTATATGCTATTTATATATTTATAATTGTACAATGAAATAAAATATTTATTTTTAATCTGATAATTTTGTAAGTAGACCTTTTTTTGTCATATTAATTTTATAATTTTAGTTGATCATATTAATATTGTAAAATTAAATGAGTTGCTCATGAAAAATTCAACTTGCTTGTATTAACTAAAAACTTTATTTTTAAGCCAACAAGTCAAAGTTAAATAAAAATTCGGCTTAACTCAGTTTGTTTGCAACACTAACGATACAAAGTTGTGTGAATGGAGGAAAAAAGTGATCTTGTTTCTTTCTTGTTCTAGTGTGAGCATTTATTACTAGTGGATTTTCCATTTTTTCTTATTCGATTGGATTCCAATCTATCATTGGCTTGCTCCATGCATCAGGGAACTTCTCAAGGGACCTTTCTACTATGCCACATCTATTACAATTGCTTGTGCGATATATTGGAGGACTTCTCCAATTGCAATTGTTGCAATCTGCAACCTGTGTGCTGGAGATGGTAACTTCAACTAAGAGATCTGTATCCTCTCCTTCATAATTTTTAATTGGCCTGCTTGTTACTTAAGGCAACAGTATTGTGGCTAAGAATCTGTACCTGATTTTCCTGTTTTAGGGATGGCAGATGTGGTAGGAAGGCGGTTCGGCACTAAGAAAATCTCTTACAACCGAAACAAGTCTATAGCTGGTAGCGTTGCAATGGCACTATCTGGTTTTTTCGCATCTATAGGGTAAAATCTCTTCTCAAGCTGTAATTGATTGTTGAGATTAATTCAGATTCGTTTAAAATTATGATTTAGTATTCTAGTGTAATCATAATTAATTTGTTATGATTTTAGTATTTGAGTAGCAGCAAAAATTTTTAGTGTCTAGTATATAAGAACCGGTTTGATCCAGAAGCTACTATTAGAGTCGGTTCGATTTGGGAATTACTCTCAGAGCTAATTAAGCTCGAGTTTCAATAATGGTATCTGAGCTAATTAAGCTCTAGTTTTAAAATTAATTGCCGATAACTGATTGCAATCACACTTGCTGCGGTAATATATATGTGACTGATAAGGTAATATTGTGACAGGTATATGTACTATTTTGCCTCATTTGGATATGTTAAGTGTAGCTGGCAGATGGCATTTGGTTTCCTTGTTGTCTCGGTTGCTTCTGCCATTGTCGAATCACTCCCAATTAGCACTGATCTTGATGACAATATCACTGTTACCTTAACATCTGTGTTGCTGGGAAGCTTTGTCTTTTGATGTCAAGAATTTGAGTAAATTCGTAATGTCCTTTTACTTTGGGCCCATGTTGTAGAGAATGTTCCACTATTATGTTGTAATGCCTACAATGTATCAAATAGTTCATTCTTTCCACAAAATCTTAGCTGCAAAACTAAATTTCTCTCTCTCTCTCTCTGTTTTTTTTTTTTTGAGATGATTTAAAACTCTGAATAACTATGGGATGGATGCTAATTAACTTTTGGACTAACAGCCAAACCGCAAATCTCGGTAGCTTATCACATGTGGACTGGTGCTTTTGCTAGCTTAACCTTGCGATTACAGTTTCTTTTTGGACATTCCAGTACAGATGCACGTTGAGCTGACAGCAATTTATGAGTGCAACCATCTTTGAGGTCTCATTTGTTTGTATTGGTTTCTGTCCCTATCATCGGGTACAGCCACCTATCTGCGATATTATTTTCCTGTACCACAAGATTGATCTGAAACAGTGTTGCAACACACATCTGGGCTTCCAAGTAAATGGCACTTGGGTAATAGTTTGTCTTTAGCTATACATCCGGGTTCCTTACTACTTAAAAGAATCAACCGGACCATTTGCTGGTAGTGATAGTTGACGGATCCCCAAAGCATCTAAAATGACTTGCAAGCCTAATTTTCTTCTTCCTTAAGCTTTATGCAGATCAATATGAAACCTATGACTTCTACTTCTTCCTTGGTAAGTGTTTTGTAGCATTTTTCTTGATAAATCTAGCCGATACATTACTACTGTCTAAAATAATTGAAAACAAACACTTGAATATGTTTGAAAGAATATTTGAATTTTTTTTAGCGACGAGGAATTCCTTTCAAACAAATTTTAGGGTTGCTAGCACGACACCTCACTGTCGCGACTTTCTATTTAAAATATGAAATGCAATTGAAATGATTTGAATACGAAACCATTCATCTAATCCTCACAATTCAAAGTTAAGAATGTTCCAGTTTTTTGAACACTTCGATGCCAATAATGTTTATATCCTGACAGACACAAGATTATTTAGAATTGTCAAAACATAAACTGATGGATATAGGATTGAGATGGCGGTTACGGAAAACTTCACAAAACCAACGTAATTGGCCACGAGAGCTTTACAGGAGGTTGAAGTTTTTAACTCTTTCAAATAACTATGATGTACCCAAAAAAAAAAAAAAAAAACAAAGAAAGAAACACTTCACAACAATCTTTAATCAAAATGTTAACACCTACGCACTGTTGTTTAAAATTTTCATATGAAAAAAAAACCTCACATACACGAAAAAAACTGTGAAACAAATGGACTTTCTCCTTTTTTTTTTTTTTTTTTCTTTAAGAAAATAAATGAGTGAAATGATTGAGCAGAATTTTCAAGAACATAATTATTAACCAGAGCGTTGCTCTTTCTATTGTCGGCGAAAGAAGCCCGCTGGGGCCAGAAGACGGGCTCCCCAGCAGGTTTTGCTTTTTTTACTTTTGTGTCTTTTTTTTTTTTTTTTCTTTCTTTCTTTCTTTTGACATCTGAAATAGAAAGAATAAAAAATATACATTTTTAATGGACAGGGCATTGTGCCGGCTGCCTTTTTTTTTTTTTTTTTTTAAGACTAATATTAAGTGGTTTCAAATAATTATGCAATTCTATCCACGAATATTTGATAAATTTTTTTATTTTTTATTTTTTTTTATAAATGTAATAATGTAACAATATATATCATTTTATAATTATTTTAAATTAATTGAGCAAGTCACTAATTTTTTTCATTTTTCTAATTACAAATGTCCCACATGATCTAATTTGTCTTTTCAAAAGTTCATTGTATCTAGATACAGTAAAATAAGAGTAATTATATGCATCACAAAATCTATATCACAGAATATCTCAATTTTTATTATTATAAAAAAAATTAATCCACTTTTTCAATATCATCAAACCCAAAGAAAAAAGATAAATCAAATACTTAAGAGTTCAGATATTTTAAAATACACTTTTCCATACATTTATCATTATTTAGAAATAAAATCATATTTCGATTAAATTGTAATCAATCTACAAATGAAGAAGAGATAAATACCTTTAAACAACAAATTCAAAAGGCCACCTTGTAAAACACAGGAAAGAGCTTATTGTCGGGGGAACTTGTCTTCAAATGTCATCTTTGCACTACAGTGACCCTTTCCTGCACATCAAGTTCAATCCCCCTTCGTTTACTTCGCAAGAAGATGCAGTTTCGTGGCAAAGCGGAGTCCTCGTGTTGGGGTCCTAATTCAGTATCCCTGTTGGCGCCCCTAATCCGCGGAAGAAGTATAATCGATGCAAGGAAGATAAAGAACAAGCCAACAAGAACAAACAGGAAGATTTCCCCATGTAACGCATAATGTTTGTCGTGTAAGAAAGGCTGCCCTTGTTGTGGTGGAAGATTGTTATTATAATTAGTATTTGCTGAAGGCATGGATGCAGGCCGGATTCTTCGAGGTGGTGGTTTTGGGATATCCATGTGTTTTTCACTTACATGGAGTGAAATGGATGAATCTTGTGCAAATCTGAAGGAATAGAATTTTATTGTGTCTCAGCCATTTTATTTTGACACTCTATTCCAGGAAGTGACAATAATTTGTTTTGTTGGTTTCTCCATTATCCTTTTGGTTAAAAAAAAAAAAGAACAGTTGGGTAATGTTTTAACAGTTTGTCAAAAAAAAATTATGTTCGTACCCAAAATGAATGCGCTTGATGTGGATGGCTACGCCATAGAAAGCATTAAGCGAAATATATATTTAATCTCACTAAATATCTTAACAATCACTCGATGCAAAACTTTTGATCTGAAAATATTTAATACTTACTCCTAAAATAAACTGTGTTTGTGCATCCTTCTTAAATCAAATTCGGCAATGGGCCTGGACATTTGTTTGGTCATGCGCTCTTGTGGTATCAGCGTCCTTAGGACAGGGACGTATGATTTGTCATTTCCTCGATGGACCCCAATCCTTTCTTCGATAAAGAGAATTTATAACTGAAAGTGTGAAACCGTGAACTAGAAGGCAGGCCCACCAAAATTATTGTGCTGTTAAATTATTGAGTAAGCTTGGCCCTTTTGATAATCAGCACAAACAAACCTTGTCTCTGGCAAACTCCTAAGGAATGTTGGATTATTTGCATTGAAAGTTCGTCCGACAATATGTGCGGATATAGTTGGCCAATATACCAAAAAAAAAAAAAAAAAACAGAGAGAGAGAAGGGATAATATGCTTTATGGTTTAAATAAGCTATGTTGCACCAAAATAAATAAATAATCTGTGAGGTCCAAATTCATGCCTTCATATTTTTTTAGGCAATAAAATGAATAGTAAGGGTTGTATCAATAGTCTGGCGAGAGAGAATAGGAGCAAACTTCATATTTTAGCTGACAATGGAACCCAACATATATTTATTGAATTAAAAATTAATTGTATAGTTTTTTTTTTTCTCATAATCAAGTATCAATTAATTTTACTTAGTATTTTTGAAAAAAAATTTGTATCTATGAGTACTTCCAATATTTGTGTTCACCAAATTTTTTCTTTCAGCTATGTGAGCAGTGATTTTGAATATATTAAAAAGTCAAAAGAAAAATAGCAATGTGAAAAATGTAATAACAAAGAACTAAGCAAAAAGGAGAACAAGTTGCCAATGGGTTTCAAGGATCGTGGCCCTCATGACGTAGCAGTCCATTCATGGCGGAGCACCAACAACAACACAAGTTCTCTAATGGAATTTTGTTCGCTATTTTTTTTTTTTTGGTATAATTATTTTGGTCACTATTTATGGCCCATTTGTTTAAATGACGCATTGAAGTTGCCGCCATTCACAATCAATTCTGTCCCGAGGTAATTATCACCTCTAAACAATTGGATTAGATTTTCCATAGTGACTGCTTATATCAAGGAGTCCAAATGATAGACATAACATAAGTGAAGTGATGTTTTTCTAAGAGGGGCTGGGTTTATCCGACCCCTCAGCTTTTTAAAAAAAAATTTTATAATACGTAATAATAAATATAAAATATAAAAATTTAAATAATTAAATTATAAAAAAATATATTAAATTTTAAAAATAAAAAATTAAATTAATTATATATCTTTTCCATAACCGTATAACAGTGCCATATCTTTTCATCTTCGAACGCAAACTAATAAAAAACGAAGATTGTGTGTCAGACATTGTCTACGGTGTCATAGGCGGATGCACATATACATATAATTGAGGGCGAGTACTAAGATAAAATTTATGTTGTATTTGTTTCCTAAAAAATATTTTATAGGAAAAAATTTTACAAGTTTTTCGGCATTTATTTCACGGAAAATATTTTACATAGGTAAAATTTGGGGAAAATTTTTAGATTTTCAGGTAAAATAACTTCTCCTTTTGCAGAGTTGAAGTTATTTTCAGGGAAAACACAAACTGTACTATAAGTAAGTGATAAAGAAAAATCATTATTTTTACTGCAAATATTTTCCCCTGTAAATGTTTTACAAATGTAAATTATTTTACATGGTAATGTGGTTTTTAAGCTTTACAAAAGAGAGACACCATGGACGAATGAAAAAATATGGGTTTTGAACTTTGAAGGTGTAAAACAACGAATATCCTGACCGACTATACTACAATGAATTATCAATTAAACAATTTATTTTTTAAGTAATAAAATGGGCTTGTATATATCTATTTTTCAATAACTAAATCTGACCCAGTTTAAATCGTTTGTTGAATCGAACTGTCTATTATAATTCTAGACTATTTTTCACGTTTTAAGGCCAATATTTCGAGTGATTTCATTTCGATTCTCCTCCTACAATTTTTTTAAATTTTACAATTTTTTTTTCAATCTAATTACGTTGTCATAGTTAAAACTTTGGAAATTCAAATTCATTTAATTATTTCCGTGAGCACGATGTTTCCGTCCACTGAACGGGCAATTGTAGTGGGAAACACACGGTTCGCAGTAAGACGGTCTCTCCGAGGCCCACGGCATCATTGAAGTTTCTAGCAATGGGCTTGTACGACTGGATCTAGATTTTAGGCACCCAATAGGCTTTGCTTTATCCATCGGATTCCTCGCCTTGTCGTCCAATGAGCCTAGTTTTTCGGCCGGCGCAGTATAGATACGAGTTTATGAAAGTACTAGAATTTAGTCTGCGTGATGCGCGAGTTTTAAGTATTTTTTAATAATTTTAATTAAAATATTTTAATTTTAAATTTTTATTGTTTAGTAATTTTTATATATAATATCTTGATAATCATATTAGTTTAGACGTTATTATATTATATTTAATGATTTTTTTTAAAGCATATATTCAGTAATAAATAATATAATATAATCAAACGTAAATTATACAATTTTAATAACTCTCATCTCTTTCCAAACAAATATTTAAATATACACTTACAAAGTTGATGCATATGAGCCCCCTTGTTTGAAAAACGAAAAACATGTATTTAATTAATTTCGTCCAAATTCTAATTAATAACCAATTGTTGTAAAGATCTATAGTATTGTATTCAAATTCTATAATAGATTAAATAATACACACCGAAAAAAATTAATTAAATATTAATTTTAATAGAGTTAATATTTTATTTATTTATTTTTTGACATGCATGAAAGCTTTAACTTCTTTATCTCCTTTCTCAAGCTTACTTTTTCATTGAATATTCAAAAATCAAATCACTTTTAAAATTATGTCAAAATTAAAAAGAATGGGCAGTATATAATTTTAAGGGAAGAAAGTAATAAAAAAGCATAACCTTATTTTTTTCATATTCTTTATTGAAACATCAAGAATTTCTAAATTTTTAATTTTGATATATATTTTTTCGGGTTTTTTTTTTCCCTTTGACTTTGTGGTATCCCTCTCTTCCATTGCTCTTTCAGTATTCTTAATGCGTCTTTCCTTTGTTCTCCGTCTACACGCAAAAATTACAAAAGCGAATTGTACCGAAGTTAGAAAAAAAAAAGACTCAATCAAATGGAGCTCTTGTAAAGTCAATTGTGTACCCGACATAGGAGGAAGATTGGAAGATGCCTACTTTTCCTGTAAATACTATTAAGTAAAGGTAATAAAATCAAGTAAAAGTTCGGTCCCAAAACAACTATATTAAGCTGCATTAGGTATTTTTTTGTGAAAATAAAGGCTTCAGTTGCACATACTCCCTTCGTTAAATCTAGTAAATCCAAGCGCTAGCGAGTAGACATCACACGTATCTGTTAAGATATACATAGCCCATAAAGAAAAGATTGAATTGAAAGAAATACTGCACATAAATTTACCAAGTCTTATAAGAGGAAACATAGAAAGAAATATAACCTCCACCTGAAGGAGAGCTTTTACGTTCAACCTACAATCCAAGAAAACATACCAAGAAGGAAAAAAGAAAAGGAAAAACAAAAAGAAAAGTAATGTTGTTGTGAAATTCAGTAAAAAGATTACATATACCAATGACCATGATGAAAAATGAACAGATACATAATAAATAAATAAGAAGTAATCCAAATGAAGAATTTAAAAGGAGGGGAATACAAATTTGTAAGGATCAACTTCAAGGAATATGATACAGTGATCCTCATCGTTCCTCCCTATATTTCTCTTTATTTCTCCGATGACTGAAATTCTATCTCTTGTGTTGTGTGTCTGTTTGCCTATTGGTGTGTGAAGGGCAAAATACAATATAAAAAGGAGAATATAAAGTTTAAAATTTATTACCATAAATTACTGAATTTATTATCATAAAACGCCTACTATTATCTATCAAATTTAAAGAGTCAATTAAGTCCTTAATAAAGATTGTAACGGAAAAAAAAAAGTTATATACAGACTCTCATCACTATCTTCCTTTTTTTTTTATTAGAGGATTCTCCATCTTATTGTTATCTTTCATCTAATTCAAAAATCTCAAAAGCCAATTGAACCAAAATTGTACAAAAATAGTTTTTTCCAACAAATGGTCTTTTTTTCCTATAATAAAGATAAGGAACAGTGACGGTAGAAGTATGACATAATAGCAATAAGGAGGTCATCAAGTTTTGTATTAAATACAATTCATTCTAAATATATTTTGTTCTAAAATTAAAAGGTAATATATGATAATTATAAAGAATTAAAGGGAAAAATTGTGAAATTGCTACATATGAGTTAGGATTAAGGGGAATCATTCTCTAAATTTTTTTTTTTAGGGGATCCTCCATCTTATTGTTGTCTTTCATCTAATTTAAAAATCTCAAAAGCCAATTGAACCAAAATTATACAAAAACAGTTTTTTTCCAACGAATGGTCTTTTCCTATCATAAAGATAAGGAACAGTAACAGTAGGAATATGACATAATGGCAATAAGGAGGTCATCAAGTTTTGTATTAAATACAATTCCCTCTAAATATATTTTGTTCCAAAATTAAAAGGTAATATATGATAATTATAAAGAATTAAAGGGAAAAATTGTGAAGTTGCCACATAGGAGCTAGAATTAAGGAGAAACTTTCTCTAAACTTCTCATTTATACTAAAAAAATTATATTATAAAATATTTAAAAATTTATAATTATAAAAAATTTATCAATATTTTTAATACCATTAAAAAAATTTAAAAAAATTGATAAATCTTTCAATAATTATAAATTTCGAGATATTTTATTATGTAATTTTTGAAATATTTATCATTAATCAACATATATATATCTCTTAGGAACACTCTAGTAATTTAAACTTAGACATCCAATTTAGAAGTCTTGAGTTCAAATTTTAGAAATAAAGATGTGAGATTTTATAGGAAGATAAAACTACTCTATTGTATAGTTCATAGACGAACGGATATCCTAATATATATATATATATATATGTCTTTCCATCTTCCTTTGTCTTTTCTTGATTTACCAATGTGTCTCCTTGTTCTTTAATTTCCTTGTTGCCTTCGTGAAATTAATGATAAAACTTAAGTTGCAGATCCACAAAGATCGTCCCTTTGAAGATCGAACTAATCCAAGTTTTTGTGTTAAAGTCTATGATCGTATTCTTAAGAGGACAATTTAGTGATTTAAGAGTTTCCTGAGATAACCTATGATTTATAACATAGAAAAAGACGGTTACCCATTCAAGTTCTTAATGAATTATATAGGTTATATTCTTCATGGCTTCTAAATGATAGCCTTAGCCCTTAGGACTGCCCTCAATTATATATCTTTAGGGATGCTATGGTTTGCGTAATACTATTGGCTTTCTATTTTTCTAAACGTTGATGTTGCCCAAGAAAACGAAAATGATGTCTTTAGCAACTGCACTTAAATACCAAATTTTATCCACAGATAGACGGAATAGATGATATTATCCCTAATGTTAGACCGATTGTCACAACCTACACTTTCTAAGCAATGTTTGATCGAATGTGGGTCATTCTTGTCCCTAACATTGGCTTTCTTCACACTCACCGAAATCCTGCAATGCCATGCATATGTTAAGTCCGATTGAACGCTTCGACACGGATGTGAACCCATAATTTTATGATAAGAACGAAACCTGTAACCACTATGTTTGGTGTGATTTTATGATGTCAAAGTTGACAAAATGAGGGATAGATGAGTACATCTTTCTTCATCAAAAACATTGGCTTTCTTCCAAGTGTCTATAATCTACTGATCCGGACATTAGTCCCCACTGGGATTGAAGGAGTTAATGCTGAAAATGGTTTGTGGATAATGGATAAAGATATTTCTGAAGGAGGCCATTTGCCACACATACATAGTAGCATGAAAGCAGTCCCCCGAAGCCCACTTAGCACGTCAAAAAAGTGACAATCACTTCCTTGTCCGAGTGATTGGCGTTCAGAAACTACAAATTTGAAACTAAGGTTGGCCTATAAAGTGGCTGTCTTCTCCACCCCATAGACTAAAGTGATCTAAATTTATTTTTTCCTTGGTCACAATAATATAGATGATTAATTTGTCCTGAATTTGATATGCCACCTTATTACAATACCGCTAGAAAATCAAGGAAGGAAATTATAGGCACTACAATAGGGACGGATCCAGGAACTTTAATCAATAGGGCCAATGGCGCCAAAGTTCACATAAATATATATGAAAAGGCAAAATAATCATTGTGTGGAGGCAAAAAAAATTAAGAGTAGGCAAAATATTAATACTAGTGGAGACAATAATAGAAAAATAACTATAATTATATATATATTTCATTATTTAGTGGGAGCATTTGCCCCAACAAGTTGCTAAATACATCCGCCGCCCCGCCCCTGCACTACAATGAGCACAATGGATTGGTAAGTGTTTTGGTATATAGGGATTAAAGAGTAAGATTTAAACCGCATTCATATAGTTTGAATATTAAATTTAAGACGAAGAAAATACCAACCAACAAGCCCCACCATTTCAATAGCCCATTGTGCACTTTTATTTGTTCCCTTTGCAAAATGTGGGTCCCCTTCACTACATATGGGCACATTATTATTTTTTATTTTTTATTTTTAATTCAAATATAATCAGTAGTTAAATATCAATTATTAATTAGAAGCAGGAGATTTATGAGTTTCAAGCATCTCTAATAGGTTCTCTGCACCACACTTAAATGTCCCCAGTTCACAAAAGTTTGATGACCAACTTGAACTAATCTAATCTAGTGATTTATAAGCGCATTATAAAACTATGAATAAGACTCTCCAAATTATACATAAGACAAAGCATTTAGACAACCTAATGCATGCAAAGAAAGACAAGAGGCAGACAGATTGTCTGTAACCTTTCTTGGAGTGGCACTCTGTGGAGATAAATCATGAGAGAAGGGGCCCCACATTTTTATTTTATTTAGCTATTCTAACCTTCTGACATCTTTTGGTGTGTAGTGGGTGGGACACCACAGTGTCATTTACTTGGATTGGTGATTGAGCTTTCTACACGTGCACAGTAGATACACTATCTTTTTTCTTTTCTTTTTTTTTTCTTAATAATAATGCTTACTTTGATGATTATTATGATAAATAAAACGAGGAAATTCGAGGTGCGTTTGGAAGTAATAATATTTGAATGTGTAAAAGAAACCGTAGCGGCCCTTTCGGAGAAATATAATATACATATTCAGGTTGTTATATGGTCCAAAGATAGAGTGAATAGTATTATTTGAGGTAACGGTCTAATAATTATTTAACGTATTTTTTTCTATCTAAGTTTAAGTGTCAGTGTTGAAAAATTCACCTGCTCCAATTATTTAGAATTACGTTAAAATGCAATTATTAATTTATAACTCATTAATACTGTATTCAGATGTAAGGAAAGGTCAATGAGCCTACTAGTACTCGAGTAATAGATTTGTCTCTTAAGGATTGAAGAAAACTCAAATAAACGAGAGTTGTTTTAGTCTCAACCTACAGATCTAATAATTGTCATACCTGTGATGGATATCTTTTTATTAAAAAAAAGATAAAGTGAATAGCAACTCTATATGCAGTTATTATTTTCTTTTATCTATTAAAAAATTTATTAAATTATAAATTACATATAAAGTACACACAAAGACAATTTTATCATCTTTATAAAATTCGCACCACTCTTTCCAAATTTAGAATTTGAGACATTTAAAAAAAATTAAAAATAAAAATTCTAACCACCAATGCCAATGAGAGATTTCTATGCAATTATAACTTCTAAGTAGTGGCCAAAACCACAAAATAATAATCAATTTTGATATGGTAGTATAACTTTGTCTTTTTTTAAATTAGTGGGGCATCACCCTATTAGATCATGAGGATACCTTAGAGCAGCATTATTTTATCATTAATTTGCATAATCATGTTAACTATTGTGCAAAGGGAGTCATGATAAATTTAGTGGAGTTATCATTTTCTCTTTCGAATCTTATAGTCTGAAAGGTTGATGGCCACCATTGCCATACAGCAAATGGAGAAACTGTGAATTCAATTTAGTGCATAACGCAAAGCTTCTAATGCGGGCAGAAAGGGACTTGTCCCATTCCAAAAAGATGAAACCGACAAATTCTCATCTCATTAATCTAAACTAGAAGTACTACATTACTTTTCCCCACAATTTATTGGAATATTGACAATTTATGTGCCAATGAGATTTATATTTTATGCAATCTCATTCATAAAAAATTATGAGATAAGTACTCATAAATTAATATATCCAATCCAATGTAATTGACTCTTTTTTTTTGGTTAAAAAATAGAAATACAAAGATAATACTTTATAAATTTATCAGAAAAAATTATGTTGTTTTACTGTATACAATAAATAAAGGTCGTTATACTAGACTATTAAAAATATATATTTTTAAGACCCATTAAGAGTCACCAAACCACTCTAATAAGTGTATAGAAATAAATACATGTTTAATTTTATTGAACGCGTTAATAAAAATTTAAATTTATAATTTTATAATATAAATAAATCTCTTAATCATTATCCTGCTACAACGATAAGTTGTTCAATTTTTTAGTTGAAAATTTCCAGTTCGATGTGTTTTTTTTTTTTCATTTTATTAAAAAAGTTTCTCAACCCAACCGTCAGTCGTGAGCTAAAAGATACAAAATGTGGCCCTCACATTAATTATTTATGTTGAACGATGGTGAAATTTAGTCTAATCTTCAACCGATAGCTTTTATTAATTTCTGGATTATAGATTGCGATCGCCCGTTGTACGGGGTTCATGCAATCTGGTAACAAGCAGCAATGCTAATTTTGTAATAATTCAACATATTTTTTTAATTTTTAATTTAAGTTTAAGTTTTACAGGTTGTGTTTGCAAGGTTTTAACTTTAATAATTATTTTGCTTGACCGTAACTCGCCCGCATCAAATTTAATATTTGTTAAAACTATTTAGTCAATTTGGAGAAAACTCGCATGGACCAAATAATGTTTAAATAATAAATTTGTTTTTATAAGTTGAGTTAAGTAAAGCACATCAATAGAGAAGACTCTAATTTTTTTAGGAGACAGTTAAATAGTTAGAATTCAAGTATCTATTCTAAAGGTTTTGAGTTCGAATCCTAAGAAGGAAGAAGTGAGATTTATAAGAGGGAAGAGTTATCTTCATTGTATAATTCACGACCTAATAGAACTCTAAGTGGACAAAAAAAAAGAAAAGAAAAGACTTTAGTCTCAACTTACAGATCCGATAATTAACATACTTATAATGAATTTTTTTATTATTAAAAAAATAAAGGTTAATTTTTTAAAAAAAAACACCACTTTGATGTTTTTTAACAAATTTAGCACGACTTTTAAAAACTAACAAATCTATCACAGTTTAATTACTTTCTAACAAATATAACACAACTTTTAACAATAATAAATTTAGTACAGTTTAATTATTTTTTAATAAATTTAGCATGCTATCAGTTAAAAATAACCAGTTAAATGTAACTGAATCCCTTAATATACAAATATAACCCAATTACGTGTAAATCTAACATAGTTTAAAACTTGCAAATGTCATATGTGCATACTTATATACTGGGAAATTCGTTTATTTTTAACTGACAGTATGTTAGATTTGTTAAAAAATAATTAAACTGTATCAAATTTGTTAGGTTTTAAAGGTCGTATTAGATTTGTTAGAAAATAATTAAATTTCATTATATTTGTTAATTTTTAAAAATCGTATTAGATTTATTAAAAAATACAAAGGTGGTGCTTCTTTTTTTTTTTTAAATTAACCCAAAAAAACAATGTTGCTGAATCGTCGAGATTGGCTGGTTAAATTGATCTTCAGATTTTTTTTTTTCATTGTTTCAATCGGTATATACGAAATTACACACACGATGATGTTTTTTTTAAAAAAAAAATTTGCTGAAACAAGTTGAAAATCAATCCTAAACATTTATAAATTTTTCAACATCATCTTATTATTTTTTATTTAAGTTTTATATGACTTTATTTTCGAACAAAATTAGTCAATATATTAAAATAAGTAATTGACTAGACAAAATATATTCTAAAAAAATTGTAAAAGAAAACAAAAAAATAATATTAAAAAATTCATAAATAGTGGGGACTTTTTTTTTTATTTTTTAAAGGAACTAATTCTTGATTTGTGCTTGTTTTGATTCGGAGACAATAACAGGTTGTCGGCCGTATGGTACGTAGCTGGGTGGTCGTGGGCTACGTGTAGTTCATTTGTTATCATACCAACTTTATGTGCGTGCACCTAAAAATAAAAGTATTAACCGTTGAATTGATTTTTTTTCTTTAACAAAAAAAATAACATTATCATATAAGTCATCGTATATATAGATTGAAATTAAAAATTATTTATTTAAATTTTTATTTAATCTCTCTCATAAAAAATTTTTTTTACTCAAACAAAGTTATACCCATTGAATTGATTCATTTTACATTAAAAACACTCGTCCAACCAAAAAAACGAAAAATAGGTGAATTAGTGCACGAGTACATAGAATTTCACGGAAGATCAAATGTATTTTTGCAAATAATCTTACTTTTCGTGAGATTTATGATCCTCATACCTGAACGAGTACTGATAATTTATGATGTTTAAAAGACTTACGCGTCCCCTCTTTTTTTCTTCCCTCTTTGGGTATGTGTCCCTATTTTTACTAATTACTAACATATTTCAGATGTACAAAAAAAAAAAAAAAACTTATTAACATATTAGAGCTTATTTGGAGACGCTGTCAATTTTTTATTTATTTTTTATTATTTTTTTTTTACTGTTTGCTGAATTTTTGTATTTATTACTGTCAATTTTTATTTTTTTTTCTATAAGAAGAAAAAAATAAATAGAAAAAGGATAATGAGAGAAATGGTAAAAAGAGTATAAATATAGAGAGAAAAATGGGAGAGAGAGAGAGAGGGTAGAGAGAGAATGAGTAGAGAGAATGGTAGAGAGACAAAAGGGAGAGAGAAAGAGAATGAGTAAAGAGAATGACAGAAAGAGAAAGGGTACAGAAAGAATGAGTAAACAGAATAGTAGATAGAGAAAAATGAGAGAGAGATGGTAGAGAGAGAATGAATAGAGAGAGAAAAAGGAGAAAGAGAGGGTAGAGAGATAATAGTAGAGCGAGAAAAAGGAGAGAGAATGTGGGTAGACAGAAAGGAGAGAGAATCTGAGTAGACAGAGAATGGTAGAGAGAAAAAGAGAGAGAGAGAGAGAGGGCAAAGAGAGAACGAATAGGGAGAATGATAGAGTAAAAAAAGAAGAGAGAATGCTAAAGAGAGAAAAAAGAGAGAGAAAGCGGGTATAGAGAGAATGAGTAGAGAGAATGGTTGAGGGAGAAAGAGGAGAGAGAGAGAGAGAGTGGGTAGAGGAAGAATTAGTAGAGAGAATGGTAGAAAGAGAAAAAGGAGAAAGATGATAGAGAAAGAATGAGTAGAGAGAGTAAACAGAAAGAGAGAGAATGGTAGAGATAGAAAAAGGGGAGAGAGGGTAGAGAGAGAATGGTAGAGATAAAAAAGAGAGAGAGGGTAGAGAGAGAATGAGTAGTGAGAGAAAAAATATATAGGGATAGAGAGATGATGAATAAATAAAGATATGGTAAAGAGGGTGGATAGAGAAAGAACAGCTTGTGAGAGAAAGTATAAAAAAAAAGTGAAAAATAAAATCGAAAAGTTAGTTTTTATTGTTTTCTCAATTTGTTTTTTTCTTTAAAAATTTTTTTAACTTTTCAACAAAAAAAAGAAAAATAAAATTAATAACAAACATGTTTTCTGTTTTTTTGTGAAAAATAAACAGAAAATAAAAAATAAAATTCATTCCAAATGGGACCTTAATTATTTTGGTTGTTTACTAGCATTTTAATTATTGATGTATTATTTTGTTAAAAGAAATTAAAAAGGCTAAACAATCATCATTTATCAGGACACTTAACCGGCTAATTGGCAGCCATACAAAATTCTCGGGCATGGACCATGGCGTGAGCCCTGATGCTTCACATTGACGTGGCTTGATGAAGTTAACATCAGCATAGCTGAGGACAAAAGACACATCCCACTTTAATATATGTAAATTTTTTTTTTTCGTGTTAAGTCACATCCTGTTTTATTATTTTTTTGAAAGTTATAATAAGACACATCCTATTATTAACCACCTTTTGTCTGCTATTATTGTTGAACCGTAGGTTGATGTTGATTACAAAGAACATTCCACACTATCCAATCCTTCGTATAAAATGATGATCAACCACCTGAAAATTTTCGAGCCAAAGCAATTGTATTTCTACCTTGTACAAGAGAATTACCTTTTAATTTTATTTTTAGCCCGGATTTCCTGAGAAACGAAGTCATAGGCACGTAAATTCAGAGCCAGACCTCTTCATCTCATAATGAACCATTTTTTTTTTATTTTCCCTCTCTTTGGCAACATTTAGCACAGAATAGCTAGTTTCTCTGCTGTTTGTGGTGAGTGAAAATAATGGGACAAGGAGAGCTAGTAATAAGAAGCTATGATGCTCTAAAAGACAGAGCTAGAGTTGAAGATCTTGAGAGAAAATGTGAGGTAGGCCCAACTGAGAGAGTTGTGCTCTTTACAGATACTCTGGGTGACCCCATCTGCAGAATCAGAAATAGTCCATTGTACAAGATGCTGGTACCACTTTTTTTTTTATCCCCATTAATCCTCTGATCTTCTTCATTACATGTGCTAATGTCTTCTCAAACAAAATTAACACATCAAATATTTTTGCTTTTTTTAAACAGGTAGCTCTGTTGGGCAATGAATTGGTTGGTTTCATTCAAGGCTCAATAAAGCTTGCAACTGTTCACAGGCATCCTAACAAGGATGTAGCCAAGGTGGGGTATATATTAGGCCTAAGGGTCGTACCGATTCATCGGAGAAAAGGGATTGGATTAAGGCTAGTGTGCAAATTAGAAGAATGGTTCATTGGCAATGATGTTGATTATGCATACATGGCTACAGAGAAAGATAATGAAGCTTCGGTCAGTCTCTTCCTAAACAAGCTTGGTTACATCAAGTTTAGGACACCAACTATTCTTGTCAATCCGGTTAATGATCGCGCTTTAAGAATGTTACCGGAAGTTAAAGTGGCAAAGATCAAGACTGAAGAAGCAGAGTTTCTATATCACAAGTTCATGGCCTCAACAGAGTTTTTTCCTGATGATATAGGCAATATTCTGAGAAACAAGCTGAGCTTGGGAACTTGGGTGGCCTATCCTAGCAGTGAGTCATGGGGTGATCAGTTTGTTTCGAGTGGCAAAATTCCAAGTAGTTGGGCTATGCTAAGTGTATGGAACAGTGGGGAACTATTCAAGCTCAGGCTTGGAAAAGCGCCCTTAGCTTGCTTAATATACACAAAGATCTCAAGACTGATAGATAAGATATTTCCATGCTTTAAGTTGCCAGCAGTACCGGATTTCTTTAATCCATTTGGTTTCTACTTCATGTATGGCTTGTACCATGAAGGGCCTTTGTCAGGAAAGTTGGTCCGGGCTTTGTGCCAATTTGTGCACAACATGGCTAGCAAGTGTAGAGATTGTAAAGTTGTTGTTACGGAAATTGGAGGTCAGGACACAATATTGGGGCTCCACATCCCACACTGGAAATCACTCTCTTGTCCGGAAGATTTGTGGTGCATAAAGGCCTTGAAAAATGAATTGAAGAACACCCTCTATGAATTCACAAAAAACCCACCAAGGACTTCGTCTCTTTTTGTAGATCCAAGAGAGGTTTGAATGAGAAAAATTACATTATTACAGAATCCCTCTGGCCTTATGATGCCCTGTGCTAAAGGCCAAACCCCACCTCAATAATCTGTTAGATAAGTCCATATTCATCTCACTATGCGGGTCTTCTTCTCTTGTTCCTTTCACATCGGTGACACAAAATCTCAAAAGATTTCCTTAATTAGGTGCCACCTCCTTGTCCTTGTTCCCAACTCAATTTTTGCTACCCTTCTGTGATCTTGACTAATCAAAAGCTCTCAGTGGTCCATCACTTCTCCTTCTGTGTCATTTCTTCTCGAACAAGAACTTTTCTTTGGACCATCCCTACCTCTGTCGCCTCTCACTTCTATGCCTGATATTCTTAATCAACATGCCATGCCAATTCACCAAAATTCATGTTCCTATTGGAATGATAATTATAGCCAATTTTCGCTCCATTACTAATTATCTCATTTACCTTGTTGGCTTAAGGAAAAGTTATTCAAATATGATTCTATATGGCAGAAAGAAAAACGTACCTGTCTAAAAAAAAAATTGCGAGAGAATGGTTTATAATGTAATAAGTATGAAATTTTTTACAACTAAAATAATAAAATGTTAGAAGGAAAAAGTAATGATTTTTTTTTTGATATAATTTTTGTCAGCATGGTTGTAAAAAGTTATAAGATTGCTATATTACGAACACTTCTCTAATAAATTTTCTTCCGGATCCGTACCATGCTCATAGCAGAAAATCAGCCGAACTTCAAGATTTGGGCGGATTTCCGCTTTGTTGAGGGATCAAAGCAAGGCGTTGCTGAAAGACATCAACTTTCACTAACCAAATGTGGAACCCCTACAGCCTTGAGCCTCCCATGATCCTAGCTAATTCAGTTGGATAAGAACAAAGTTGGTTAGAGTTTCCAGTCATTTGTCACGGTCGAGACCTTGTTTAAGAAAGGCAAACATGCGTTGGGCAACCACAATTCTCGCCTCCGAAAGAAAAGATGTAACCCTCTCTCTGGTGACAAAAGCATTGGAACTTTACGTTTTTTGCATAGACAGATTTACGGCAATAAGGACAATTCACCTACTGTTGAACAACTGTGATTAGAATGATGACCGATTGTCCATGATCACATAATTGGTGATATGAAATAGATAAATAAGGGATAACAATCTCATTCGTCTCCGAGGTACAAAAATGAGACAATTGAAATAAGAGTACACATCATGTAATTTTAATTGGTAGTTACAATTAATATACAATTTATTAAAGAATATTGTTACATTTTTAAAGAAAAATATGTTTAAAAAAGTGTCCGAATGCAATTGATCGGATTTAATGTGCAACTGACTGAATTACAAGTATAACTAAATATAATAAAATTTTTTTTTCTTATATTTTGGTTATATTTGAAATCTAATTAGTTGTACATTAAATTCGATTAATTGCATTCGAACGTATTTTTAAATTTCTTTTTATGCAAAAATATAACTTTTTCCTTTATTAAAAGACTTCTCACTGCAACCAACAATTTAGATTCAATGACGTGGGTTTGCTTTTATGCAACTTTTTTGGAACGATGGGTGGGTGAGGGCCAGTTGGCTTCTCGAGGAGGTTAAGAGAGGTTAGCTCAACGGTTGTGGTGCTAAGAGCCTTTCAAGTTCAAGTCTCTCACGTATCAAAAGTACAATTAGTTTAAATGAATTAAAGAAAATCTTAAATCTTGCACATGATAGTACCTTCACTAGCAATCACTATCTGCTGTTAAATAAATATATAAGCACAAAATCGTAGAAGTTGTACGAATTATTAGCATTTTCCGAAACTCTTGTGGTCATCTCCAATGCATTTTTCCTTGTCCGTCAAAATTGTGGACCCTAATGCGTCTTTTCACTTGAAATTTCAAGTGAAATCCACGAATAAAAAAATGAACTAAATTCTAACATACGATAAATCAATTTTAAAATGAGCACGTAAGACTGCTAATTTGTCACAGTCGCTTCGTCATCCTTGCCGTTATCATAGTTTAAGTTTTGTCGATTTAATCGACACTGTTTGATTTAAACTGGTGGCCTGCCAAACGGCTTGTCATATCATGTATGTAGAGAGATGAACTTAGCAATATGCATGCACTTGAGACAAATCAAATGCTCTTGTTTCATTTCAATGAAACATATCTATACAAACTCCATGAATAAGAGATTTGGCTGGAATTATCAACCAACAAAATGTAACTTAAATTGATGGTCCATTGGCTAGTTAAATTATGGGTTTGTACAAATGATTTCTTGCAATGGGGACCCACCTCCGTAGGTCTTCGTCCCATTCTATTTTGACGAAGACAGGGTCAAGGGATCAAAGATCCACCCTGATCTCTAAATTTTGAAGTAGAGACAGTGACAGGATAGAATTTAACATTTCCGTCCCTTTTTACCTTTGTCCTCGTCCCAATTAAGAATTTACTATTTTACTTTTATATAATAATCATACAATATTTTTAAAAGGATAATCAAGACAATTCTTTTCATATAATAATTATTATATGTGTTTTTTTTTCATCCCACTTAGAAATTTACTATTTCATTTTTTATATAATAATTATATTCTATTTTAGAGCGATAATTTAGACAATTCTTTTTATATAATAATTACTTAATTTATTTTTTTAAAATTAAAATTCAGAGACAGTACTGGATGAGATTCCAAAATCCATCCTCGACGAGGAAGGGGACAAGAGCTCATTGGGGACAAGAACAAGATGAAGGTGAGAATCAAGACAAAATTCGAGATAGTCATTCCCACCTCCGCCTTGTCTTGATGTCATTGCTAGCTAAAAGAATTCGAACATGATGTAGGAAATCTTGTGGTCAAAATATTTTTTTAATAAAATATTCATTAAACTGTAAGTAATACACTGGACTAGCTCTTCCTATCTAGTGGCAAATTCACGATTTAGAGTGAGGGGGCAAGTAGGTATTGAAATTTTTTTTTCAACTTTTTGATTGTAAACAGTAATATAAATAGAAAAATAATGTTATTTTAATATACACAATGACCTTCCAATTGAAAAGAAAAAAAAAAAAAGAGTGAAAGTAAAATATAAATTCTAGTGGGAGCAAAATATAAATTTTAATGAGGGTGATACTATAAGTTTAAGTTTCTACAGACAATTTTTTTCAATAGGGGCAATTGAGGAGAGCAAAATATAAATTTGAGGAAGTAATAAACTAAAACTAGTGTAAATTATACCTTTTTTTTTCAAATATATTTGGTTCTACCACTATTTTTATCTCTATAAATTTCATAACCCTTTCAAAGATTAGAACATGAAATCTAGTTTGTATCCACAGGAGTGGCTTTTGAAAGATTCGGTCAAACTCTTTGCAGTTGAACGTTAAAACCTTGTGGACCACTTTTTAGAACAACCAAGTAACCGACGAAGTTGTCTTTGACAATCTTGGCAATCTGTCTGAACGTTGGTAAATGTAAATGATTTTGAAAATGAAACATTGGCGTAATTCACACAGTTTTTTCCTGGTTTGGGTATGAATTTGCAGCGCATGTTTACATCTCGACATCATTTTGTACTAGAAAAATGTCTGTAATGACTTCGAAGGATTGTCATGACTAAATTGATGGAGGTAATTTTGTCAAATTATTCTTCAAAATCCTTGTCAAAGTTTTCATGGGTTTGGGAAGCACCTATATTAGATTTTTCTTTCAGCAACTCAATTTCCCCATCATAAGAAAACAATGTTTGAATACGACAATATTTGTGTACCCTAATGAGTAGTAACTGGTGATTTTATAGCCTGACAACCAGATTATATGCAAGACAAATTCACAAAAAAAAAAAAAAACAAACAAACAAACAAATTAGAATTATTTCTTGCACACAATTATAATTGCACCACATCCAGCTGTCGGTTTTTCAAGGGTTAAGTTCTATAGTACTTTATGTGGTCCAGAATAATTGCAATGTACAGGAAACAAACCCTGCTAGGCTTTACGTGAAAATTCAAAACAAAACAAAACAAAAAAAAAAAAATTTTACTAACAAAGTTTTAAAGAGTTTTAAAGTGATGTGATTTATTATATGATTAAATTTAAAAAAAATAAATTATTAAATATTATTAAAAAATTTATATTATTATTTTAATATTATTTAAATGCAACTATGTTGTAATTATCTCAATCCAAAATAACTGGTGCAGAAACTCTGTTTGTCACCCAATCTCCCAAAAATGTCTATCGAAAATAACGTTCCCCTTTGTTTGGACTTCAGACATGTGGGAATTGGAGAGACGCCCGTAAGATTGTGGACTTCTGTCTCCAAGCCTGCTTGGCGACCAAAGTGAATCGAGGTTTTAGGCCTTGGTTTGGCATTTCCCTGAGATGTTGCGATCTGGGTCTCCTCCGATCCTCTTTTTTTGGTTTGCACGATGCGTGGAGGGAGGGGGTCGGAGTTAACGAAGCTGGGTTTCACTTGGGACACATGTTTCGAGATCGAGATGCAGTTAAGGAGAATGGGCCTCAGCCTTATTCACCAGGCACAGACCTATATGCTACTGGGCTCGACTATAAAGACTGAGACTGTCGTGGCGAGAAACTTACAGATTTTTTTTTTTTAATTATCAATTTGTTGCAAATTAAATTTAAGTCTGTTATACATTGTTTTAAATTATTGTTCATATTATATGTTTTAAAAAAAATATGGAAGCCTCTCTTTATCTCTCCCTGTTATTTTTACCCCACTGTCTGTCCAGCTACACATACACATACACACATAAATATAAGTAAAATTATCTTTATTTTTTGTATTCTGGCCAATAAACATTCATACACCAAACTCCAAAAATAAAAAAATAAAAAAAAGAAAAAACCTTCATACACCATATTAAGTACATTTTTTCAGTGCAAAAAAAAATAAATTATTCGCACAAAAATTGGTGTGCTTTATCCTTATATGCGTGCGAGATTTGGGGAAAAAAAAATTGCATCCACTCATACCCTAAAAAGCAAGAAAAAAAAAAAGAAATTGGATATACTGTAATTAAATTTCAATGGAGTTTGAATGGAAAATCCTTGCGGCTCCAAATGCAGTTGAAAACGAAATTTCTCAACAACCCAGTAAATAAAAGGAAAGAATTTAAATCGACTAAAAAGCAGACTTCACTTGCATGATGTCTCCCTCTAGAGAGTTTTAGAATATGTTATCACTATACCAATTAATGAGTGGAGAGTGGCCGTTGACTCGACATGCACGAGCACAACGTAAACTATCAATAAAGAATGTAGACACCATAGAGAATGATGCCACAATCAAGAAACCATTGCATCGTCATAATGTAGACATGGAAATCAATGGGCGATATCAGGATTAAGCATCTAATTCTTTTGGTCAAGTTTCAGAGAAAAAAAGAAAAAAAATGGAAAAAAAAAAAAACAAAATGTACAAATGATTGACTATCAGTATATGAGCCATAAAGGAAGCCAATTTGAACAATTAGACGATTTTAAGAGAGCCACTGGGCCCTAGCTCTGTGTTGGGCAATGGGCATTGGGCATGTCTTGGAGAACTATCAAGGTATATTTTATCCATTTTATACTCTCTTTGTGTCACGTAAAATATATAAATAATTTAATAATTTTTTTGAATGTAATATATTTTTTTTTATAATTTAATAATTTAAATATGATATATTGACTTTATGTCTACTATTATTCCCCTGTATAATTTTTTCCCTTAAATTTTTTGAAGCTCGATATAAAAGAGAGGATTATGTGGTATCAACCTCGCATCAGATGACACCATTATTGCACCAGCTTTGTTTGGACGTAAAACTTTTTTATTAGATTTATGGATGCAGCTGTTGTCAAAACGCCAAACAGTCAAGTTACCTTGCTTTTGATATAATAGAGACACAAAAACGGATAAATGTAAAATATAAACGACAAATAACAGAATAATATGGAAAAAAAATTATTTAATACTTTTACCGACTTATTCCAAGGTACCAAAAATTATTTAAACTCTAATTCTGTGTTTGGGAAGGAGGAAAGTGGGAAGAGGGAGGAAAAAGTGAGATGATTAAGATAAATTATTGTATTTGAATAATATTTAAAAAGTGAGAGAGAGGAAAGTTTTTAATTTTCTTAATCCTCCATACCCCACTAAAACTAATTCTCCCAAAAATGGAAGGAAAGTTATTAGTTCTCATATTAAATTTATTAAATGACTCAATTATCCCTCATATAATTTAAAAATTATAATTTTACATAAACAAAATATTTTAATAGAATTTATTATGAGAGATAAAATTGTTATTTTAACACATTTTATATTTATCTCCTTCACTTTCCACTCTTTTCCAAATAAAAGAATTTATAATTTTTCTTCCTCTCATCACCTCTTTCCAAACACAAGAGAAGATAGAAAATATTTTTCTCCTCTAATGATTCTCTCATTCACTTTCATCTCCTTCACTTTCTTCTCTTTCAAAAATTTTATCTAAATACAGTATAAACTCTCTCTTACAGGCAAGCATATTGGGCTGACAGCATTAACGAAGTAGATGCATGGGCATTTTACTTTTTTTTTTTTAATGGTTTTAAAGTTAAGACTTTGTTCATAAAAATTTAAATACCACATTAATCAATTCAAAATTTTAAGTTATTAGATGAATGTCAAAAATAAATTACATGTTAAATTTTAATATCATATTAATAAATTTAAATTATTGAGTGACTTTCAAAAATAAATTATATATGAAATTTTAAAAAAAAATCGATTAATTAGGTTGGAGTTAAAAGGCATCTTGATAGTGGGGCGGCCATTACATAATTTTCTTCCAAAAATTGGAACTTACAGAACTAATTTATCAACAACCATGCGCATTGGAACACACGGCCCCTTTCTTTTTGGTGTCTTTCCACTGAGAAATCTTTTTGTAATGGAAATCACACACAGATCACACCTTCTTCCCGAAAAAAGCCAATCAACAGTACTTTTAGTTATTTTTTTTTAAATTTTAAATTTAATTATTTAATAATTTATATTATTTTAAAATGTTTTAAAGATTTTCTGGCGTGGAGCTCCAAATTCTTTTCTTTTGGGTTGAAAAAAAAAAATTAGGATAGTAGTCTACAGTCCTATTAAAAAAATTTATTCATATATCTTATTTACGATAAATCAAATAATTTATATTAAATACATTAAAAAAATAGATTTTACGATATTTTTTTTTTTTGCGATAAGTCAAATAATTTTTATTAAATAAATAAAAAGACAAACTCTACGATATTCAATAAATGTTATTGAATTATTCATAACTTCGATAAACTCATAAAATTTAGCTACACCAAAGACGCTAGTAATACTCTAACCTAATATTTCTTATTCGATCCCGAATAGCTTTAGAGTGTATTTGGAGTGTAAGAAAAAGAGAGGAAAAGAAGAGAAAAGAAAAATTGAAAAAAAAAAATTATTTGAAATAATAGAGAAAGTTAAGAGAAAGAAAGTATGTGAAAAAAATATAAATAATAATTTGTTAGAGAAAAAATGAAAAAAAAATAAAATTATTTAGAATGAGAAAAAAATGTGAGAGGAAGAAAATATAGTAAAAGAAAAGATAAATAATAATTTGTAAAAAAAATAAAATTATTTAAAATAACGTAGAAAATAAAGAAAAAAAATAATATATATATATATATATATATATATATATTTTTTTTTTTTTTCCTTACACCAAACATAGCATAAGTCACTGGAACCAGACCATTAGTGGTGCTCGGAAGTTCTTCTTTGCTCTTTAAAATCGCGTCGCAAAGTCTCTTGGCAATTTCCCTCGTTGCGGCCTTCGATCACGAGAGAAAATTACCGACAGTCAGGCAGGTGGCCCGACACACCCAGAAAATTACAATTCACAAACGTAACTGCAAAAAAAAATTCCGAAGAGCGAAGAAGACCCAACAAAACAAAACGCCTTCTCACTGTTGGGGTGAAATCAATCGGTTTGGTGAGGGGTTTTGTTGTCCATGGCGGCGGCTTGCGTGATCGACGCGAGTCGGGCGGCCAGCTGCCGGGACAGCCAAGCGGCGGCGCATCTGAAGCTAATATCAGTCTTCGTAATCTTCATCACCAGCGTCTTGGGCATCTCGATGCCGGTCCTCCTCGCTCGGTATTTCCAAGGCAAGGCCGTATACGACAAGGCAATTCTCGTGATCAAGTGCTTCGCGGCTGGGGTGATCCTCTCGACGTCGCTCGTCCACGTCCTCCCCGACGCGTACGACGCACTCGCGGACTGCCAGGTGGCATCGAAGCATCCGTGGAAGGACTTTCCGTTCGCCGGACTCGTAACCCTAATCGGCGCCCTGGTGGCTCTGCTGGTGGACATAACGGCGAGCGAGCACATGGAGCACGGCCACAGCATCAGCAAGCAGGCGACGGAGTACTCGTTGGTGGGGGCAAATGAGGAAATTAAAATGGTGGGGGAATTGGGGATAGGACAGGTGGCGGACGATGATTCGGTGGAATTGGCGAAGCTGAAGCAGAAATTGGTGTCGCAGGTTCTGGAGATTGGGATAATTTTTCACTCGGTGATAATCGGAGTTACGATGGGGATGTCACAGAATCAGTGCACCATCCGGCCGCTCGTCGCCGCCCTTGCTTTCCACCAGATCTTTGAAGGCTTGGGCCTCGGCGGCTGCATTGCCCAGGTAATTCTTTTTTTTTTTTTTTTTTTTACTGCACTGTTAAAAGATGCGTTTGTATGTATGGTTGTATTTACCACGGCATGGCATGGGCCCACTTTAGAAGGGCCCAGTTTGCGAAATCGTCGCAGGTATCTGTCCGGTTCAACAACTCGATCGTCTGGTCGAATTGTTCTTGTCAGTCTGAGTGGATCGGTTTTTCCAATTTAATTCTGCCTTTTAACCATACCAAAGCATATCAATTATCCATTCATCAATTTTTCAGTCCTCTCTGTCAATTCAGTCAAATTTTTAAAATTATTATAAAAAAACCTTGATAGCTATATTTTAGCTACTTTTGTAGCTGCACATACAACATTACCGAAAAAATTATACAATATACTAAAAAAATTTAACGACATATAAAAAATTTTTAGTTTATAATAGTTAATTACACGTTATATATTTTTTTGTGACACGTCGTAATAAATTATTTAAAAAATTTTAATTTTTAATAATTAATTACAAGTCAAATAATTTTTCATAATACGTCATATAATTTTTTTATAATTTTTTTTATTCTGTCATATAATTTCTTCTGTTACGTCGTACATAACATGTACCGAAGCTACATAAGGGTGACAGCCATGCAGTCGGATCCAATCATTATTATTCATTTTTTTTAGGGGATTTATATTTTGATTTTTTTAATATAATTTATTTATAATTTTATATCGTATTTATTATTAAATGTATTTAAAATAAAAAATGATAAAATAAATTTATTTGATGTAAATTATGATGAAGTTATATTTAGAAAAGAAAGTAAAAAAACCTGGCACCTTAAATTTGCATGATGACAGTGCAGATCTCGTCACTCTTAATTGGAGGTATTAAATTGAATAAAAAAGAAGGTACATAATACAGGGTCCGAGAGTAATATTTAAAAAAAAATATTTCAAATTTGAATTTCTTTGTTAAAAATTGCCTAGACATGCAATTAGTTAATTAGTCGGATTGAATATGCAACTTATTGATTATAACAGACAATAAGTACTGCATAATTTTATTGAGTTGGTTACACATTCAATTAGTTATGTTGCATATATAGCTATTTTTTTTATTAAAAAATTCAATTTAAAAAGAAAAAGGAAGTTGTTACTCTCGATACGTATGTACCGACGAAAAGTACCGAACTCTAAATTGAAATGTGGTTTAGTTTTCTTCCAAGTATGCGCGTTGTCATTGGCCGCTTAACCGATCAAGCAATACAATTACAGTGTTGCATATCTAGTCAATTAGTCGGATTGAATATACAACTTATCGATTATAACAGACAGTAAGTACTGCACAATTTTGTAGAGTTGGTTACACATTCAATTAGTTATCTTGCATATCTAGTCATTTAAAAAAAAAATTCAATTTAAAAAGAAAAAAGAAATTGTTACTCTTGATATGTATGTACCGACGAAAAGTACCGAACTCTAAATTGAAATGTGGTTTAGTTTTCTTCCAAGTATGCGCGTTGTCATTGGCCGCTTAACCGATCAAGCAATACAATTACAGTATTGGGTAAATGGTTGAAATTTGGTAACAAGGTTTTTATTGCATTCGAAAAGGAACAAACTTGCAGCAATGAGATAGGATAGGATATTGTCGACTGTCCTATATTGGGTACATTTGATTGGTGATTGGTCCAAGTATTCATATTTCAATTGTCAGTAAGGGCACGTCTTGGCCTGAAAAACATGTGGAAGAGGAAACTTTTGTATACTCAAGCAACATAAATTTTTGTTGCTAAAAATTCAGTGTTCTGTCAAAAAAAAATTCAGTGCTGAAATAGAAATGAAAAATCCTACTAAATGTCACGATTCCAATTATAGCTAATCAACTGAAAAAAAAAAGTTGTTGTTTGTCCTACCTAGTGGCTAGTCATTGTGTTTTTTTTTTTTTTTTGTACAGTAAAAAAAATTCATTACAGACATGTCATTGTATTTAATTGTTCACTTATGTATCATATTATTATAATCTGTTCCAGGTCCTGAATCATGAAAAATTAACTATCAAGTCATATTAACCAGTTTCTGAACATATTGGACTTTGAAATCTCCGTGGAAATATGTCTAATTTTTATCTCCATGTTTTCTGGTTATACTTCTTTGGTGGACTAACTTAGCTATACGTTTGCTTGGCAATGCTAATACATGTAACGGTGGCAATTGCAGGCAGGATTTAGGCTCTGGACAGTGGCCTACATGTGCTTCATGTTTGCAGTTACAACCCCAATGGGGATAGTGTTAGGGATGATCATCTTCTCGTTAACGGGCTACGATGATAGCAACCCTAATGCCTTGATTATGGAAGGCATATTGGGGTCTTTATCTTCAGGTGTGCTTATCTACATGGGCCTCGTTGATCTCATAGCTGTTGATTTTTTCCATAACAAGTTAATGAGTTCTGCTCGGTGGTTGAAGAAAGCATCTTATGTTGCCCTAATTCTTGGCTCCGCCTCAATGTCCATCCTTGCCCTCTGGGCTTGAAGATGTTCCTCTTTGTTTCCAAATGAACTATAGAGCAATGACGTTACAAGCATTGAAGTGCCTATGGTTGTAATATGTAAATAGTAAGAAAAAATATTTTTGTGCTGATTTTTTTTATCTCAATTAATGTTTTGAATAAAATAAAATAAATAGTTTTTATCATAAAACTAATAATATTTGTAATAAAAAATAACATGTTTTAATTTTTATTGTATAAACTATTAATCTTATTAAAATAAAATATCAGTCTTATTTCATTCAGAATATCAATTGGGATATAAAAAATTGAGATATGTATTGGTACTCGAATAGTAAAGCTTAGAAATTGGAGAGAAGGATATGAGCGATCCAAGACTTCCTCATTGTTGTCAAACCCGGATCGAACCGGCCGGTTCAACTGCTTGGACCAGTTAGAGGTCCGGTTCGGGTTGTAACTTAAATTTGCTACGGATCGAACCGGTCAAAATCCGGTCAACGGACCGGTGAACCGGTCCCGGGTTGACCGGGTCGGTCACTTTTAATAATAAAGAAAAAATTTCACACAACTTTGTAAAATTTAGTTTTCGAACCTCTAACCTCTAATATGAAAGGTAAGTCTCATACCACTAAACTAACTTATAACTTGTTGTGATTTTTTTTTTTTTTACTTATTATTTTCTCAAATGTCTCATATAATACACATGCTATCTTATGTATCTTATAAATTAAAACTTACTATTTTCTTTTTTTTGTTAAGATAATTATTAATTTTTTAAAATTATTAATTCTATCTTATAATAAATTCTAAATCATATATTTTAAATTTATAAATGTAAGTATTCTAATACATACATATGTATTATAATATTACATTTTACATATAAATTTTGATGCATAATATATATAAATATTTTTTTTATATATTTAATATTAAATATCGGTTTTACCGATTCAATTTTCGGTCAAACCGGTTGAACTGGTTGGACTTTGAACCACTAAACTTTCTTGTTCAATATCCGGTCTGATTCTTACAACATTGGACCATAGTTATTAAACCCGACCCAGCCCGGTTCGCGTGAACAGTAAGCGGGTCATTTGAATAATAAAAAATTATTTTTTTCACTTTTTACTTTGCAAACAGTAAAAATAATATTTTTTTAATGATAAACAGTTGTTAAACAGTAAAAATAATATTTTTTTAATAATAAATAGTGTTCAAATATTAAAAATTATAAATTTTTTTTTATTTTTTACTACTTAAACAATAATATTTGTATAATATTTACACACTAAAATTTATTTTTTTAACTTTTTACTGTGTGAATGATAAAAATAATATTTTCATAATACAAAACAGTATTACACAATTTTTTTTGTACAATTTAATAATTTTTATTTTTTATAATCTATTTTTCTGTATGCAATAATTTAACATTATTCATATATCAAATAATATGTTACAAAAATAGTTTTTTAAGAATTTTAATCAAAATTTTGATTAATATAAACTACTTTTTAATTTGTGAAAATATAGTTATTGTGCTAAATTGTACAAAAAATTTATATATATTATTTGATATATTCATTTTTTTAAGAATTAATGATCTATTGGTTGAACCAATGACCCACTGGTTGAATCAATGACCCACTGACCTAATCGTCTAATCAGATTAGTGTCCGAACCGATTTTAATAACTATACATTGGACTTCCTTGCCACTTACCAGCAATTACTCGTATCCTTGTGGTATTTGTCTACTTCTTGTTCGCGATGGTATATAGATCACGAAGAAGAAAGGCGAAAACGATTATATACCTAGCAAGGATCGGGCGAAATCCCTCTTGTCGCACTTCTAATTTTATAGAAACCGCTACTGCTTAAATTGAATCTTGCTATGATGTGTTTTGTTTTATTTTTTTGGATTGAACAGAATGTGATTATTTGCAAAATGTGACCAATTAATAAAATGAATAAGAAGACAAAAATGAGTTTTCTTTCATCAATATAATATATTATTAGCTGTAATATTTTCTTTCACAATAAATGAAGTAAATCTTGACTTTTGCCAAGAAGTCATTTTCCTACGTACACGTATTGTTTATTAAAAAAATTCATGAGCGTACAGTTTTTTCCTTGCCATAAATTTACTCTTTTTTAGAATGTAAAATTAAGACTCTAAAGTTTAAACTCGGTGGATAATTAGAATCTAAAATAAAGTAAACAACATGCCTTCTCATCTCACGTTTTCTATATAAACTTAAAAATCCTACTTCAGTACCAGAGCAACCTCACGTTGATCCTCGAATCTCGGTACAAGTTGAACCGCAAAGGTTGGCTGTCTCCCAATGAAGCCGTCAAATTATTTGAGAACCTTCAACAATAAACACCCAGATGCGGTGGTCTCTATCTGGAACCCATACTCAGTCAGAAAAGACTATAAACCCAATTAAGTAATATACACAATTGTTCATAAACAAGCTTGCGCGAGAGAGATCGAAAGCATTTTGATTCATTAGAGTATTAGATATATGTAAGTTTTAAGTTCCAAAGGTCCCGTAGCTCAGTTGGTTAGAGCGTTGGTCTTATGAGCCGAAGGTCGCGGGTTCGAGCCCCGCCGGGACCACTTTTGAACCTTTTTGTGTTCACTGCCCTGTTATCTTTAATATATTATTAAATTTCTACGCAAAATTAACACATCGTGTAGTGGAATGGGCTATTGGCCCCTCCCTCCCACGCCATGGTTCGAATTAAGCCCCCAACGTTCAATCTCTATTATTATTATTATTATTATTTCTTTAATTTTTTTTCCCCTTTCTTCTTCCTTGGGCGTTCTTTTTCTATCTTTTTCCCTTTTTTTATTTATGTTTAACCAAAGCTTCTTTATAGCTTTCTTCTTCCCATTTTTCCAAAGGAAATGATTAGTAGGAACTTCCAACTATCACTAAAAATTAGATGAATTCAATAATGAACTTTTTTTTTTCATCTTCTTGATTTGCAATGTTAATTGTTTTAAATTAATAAAGAAAGTTACTTCATTAATTTTTTTATTTATTTTCAAATTTTTTTAAATAAAATTTTCTTATTTTTATACTATCATTTTAGAAATATATTATCTTTTAATAAAAAATTATTAGCAATAGACATTGAAAAAAGAAAAAAATCTAAAAACATGTTGTATATTTAAACAAATATTTGTTTAGAAATTGACTTTAATTTTATTAATTATAATAGTTACAATAAAAAATATTTTTTACAATAAATATTATAAAAAATGTATTGCATAATTATATTGAAGATAACTGATTAAATAATTGAATCAATGATTATTTAGATAGAAAAAAATAGATATTTGACTATAAAATATAAAAAAAAATTGAAATATTAGTACTTTTTTTTTAGATAATTTGAAATATTAATACTTATAAAATATATTTATAATATCTAATAAATTTTACCTCTCTTCAAAATTTTTTCTAGGCAACGACAAATAGTGTTTTCGTGGCCGACTATTTACAAAATTTTACCTCTCCTTAAATAGTGTTTTTGTTTTTCTTGATCTGCCTGGCCACGTAGTTACTGCTGTACTCTTAAAGTCAGGAGTGTGATACTCTACGGCGAGCGTTCACTAGAACATTTGCTAAAACTTCAACAGTGTGTGCTAATGCAGTGGCCCTGTAGGGGGTTTGGTTGTTTCTGTAAACTGTGTGGCATTGATGACTGACAACGCCATGATCTTTTTGTTGGATAAAGATAAATCAATGCGCATGAGTGAGAATAGGACTGAGTAATATAAATAATTAGATCATAAAAAAAAATTAAATTTAAAAATTTTAAAAATAAATTAATTATTAAATATCGTTAAATTAATAATTTACTTTTCTTGTATCCTATTAAATTCTGCGTAATATCCCTTCCTTTTGTTTTGCGTTGGCAGACTAGATAATGATTGATTGCCTTACAGCTTTTTATCTTCCAGAAAAAAAGAAAGTGATTTGATTGTGGCATTGTCTGCCCATTGGTCTTGCTCCTAATAATGTGTTTAGATTGACAAAAAAATCTTGAGGAAAAAAATAAAAAAAATAATGAGATAAAAAATAAAAAAGTTATAAAAAATAAATAGTAATTTATTAAAAAAATAAAAATTAATTATTTAGATTGAATAAAAATAAATAAAAAATTATAAAAAATAGTATTATAATGATAATATTTTTTAATTTTAATTTTTATTTTTAATATAAATTCCATCAATCCAAATACACCGTATGAGACAGGCAGAAATGCACCATTTCACTAGCTAGCTTGAGACTAATTCCACTGTACTCATCCCAAGGGGCCAAGCCATGAACCTTGCTCTTCTTATCTTATTGAAAATCAACTATTGCCTTCGGCCCATAAACCCCAAATTGAAATTTCAACACCGTTTTTCAAATAAAAACAAAAACAAAAAGTCAATGTTAGGCTCCCAAAACATAGTTGTCCAAAAGTTTAAATAAATTAAAAAGTTTCTATTAATTGTTAAAGGTAGTACATGTACATTTACATCTAATCTTCCCCAGTTTGGAATGCCTTTGGTTCTTTAGAAAAAGGAAGAACAGGATTATCGATGGTTGCTATTTGCTGGTAAACGCAAAATAAAATAAACGGAAAAAGTGTAATTGCGAGTAAATTTTGTGAAACCACAACGATAAAAAGTGATATAAAAATATATTATTGTTTTTTTTACTTCATATTTTTTTATTACGATTGCACAAAATATGTTTATAGTTGCACAAACTATCGTTTATGAACGTATACTCAAATCATCTGCCAATATAACGATGCCCTAAAATAAAATAATACCATGCCTTTGCACAGGAAAGTAATGCGTAGTAGATCATTTCCTGACACTTTGTCAACTTGTATCTTTGATTACATTTCTCCTAGCTGAGGAAAGCAACAAATTGAATTGAATGAGCTAAAATCCAAGCCACAATCTCACACAATTAGAAGGGTTTACCTGGTATAGTTAGTTAATTACATTTGATTGTCTATTTTGCAATCTGCATCGTACAGAATTCACCATTCATCAGGGTATATCTTGTTGAATCGAGATTGAGTCGATCTTCAAAAGAAGAATTAGGCCAAAAATTAAGATACAATTTGCGAATATAAAACGTCCATTGGAGAGAAGCAAATGAAAGGCTTTCATAAAAATTCTCGTAGAATTGCGAAGGTTTATAGTCTTACCTAGAAGTAGTAGAATTATACAGGAATAAGGTCCAAAGTTAGAATATTGATTTAGACTTGAAAAGAAGCATTATATTTATATGATGACCAAAGGTTTTGAACCAAAAATAATGGGTATCCATTTACAAGAACATCCATAGCTGACTTTACAAAAGTCTGATATAGGCATTGCCCCATTTCATCTCTCTGTCCTCTCAAGCATTTGACTCGGTGACATTGGCATTAGCCGATGGAAAAATCTTGCGCTCTGATCTATTTCTACTCAGCATTCTCTTCAAGGAACAAGCCTGAGAAGAAGAAGAAAAAGAAGAAGAAGTTGTTTCTGATAAGGATTCATGATTTACCCCAGAATTCCTGTCTCCAATATTGTTTAAGTAAATTTTCTTATTTTTTTACTATCTTTTCAGAAATATATTACCTTTTAATAAAAAATTATTAGCAATAGACCTTAAAAAAAAAACAAAATCTAGAAACATGTTGTATATTCAAACAAATATTTGTTAGGAAATCAACTTTAATTTATCAATTACAACAGTTATAATTGGAGATAAAAAATGTAATGGACAATCATATTAGAGATAAATGATTAACTAATTGAATCGATAACTACTTACACAGAGAGAGAAAGAATATATTTCACCATAAAAAATAATTTTAAAATATTAATACTTACAAAATATAATTATAATGCCTATAATTCTAAATAATTAATATAATTTTTTATTTTTCATTTAATATATTATTTTTACTATGTTTTTTTACATATAAATTTTACTTCTCCTCAAAATTTTTTCTAGATCTACCTGACAACGTAGTTACCGCTGTACTTGCAAGGTCAGGACTGTGCTACTCTGCGACGAGCGTTCACTAGAACATTTGCTAAAACCTCAACAGTGTGTGCCAATGCTGTGGCCCTGCAGGGGGTTTGGTTGTTTCTGTAAACTGTGTGGCATTGATGACTGATGACGCCATGATCTTTTTGTTTTGCTTGGCGGACTGGATAATAATTGATTGCATCACAGCTTTTTATCTTCCAGAAAAAAAAAAAGAAACTGATTTGATTGTGGCATTGTCTGCCCATTGGTCTTCTTGTTAAGAGACACAAAGAAATCCATTAATGGTTGTGGTTTTTGCAGACCATTTCACTAGCTAGCTTGAGATTAATTCCACTCTACTCGTCCCAAGTGGCCGAGCCATGAATTTTGCTCTTCTTAGCTTATTGAAAATCAACTATTGCCTTCAGCCCATAAACCCCAATTTGAAATTTCAACACTTCTTTTTGTCAAAAAACAAAAAAGTCAATGTTAAATTCCCAAAACATAGTTGTCCAAAAGTTTTGGTTCTTTAGAAAAAGGAAGAACAGGATTATTGATGGTTAGTATTTGCTGGTAAACGCTTAATAAGATAAAAAAATACCATGCCTTTGCACAAAGTAATGCGCAGTAGATCATTTTCTGACACTTTGTCCACCTGTTTCCTTAATTAAATTTCTCTTAGCTGAGGAAAACAGCAAATTGAATTGAATGAGCTAAAATCCAAGCCACAACCTGTCACAACTGGATGGGGTTTTTCTGGTATAGTTAGTTAATTACACTTGATTATCTATCTTATAATCTGCATCGTACAGAATTCACATTGATCAAGGTATATTTTTTTGATCCGAAGTTGAGTCGATCATCAGAAGAAGAATTAGGCCAAAAATTAAGATACATTTTGGAAAAATAAAATGTTCATTGAAGAGAAACAAATGAAAGGCTTTCATAAAAATTCTCGTACAATTGCGAAGGCTTATGGTCTTACCGAGTAGTAGAATTATACAGGAACAAGATCCAAAGTTAGAACATTGATTTAGACTCGAAAAGAAGCATTATATTTATATGATGACCGAAGGTTTTGAACCAAAAATATTGGATATCAACTTACAAGAACATCGATAGCTAACTTTACAAAAGTCTGGTATAGACATTGCCCCCATCTCTTTCTCTTTGTCCTCTCAAGCATTTGACTCAGTGACATTGGCATTAGCTGATGGAAAAATCTTGCACTCTGATCTATTTCTACTCAGCATTCTCTTCAAGGAACAAGCCAGAGACGAAGAAGAAGAAGAAGAAGAAGTTGTTTCTGATAAAGATTCGTGATTTACCCCAGAATTCCCTGTCTCGTTATCATGAAGTGGAACATTAATAATCACATTCTCCAATATTGGATCACCCGAAACCTCCTCTCCAGTCTCTGTACTCGCCTCCACGGGCGTCTCGCCATCATTTGCAGCTTCACCGACAGCAGGGGCTCTACAAATTGGGCAATTAGCGTGAGAATTCAGCCACATATCGATACACTCAATATGAAAACCATGGCCACATGTTGTGATCCTTCTTCCAACCTCATTCTCCTCAAAATGGCTCAAGCAAATGACACATTCCAACGAACCCTTTTCGCAGTCCTCCAACTTGTAAACGAAAAAGGGAATTGAGGAGATTGTTGATGAGTCGAGACCAATAGTCTTTGAAGGAGGAACGGTATTGAAAGTCAAGGAATCCTGAAAATGGTTGAATCTGGACGGCCCCAGAACGTGAGACACTGAAACTGAGCTTGAGCTTCTTCTCTGGCGGGCTTGTGCTAAGAACCACTTGGCATAGACATGGAGAAGAAGCACAAATAGGATTACTACAAGAAGGGATATCACGGCAGCCAGCATTATGTTGCTGTCGTATGAGGAGATGCTGTTGATGAGGTGACTCAGTGGATTGTGCTTCTCTGACTCGGCTGGACTAGACATTGCTGGCTTCTTGTGGGTCTAATGGCTCTATACAGGGTGACATATATATGTGCAAAATGCAATGTTGTACGTGTACATGTGTCTTATATAACTCAATTGAGTTTCATTACGTATACATAGAAAAAAATACACATAGAAGATATACATAACAATTAATTGATTGATGGTTTATCGGTTTTTTTATACAAATTAATTGATCGATTGTTATGCGTACGATTCCGCGTGTACCGTATAAATTTATATTTTTTAATTTCGCTTTAATAGAATTTATTTTTTAGATGAAAGAAGAGAGCTTGTAATAGAATTTATTTTTTAAATGAAAGAAGAGAGCTTGTAGACCCAATCAAGAGTTACTTGACTTCCTGATTCAATTTTCAGAATAAAGGTTTATTACTTGAATATCAATGGTTTAATATAATTTTCTCTAGAGTTAAAACACAAAAAATGCTAAAATTGAGTCATCAAGGTAACTCACTGTGTGGGAGTTCAAATGCGAGAGGACATGTGAGAGTAATGCAAACGTCAAACTTTCATGTAAGTGGTAGCCGGATTTAAAAAAAATGTTCGAACTTAAATTTGAGGATTATATTATGGAAGATGGGTTTACGTGAGAATGAAGTCGTTTATTAGGGAATGTGCTCTTAACAACATCTGCGTACATTAGCAAGCGACAACATTGTCTCTGTGTCTACAGTGCACTTTGAGAGTCAACAATGGAATCCCTTTATCCAAGGAGCCAATAATGGGACACATCACTCACACTCATGCATTGAAGAGAGAGAAAGAGAGAGAGAGGAGCAAGAGGCCCGAAATGAAGGACTCGTGAAGGCGACGGCAGCGGAGTAAGTGCGGATTTCATTGTGTTCATGTGGAGATTAATATATAGTTGATTAATGTATTGAAAAGACCGGGGATCCCAAGATTGAAGACTTTCTATTTAATTTGTTTTGGGTACTTAAATTAAACATTCAGTACGTCATAAATTTTAATTTGACATGGCCTTTAGTGATAAAGTTATATTTTGGATAAATTATTCTTTATGAGATTGATAAAATGGAGATGAAACAATTAGAAGAGACCGACTTAATGCACAAATACAATATTCGATATATTCGTAATATATAATTTTTTTTACTGTTAAAAATTTTTTCTATTTAGGCAAAGGTATCCAGTCAAATGCTTATTTGGCACATGCAAAAGTTTCTTATACATCTAATGATCATAAATTATTATCATTTGTTCTCCGTATTATAAAAATCAAATTTTGGTCGCCATTATGCAAAAAAAAAAAAAAAAAAAACCCAATACAACCATCCAACTTTTTTTCAGGCAAAACCATCCCATTCAATAATTTGTGCTTGTAAGTTTTCCAGGTGCCAAAAAAAAATGTGCTTACATTTACTTTTATGAATTTGTGCGCAAAATTATTTTGCTTTATCTAATCTTTTGCTCGCTCTTTTGTTTTTTTATTTTTTATTTTTTTTTTCCTGGTTTGAGTGAGTGGGGCCGCATTGGCCTTTGTTTTGGGGTCAAATTTTGCGCAGGGGTCCCATGTGAAAGCCCCGACATGGTCTTTTGACCCTGCAACCAACAGTCCAACGCTAAACTACTACAACCTGTGATAGCCTCCACCAGTTTTTCCTCCACGTATTCGGGCAAGTGACGTGACACCTTACTTTGTCTTGGTGGCAAGGGTTATTTATTTATTTATTTTTATTATTATTATTTATTTTGTGGGAAGTGTTGGTGGCAAAGTTGCCATGCTTGCGAGGCTTATGAGTTGTGACATTTAGTTAGCCTCTTAATAATTTCAAACTAGCGTTGTGTCTTCGGGACAGCCTTGGATAAAGGCTCGAAAAAAAATTTCCTGATGACATGCGAGGTTGATCGGCAAAGTTGCCATCACACATGCATTGGGGTATTGAAGACTTTTTTTTTTTTTTTTTCCTGAATTTATTAATTTTTTAGAATTTTTTAAATATTTTTTATAAAATTTCTACGTCATTAAAAAAAAAACATGACATCTAAGTCAGTACCAAGCAGTAAATTTTCTTAAAAAAAGTAGAAAAAGAATTGTAATGGACAAAATTTACAAATAAAAAGATAATAGACAAAAATCAAAAAAATATACATAGTGAGGACGAAATATTGATTTTAGCCTTTAAGAAATGCAGGTTTCAGATTGATGAAAAGGTTTAATAAGTGGGTAACTAGAAGCAATCCTCTCTCCCTGTGCAAGGATTCTTTTGTTTTTTGCCCTTTCCACCCCCCTTTTTTGGCCTATATTGTTAAGCCCCGAAAATATAGCAGATAGGAGACCGTACAATTAAAATTTAATCACCAAGCAAACTGAGATCAGGAGATCATAAAAGAAACTTTCTGATCCATCCGAATGGTAGGATAAATGTATTTTTTTGTATCTGGGAGATACTTGGACTACAACACACTTTGCAGATCAATAAGTGAGTTACTGTATTTATTGACGTTATTATTGTATGTACAGTTGACGCATTTCAACTGCTGTTGCAATTTGTTAAGGAAAGAAAAATTTTTCACTGGCATAGTGAGATACAGAGTTCAAGGAATATAAGAAAAAAAAAATAATAGTTCTACGAGCATATTGGGTCAGTCCATGAGCTTGTATCTTCCATGAGCTTGTATCTTTTCTCTTGGACACCTGTAACTCCCATTTGAATCTCTATTATGGTATGAAGAGGCACCTGAAATTTGAAATGTTACTAAGCAAGAGTGTCACTAAATCTGTTTACTAAATCTGTTTGTTTGCTGTAAAATAATTTATTTTTATAAAATATTTTCAAGAAAAAATATTTACAGTAAAAATAATGATTTTTCCTTATCACTCATTTAAAGCACACTTTGTGTTTTTCCCGAAAAATAACATCAACTCTTCAAAAAAGAGAAGTTATTTTCTCTAAAAACCTCAAAATTTTTCTCAAATTTTTCTTAAATTTTTCATTGTAAAATATTTTACGTGAAACAAACGTTGAAAAATGAAAAAAAAAATTTCCTGTAAAATGTTTTACAAAAAACAAACACACCCTAATTCTATGCTTAGATAGTATGTAAATCACATTTAAGATCCAAATTCTCTCAGTTTTATAAACCATGCCGGCTCCGTTGTTCTATACTTACCACAGATGACCGTTTAATGCTGTTAATTACTAATAGATTACCTCAATATGTGGAATCTCTTTCAGAGGCCTATCAGCAAAATACGCATACAATGCTCTCAAAACCGCCTGTAAAAACGCAGAAAGGATTAGTCTTTTAAGTTTCATAACCAACAAATCAAAGATCAAAGAAAGCAGAATTTGGGGTATATAACCTGGTGAGAGATCACTACAACGGGAGCACGTTGCCGTTCGAGTTCAATAATTACCGGCTCTAACCTGCATTAATTTGGAAAAATTAATCCAAATTAACACGAGGGAAAAGGCTAGGTTGAAATCTTAGTTAAAGTTCCAAATGTTAGACCTTTGAATGACATCCAGATAGGATTCTCCACGAGGATACCTATACCTCAGTTTGTCCTTCTTCCGTGCTCTGGTAAGAGGGAAACATAAGTCACATAAGCAACCTATGTGAGAGGACAGAGAAAAGCACTTAGAAGAAAAGGCACCATGTGTACGGTACACATTGAAAAGCAACAGCCCTCACCGCATAAATAGTCAGTCAGCAAGTCTCACAAAACATTCAGAAGGAAAAATTAGCTACAGAAAGAAACATACTCGTACTCATCTGGCATATTCTTCTTTATCTCTTCATATGTCATTCCATCACACACTCCGGAATTTATCTCATCAAGGGCGCGCCATTGAATCTACCCAGAAAATGTCAAGAATTGCCAAAATGTTTTACAATTGAATGAAAAGCAAGATCATTGTCCTTCAAAGCATGATTAAGCGCAATACATAGATTAAAATTCTGAAGAATGGGGAATCCTCAAATTTCAAGCGGACCTTGGGAAATCCAACAATTGGGCTTGCTGTTAGGATTGTTCTCTGCAGTGTGCTAGTCCAAATCTAGTAGGTAGAAAAATACAAAATGGTTATTAGCATGATGAAGATTGATATTGTAAATTTAGAAGCTAAAGAATTTCAAAAGACCATTCTAAAGAGATATGAACATTAGGCCAGGTTAATCATGCATATTGATAAAGCTTACAGAAGCTGCCTTCTCAGATTTCAGTCGTTTCTCAACAAAATTTGCAAGTTTCTTTGCATAGATTTCTCCAGCATCACTGTTGAAGCAAACCATAGTACATCCAGTCAATACCAGAACATAATAGTGTTAGTGTAGGCTCTAGTCAAGAACAGGAATGGAAGAAATAATAATGCATGAGGGGCCAAAATGAGAGGTTAAAAGATACGTCTGCAAGTATAGTAATAGGACAAACATAAGTAAAGAGAATATAACAATTCACAGTGGCTGTCTGCCAAAAGACTGCAACTGGAGGGACTCCCAATATTGTGCCATTGTACTTGACACATGGTGTGTGTCGAGTGTCAACATCCATGCTGCCAAAGCACAATTATTAGCTCAAGCCTCAAGAAGGGTCATTTCATGAAAAAAAGCTGAAATTAACAGTGCCCACAACAATTTTATCAGTAGCCAGCCATAGCGGTACTATAGCACTATGTTGTAGCCTTTTAACTAGCTGCCACTAGATGAAACAGCACAAAATATTTCTAGAAAAGAGTTCAGTCAATTTTGCTTGCTTATGAGAAAATTTCTTCAAAACGGAAAAGTTATCAGGAAGAAAATTTCAACAAATAACAAAAAGCAAAAGACATTGGATCAAGGAGACTGTTATCATGTCTGGGCCATTCAAGGTCAAAGTATAAACAATAACAGCCCTTACCAAAGACAAGGACAAAAATGGAGAAACACATTTCAACAGAAAATGGAGAAATATGTATTGTTTGCAAACAAATACCTCAAGACTCCATCACCACCAATTCTACCTCTTACATTTTCTCTACTCTCTCCATGCCTAGTAAGCAATATTGGACGAGGTGTGAGATGTGTATTCACCTACAGCAAATTGATAAAGGATATTGCTTGGCATCAAATCATGATCATTCTGAAAAACAAATACATAACAGGACAATAGGCTAAATACTGATAGATAATTGGCTTCCATAAATTTCAGGCACATTTTGTCAACTTATTTAAAATTGCAGTCCAGCAGACTGTGTGCTTCCTCTTTTCTTTTCATTTCATTTCTTTTTCCTTTTGTTGAAACCCAGAGAAGCTATCTCCGTAAAATATAAGGTAGTACAAAGTGCAGTCAATATTTACAACTTTGGAAGCTAAGTTAGTACATAACAGGAGCTGTGATAAGCATAAGCAGTCACACTGATAAAATTGGACGAGAAAATACAAATGTTATGTGTGCTTTGAGATAAGCTAAGGAAAAGCTAATTTAGAATTTGGAAGAATCACGTACCAGAAAAAAAACAATTCGTCCAGGGAGGTAGCCACTGATATTGTTCACCTAAAACAAGAAAAAAACTACTTTGACTAACTACAAAATTCAAACGGAGATCTGGTACAAGCACATAGAACAGATTCCAGTAACTAAATCCAAAGAGAAGCGTCTGTTTCAACTTTATATATCTCAAACCACCTCATTTTATATGTAAGGTAATTCAGTTGACATGCAATTTAAATAAACTAAATCACTGAAATGCACTTATATATATTCATAACAAAAATTTCACAGTATGTACAATGCAAACACAGAAACACTAATAAGGCATAAAATAAGGTGTATCAAATAATAATTCTTATCCTTTGCGATAATGCTCCTTAATCATAGGGTTTGATTGGGAACTCCGTGTTTCTTAATTTGATGACTGACTGAAAAATTATGGATGCTTTTCTTGAGTTTGGAAGTTCTTAAGGATTGGCATAGTTCATTTCAATTAAATCCTCCAAACGACTCAGGTCCCACTTATCAAGGATGTTAAGTCGTGATAAAAGTTTTTAGCAATGTCAGGTTACGTCCAGCACCAACATGTAAGTGAATGCATGCATAAAATAATCAGCCAAACGGGAAATAACAGAGAAGGTGTCCATACTTGTATTTGTCCACCATGCCCACTGACCATATCAATCATTTTGATGTAAGATCCTTCTTCTACTGGCTCATAAACCTGGCAATAGAATTAAACTCTTAAACCTAAATTCGATCAAACATCAAAAAAGAAAAAATGTCATTGAAAACACTTGTTGAAAGCACAGGAAACAACTTTCTCATAATTTTCTAGCCGACTCTTGAAGTCTTGATATCCTGCCTCGAAATCTGGCCTGCAAAACAACATGAATTGCAAAGTTGACATGTCCTCAGCAATAAGAAATTAGTTGCAGACAGTAACCATACTCTTCTGCGTAATCAGGGCTTTGTTGGATTTTAAGGCGTATATTTCTTTCAATGATGCGTCGATCATTGCATATTGTTTCCAAAAATATAATCTGCCCAAAAAAAAAAAAAAAAAAGAACTGTGTAAGAGTACACTTCAAATGGAAATTGGCTGCTTCCAGCCAAAAATTTTAAAAGGGACAAGCAATAAGTTTTCAGGATTTGAGATTAAATCTTTGGCTTAATCATTAAAAATTAAGGCTTGGAACCTAAAGGTTGAGGTCCTGCCCTTACCTATAAACAAAAGAAAGGGGGATTCAGGAATTTTGTGGTAAAACAACAAGTGAATGGATTTATTGTTTCTTTTGAACTAGAAACTTAGTAAACAATAAGGTTTAGGAGAAACAGCAATAACTCGGCACTTTACTCTTATAATTCAAAAACTGATACCTGAAACTGGTAAATTTATGTTATAAAAAGATGTTCGGAAACAGCCACAGTTTTATACAAATGGTGCAACTTCCAATTTTAGTCTTTGACCTCAAAGTAGTATGTATCCTATGAGAGAAAGTATCTATACACTGTACCTCAGGAAATTGAAATTTTTGATCTTTGAAACAATACAAAAAGCTAAGGTATATATACTGTATGTGAAAGCAAATTTTATATGCATGCAATGGTAAAAGAATATGTCAAAATCTCATACAGGTGAAATTTAGAGATGTCTGCAACTGTATGCTCATTGTACCTTGCAATTTCCTTCAGCCATTTGCATAAGCATATTCCTTCTTGTCCTGGTACTATTTGTGGCATCAAATATTCCAACCTAAAAATGAAAGTAAAATGATCAAACGGACGCCGTGCAACTATCATATGTCTAATATTAAATAACATACCTGGCCACCTTCCCGCATCCAAGCAATCATATCATCCATTGCCAGTGCCGCTACCTAGCAGCATGCGATATATTAAAACTATGTACAAGGGAGAAGGTTAATACACTTTTGTGATTGCAGTTCATCTACAAAATACAAGACAACAACATTATTACAATAGAAAAATTTATCTTTCAGGGGTGCTATGCTTTATTATTAATAAAGCATAGCAACATATTCATGTCCAGAGATTATATCTGGGTATAAATAGAGAAATGTAAATAAGAGTGCTCAACAATTGAAAAAAAAAAAAAATCAGAGACTATGAGGTCATTGCTTTTCTAATGTGTTTTTGTTGTTGTGCTTAATTGAATTTACAGCTTTTTCAGAAGTCAATTATCCAAACGACAAACCTCAAAATTCATAAATCCTTGTGCAAGGGCTTAATATCTATGCTCTCAACACAAAGCGTTCATTCAGTTCAGATAAGGTTAATTACAGAATATACAGCAAACCATCTAGCCTAGCCAAATAACTAACTCAGTCACCGTAAAAGCTGAACTGTTGTTATCTGCTCGCCAATCCAACACGTCATAGCAAAAAAGGAAAATTAATTTTATGCTCAAAAAAGAAACAAAACACTTTTCATGTGCTGCAAAATCATATTTGCCCAGAAGATATTCACCTCATTACGCGCTTCCACGCCTTCAGGATTGTCACCTCGGAAGAAGTCAGCAGACTGCGTAAACAAATGTCATCAGGACATATCAAAAATGGAATTTTGAAGCCACTGCTGAATCCTTCCCAAACACCCTTAATTTGAAACTTTTGAATGTCGATAGCTATGCCTACCATGATAGAGATAGCAGGCAATACACGCCTTCATTACGATTAAGATTTTTCATTTAATATTGAGATATAGGCTATAAAATAAGAAATCTGCATGCTTCCACAGGCTCTATAACTGCACACGATTCCAAATACAATAAAGGAGTTCCATCAATAAATGATCAGCAGCTCCTTTTTCATAAACAATAAGCACCAAAATTCATTTGCACAAGCAAAGAGGAAAAGAATCAGATAAAGGCAGCCAGTTCATACTGTACCTGATTAGCTCCATGCTTAAGACGCCGATACTGTTCATTCATGAAAATTTTATACAAGTGTTATCCTCGAGGAAAAGAAATCTCAAGAAAATTTAGAAGACACATGATGGAATAAGACTCACCTTCCCTACATTGAAATGTTTGGTATCATGACCTAACCAGCGCAAATACCTTGTAAGTTTAGCTGCGGTAAAAGTCTTTCCTCTAGCAGGTAAACCAACCTAAAGTGAAAGCAGTTTTGGTTATCAACAATGGACAGGAACCCATTGTAAGAGATTTCATAAGAAAAAAAAACATGCATATAAACAATTCATTGGGTTAGCAAACATCGAATCCAACTTGAATGAGGCCATAATTAAACTACCAGGAGAAAGCAAGACGTATAAACATTATCACTTGTTCCAGAGATTATTCGTGCGGTAAAAGTACCAGAACAATTGCTAAATGTCTGTCCTCCTTCAGCCCAAGCATTTGATCAGCTACAGCAGCAGCTGCAACAGCTCCAGCAGCTGCTGGCATTAAATTCTGCAACACCAGGAACACACATTTTATTGATCAGTATACTAAAGAAACATCACTAGGTGGAGAAGGGTAGACTCGGTAAATATTCAAAACCGTGAGAAATACTTGGCTGCATACCTTAGCTTCTGTGTTGTGTTTAATATCTAATGCAAACGCACTTGAACTAGGTGATTTAACCAGCCTGGGAGATCCAACTCCCCTGTCCACAAATAGGCCTCTCTGACCATCTTGCTTTTGCAAAGGCGAATATGTTCCCACTGACTTTGATTCAACAACTGTGGAACCTGAATGCACCTTGGATGGATCTGGGATAATAACCTCCATCCCCTGTGTCAATAGCAAGGTACAAATAGAAGGCTAGGCAGTCACTTCCTGGACAGACAAATGGAAAATAGAGTCTTGCAGTTATCTTAAGGTTTGTCTACTCTTGCAGTTGCAAACAAAGTAAAATCAGACAGAATGTGCTAACAACAATGAAGTTAACACTTTAAAAACCATCATGAATCTAATTCGCACATAGATAGAATCTGCTAACAACAATGAAGTTAACACTTTAAAAACCATCATGAATCTAATTCGCACACATTTTAAAGATGTGTAACTGATGAAAACCTTGATAGTTGCAGGTCTATCAAAAGAAGTTCCGCTGTCCGAGGAGGAAAGCAAAGTATTGCCTGAGCTATCAGAAATGATAAACCTCGGGTTCTCTGCATTATTGGCTAGATATGTCAGACCTGAGTTTGCAGAGGTCGATGGGGCTGGGACAACATAATGTTCGAGATCAAGCTCCAAACTAGCTGAAGGGCCATTCTGTAGAAAGAAAATAAAATGAAACTTAGAAAAGGAAAAAAGGAAGGATAAGGAGAAGAAGAAGAAGAGAAAAACAACGGTTCACAATAGTTGATAGTACAAAGGCATCAAATTAACACAAAAAAACATACACCGAGCACAACTGCGCAAGTGATGGACCCAGCAACTCAGCAAAAAAGAGCTAATAACAGTTCAACAACAGAACAAAATAGATTTCCCCTATTACTTGTGGCCTTGAAAAGAGTGATTACGCTCCAATATGTCTCCATGAGACTAAGCAGAAGATGTTATTTGCACACATAAAAGCAACATGCAGACAACAAAATATGTTCCGAGCAGCCAAGCTGTCAATTAGAGCTTGGTGAGCAGATCATTAATTAACATTTAGTATATTTGGGCCTAAAGGAGCCTTGCTTGCTGTACTTCATAAAGTAAATATAGTAGTAGTAGTAGTAGTAGTAGTAGTAGTAATAATAACAATAGCTTACTGGCTCTAGCATTGAGCAGGAAAAAGTAGATGCCTTCTTACTCTTATCACTTAACATACTTCATAAAGTAAATGTAAATTTTTTGGGAACAAAAAGAAACCTCAGATCCTGTCACTGGTGCAGAATTGATGCTGACATCGGGGATTCCACGAACAGTTGACGGCTGAAGATTCTCCTGATAAGCTCGCCAACTAGCTGCAAGATCAAATGGTGAAACTCTATCGGCTTTGATGAACACCCTATACTCAACTATGTCATCACCATTCCGAAATATGGCCAGCCTCGATTGCCCTTGCAATGTTCCTCTGGTCAAGATCCGGTTTGGGCCTTCCTCAATTACACAAGGGAAATTTCCGTACTTCGGCTTCAATAAAAATTTGAAATCCAGAGTCTCTATATCGACACAGAGAAAGCAATTGAATAAGAAAGATATCAAGATCAGTAACAGACTATTTGCAATCAAAATGAATGCAAAACAATAGCTCAGTTCTCATTTCCGAATCCTTCATTATTCGGTATAACTTCTGACACACTGTGGAAGTCACAGTTTCTTCAGTTCTTCCAGTAGAGAAACTAATATTGACAAGTCAATGTAGTGCTTACTGTTTCATTAGAATTCGAAAGGCCTTGTTATTCACACTGATATTCAAGAATAATCACTACATTTTCGTTTTCTTTCCACGAGATTTTCTGGACAGCCAAACATTAAAAAGAAAAACGAAAAAAAATATTAGGAAAGGTAATGGTCAAGTCATAATACCGTGATTGGGAGGAACAACAAAGCTCAACTCCCACATTGACGCCGATTCCCGCTCCATTGATAGCTGAGACCGATTCCCAAACATTCATCAAGAATTACAACAATTTTTGAACAAATTTTTTTTTCTTTTTCTTTTAAATTAAAAAAAATGCCAAAGTAAAAATAAATAAATAAAGAGAAGTGAGTGAATGATAATAAATATAATAAATAAATAAATGAAATTACAGCTTTAGAAGGATCCCAGGAGCCGACAAGAGGGACGGAGCCGTACACGTGAGGGACAAGGTCGCCGGTGAGCCTATAATTCTCCATTTTAAGAGAGACGTAGAGCTGACCTCCTCCTCCGCCGTCGTCATGGTCCGCGCTCTCCTCTCTCTCTTGGCTTCCGACCGACCCACCGTCCGCGTCTTTCGACGCACCCGTCCCCATTTCTCCTCCACAACCACCCAAAAAAAAAAAATATCAATTAATTAATCAATGAAGACTTACGTAATTTCAAGAATTAAAATTGAAAATGGCTGGGATATATATTTCATTGCTTTCGGAATCGAAGAGGGAGAGGTGGGGAGCCAGTCAGTCTACTCTATCCAATTTGGATAAGAGAGCGAGAGAGAGGAAGAGAATAAAAGGAGGCAGCGGCAATGCAAGAGCGAAGCTTAAAGCATTGAGCATCAACAAATTTGTTATCTAGTTTAATATTTTCATCGAAATTAATATTAATATTTTTAAAATAAAATTAATAATTTTTAAAAATATAAAAATGATAAATATTTTAAAAATTATTAATTTTATTTTAAAAATATTAATTTTAATTTTAATCAAAATCTTACGACATTTTCTCTGAAAACATTGGCTTGGGTTTCCTTTTCGATAAGAACGGAAGCGACGTGTCGTCCGCGGTGCCTCTTTATTTTGTTCGATTTATCGGTTATTTCTATTTGAATTTTACTGTCTAATTTAATTTTTGATCGCAACAAAATTATCATACATACTTTTTTTTGTCATACACTTCATTCAATTATATTTAACAAATAATTTAATTTATAGTATTTTATTACTAATTAAATTTCATCACTCAGTATTTTTTTTTATATATTTGAATTCATCCTCAATTGATTTTAATGGACGAGACCTGATTAATATTATTGAGATTTGTTTAATCCGTTAAGAAGTAAGAAATCTAATAAATTATAAATTATATAATAATATAATTCTTCTTCTTTTTTTTTATATAAATATAACTTTTTTTTTTAAGAATTAGAACATTAAACTTTTCTCTTTAAATCTAATAACCGGGTGTCCCGTGTAAAATGTTATTTTGATCTTTCCTTTACGGAGCCGTGCTGCGCGGTGGGAATGTGCCGGGTTGCTGGCCGAACTTGCATTCCAAGCCCTCCTCGGAGAAAAGTATTGAAGTCAATCAATCGCGATAAACCGAATTGGGCCTTCAAGGCCCAATTAAAGAGTTTGCCAGTACTAACCTATTAGTTTAAGTAGAAAAACTTGATTTCTCTTAAATAAGATATTAAGTTTGAATTTTATGTATAAAAAAAATAGGTATTGGAAGAGTTTTGTCCCCTTTAATGAATTTATCCGACTCGAATTGAATTAATTAAAATCAAATAGACTTTTACATACCAAGTTTTCAGATAAAAAAAAAAAAAAAAAAAAACAAGTTATTGCCAGAAAATAAATTCACACCTAAACGACGTTTCCTCCGGGAACTTGGAGTAACTTTACTGCCATAGCAGAGAATCATTAGGGCTTCTTACATCCTATGGCAAGCGAATCAAGTGATGAGATTTAAGTATGATACCGTACCGGATACCGAATTAATAGTTCATGTGTTTGGAACGGGCCAAACATGCTACTGCAAATAATAGCTCGTGTTCCGAATTAGTGAAGGAATATGTTAGGAAAAATCTTAGCATAACTCTCGTTAGGTTTTGAATGTCTCCTCCTAAAAGAGTACTTAAGAATATCTCAAAAACAATAACATTAGCATATATGCTTGACTATAAATATTCATCTAAATTAAAGTTAGAAAATGTACTTTTTTTTTTCATTAATTACATTACTCATTATCTTTAATCTTGGTACTAACTTAAATATTGATATACTAACGTGGGGTATCCATTGGGCACCCCTTAATTTGTCTATCTTGCAGATAACGAGACTTGGATCTCTGTTCTAAGCCAGGCCCATGATCGTCATTCCAAACTTTTTCCGAAACTGAGCCAATTATCTAGTTCATGATATCAGCTCAAGTCTCTATCTCAAAATCTTCATGTGATCAAAATACTTCACGTTCTACTATAAAAATCCTTCTTTAATTGTTCACTTAACACTACCAAAATAGTTTCAACAAAATGCTATTTCTTAAGACGACCCAAGCCGATATTCTTTAGCTCTTGAAATGCATGTAGTGCCTCTTCATCAAAACCACCTGCAAACTGAATGTTCGAAGTATTAGTCAGGCTAAAAAAGGGTTCCATGTAATGGGCATACAATTTGGCCAACTCTAACCATACTCCTTTTTATTTTATTTTTTTCAAAGTAAACTCCGAATGCATATAATAATATTATCTTAAATATACTTAATGTTAACCTAAATTTTAATTTAAAAAAAAAAACAGGCAGTATGGATGCTTTCTGGATGGCCAGTATGGCTATTCACATTTACTGTAAAAAATATACATATACACACACATATATATAAGAAGGTCTAGCACGTTAGTAGACAAAATTGATATATATTAAGTCTCATGCATGTTCTACAAATAATAAGTGTTTCGAAGAAGGGGTATTTTGATGTTAAAAGAACAAAAAAAAAAAAAAAAGGATATTTTTTGATGTAAATATGGTTTCAATTTAAATCAACTTAACTCAGATGGAGACATCATCCCTCCGTTCGTGATGATTATGTCTCTAAATAAATTCGATGCTTCCTCAAACTCATTAGTTCGAATTGCATACTAGAACCCACAAGTCATCGCGATCAACCTTTAGTTAAATTAGGGAATTTTTAATTTAACTCTATTTTTTTTAAAGTATAATTTACTCATAATCTTACATTATATAATAAGTAAGATCTATTTGAATAAAAAAATTAAAAAATATATTTATATCTTATTAAATTATCAGTAAATTTTTATTAATAAAATAAAATAAATAAATATTATTAATTAATTTCTTTGTCACTCATCTTTCTTATAACTCTAAATAAATTAAATACTACCATTGAGATGCAAAAGGCTTAACCATCATCAATTGTTGGGATTGTAGGCCGCAACTCTCGCCTATCATTTATAACATAGATTCTATCTACTAATAATTTCTTGTTTTCGTGGAAGTGCGCCTCACCTGGTGTACCCGATAAGCAAATCTAGCTCCTTGAAGCAGGATATTGTCTTCTTCTACACACTCACCAAGCTGCAGTAGTTCCTTACAGATCCTATTCATGTAATCCTTGGCCAGCCTCAAAGAGCTTAATTTCAGCTGCAAAAATAGTTTCAAACATTTTTAAAGTTGCATTTGCATCTCTAATATATAGTTTTTTTTTTTTTACCCATAGTAAAGATGATAGCTTATTATTAGAAAGAAGGAGGACAGGTGAAAGAGGGGACTAAGTTCGAACCACAGTTCTTCAGTCGCAAAACACACACCTTCCACCACTTCAGTTAAACTGGATCTTCTCCAATAAATAGTTATTTAGTTGCTATCATTAGTTCAGATGTCATTCTTTAATGTAAAATCAGCTGCTTGTTGTACCTACTTGGCCAATGAATCCTGTGTTAAGCAACCATTCCCAAGGAATCTGGAAGTCCTTGTATCTCTTGATTGTGCTTTCCCGTGTCCTTTCCGTGTTGTTTACACATCTCTCCAACCTGTAGAATTTCAAGTTCAATCATGTCAAAAATTTCAAGATACTGAGCGAGATGAAGAAACCACTGAAATTCAGTTTATACATGCTCGCCTGTCTTGCATTGCTTGCAGCTTGCCTAAAGCCTGGTTCAACGGCTCTTTTGGGTCGATTTCCAATGATGAAATTTCAGACTCAAGCTTTTTCAGGTCCCGGAAGTTGAAGGCAGCTTCTCGCAGAGAATCCGCTTTTCTTTCTGGCCATTGTGGGAAATGCTTTAACACTGCCCTTTCGTCAATCAGAGAAGACAGTTCATCGTCCAGCCATTTCACAAATGCCTCTACATCGGAAACGTCTTTAAAAGCTGCAGACTCCACCTCTTTGGTCAAGAAATCGATGAATTCCTTCCGGTTTTCAACATCTGATTTTATCTGTCTCATGGGAATTCCTGTTATTTAACTTTTATTCATGAAACGAAAAAAATGAGAAAAGATAGGCTGCTGGTAGTGCTATTGTACTTACAGCAGAAAGATATGTGGAGCGATTCTCAATTTCTCCAATCATGTTCACGGTTAATGCAATTGCTGGAATTGCTGCAGAATTGGTTCTGTTGTCCATTTGGGATGTTTTCCTAGTGAGCAAGCGATAGAACTCAATAACTTCTGGCACCCGCCTCACCGATTTCAACCCCACAAACAGTTTTGATGGCAGAGGTGGTGGAGCCGGCGGCGCAGGTGTTGATATTGGTTTTGGTGTTAGTTTATCTTCATTCACTTCCTTGAGTGGAAAAGAGACTGTATAATTAGGCCTTGGTGGTGGTGGGGTTGGTGCCTTGGCTGGCCTTTCCTTTCTGGTTTCTGGCTCTTGTATGCAATCCTGTTCTGAGACTTTAACAAAATCTGATGGCTTCTGTTGAAATACCTCAGCTTTGCCTCTATCGTTCGAGTTTTGTATCTTCTTCCAAAGCATTGATTTCCTCTCATTATCATGTGCTTTGAGGGAAATCACTTGGGCTTTTAGCCGGGCGATTTCTTGTCCCAGTTCTTGGTTTTCTTTTTCCAGTGAATCATTCCTTACAAGAGCAGCCTCAAGTTCTCTCTTGAGGTAGATGATCAGAGATTCATCCTCTTCACCAGGCATTTTCCCTTCTTATTCTGCTCTCAATGAAACTATTTAGATATGCCTTTGCTGGACCTGCCCTCTTTATTTATGGTGTGTGTTGGGAAACGAGGAAGGAAAAAAAAGGGGAATCAAGTACTAAATAAACATGTAAATCTCGTGTGTTTTCCCGATATACTCGTGATCTCCCAACAGTGTGTTGCTTTAAAATGAAGTTTCACCTAAGCCTGAAGAGTGATCCTGGGGGGACTATCCCTGAATTTGATTGCTAATGGGCATGCAGAGTACTCTGTATTTGTATGCTAGAGAGGGTGCTTTTTGACATTTTTCCCAGTTCATCATACCAAAAAATGCTTGTAGCTTGCAGTGCAGGTGAGGAGATATCTTCGGCTGGTTGGCATGTATTGAAGTTGTCCCTGGAAAGTTATGTTTGGTGAAACATTATATTCTCTTAATCAAATTCGATCCTTTTGATTATGAAGATTTTGTGTTCTAGAATTACAAATTAAATTTTTTTTTTTATTTTCATTACATAGTATCATATGTTAATTTTGGAACACCAAGTCCAATTCTCAAACGTAATTAAAAAAAAGTAATTCGTACTCAGACTAAGAAATTTATACATAATTATCTCTTGAATTACGACTCTAAAATTTGATCTTTCATCTTTAAAACTTGATTTTTCGTATTCTTAAGAGTTGTGACTTACTAAATCGTGGTGGATGGATACAATTCCGTTATCTTGATGTGGTTTGCGTTGTTGGGTTAACATCACCAGAATATTTTTTTTACACAGCCTAAAGATACTATAGGCAATGGCCATAGGCCCAGGAGATATCAATGATTGCAAACTTCCCAACTGCCCATATGTGAAACTTCATTTCCAATCTCCATTTCCCATGTGTTAATGTAAGCCCCAGAATGGGATGTTGGGATCCTTGGGTCAATCGGGTTTCCTTTTCTCATATGATTGCATTTTGCTGTGCTTTCTCAGTCAAGCAACGTGAAAAGCATAAACAATAGGGATGACTCAACTACAATAGTTAAAATAATTAAAAATAATAAATTTTATCTAAAAAATTTAAAATTTAATTAGATGTCTCCCTTATCATCTCCTATCTTCAACTGTCTTTTATTCTTTTTACCGTTGAGCTATTGGCTCTAAAATTTTTTTAAAAAAAAAACATGGGAAATGAAGCACAGTGACAGGAGAATATATTCTTAAAAAAAAAAAAGGCCTCGACAATCACAGCTCACCAGTACAAATTTCCCCCGGTTCCCCTTATTACCAGTCCCTTTCGGCCTTGCTTTTAAAGGCAAAAGATGGGAGCTTTTTTTAGTTCTTATCCTTAAATTCCATGTCTACTACAGTCCTTTGTAACTTTTTACTTTCTATAAGCAATTAAAATGGTTTAAACCCTTTTCAATTGCTTGGGTTAAAGTGCAAGAATATTTCAGATGGCGAAGTTTTATTTTCTAAGGTAGTTGAATTAGATACAATGTGACAATATCATAATTGTGTAGTAGACTTAGAACATCCTTAATGTTCCCAAGCAACTCTCAGATATTTGTAAGAGACTCCAATTCTTCCGTAGAAGGTAGCATATCAACACCTAGATTTGAGGTCCAATTAATGTGTAGAGAACTCATTAATGCAATCTTCAAAAACTTTTTTTTTTTTTTTTTTTCCTATATTTAGTCTCTGTTAGAATTTAAACTTTAATTGCTTGAACTAAAAGTATAGTTGTTCTACCAAAAAATTTCTAAACTTTCAATCTCTCTATTTTATTCTTAAAATTAAAAGTAAATACGAGATAACTAAGAGTTACAGTTGATACTCACACTCTTAGTTTTCTTTTTTTTTTTCTTTTTTTTTTTTAAGTTTCTCTAGTGGTCTTTGATTTTCTGAGGGCCCCATGGCCATGCCCATCTTTAGATGACAAGTGCATTTACCTACCGGCAAGGAAACCTTGCTGGTTGATAATAGACTAATGAAATTGATGATCTTTTGGTAAGTAGTACAGAAGACATCAAGACAATATGCATACTGAGATTTGAACCACAGGTAATGGGTCAAGACTCAAGATTTCTCTTTAGTTCTATTAAATGTGCAATATTAACTTTTTACGTCACGGGAGTCTGGAACCAGAGGAGTATATCATATTTTAAGACTGATTCGTTTTTATTTCACTTCTTTTTTTTTTTTTAAGTAGTGTGACTCTAAAATGACAAATAACGGGATGAATAGAAACTTGCATATATTTTTTTTAGTTTACATTTAAAACTTACATATTTGAATCGTAACACGGATTTTACTCTTATCAATTGGACTAATATTTTACCCGCTCTGCGGTGACAAAAAGACTCTCGTTAGCAACTATCAATAGACTAAAGTAAAAAATGGAAATTAGGTCAATATATAGAGTTCAGACCATTGGGCACTTGGTTCTTTTCTTTTTTTTTTTTTGGGGGTTAATTGGCTTATTGGCACATTTTTCTTTTTTTTTTTTTCCTTGTTCTATGTTATTTATTTATTTATTTATTTTTGGGTACTTTGTTCTATCTTTTTCCATCTACATGGGGCAAAGTTAGAATAATAAGGGCTTCATTGGGAGGAGCTGCCGGCCATAAATTGAGTTTAATGCGAAATCCGGCGACCATGTGAGGATTATAATTTGGGCTCACTTGTGAATTGGAACCCAGTCCAAAGAGTCAGCCCAGGCCTTCTAATGTCGTTCTATTCATCTATTGTGGCCTTCTATGGCTGAATCCTTCATTGGAAGATCTGCCGACCTGTCGGTAATTCCATTGGAGGATCTGTGAGCCTGTGACGTCTGTCAACCGTGATATCTGTGACTTGCGACTAGTCGGTTCTGTTGATATCCCAACAGACCATAGCCAAAAACAAGTGAGTTTCTATCGACAAGATCACACAAGTAGGATCTATATGTTACTACTATGATATTTTGTTAACTTTTAAGCATCCAACATGAGGTTACACCAGCAATTTCCATCTATATACATCAACTGTTTTAGTGCAAACCCAAAAACGGGCGACAAGTAAAAAAAAAAAGAAAAAGTCTATAAAAAAGCTTGGTTTCCATTGTTCTGTATCCTTGTCAGTTGTCACGTTTATCAGGTTATTCCTCTCCTGCTGTATAATTAGACGTAGTAAATCATGCCAACCTCAAGCAAAGAAGTGTGGGGCACATTTAAAACAGCAACAGCTTTCCTGGAATTCTTGCTTAGAAAAGCATATACCACATTGATTGCAATTCTCTTGATGATGGAGGATGATTTCTTTGCCTTCGCATGGGAGTTTCCCAAAATGTAAGCGACACCAGACTCCTTCGCTTGTAATATTCGCAGCGACTCGACTTTGAGTTGAGTATTCTGCAGATGTGCAATATCAGGTTTGATCACTTGGATATCATTTGGTGACTGCCTCGTTGTTTCATGACAGGAGTCTTGAAATGTTTCGCATAGAGCAATGGAAGCTTCAACATCAGAGTTTTCACATTCTGTGGATGAATTGTTTCTCAGTTTTAAAACATCTGCTTCCTCTTCTGATTCTATGAACTGCACAATTCCACACACTAATCTGTTCTCAAAATCATAGTTTTCCTGCTGCAGATCCTTGTAGCCATACCTAACAATGCACCGGAACATGCCATGCTCCTTTGGCCCGACCCTACTGATAAGCAGCCGTTCTTTTTTGCAGATTTGAGGAACTTGAACAGATTTGATGCAAACGAAAACAAGCACTTGATGGAATGCAGGCAAGTTTGTCACAAAGTGCCCAAATACAGCAGGAACTCCTGTTACCAAGTTTGTGTAGACCAGCCCAATTCCTGGAACCTGCACCATACCGAGACTAGGCCCGAATGATACTAGTCTACTCAGTGAAACCTTGTTCTCCACGTCAAATTGGTGTTTCTTCATTGTTCCATAGTTCCATATGTACATTATTGCCATAAAAATCGAAGACAGCACAAGTGGAATCCACCCTCCTTCTGGCACCTTGTAAACAGACGCTGAAATGTAAAGCAGTTCAATTGATCCAAAAAACACGAGGAATGTGATTGCGTAAATTGTCTTTTTCTTCCACACAATTATCATCACCAGTGCCATCAAGCAAGTTGTCACGAACATTACAGTGGTCACAGCCATGCCTACAAACCCACCAAAACAATAGATTTATTGATGAACTATAAATGAATTTACAGTCTGCAGTAGTTGAAAAAACTAACGTTTTCATTTAGTCAGTATGGTGTGTCATACCATATGCATGACCCATCTTGTTAGTATCCCTCAATCCAAGCGTCACAGCCAAACAGAGGCACATCAACATCCAATTCACCTCTGGAATGTATATCTGCCCATATATTTCACTTGAAGTATGAATAACTTTCACACGAGGGAAGCAATTCAGTGCACAGCACTGGCTTATGATGGAAAATGTAGCAGATATTACAGCCTGGCTTCCAACAACAGCCGCAAAAGTTGCCACTACAAACACCGGCCAAAAGACTGTTTCTGCAGAAATCGTGAATACATTAACATAATAGATTCGGAAGAGCGATATCCAATCTCAGACCTCGTATAAGCTCTTGCCTGGTATTGCCTTGTAGAAGCTTCTCTGAATGTCTTCATGGTGCCTGGAGAGGAATGCCGCCTCACCCATGTATGCCAGCATCAAACAGGGATATACTAGAAATGTGAATGCTAGCTGCGATGGAAATTCTAGATGTCTTAAATTTAGGATAGAATCAAAGCAGAGAAATAAAGGTCATTCTGTTTTCGATATTGCCTGTGATGTCAACAGTTCACCTTGATTGAAACTGAGGAGAAATGCCCCAAGTCAGCAAACATGGCCTCTACTCCTGAAAACATGTTCCGGAGAAAACTCGTTTCAGTACCTCTTATCAGCCCTCAGGCCCCCTCAGTAATGTATCATAACGACGCGGTAAGTGCGGAAGGGGTACCTGTAATTGAAAGGACGACCCCACCTAAGGACACCCATCCATCAATGCCAGTACTTTTAATGAACTTCAACATGTAAACAGGAGAAATAGCACAGTATATGCGTGGATTCCACTTGATTATATTATATATCCCAATGCTGCTTATACACAGGAGCCATGCTGTGACAATAGGGGCAAAGATGAAAGCAACTCTGCGTGTTCCATAATGCTGAAGGGAGAAAAGCCCCACCAGGATAATACATGAGATTATAACCACATAATCTGAAGGTTAAAAGAGAGAATCAATTAATTTAACCTATCCAAATGACATTAATTTGGCAGTATAATTCAGGACAGGGATGTTCAAGTTGAACTTACTCTCATGGAGTTCAGTGAACTTAACTTGAACCCCCGACACGGCTGAAAGAACTGAAACAGAATATGTTAATCTGGGTAAGAATAAACTTATATCAGGTCTATCAGTCCAATTTAAGAGGCATATCAGACCAAAAGCGAAACAGAAATCACCTGGTTGGTGGGGAGGAGGGAGGGGCACAGGGGAGCAGCCAAAGATTTTTCAATTGCATGCCAGTATGGTTTATGCTAAAAATTTATGCATAAGCCACAGGCAGCTTAAAGTTACCATTGAGCTAAAGGATTTCTGTGAGCAGAATACTTTTCAACCAGTTGTTTTCTTTTTACTTAACTCTGGCACCAAAATTGCATATGAGACAGTAAAACTATAATCATGTCCAGATCGTAATAGCAATATACCATCCATGTGGACACACCTGTAAGTTTAGGATGGATATGAGTTGTTTATAGAGGTTCAGTGGCTACTTTAGACTTAGCTACCTGATATTGTTGGAGTGATTATACCATCACCAATTGCCATACAGGTCCCCAGAAGAACAAAAATCAGGAGCCCTTTGCGAAATCCTGGATGTTTCTCAAAGATTGACTTCAAGATATGGCTCTGCCATGTGTCTGGGGATACTTCTACTTCATAGGTGGATAGCTTCTCATCGCTCGCTTGCTGATTTGGTAGAATGCTTAATTTTGCATGTCGGCAAAGAAGAGAATACAATGCAAAAGTACCACCTGCACCATTAGCAAAGAGTTGACAACGGTAAGCTGTGTTTCTATCATGTCCAAATGTGCAGACAGCGAACTCCAAATTAATAAATTTCTTCTACACTGATTCAATATTTCACTCATGAAGTGCCTAAAATAATAATTTTAGAGGGAAAATTCCCCTAACAATGGCCTTAAATAAGGAGATATGTTTTGAGAAAAAGGGTTCCCTTCAAGCAATGATTTCAGCACATCACTTTAAAACCCTTCTCAGCATCTACTTATTTTGATAAGGTTTCTAAACGTGTATACGGCAATCTAATAAAGTGCATCTATTTCTACAGCATTCAGAAGTTGAAAGGGTGGCCAGATACTACCTTCACCGTTGTCGTCAGCTGACATCACTATGAAAACATATTTCAAGAGAGCAATCAGAGTAAATGTCCAAAAGATGAAGGAAAGCACTCCATAAATTTCTTCATCATCCTCGTGTAGGCTCAGCTTCCCCGAGAAAGTGGTCTTGTAAACATAGAGAGGGGATGTGCTAAGGTCACCATAAACTACCCCGAGACTTTGATAAGCTAATGCAATCAATGCTGAGCAAGATTTCCTCTTCAATTTCTGTTTCAAAATGCAAAAAACACTCTTGATACATGAAACAAGAAAGATGACTGGAAAGCAGCGTTGCAAACATAGTTCAGCAAAATTTATTGGGAGCTCCAACAGTTTCATTATTCTATTTTTTCTTGAAATTCATTAGCACTAATTCAACATATTTATGATCTTTTGGGGTCAAATGTTCCATTCCCATAATTATTTAACTAAATCTGCAAACTGATAAGCTTTTAAACACACAGGCAGAATGAAAGAGAGAAATCTCTAATTAATTTCTAATCATTTTCTATTTATCATTTTGGCTAGCAGCATCTAATTGGGTAGAAAACTTAATTTCTTTCCCATGGCCTGCAACTGGATCAAGCATAACCTCAAGCTTCCACCAAATTACTGACATTAATACACACATACTTATATCCATTTATACTATATAGTTTCATGAAGGCATTTATGCAATGAGTACATCAACTAAAAACAGCTGCAAAAGAAAAAAAAAATGCAAGCTTCCACTAAATGACTGACATTTACATTCACATTAAACACACAAGCTTCACAACATAAAAAAAGCCAATAAAATAGCTGACTACATATATATATGATTCATCTAAAACAATCTGGGTAGCAATAAAATAGTTTGGCTGAAAAGTACCTTTTGGAGAGCTCCTTGTTCTAAACCTTCTACTGGGTTCATGTCTTTTGTCTTCTTCAGTATGTGTGTGTGTGTGTGTTTGAGAAGTGGGGAGGGGATGGCAGTCTCTCAAGTATGAAAAGAAGAAAGCTTTCAATGAGAATATATGGGAGGAGAAAAGAGAGAGAAGCAGCTAAATTTGTGTGTGTTGGGGGGGGGGGGGGGTGTGATGTTTCTAAGAAGTTGCACAATGCATTCAATGCTTCTTTATTTTATTTTTTTCTTTTCTTGGTTATTTATACTGTAATAATCCTTTTTTGTTTGTCTAGAAACTAGTTATTAAGTAAACTGCTATTTTGAAATTACATATACAAATCTTTCTCTCTTCTTTTTTGTTTTTTTCTTTTGTTTTTTTGGGATTTGTCTTTAAATTTGTTAGGACAAAATCCCAGTCCAACTAAAAAGGATTTTTTTTTTCCTGCACCCACAACTATGTTCGGCTTAATTAGTGGTCTTTGTGGCCATAAGTTTATAGTTTAGATAATATTAATAGTATGGAAATATATGAAAAGTCAGGGACTCAAACTCTTAATTTTTTCAATCGTTTTCTTCTTTCAATTAATTTGTCTAAATTTAAGAAAGAAAAAAAAATAATTAATTAATTAGTGATATTTGCGGGCGTCTTGACGTATGAAAAGTTTGGCCTGAAATTTTGTCCCACCATGCAGCAGAGCAACTCAATGACTCAAAGTTCAAAAGCTAATGGGAAGAACATAATAATGTTGGAGGCAATAAAACTTTCCATGAAGAGATTTTTATTAAGAAAAATTCTAATCGTAAATTTCGAACGAAATATTGTGTATAAAAAGATCAAAACCATTAGAGTCTAAATCATAACATAATTACATAAAATAATAATGTCCGCAACAAATATAAAAGAATGTACAACAAAGATGACAAATATGTTTAATAGGCTGTCAAAAATGCACAATGATAACAATACACAAACTTATGGAATTCACTTAATGTCATAATTAAATATTTTTTAGCACATTGTTGCATATTATGTCATATTTTGGTACATTATCAATATTACTCTACATTTTTGTAACTCTTAATTCACATTCTGTACCAAAAATTTTATAGAATTTTAGTACACAACTTAATTTTAAATAAAAATAAAATAATCATGCAATTTATCCAATTATATCTAATAATTTGTCTGCTTTTTCTTTTTTTAAAGCTCAATTACTTTATTGCTATTTATATATTGCTACCAATATTTTCTAATTTAAGATTTCATACTTTGTTCTTTTATTATCCGAGTCCCATGGGTGCACTCATGACCCCTTTTCTATTATATTTTCTGTGTCTTTCAAGTAGAACTCTATTCATTGTGGAGCTCCCTAGCACGAACCGAGTTCATGAGTCAAGGCCAAGTGATAGAGATCCATCACGTGAGTTCAATTATAGTATATGTCTTACACGACGACTTCTCATTATTAATTTTTTTTAATAAAACTGTTAATATAGATTTTTTTTTAAAATGAGAAAATAAGGGTTGACACCTTATAATCTTATATGAAAGAATTATACTAATTGCATGTTTGCGTAATATAGTGGATTGAGATTTCGCATTAAACCTATGGAAAAAAACAAACTCTACGATACACAATAAGAATTACTAATTCTTTTTCATAATTGTGTGAGATACTAAGATCAAATATATTCCAAACCGATATACAAAATTATATCTTTTGTATAACTATGTGTCAATTATTCTTAAGACCTTTATGTTGTGTTTGGTATGTAAAAGAAAATTAAGAAGAAAGAAAAGTATAATCATTACTATTTACTTTTTTTTTTCACTTTTTTTTCTCTTCACTTTCTACACCATTCCAAACAATTTTATTTTCTCTCTACTTTTTCTCTCACAAATTACTATTTACATTTTATTTCATCATACTTTCTTTCTCTCACCTTTTTCTACCACTCCAAACAATTTTATTTTTTTTTCACTTTTTTCCTCATAAATTACTATTTACCTTTTTTTTTCACATACTTTCTTTCTTTCAACTTTCTCTACCACTCCAAACAATTTTATTTTCTCTTCACTTTCTTTTTATTTCTCCTCTTTTATCTTTTTTTCTTCTCATTTCTTCGCACTCCAAACACACTCTTAATATAATGTCAAGCCAACTTTCTTTGGCCAAAAGTGCCATGACACGGAAATTTTGAGAAGTATAGATTAGACCACAACAACCGAAATAATTTGCTCTGATTTTTAAATTTTAAGCACTTTAAAAAAATGGGGTTTCCTTTTCATTGCTTTCCTTCTAACTTTTATGAATTTAAATCAACAAATCCCCAGTCAATTTGAACCCATACTTGACTGAGTAAGCTGCACTGAAACAAATCAGGTAAAGCGTTCTCCATGCCGAACATCCCAACATACTCTTTCCTTACGCCCACCGACTTCTCATGCAAATCTCATGTATATGTTATCGGTGCTTCTTTTCAGCACCACCGTGAAGGATGGACCCAGGACCTTAGCTTCTCTTCACCTACCTCTTTCTACTATTATTTGCTAGTTAATTAAACTACATATTTCCAAAAAAAAAAAAAAAAGAGTAAGAGATGGGCATAAGTTCAATGAATAATAGTTATCATTTTCTTCATGGGAAATATTTGTTGAGTACAAATTTGATGGACTCGTTATGCAAAACATTTTACTCGAATAACATTTTAAACAATATAAAGGGGTCTTATATTGATATGGTAGATTTTTATGCACATATTTCTTTATATTGTACAAAATATTATTTTTAAAATATAAAATATTTTACATATAATCTAATTTTGTGTCCAAATAAATCCATAAAATATCTATAAAATCGTTCGTTTGTAATTGTCAAAGATAATTGTGGTACCATCCATCGTGTAGTCTAAGTGATAAAGCCCCATTTATAACCAACCACAAGTCTTAAATTCCAAATCTTCATCCAGATGTTAAAGGACAAAACTTGCCCATGTCAGAATGTACTCTTATATTGATGCAATGCTTCATGGCTGAGGTGGGTGCCGTCCTCCATTTCTATCAAATATATATATATCTAGTGGCAGGAGAAAGTCTTGTCTCTCTACTGAATTTTCATGAAAGTAGGATTGGCTGGTGGACTGCTGTATTCTTCATTGTTGATCGTAAAGATACCGGCATATCGCGGAAATCTTTGACTAGAAAATGAAATCCTTTGATGGCAAATAAGTTGCCGAGTACGAGCAAGACCACAAAATGTATGGTTGAAATTGAATTTCAGGGAAACTTACGAAGAAGAAGCTGAGACCGAAACGTGTTTTGACTTTGAAAAAAATAGATAATGAGTCGTAATTATTAATTAAAGAAAAAAGTTTAAGATTTATACGTTGATAGTTATATTTTGTATATATATTATGACAGTTTTATTTATTTTTATAACAAACTTGATAAAATATGATATAAGAAATTAACACGTTATTTTTTGTTACAAAAATTATAAGTCTTGTTGTAAAAATAAATAAATTCGTCACAATATGAATATCAAATATGACTACCAACGTATAGATCCCAAACTGAACTTTTAATTAAATTGTATAACTAAAAAATATTATTTATAATAAAATTTTAAAAAAATTATATAGACAAAATATTAACTTTTTATTATAATTTATAATAATTTAATTATATAATTTAATTAATAAATTATATTATATATTATCTCACTTTTTCTTTTTTTTTTTTTTGTCTATTTTTCTTTGGTCCGCACAATTTACCCTTTTACTTTTTAGCTTATCCTGAGACTAATCTAACTCTTTTCCATCTATCTCTATCCACCATCGCTTTCTGTCACTTTTGATATATAAAAAAAATTTGACATTCTTGATAGCTATATATATATATACATACATATATATATATATATATATATATATATAGAGATAAATTTATTTATTTTTATAATAAAATTGATAAAATATAATATAAAAAATTAATACGTAATTTTTTATTACAAAAATAATAAGTATTGTTATAAAAATAATTAAATTTATCATAAAAAAATATATTATATATATATATTATCTGTGTATGAATGTATGTATATGAAACTGAATTCTTTAATATATTCCTTTTATGTACACTTGTCTCGTGAAGTTTTACATTGCAGTCTGGAGTTATTATCATTTATGTGCGCATTTTACCAAGTTTATTTGCCTAATTAACAAAAGAAAAGAAAATCCTTTTACCTCTTAGCTAAATATGGCATCCTGCGCTATATATATTTGTCAACTAAGCCAAGAAATGTTATTGATTAGGAATTATTGAAAATTATTAATTGACATATATATTTTAATTTTTTGTCAAAAAAATACATCGAAAATATGTTGATCGTTGCACATGTGTGTCAAGACCGAAATCACATTGTCATTCTCATTTAACCAGCTTTTATAAAGAAGACCCACTACTCAAAATTGTTAGGTTCAAGTGCATTTCTTTCGCATTCTACCAGAGTGTTATAAAGTCAGAAACTTATAACGTACAACTCGCAATATTTTGAAACGAAATGATGGACATTACCATTAGTACAGCCATAAAAACTCGAATCTAAATTGTAATAAGAAACACTATATCAAATTACTAATTAGATTATCACCTCAATAATACATATGTATCGTGATGACTATATCCTTAAACCTTAATCGCTCTCTGTATCTTTTGTCCAAAAAAAAAAAGGTTCCGCCCGTGCAATTATCATTCCTTCTTGTTGGTGAGAGTTCAGACTAATAAGACTAGAAAATTGGCGTAGAGGAACACGGAGTATCCAATTGTTTATGAGAAAACCTTTTAACAACCAAATCCCTCGTTGTCAAAAAAAAATCTTTTTTTTTAACAACCAAATCGCTTATTGGTTAATCTTTTTTGACAACCAAATCCTCAGTTGTTTTTCCCCAAAGGATTGGTGGCTTCCAACCGTACAAGGTTGTAATGGTGGCAGTACGTTGCACGTACTAGTGATGGACGCCAACTTGCAAAAAGGAAGAAAAAGAATGAACTGCAAGGACGAATGGACGTTTTAGGTCTTAGGTGCGCTTTCCATTTCACAGCATTTAGTGTTCGTTTTATCCGTTCCTGATGAATCTCAACATTCAAACGTGGTTGTTGAGTTGGAATTTTGTTGAGCTGGACTTCATATGCCTTCTTTCTTCTTTTTTAGCATTTTTACTTACATTATACGTGCTTACCATTTTTATTTATTTATTTATTTATTTTATTTATAATTTTACACATTATAAATATATTTATTTTTTAATTTTAAATAGATCTTATTTATTATATAATGTAAATTATAAATAAATTATATTTATTAAAAAAATAAATCAAATTAAAAATTCCCTAAATGTTATATTATTACACATTTTTTTTTTTTGTATATTGTTAAATTGGTTACAACTCGAATTGAAGACTTTCAATATATTCAGACTATTCAATATATTAAGACTATTGGAGTATCAACGAGCTATAACTCATTCATGCCTAAAAAAAACACCATGGCTGCCACGTATATATCTCAAAGGATGCTCAAGTAAACCAACCAAACGACTTTACATTGGCCGGCGGGACGTATTCGCTCTGTGATAGTTCAAGAAAATAAGACGGGCGACCCTCAGACGGCAAGGTAGAAATCTAGAGAATGGAAGCAACAGTCAAGTACGTGAACTGCCGCGCAATAACAGACCTTCAATTGTGTGGCCCGTGCATGAACGGAATGAGAAATGGATGATTTTCCAATGGCCAGAACCGAGTTTAAGTACTGGCTGGCCCAATGGCTACGTTTGTTAAAATGGTCGGATATGTTAGGCCATCATAGGTGGGCCCCTTCCAGATGTTCACAAAACCTATAACCCATACAGGCAAGAGAGTTTCAAACTTGGGCTGCCCCTCATGGATCAAAATTTGTGCTCGACATGCTCATTTATCGGTGGTTTAAAGTGAGGCCCAACCTTAGACCAGAAAGAAAAGCGAGGGCCACTCCAGAGCTGATCCACGCCACCTAACATCGTCTGTTGCATCAGCCTTGTTTGTAACTTGTAATCCTGTTATTGAAGGCATCCAAGATTTTTTTCCCTTTTTTTTTTTTTGCCCCTTTTTGGTGTGATGGTACATCAGAAAATATAAAATCAAAGAAATTTGTTACTTAAACAAAATTCATCGCAACTAAAAGCTGTTGCCTCTGGGAGTTGGCAAAACAAATTCTCAATAAAAGGACTTGACAAGAGTCCCTTTGGCGACAATTATCAAAATAAAAAATCCCTTGGGGATGTCACATAAAATTTGGAAACACAACTAGGAATTGTATTGAAAATGCTAGCATTAAGAAAACAAAATAGATTGATAATGATACTGAGTTGGCTCATGAAATTTCAGAACAACATTCCGACTCTGCAATTCGAGAAACTATATCCCAGCAAAAACTCTGTTACAAGTGATTATACTCAATTTAACCCCATGACCCTGAGCGTTGTAACCATCTGACTTCAATAAACAATCTTTTAAATAGACATTCCTAATCAAACTCTGAGACAATAGATCAAACTGCAAAATCACAACCTCGACATGCAAATACAACCAAATGCTGACAGACGTGAACTGCAGAATGCATAGACTTCTCAACACTCTTGCCCATAACTCAGGTCAACCAAATCTGCCGAGCTTGTGCAAACCATGGAATGGACAAGAAATGCAGTAGACTGTGCACAACCAACCTCATCGTATTGCCAGGGATATGGTAAAACCCAAAGCACTCACCCCCCTAACTCAAGTTGAGGGAGCTGTACTCTCTGTTTTCTCCTCTGCATCGGTCTTAGTTTCCTCCTTGGCTGCAACAGGCACGTCTTCCCCAGCTTTCTCATCAGCCTTCTCATCTTTGACACTCAACTTATTGAGTGCATCAGCAGCAGCAGTTGCATCTTTATTTTCCTCCTTGCCCTTTTGGGATTCAGCAATTTCTTGAAATGTTTCCATGAATTTTTTGCAATCTAATGAAAATCAAGATATAATCAACACGAGGAGAAATAGTGACCTGATGTTGATGCATGGCAGCATGAGATGCACATCAAAATTGCATCAATAAAAGGGAAATATCAGGGGAGTGGAAATAGCAGCAAGGAGACCAGTTGTGCTTAAAGTCATGCTTATGCAGAAGCAAATACGTATGTGGAACATGGAATGAAATGTCTCTCCCTTACTCTTTTATACAAATTACTATATTTCAAATGGGGCCATCTGTTATTACTTACGTTCATAACCCAAGTATTTTAACATTTCCAAAGATAATTTCAACACGTATATTGTTTTCCTGGCTCATAAGGTTTCATCTGTTAACAGTCTAAGCGTAATTTTCTAAAAGATAAAAAAGGTATCCAACTGCAGAGGCTCACATGCTATGTGGATCGTAAGGAACTTTACTCATTGTTCTTGCAAAGAGACTGTTTCCATGACTCAAACCCGTTCCAAGTCACATTTAAGTAACCTTAGCGTCACATAAAGGCTCACCCTTCTTTTTCCTAAAACAGAGTGAAAAATATTTGATCTATAGTACACAAAGAATGATCCTTCATACTGGAATAAAGATATTCCTACTGTGTTTCCCGAACCAAGCAGCTGACTTCAACAAATACAAATAAAATAGACAAGAACAAAGACTGGAAATACTCACAAAGTTTATCACTTTATTTCTGGTTTATCAATCCCAAATTTATTTATCTTGTGGTCTTAAGCCTAAATGTAAGTTATTCATTTTAACAGAAGAAGTTTTTCACACATAAATGAAACAAGGTTACCAATATCATCCACTACATGATATACACAACATAAAGTTAACAGTTTTGCTGGAAGGAGAGTTCCAGCAAAGAGAGCAACTCTGTCTATTAACAACTCCACAATCTTCGATCATTCCATCACGAAGTCACTAAGATTACTACAAGAGCCATTGCAAAGTATAAACAACATAATCTCCAATGAACTCATCAACTCCCAACCAATGGAAAGACAAATTAAAGAAACCAGGATATTCGTAGTAATGGGTGCGATTGGGTGGGATTTCAGAAGAAATTGAATCCTAATCCGTCCACGTCTAAAAGGCTACCAAAAGCAATCAAGTTATTATATGTTGAAAACGCCAAATAAAAAATTTCTACTCGCATGAAATGCAAAATTAACAACCTACAGCAACCAAACAAGTAAACACGTAAATCAAAAGGAAATCAAAGTACTCACTGTCAATGGAAGCGAAACGAATACAGAAAAGCTCGTCCTTCAATTCACCATCAGCAAAATCAGTAGCGTGCCACACGCATGACTTCTCATTTCCTGCGTGCTCCTGCAATGTCATACCTGGTAGCACTGCAAAAGCAAAACAAAAACAGAAAAATTTTTTTAAAAAAAAAACCCTAATTCAAACGAAAGCAAGTAAAACAATACAATTGATTTAAAAAAAAAAAAAAGGAAAAGGAGTAACGGACCGAGATGATTGGCACAGATCTTGAGAGTCTTAGATTGCCTCATAACGAGCCGAACCTTGCCGGACTCCTTGTGCTTCAGTAGCTTAACGGTACCGGCACCTCTCTCCTTCCACTGGTTTCCGTCCTTGTCAAATCGATATAGCTTGGCTTTTCTGCAGGCGAATCGCAGAATTAAACTCAAACAAAACACACCAAAAAAAAAAAAGAAGGAAAAAAACAAAAGCCGGTCGAAAAAAAAAAGAACGGTAAAGAGATTCAATTTTCTTGATTGACTCACTCATCGTAGACAGGATCTTCATTCTCTTCGCCGGTGGTGACGGCGACCTCCTCGAGCTGGACGATCGGAGCGACCTGAGCTCCGGTGTCCTCGTCCTCGGCGGCTGGAGCTTCGTCCTCTTCTCTGCGATCGTGATCCGGCTCGGTGCTCGCCATTTCCGTGCAGATTGTGCTTTCGCAGAGTAAAAACAGTTGCTTAAATACCAGAGAGGTAGAGTGAGAGTGAGAGAGAGAGAGAGAGAGTTTTTTTGTTTTGGGGTGCGGGGGGGCTGTGGGGGGCGCTGGGCCTAAGCTGGAGACGAGGTTTTATATAAGGAGAGTGAATTGAGAACGAAAGTTCCGTGAGACGAAAACAAGGGTTAAACAAAAGGCGTGAAGTTTACGAAAGAGATGGGGGAATTACACCTACTACTTTTTTTTCTTTTTTCTTAAAAAAAGGTGTGAACTTTGGTTGTTTAGCAACGAAAAAAGAATATGAATATGTGTTCCGAATGTATTAATTATTATATTTATAAATTTAATTTAATTTTATCTGACTAATTTTTATAATAGAAGTCTAATCACTCAAATATTAATGAGTGTAAGTATTTCAAAACTGAAATCTGCGGCGCATTCAATCTTTAATTTGAGTACCTAACACATTGGTAGGGGCGAATCACGTCTACAAGAATTCAAGTTGAAATTGCTGACTTGATGCATACCTTAACTTGTCATCAAACTGACATTTCAAATGATGAAAAATAAATCGTAAACAAAATAAAAAATAATAGAAAATGAAAAATTGGATAGGAATCCTTGGAACTTTTGATTGATCTGTTTTATGTACATAATATTAGTTGGAACTTGGAATAATTGACTTTCAAACGAAGACTCTGGTCAATTTGTAGATATGATGATTAAGATATTCAAGATAATTTTTATTTTTTGTTGGTAAAAAAAAAGTTTCTATTTTGATGACCTTCGAACTTTTGCTAAATTTATGATTTCTCTTGCAGAATAAGTTTTTTTTTTTTAATGCATTTACATTTTATAGACATAACAAGGCGTTTAAAGGTATTATTAAGTTGTATTACTTTCTTCATCAAAGTGATAATTGGCATTTCGCTGAGACGGCATACTTTATTCTAGCAGTGGATTTTAATCTAAAATAAAAAAGCAAAAAGATCACAAGAAGTAAAACTCAGATCGGGGATTGAACCGACCAAAACACCGCTAACCCAATTGCGGGTTTGTGATCCTCATTGGATCTCCAGAGACTGCTTCTTCAAAAATCTAACCATCTTTGCTTATTGGTAGTATAATTCTCTCTTGTATTACGAATTTATTATTATTTATTTAAAATTATTTAATATTTTTTTAACTTTTAATAATATTAATTCAAAATTACGTAAATGAAAAACGAAGTGAGAAAATGACCTCAAAGCTCACAGCAGTAAATTGATTGGCTAGGTTTTTTTTTTTTTTTCTGAGTGGAAAAAAAAATCCAACCACAGCCTTGTTGATCATCAGATCTCTGAACCGAGCTCGAGAGAAACTCTCATTTAAACAGTTCATTTAACAAACCCCAAAGAGACTAGATACATCACGCAAATACCAGCAAAGCCAACAAGACTCCGCAACTAATGTCTCAATGGACAAATTTAATTCCAAACGCGGCCCACAGACTTTCGCCACCTTTTGTAGCCACCTCGCGAATTGGCAAGGAGAGACTCAAACTCGAGACACCAAACGTAAAAATATACCGACTTACCACTGAACCACCGGCTCCCGTGATATGAGCTAAGAGTTCTAAGCATTATATAACATGACAAGTACACGAAATCACAAAGCATTACAACAAAGTGAGAAGTCCATCAAGAATGAGAATTATCAATTTCGGATGGTAAAAACAGCGTTCTACATCAAGGAAATATGGTGACTACAAAATTTTAAAACCCCAGTGGGAAGCAAGTTATCATGCCTTCATCAAACTAAAACTATGAAACTAAATTACCTGTACACTTGGCAAACTTGCCACAACTACAAGTTACAAACCAAACTTGATCAACTGTCTACATTATCTGCCCGAAGCAGAAAAAATTGCTTCGACGACCAAAATAACTCCGAAAGGAATAACCACACCACTGGAGAAAATGCAATTAAAGATGCAATCCGTGAGAGAAACTTCACCCTACCCGTTCAGTTTCCTCTAAAAGCAGAACAGAATTTGCATTCAGCCGTACAGGGAATAATAGACAATTCAACCTCCTCACATAAATTATCCAAGTTTCCTCCTCAAGTGCCCTTCATAACCTGTGGCTTTCATATCCCTGACCTGAGATCAGTAGGAACCCATAGGTGGCATGCCAAAAGGTGGCATTGGAGGCATCCCCATACCCATTGGAGGCGGTGGTGGTGCAGCGAAAGCTCCAGGCATTCCTGGACCACTCATTCCTGGCATTGGCGGAGCAGGCAAAGCAAGAGGTAATAGTTGAGCGTACATGTTCTGTAAAGGACAGGTAGATTCCAAGTATCAGCTCAAATTGCTCTCAATTCACAAAAATGTCAAACTAAATGGGAGTTGCACACCAAAGACAAAAGCAACTCATAAAATAAAGTTCAAAATAATTTGCAGATATCAAATTGAGAAAAATTACACATGATGTATTTTGAGTGTGTGCATGTGAGATGTTTAGTGTGGGTGGGTGGGGGCACAATGGATAGTCATCCCAAAAACTAAAAGTGTATATCGAGTACAACAGCTTATAGTCAGTAATTAACATCTTCAGCACCGACAGCTTATCTCCAGTAATTAACATCACAAGGAGGGATGGCCTACCTCATTTGCAAAGAACACAAAGGTTAATTCAGATGGACTGAAGGTTAAAAAAAAATTATTTGTCCTTCAAGTAGGAAAATAAAACGCGGCTGGCTCTTCTACTCAATTTGTTGTGACACTAGACACAAACTTTTAGGAACATAGAAAATACATGTACTCTGGTGTTAGATCTACAGCAACTCAACAAATTAAACCACATGTCACCAGAAACTACTGTCAAGGCACTCAGGGAAAAGTGGATCAAGGAGTATACCTGCTGTGCAACCATGTCCTTCTCCTCATTCTCTTTGGCCTTGGCCTCGTTTTGAGCTTCAATCTTGTCCTTTATGAGTTCATCTACTTTGCTTGTGTACTCTCGAACGAACTTCAAAAAGAAGTCAGAATGAGTTTAAGTTTAAGAAGTAGGGGGGTAAAAACTAAATGAATTAGAGGTAGGCGGGGGTAATCACCTGTAACAAGTATGGAAAAGCAAAATCAATCATATTGTTCATCCATGCCAACTCAAGAGCAACATCTGGCCGAATTAGATCATAACAAACAAAGAGGCATGCTGCAAAACACTCTTTCTTTCCCTGCATATACATGGTCAGGATCATCATTACAGAGCTCTAGTCAGTGATCCCACATTTCCTAGTGCATGAAGCAAATGAACTGTTTGGAAAATTTAGCCCAAGAGGAAAATGATGGATGGATGTTCAGGGGTCCAAAAGTGAAATAACGGATCAGCAACAGAAGAACAAGTTGAAAGGCTTGTTCACACTTCAAACCAATACAATACAATCCAAAATGATTAATAGATATCTAAATCAGATACAGCAAAAAGAGACTGGGTGAAAATTATAAAGGTTCCCACTTCCCAGGTACTTCAAAGTGACAAAATAAGTCAGACAATAAAGGTGTATGCCTTTCCCATGCACAAATCTGCGTGTGCACAGACCTCTACAGCACAAGTGCCCTGGAGGTGGGAGAGTTGGGTTGGGTTTGGGTGGGGAGTGGGTAGGTGAAACATGTCCGAAAGACACAAACCTGCTCAATGAAATAGACAAGCAACTCTTCTGAAAGTTCACGATCACCAGACTGTGAGCAGGTCTCCATGCAATCCTTGTACAGGTAGTCCTTCTTTGACAATGCAATTGACTGCTTCCACCTTCCTGCTTTCTTGTATATGTAAGCAGCAACACGTCTCATCTCCAGAAGTTCATGTTTCTCAATCTGATCATGAATATCACAGCACTTGTCAAGAGACTCAAGACAAATAATCCCTTTAAATTTTGAAAACACACTAAGAGCAAACTCCCACCTTCTGTGCTAGGCCTATCTGATCAAAGTTATCGTGCAATTCAATAGACTCGCGAAGTCTATCGTAATCCTCCTCTTCTATGTAAATTTCATTCAAAGCTTCGTTTACAGCAGAGACATTGTTGCTTTGAACTGCAACCATATATGGCTTGACAAGACGGAGGTGACCAGCCTGAATCCAAAAGGGAAGCAAACATCAAAGAGGTGTCAAAAACAAAACTATTTTAAAAACCAAGTTTATTCGCTAAAGCATTTGAATTGCAGCTTTTGACAGGTCCAAACACAATTCCACACAAGCCATGATTTCTTAAAAAACAAGTCAAAACAACAGAGCAGCATAAAACAGTGTCAAAAGTAAGGTTATACCTTTCGCATTATGTCCACCACACGAGTATGGTCAACACGGAGTGCAAGCACATTAAGAAGGTCATTGATAAGATCTGGATGCTCTTGCAAGTAAAAGTGTACAGCCTTGTAGTAGAGTTCAACATTCGCCACTTTAACAACAATATCTTTGAATTGCATGTGGTCCCAGGCTTCTGGGGAGTGGTTCATTACAGTGGTTGCAGCATTGTCAAACTCATCATACTGGATATAAAGATAAGTTAGTTCCTTCCAGTGCTGTTGTTCATCACAAGCTCGTATAAGCTTGGGAATGTTGAGACGAGTCGAAAAAAGTTTAATATGCTCCATAAGTTTTTCATAACGGTATCTGGCATATAAAACCCCCAACTCGGTAAAGATGCCCATATGTGCACGTTCCAATCCGAGGCCACTCTCCATCAGAGATATAATCTCATTAAAGTATCCCCTGTTTTGATAATACTCACTGACCTCTTCCATGTCATCAACCTACAAGTACGAAGACTCAATATTAAAGTAGCAGAATACTAAACAGAGTCAGAGCAGCAAAAAGTCCACCATAGGATCTTGCATATATGAGTCCATGCCCACTATTTGTAGACACCAAAACAAGAAAATTAAAAAGTCTAACAAGAGCTCACCTGCACAATGATGTTGAGACCACATATTTGGGCCAAGCGAAACTCCTCAGCATCCACACAAGCAAAACAGACTTCCTTCCATGTTTTTGCACTGTTTGCTTTTCTAGCTGCATCAACAGCACCTTGAAACTGTTTAAGCTTAACTAGTGTCACAGCTAGCTTAGCCCAATTGGAGATAAAAGCAAATATGATCTTTGCTGCTTCATAAAGGGCTTCATCATATAAGCGATCTCCAACACTTTGCAGATTAGCAACATTGGGCATGAGAATGAACTCCTCAATTTCATCAAGTCGATTAATTTTAGCATATGCATAGATGAGTTCCCCATCCACCTTGGGTTCCTTCGTCTTCTGCCTCACCATTAGAAGATACCTCACCAGGTCATGATATACATTTCCATCCTCAGCTGCTTTTATGACTTCCAAAAATTGAGTTGCATCATCTGCACGAATAAATGACTCAATTGCATCACTCACAAGCCCCTCCCTCAGCTGGGCCTTGCCCACTTGGCTCCATACAGCTTCTTCTTCAACACGGAATGCAAATTCCACAGCTCGATCAATGCTATGAATGTTATCAAGCAGAACATTGACCGCCTGAACATTCAAATTAAACTTCTTGAAAATAGCAAATGCTTCTTCATACAATTGAGCTTCCACAGCCACCTCCCCAATTGCAGGTCCATCAAAGTTGTCAAGCCTATTAATGTAATCCATAACTCTTGATGGATCAGCCTTGATGGCTGTCAAGATCAACAGATTTTGCAGATTGAAATTCCCACTGAAAGCAGAATTTTGGAGAACTATCTTTTCAAGAAGTTCAATAAGCTCATGTGGAAGATCAGCCGTCATGAAAGCTTTAACAGCAGCTGAAACTTGCTCAGGACTCTTGCTTTCAGGCAAAGCAGTAGATACAACTTGATCAATTAGCTGCCTCCTATACTCATTATCTGGACTGAGCACTTTTTCCCAAAGGTCAGCATCCATCCTTTCAACCACGTACCTGACATGAAAAAGGCGAGCAATCAGCTCAAGGTAACAAATTCAACCAATAATGCAATAACTTGGTTATCAACAATAATATACAAACCTGGCCTGCAGTTTGAAGAGGGAATTCTTATTTGTAACATTAATAAGTTCATCATCACACTGTCCTCTACGATAGGCAACGACTGCAAGTGTTGGGTCATGTCTCTCACAATATTTGCCCACAACACGTGAATCATAATAGGGGTTGGTAGTAAGGAAATGCTCTGGATTGTTGCCACTGTCAATGATAATTTTACCCAGAGCATTGTGAACATGCACATCTTGGCTTCCCTCACTAACAAGATGCTCCAAGAACTGAGTAAGCAAGCGAAGACGATTCCTGCAAACAGAAAACAAAGTGAGAAGCACAAAAAAAACAAGCAATAAACAGAACGCATGATATTCTAAGTACTTGACACACCTTTTCTCACACTCCTCCACTAAGGGCTCCACGGGAAGAAGAGAACGAACTGAAAGAATAAGACCTTTAATAAAATCTTCAGGGCATTCATCATCAAGCAGCTGTCCTACAACTAAAGGAGCATTTCCTGGATTGACCTATAAAACAACAAATGAGAGGAAGAAACCACAATATGTTTCAAATGAACTTCATTTGGCTTCACAATATGGAACCAACACTGAAAACAACAACTTCAAATACCCTTACCTTCTGAACATAGCCCTCAATATAGCGAAGCATATTGTTTCTGTAAAGGTAATGGGTAAGATCCGGAACAAAACCAAAACGGTCACAGACATTAATCAATGGGCGTGCATCTGGAAGCTTGGCTTCCATCAAAAAGTTCTTTGTCTTTTCAGGATCATAAAAATTTGATTCACGAGTCACCCGCTCCACCTCCTTTATCTGACCAGTTTTAGCAGCTGCTTCAATGTACTTGAAGTGGATTTCAGGATCCTCGCTATTTAGAAGTGGAACGAAATGATATGATTTGTCAGAACATGTATGTAAACATCTGAAGTTGTCTTGCATTAGAAAACAATAAAAAATCTATGCTAAAATTTTTTCTTATTTCTCCTGAATTGACAGTTTGAATATGCGATTGAATACATTAGTAAATAAAGGTTCTTTTTGCAACATTGCTAAAGAACGAAGTTAATCATGTATTGCTTCATTGCCAGTGGGTTGAAAGTCATTTTTAGTCCATATCTTCATTGTTTTATATGAGTTGGCTTGGAAGTATTGAGAGCGGATTATAAGCAAACAGAGAATGTCAATTAAGATTTGGTTGAGGCCATTTTGTTCATCATTGCATTTGGCAATGAAGAAACTCTAATGATGTACGGATAAAAGTTATGTCCTCTATGAATAAGAGGTTACATAGCTACCACTTTCTAGGGCAAACAAAGATGGAGATGTAAATCTGGACAACCTCAATATTTGGGTATGTAAGTTATTTGCAGGAATTACTTTAATTTGTATACAACACTCCATAGAAGCGCACAAATTTTTGTTCTAATTCCTACCTGATTTTATTTCTCTTTCTGGACATCCAAAAAAAAAAAAGTAGTACCTGGAGCTCAAATATGAACCCAAGAAGAAGTACAGTCCTTCGTAGGACTTGAACTGCTCAAAGAGTTTTATGCATGAATCTACACCCAATTGCTCCGAGTACTCTTTGCAAGCCTGCACACCACTGTGACTATTAACCTCACTGGCAAGACAGTGGATATGGACCAAAACTAAGAGTCTAAGACTTGTTGAATTACCTGCACAATAATCTGAAGATTGGCCCTCAAATTGACGAGAAGAAGATCCTTCATACACTCAAGGGCCCATTCCCGAGAAAGAGTACCAAAGAACTCAACAAGAGCCTAGAAAAGGAAAAGCAAAAAATTAGATTAAAAAATTAGATTCTTATTACAATCTCATAAGGCAGATGTCTATAAGCATATAACTTCCAAACCTGAGGCTCAATTGCATGTGTGTTCACTATAACACGTTTAACATCAGGCAACTCAGTATAGTGCTGCATGAATAAAGATTGTTAAAGGCAGGGAAAAATGAAATATTTTTGCAAAAAAAAAAAAAAAAAAAAAAAAGTTACTATGAAATCAAATATGAACTTAACCTGAAGTGCTCGTATATATAGCCCAGCCTTTTCACATAGTTGCCCAATGCGTGGGCGGTCATAGTGACTAAACATACCATTGGCTAATATGGCATCCGCAACATTTGGAAATGTGACAAGATTGATCTCCAAAACCTGATAGCAAACGATCATAAAGATGGCAAAGTCAGAGTTGATTCTTACAACAATACAAACTAATATTGAAAAAGAAAATTACTAACCTTTGTTTGAAGGTATCCATGCTCTGGTAAGTTTGGCTTCAAAACATCCAACAAAAAGGCTGTTGCCTCACGAACCAAGTTCCTCTGAAATATTTGAAAACAATATCATTTGGGACCAATCTGACCAAACAATCAAATAAAGCACTGGATGAAGATTGGAGCCCAATTCTTTTTCTTCTTCCCCCAACACAAACCCCACAATCTCATTCTCAGCCTGCTGATTTCTTTCTAGTGATAAATTCTTAAACATATTTTGTGTAGCTTGAACCAAAAAATATCTCGCGAATTTATTAAAAAAGAAAACTATATGGAACCTGAAGGAATAGATCAGTTATTGTATTGTAGTCAACAGGGCAGCCTCCTTCCATTTGAGACATCATCAAAGCAAAGTTAAGAGCTCCCTGACACCCACGAAGTACACATATATCATACGTCAAGCTGTGAACTTCAACAAACTCAAGAACAACATAGGTGAGATTTAGGTTGTTGTTAGTCTAAAATGAAAGAATTCAAGGTAATTGCATAAACAGGGGATGAAGCAAATGTAAGAACAAATTATTTCTCTAAGCTACATATCAAAAAGCCACAAACCTGGGGGTCTGACCGCAATATTGTTTGCAGAAGAAACAAATAATCAGGTGTGTAGCCAACCTGTACCATCGAATAAAAGATATTGGCATAGAATGGGACAAACAATGGAAAGAACCACAGAATAACTTTACCATAAAATAATAACGGAAATGTATGTTCAATAACATGCTCATAATGTCTTACAGGCTCTCTTATTTAAAAAGAACAAGTACTTCACCTGCTTCGAGTATATGAGGATCTTGTCGAATTCCCTCCTTTCAGCAAATGCAGCAATAACTTTTGGGGTTGCTCTAGCTTTAGTATATATCTTCAGTGCAAGGTCATTATCCACTGTCTGTGACAGAAATACATTTGGAATATCACAAAGACAACCAGGCAAACAGTTATGTTGACAAGATAGCAAGTGTGACGATAAGATACTGAGAAAAGAGGAATTGAATCTTCTGGCTATATCAAATAACCGGTTTTAGACCCAACTGCAGACCACAATCTGCATGGTTGCAAGTGTCAAACCGGAAGACTACATGCTACAGTGTTGACACCAGAAATGGGACGTTGGACCCCTGCCTAACTTTAATAAAGCTCTCTGATGGCCATACCAGCGTCATCAAGTAACTTGATATTTGTCACTTGATCATAGATTGTTATTAAAACCAAATTTAAAAGGACTAGAAAGGGGGAAAAAATATTTAGAACAAATTGCACCATAATAACAAGCCAAGCCAAAAACATGAAACAAATCTATGAAAAAAACTGACTTTCACAAGATCCCCAAGCTCTTCACTGCACTCTAGCTTATCCTCTGCCAACCAATTCTCCAACAGATTCTTCTTATTCTGATTTACCACAAGGCGTGATAGTTCCAATGACTCAAAGGCGTTTAATTTTCCTCTAGTTAAAAGAGTCCCAAAATATTGCAACAATGGTGGTGTTTGCCCAGATTGCACAGGAACACTCTGCAACACAAGCAAAAAAAAGCGCTCTGAGACATTGTATTCACACAATTTATAAATAAGAAAAAGAGCCAAAAAAGAAAAAAGAAAAAGGCAACAGAAAGAATTCTGCTTAAATAACAACCTGGAACTTGGTAACTGTATCAGGAGTACGGAGGATTCCTTGCGGAGATTCTGCAGCAAGTTCTGCAGCCTCTTTATATTTTGCCTGAGAAAACAATTCTTGAAACCTCTGGACAACCTGGGATAGATAACCAATGGTAAAGTTGTTAAAGACCTTATCACAATTTCAAGAAATTAGACAACTACAACATGACTAATACAAATTCAGTGGAACTACGAACAGTGATAGTAAGGGGTAAGGGGCATGGGAACCTTATCTTTTTATGTCATATTCAAGAAATAGAAGACAAATGAACATCAAAACTAGATTTTACCAGGTTCTCAGCACCAGGAAGATTTCCCCTTTTTGCAAGATTAACAGCTAGTTCCAGATTGTTTAACTGAAAAGTACCAAATGATTACTCGTATCCTCCTGCCATCGAGCATGAGGGGAAAAGTAAAAGTGAGAAAAATCTCGATGCATACCTGGCCACTAACAAAAGGTACAATTGTTGCTTCATTCAGAGTGGCAAGGAGAACCTGGCCTCGTCTGTTGATGGCATAGAAACCACCAACTGAAGAAGCATCGGTAGACAAAAATATGGGATCTGGACTTATTCTATTCCTATAAACTGCACTAGCAGTCTCCAAGTCATACACAAATAGAAGCCCTTGCTTTGTGATAACAAATATCAAGCCATACTTTTGAGATATCTGCCACATGAAAATAAGCAGTTCTTAGATTGCAGAGATGCAGGCAAGGGATGAACTTAACGATAAAAAAGGTATACTGTACCTGCATTGAGACAGGAAAATCATCAGCAAAATCTGGCGGAAAGAATAAATCTGCTTGTTTCTTAGTAAATGACGGTTTTCCTGATAAACATAGAAGACAATCAGCACCGGAAAATTTAAAGAACATGATGAAAAGCACAAAGCATGTTTCGCACACTATAGATACTAAGAAAATGCATTTGATAACCACGAAAATGGAGGAATAAAGCCAAAAAATTGCATCTCCGGTACAGACATATCTGTACGTACATAATACCAAAGATGCAAATAAAAAGTGAATGACCTGGCTGGGCACCAAGTTCAATGACATGTAACTTTGACGTTATTTGTCCAGCATTGAATGACTTTGAGGCAAAAGAAATAAGAAGTGCGGGATTCTCATTCCCTGCGACCTAAATGGACCATAACAATAGGAGAGTTTCAGAAGCATTTCAACCATAAAATAGGAATTGGAGTCCACAAGAGCAAAACATAATTCAAGGACAAAATCACACTTTGAACGTGGCAAACGAGGCAGCATGTGCCTCAAGAGCCTGACTGCGCTGCTGATCCACAGAGAAAAGTTGCATATTCCCTTTGACTAATTGTGGCCTCTGCCAAAAGGAAAAAGGCAAGTTAAAAGAGGCATTGAAAGATCCAGTCAGAAATTAAATTCTCCACAACTAGACAAATATTAACGAAAGGAAAAACCCTAAGGCTTTATCTTGTGACATGTAACATACTGCAAACCTTAATTCACTGTTGAAAGATAACAACTGATGTACAAACATTGAAATAACATGACAGCATCTCTTAACCGTCTGAAGCTGTCAAAAAGGACCAATCACAGATAGAACACAAAGCTTAACAAATAAGTTATCACGATCACATTCTGCATATTGTTATCTAGTATTCAGGAACACGAGAATTGTGATAAAGATGGCACTGCCTAAACAAATGCACGTGACAGCACTGGGATTGTGGACATAATAGATCATTGTTTGAACAACGCTCTACATAAACCAAATCCGAGTCTAATAACTGACCCATAATACTTCCCTGTGGTGATTTGCAACATACAAATTAAATACCTTATTGTATGGTAAGATTCGGATCAAAATCATTAATATCTAAAACTTCCAGCATCTTTATTCTTGTCGGAGAAATGAATAGTACATAGCAATGGAGCATTGCAGGACTGGAACTAAAAATAAACAGTTCAAAAGGTTCTACTTAGAGACCAGGCCCCTCTAAACCACATTAGGCATCAGCTTCTTCAAGGAGAGCTACCATACCACAATTATGCTGTACAAAAACAGCTTAAAATGTTGTAAAGACATCTCCAGTTTCGTACAAATTCCACCACAAAATGAACATAGCAAACAGGGCCAATTGAACCCAGATGTACTTTATCGGTATCAGTAAAAAACCATTTATTAATAGCACACAACTGTTCCATCATACAGCAAAACGGCATGCAGCGATGCATCAATATTTAAGGCCATAGTCCCTTTGTGAATAAAATATTTACAAACGAAGCGCCAATTAACCACTTCAGGCACTGGAACCAATAACAATAACTTCTAACCATTCAAATAAGTGTTGCAATACGGAATGGGAGTGGATAGATGCACAGGGATAAAAGATAAAAATACCTCAGGAGGACCTTGCGCAATTCCAATCAGGACCAACCACTTTTCTGATGGATCACATCGATAGTTGATGATTTGATTATTTGACAGATTAGCTGTTCGGTCAAACATCTTGACAGGCTCTGATTCACCTGCATATTAGATTCATTGTAAGGATTCCAGCCAGTTGTGTAGATGGAAAATCCAGAAAAGAAAAGAAAGTGACAGCAGAATTTCTGACAATAAAGCCAAAAAAAAAAAAGAAACAATAAAATATGAAGATGCAAAAATTTGAAAAAATGAAAAATTTGAGGGAAAAGAGTCTGCACGGATTTGTTTTAAGGAACAAGATGCTTGCCTTCAATCGACCAATGATAAACTGAAGTCTGGGTGACCAGCGCTAGCATCTTAGGGGTAATCCACTTCCAAAACACAACCTACCAAAAGTGCAATGTACAAAAATCAACATGTCATGAAGCAAATAGAATAAGCAAAGAAAATCAACAAATGCAAATATATCAGGGAATTTGATCGCCTCAAGAGAGTCACCTGCTCGGGCATTTGGTGCGACTTCACTTTCGCTTTCATTTCAATATTAAATATCTGTAAATGATCCTGAGTAGTCCCCGGAAGTTGAGCTTTAAACAGGCAGTACAAAGCATCAGACAAAAATCAATCACCAGAAATAAAACCAATCTGAAAAATTGTCTCAAATTTGTGCAATCCTGCCATCTCATTTAGTAGCTCAAAGGACGAAGCGCTTAAATACATCCTAAAACAATACAGTGGACTTCGTAGATCAAATCTTCTTCAAACGGAATATACGAACATAAGTAAATTCTATGGCGCAGTACAACAGAAATGAAGTAGTTAGAGGCAACTCAACACCTTCATTTGGTTAGAAGCAACCAGTTTAACAAGTTAATAAAGAATTCTCGAGTCTTCTTCGACTAGAAGTTTCCGCAGAACAGAAACAGTACTCAATCAAATCAACATAAAGATCATAAAAAAAACGCGAAAATTGCGAACAAGAAACAGTGAGACCAATCATTAATACAAATTCTCGATGCAAAATAGGTAGATCAACTGCAAGAAAATAAGAAAATAAACTTCACAGCTTAAACACGGCCTCGAAATTTTAAACATAGCTAGTGAGATTTAATAGCCATACCTTTGAGAGCGAGGATTCGAGAATTAGGATTCATCAAGGCCGAATCGGCGGTAATTGGCCGTCTCAAAGGCTGCATAGGCATGTTCATGTCAATAATCACAACGCTGTTCTGCGGCGCCGTTTCTCTGACGCATATGTACTTCTCGGACTCCATCGTCACGTGCGTGAAATTTATGAACTGCGGATTGATCCCGAGGCTCGGCAGCTGCGAGGGACCAAAACGGAAGCGAAATCAAACCAAACGACATCGCAAAAACAGAAGAAATTCCACGAAAGAATTAGATCTGAAGAAAGAAGATTTTCGCGGTGTAGAGTCCAAGTAAAAAGGGCAAAGAAAAACGAAATGTTACCGTTAGAGCCTCTTTCATGACGATAGGGGCATTGGCAGCCGCCATGGTGGCCTGGATCGGGGATTGTAGATCGGAAACCCAACCGACGGAGAGAGATATGCAGATCGGGGGAGATTCAGAGAGGGTAAAAAGAGAAGTCTGTGCGCTGTGTTGTTTATGTGTGCGACGAGTGCTTCTCTTTTCTCTCTCTCGATTCGATGAATTTTAGTTGGGATTTTTTTTTTTTTTTTTGGGGTTAATAATTGGGATTTTTTTTTTTTTTGTGGGGTCAAAATGGAGTCATAATTAGAAAATTTAATTTGTGAAGTAACAAGCGAGGATGAGCTGTGGCCGGGTTCTGGGCCGTGCCTTGTTGGGCTTTTAAGGGCCAAACTTCTGTTCTAAAATTGCAGGGTGTTGGTCTGAAATAAATATTAACTGGCCGTGGGCTTTCTGAGGTCTGTCTACCTTGAAAACGTTTGTCTACTTCGGGTGTATTTGTTTTCTGTAAAACATTTTATAGAAAAAAGTTTTACAGGTTTTTCCACATTTGTTTGACGGAAAATATTTTATATAAGCAAAATTTGAGAAAAATTTTCAGATTTTTAGATAAAATAACTTCTCCTTTTGCAGAACTGAAGTTATTTTCAGGGAAAACACAAACTGTACTATAAGTAAGTGACAAAAGAAAATCATTATTTTCACTACAAATATTTTTTACTACAAATATTTTACAAATGTAAGTTATTTTACAGCAAACAAACGGACCCGAACGTAGCAAAATTTTTGCTGTTGCTGTGGTAAAGAGTTTGATTTTCTTTAAATAAGGTTTTGACTTTGAGTTTTGTGTATAAAAAAATAGGTATTGAGAGAACTTTATCTCTTTAATAAGTTCACCTGACTTGAATTAGATTAGTGGGACTCTAATGGGCTTTTCAATATTAAGATTTTAGACCAAAAAGAAAAAAAATATCATCTCAAACTTATAATTCGAATTACAACAACAATATATCAATAAAATAAAGGTAAAAAGTTTGAATACTTTACTTTTTTTAACTATTCCTCATCTTTTAACTAATTGATTTAAATTTAGAATATCTCAAAAAAAATTAATGCCAAAATATTTGTATTTTAATTTATTAAAAGGTAAAAATTGAAGGTTTTTTTTTTTTTTGCCATCAATAAAGCAAAACGGAGTTATTAAAACTCCAATACAAAATTATAAACTGCTAACAAAAACATCTCAATTAATTATGCTAAAAATACTGCACAATTTGAATTTTTCTTGAAGTAATTCCATCTTTGTTATGTAAATTCCTGGTCAATGAGACCCTCGACTTGATAGCCCTACAAGAGTTATTTACATCCGTTGAACGTTGAACTCATGACCTCGGTTTGCAGCTACTCAATTCGGTCAATTGATGAGTTTGAACTTTGAAGAATGCAATATATGGGATATACAAATCTTTCTATGCCCAAATTAACAGCTAGTAATAGTATAAAAAAAAAGTACCACTTGATTACGGGAAAAGATTCATGGCCAGCTAAAATTTGGTTGGCTGTAAACGTGTTGAAAGTAAAGGTACTAGAAGTGAGATATGATAATGGGTTTAAATTCCAGCCTTCTCATCCTCTCCTCTTAGGCATAACCTATGGACCCAAAAAGAAAAAATGCAAGTATTGAGGGTTATAATCTACAGAAGCCGAAGTTTTCAGTTATCTTTTTTTTTTTATTTCTCTCGTTTTGATCTTTTATAAATCTTCCCTTCAAGACCGCTGAAGAAGTTGCTATAAGAGTAAGACTTCTTTTTTTTCGTAACATTTGCTGGGTTTTTTTGGAAATAAAGATATCAATTAAAAATTCACTAAAAAGGAAAAAAAAAAGTACAAATTCCGATTTTTTTTGCTCAAATGTTTGCTTGATTGAAATAATAGTATAATTTTTTAAAATTACCGTAATTATAAATCATTATTTTTTATTTGTTGTAAAAAGTATCACTATAATAACTCTCTCATTTGAATCGGGTAAACATTCAGACAAAAAATAAAATAAAATCCGTACCCGTGCTCAACTTAAAAATGCACGTTAAAATATATAGAAAGAAAAGGTAGCCATGGATCCAATCAGTTAACATTTCTGGCACCAGATCATGGAACTTGGGACGTGAAGTCGTGATTTGTGAACCGTGTTGGAGTTTATGCAACATGGTATCATTACGTGCCAAGTATAGGAGGAACAAGTTGTGTACATTGAGTGTTGAGAAGCCTCAACATGTCGGACTTTATTTCAATTAGGTAAAAAAATCAACACGCCAGATATGCTTCCAACAAACAAATGGAAATTAATCAAAGAGAATCGATTTCGTGACAGATTGAAGTAGATAAACAAATTAACCAAAGAGAATCGATTTCGTGACAGATTGAAGTAGAATTTGCTGGCAGACACATTAAAAATGTCAAATTTTGCTTGCTTAAAAAACAGACAGCAAAAAAGATCCCAAGTGCAATAAGATGTTGGAAACACGCAGGCAGATAAAAAGACATGGAAGACAATAGTACCTTTTGGAAGCATCACGCACTCAATTGCTGGTACAATTTAATTTATTGAATTTTGGCTGCCACACCAATTCGAAATAGTTACAAGCAGATCCCAATAAATTTGCGCCACTGAGCCCATGATGGTGAGAGCTCATTTACGTGGCAAAGCCGGAATGCCTTTGTGCCAGATGAAATGGCACTCTATTGTAAGGATAAGAAACAAAATGTAGCATACATAGATGAAGCTGTCAGTCTTACTTGATATTCCCATCTTTTGAATGGTTAATATCGCCTCTAACCACTGCTTAGGTTAAAAACTTACGGGACGTCCCCGAGGAAATTGGTCAGAATAAGATCACTAGCTAGTAGCCCATTGGTGCGGTTTTGGAGAAGTTTTGAGCAAAACTAATATTAACTGTGCCGACTCTTGTTTATTTGCTTCCGAAAGCCAGTTGGCAATTTCATCGATTGCGACATTTTTGATTCAATAAGCCCCTCTCGGAAACTCTCAGAAAGGTTAAAAAACTAAGAGTTATTATGTTTAGTCTCTTGATGAGTTATGACATTATCATGTAAAATCTCACGCAAGTTCGAATCTTTTTCCGTTATAAAAAAATAAAAGTAAGGTGACGCGCAAATCCAATGAAAAAAATTACAATATTTTACAGCACATAGTAAGTGTCGTTATATTAAATTATTAGAGAAACATATTTTTAAAACTCAATAAATATTATTAAGTCATTCTTACAACTATATAAAGATTAAAACATGTTTTATCTTCTCGTACATTTTAACAGGAACTCAAAATTATGTTCCTATGATCCGATCGAGCCCGCTAACTACTAGGCGGAGGTAAGTTTGCACTTATTTACAATTGCAACTCTACACTTGAGAAATGTGGAGAATTTAGTTTACTTGCACATGTAAACAGAAAAGATCATAATTGTTCACGGGCAGGGATAAAAGGGAAAAATAAAAGAAAGCAAAGATTATATAAGTGGCCAATGAACTGCAAATGTGTCTGAATATTGTCAAAATTTGCAATACAAATAATAATAATAAATTTTTAGGGAACCCATAGTCAGATCCCACCAAATGCGGCTGCCTCTTCACCGCCACATCCACCTTTTGTGCGCCACACCGACAGCTAGAAGCAGAGCCACCCGCGCTGCACGCCTCACCGCAACCAAAAAGCCCACAGGTGGGCCCATTTGCGTATCTACGCAGCAAATCACTGCCGCAAGTATAGCGAAATTCCCGTTCTGCCCCTTCCACTATTCCCGCCCTCATGCTCAGCGAATCGGAATGCGCCGCCGAACTCGTCCCCGCTTCCTCTGTTTCGCGGCCGTAACTTCTCACCACCACCCACCCTTCTGATTCCCAATTTGCACCTGAATTTTTTGCCAATTGACTAATTCTGCCCTTCGCGGAAGCTTCATTGGACATGAAGATTGAGCTGGACGATATTTCCGGAACGTCGTCGTATTCCTCTTCCGGTTCATTGAACTCTGAACTAAAGCAATCAAGCACGCAACGAGGAGACGATTCCGCGATTGTATTGGGCGATGCAGCGGAAATGAATGGATGCTGCAGTAGCTGATCGCAGCTCCACCGCTGGCTGCGGTCTCTTCTCAGGCACTTCTCGATAAAATCACGACCCAATTCAGATAACTGAGCTGGCAACGCGGGCTGCTGGTCGGAAAACCCGATCCGACTCAGCGTCTCAATTCCGTTGTCTTCCCAGGCAGGTTTTCCGGCCAACATTTCGATGACTGTGCAGCCCAATGACCACACGTCGCTCTCCGGTCCCTGGTATTCTCCTCGGATCACCTCCGGCGCCATCCACAGTGGGCTTCCACGTGGCATGATCGCAGCGCCTCCCTCGCCGGAGAACTCCACCGCCGAGCCGAAATCCGCCAGCTTAGCAGAGCCCGTATCGGACCCCACCAGAACGTTCTTCCCTTTCACGTCACAGTGAACAATGCCCTGCCCGTGCACGTCACTCAACGCAGAGACGACGCACCATGTGTAAGACCGCACAATTTGTTCGTCCACGTCACAGCCGCCGCCCCGGGATGCCATGTCAGCAACTGTGCCACCGGGCAAATATTCCATATGAAGGTTGCGGTACGGCCGGGACGACTCATATGAAACGTCGTCGCCGAGGAACTCAACTACGTAAGGCGATGAACGGAGTGATCGGAGAATCCGAATTTCGTTCTCCAGAGCCTCAACTTGAAGTGATCCACCAGCGCTCCGGTCCGCCGACTTCACGGCAAAAACGGCGCCGTTCAGTTTATTGAACGCTATGTTCACCGTACCGAAGGAGCCCTTGCCTACGCGCTTTCCTCTGACCCAAGAAACCGAGGTGCTCTGCTTTTCCATCTTCAGAACTCAAATAAACTTAGTAACGAAGCTTCTTTTTTGCTATGTCGTTTGCTGAGCCTGGAGAGGGCCCAAATGGGTTTATATAGATGCTGAGAAAGAACCCTTTTAGAGTTGAAATTGTGGTGGACCTTCACTTTTTCTCTTCTTTTAGTTGCCTGAGACGGAAAAATACAGGTAGGCGGATAGGGTTTCGTGCCAATCTATTAATTAATTTATATAATTAAATAATTTTTATTTATAATAAAAAATTAATAAAAATATATATTTTTTATTATTAATATTAACCATCTAATTAATATTGTACTGCACCTCTTCTCTATTTGTAACTTTTTGTATCTTTTGTATTTCTTTTCTCTCTCTTTTTGGTTTTTAAGTTGACGGGGAATTTGTATGTGGATAATTTGTGGGCAACTGTTTAGTGACGTTGGTGAGACCGCTTTGGTTGTGTGTACGGGATCGTGGGTTTTATCCTTATCCAAGGCCAAGTGCGTTCAATCTGGACCGTTGATCTTAATTAAAAATGGGGTTTTTAACTTGCAAGGCTCGTCTTTGCAAAGGATTGGCTGGGATAATTTAACATGTGGTTTTGATAGTAAATAGAGTGGGGGGCAGTTCGTGGAGGCCAAGTTTTGCGGGCTTTGGATATGTGGCCATGGAATATGCCTTAATTTCAATTTATTATTTGGTTAGTTAATTGTGGCCAGTTTCAATGTTTTTAAGATCGTGTGCTCAAGCAGGCATGTGATCAGGCAACGAAAAAACTCAGTAAAATTTTTTTTGTGTTAGATGAAATTAGAATCAAAGTGATATAGACTACTCAAAAGTTAAATTTAAAAAGATAAAAAAATTAATAAATTATTAAATATCGTAAAATGAATGCATAGCTGTTCCAAATATAGTCATATATTAAGGTATTTGTTAATTTTACTCTTTTTTTATAAGTAAAATTAACTCATGATCTAATATTATTTAAATATTATTTTTAATTTTTTTATTTAAGTTGATTCTATTTATTATGTAGTGTAATATTATAAATAAATTATATTCACTTAAAAAATAGAGTTAAAATAAAAATTTTTGTATATTATAACTCCCTGAGTAAATCACGAGATGATATCTCAATTTGAAAAAAATAAATAAAAGGTATATTAGGAGGTGCCAAAGTTATTGGCGAAGGCTAAGAGGCAACAACACAAATAAAGCCCCACAACATGGGGTGGTGGCGGGGACAACATTTCGGTTTAAGCCAGAGATCATATGTTTTGTTTTTTTGTTCAACTAATTTTCTTGCTCACATGGCAGGAAATTGTAGGTCCACCTCTTTGCAAGGGAGAACTTTGAGGCTGGTAGAGTAGAGAGAGAGAGAAACGGACAACTAGCTAATAAGATACTTCAAAGGCAAAACGCTTAAAAAGATTCTCGCTCGTGTCCGGCATTTGCAGTGAGCGTAGTTTGTTGACATGCGTTGGCTGCTACCATTCCAATATAAAAATGAGTATTTTCTATTTGCTAGGATGACATTGACAACTACAAAGCATTAGCGGTGTCAAAATCCGTATCCTTCCAAAAAGAGATCAGTATTCACAGGAAAACCTTACAAATATCCATGGGCTCTTTTTTTTTTTTTTTGCTTTTTTTGTTGACCCAATATCGTAAATGACCGAGAATCGAAATTAGATAGAAGTTTTAGGGAAAATATCCTTAGATAGCTTTGAGGGAGGCCAAATCATCTATAGGATATAACTTTTGGTGTTAGGCGACGTGTGTCTGTTTCTCACAAGCAGCCAATTGGGCTCTAAACTCATGTAGGTGCCTTCCACGATTTTATGAAGAAGATGCGTGAAAGACTGTATATTAGTAAGTACAATTCTGTCTTTTTTCGTTTGTTTTTAACATGGTTTGGTATGTACGGCTTGTGTAGTTTCAATTTTATTCGTTTGCCATGCGAGAGTTTTTTTTTTTTTTAATTACAGTCAATTAATCATAGGTCAATTTTATACAAAATCACTTGTTTTTTAAATTCTTTCCAAAATAAATCCTTTAAAAAACTTTTCTTCTATTCGTGGGTGCTAAATTTTTATCCTTACAATGATAATTGCTGAGATTAAGAGCCTAACAATTTTGCAACTAGACCACACAACTTGAGAAAAAAAAAATGTAAATTTTACCGGGTAGGTTAATCCTTGAAGCAACTTGTTTGTTACATGTACCAATGAAAGACCTAAGTTCCATCTGCTAGGGAAATTTCCGCAAGCAAACACATGGACGGTAACTACGATATAGATGTTTGATTCCAATTCGCACGATCTGTCATAAAAGACCAAAAGATTCTAGGGACTTGCCGTGTGTGATGTGTCCAAGCTCTTAGGCGGTTCTTTCACATTGAACTCAATTTTTTTGGAATTCTTAGAAAGAGGGTAGTAATAATATTTGGGATTAACTCGTTGCCATTTATCATCTTCGAAAGAGAAGAGTATAATAATTGGGGATTTACTCTTGGCATATGGATAAGATAAAATGAGAGTTCAATTCTTGAAAGACTAATCTTTGTCCAAATAGGCTTGAAATGGACAAAACCCAAGAACACCAAAAAGACAGGATACTTCCATAATTACGGAATTCTTAATCTACCTTACAATTTGTGACAAGAAATTAGTAAGAGTTTAAAATTTTGGTTAAGTCCAAATTTGGACATAAAATTACACTCGGCAAACAATGGCCAAGGGATCGCGAAATTGGCTTGTCTGGCGCATGTTGCAGTTCTCATTAATGAAAGATAACAGTGAATAGTCACAATATGCATGCCAAAAACATCGCATGTTCTAAGCCCCCATCTCCCTTATCAATGCTTGGCCTTTGTTTCCTATGGAAAATATTAAAACGGACGGGTAAAATGGAAACAAGGGAAAGAGGGGGAAAAAGCCATGGGTTCTCCCCTGACTTTTTAATTTTTTGTTTAAAAAAAACATGTTTTATGTATAATAAGTAACGTTGATGTACAATAAACTTAAAGATATAATTTTTTTTAAGTATTATATATATAATGATTAATATTGATGTATAATAAGTTTAAACTAATTTAATGAAACGAGAAAAAAAAAAAAAAGGAAATTACCGTGTTAGCCTCCGGCCGTCAATTCACCTTGTGCGGGTAATAGATCTCATTTTTCACTTACTGCAACGAAATTAGTAGTTCCGGGTAATAATAAAGGGATGGTTGCCAATCCACGAGGCCACTTGCACGCCAATTTTTAAAAATCTCAAAACTTTATATGTATATATGCTGTATTTGTATCTAAGAAGGTTTTGGTAAAGATCGTGATAAGCACCCAACAAGCACTTAAAACAAGTAACATGAAAGGCACCATATAATGCACAACTTCCACGTACAATTTCATGATCGGTCAGTTAAAGCACCTAAAAAAAAGACAAAGTAACATGATCCAACAACAGTGAGAATACAGCAGACAAAACCAGCCAGTTGAAAAGGCCGTCGCGGGTGTAATGTGGAAGCAAGCATCAGCAATTGGTCTTAGTACATGTGCCTCTTTTTTTTTTTTTTTTTTTTTTTTTGTGGGTCAAATTTAGTGAAGGGGTTGGCTGGAAAAAAAAAAAAAGTGCAGGGGCCGAGCGTCCTGTACGTATATTTTGAGGCGATCGTGATCGTGTTTTTGTGTCAAATAGATTCTATTTATCTGCCATGTCTTTAACTTTATTGGAAGTTTATGTGACTGCAGTTGTCATGGCCCAACTTGAATTAGTGGGGCAAGTGGTTGGCAGAGGAGCGATCTTCGCGATGACGAGATCTTGTTTGGTTTCATGAACCCCACAATTTTTTTGAAAAGAACAAAAAAAAAAAAAGATGCTGATTGCGTAGAGGTAATCAATATGTTGTATCAATTCGATCGGTAGACAACAATTTTTCAGATTCCTGCGTTAGAATTTTGTCGTAGATTTTTCAGATACGCTTTTTTTGGTGCAACTTTTTTTAGATATATGATGTCACGATATAAATAATGCAAAATTAGAAGTATACCGTTTATTCATTATTTTCACTTATAACACGGTGATGGGTGTTAGCTTAGTGGACTTAAAGAGAAAGGAAGATAAAAAGAGCGAACTTTAGCACTCTAAAGTTTAAATCATAACTAACACAAGTAATGTGTGGGGAGAGAACTTATTATTTGAGGTGATAGATGCGTAGTAATTTAGTGTATTTTCTCTTTCTGTTAGTTTAAGTTCGAGTTCTCACTTCGTTGGTCACCCACAATTTAAGAGATTAAATATCAAGTAAATTTTATTGAATTTTAAAATTATTAATATTGTAATTAGATGTAAAAAAGATTTATTCAAACTCAACAATATTTAAATGATGAATTTACTCTTTAAAAATAATTAAATAATAACGTTATGACCCAAATTTTGATATCCGTCCACGAATGTTAAAACTAACATTGGAATACATTTCTTTTTGATAAAAAAAATAAAGAAAACAACGGGGGTAGAGAACGTGTCGGTGGATTTCAAGTGAAATATGATATAAGTACATGCGTGATGGGCCTTCTACAACAACCCAAAAGTTGTGTAATTTTCGAGTGGTGTAATCGACATATTTACTTGGCAATTGCGCTGGTAAGTTACTATATATTTATATATAAAAGTTGTGTAATTTTCGACTGGTGTAATCGACATATTTACTTGCCAATTGCGCTGCTAAGTTACTATATATATAAAAAAATAAAAAAATGAGAGTATTGTCACAATGATTTTCAAATGTTAAGCGTGTAAAAGATTTTTGGTCTCTACGATCGTGGGTGGGCCCAAGACTCATGAAGATGGAGGACAGGAGAACGGTTCAGATAGGCTTGAAACGCAACTACGGTTGGGCATGCCACACGACATTAGAGTATCCGCGTATCATTAATAGGAAGAATACTTATGTACCGGACAGAACATGGTAGGACGATAGCGTGACAGATATTTTATTTTAATTATTTTCATTTTAGGTTTATTATATATAAAATTTAAGTCTATTACACGTTAATTTTATATATATTATACATAATATATGTTTTTAAAAAAATTATGTGAAGACCAGACTCCAGTTTAAGGTTAAAAAAAACTGTAGTCTTCGAAGATAATTTATATTAAACTTACATATCACTTACTAAAAAAGACCGTCAGTAAAACTCGAACTCCAAATTCTTCAAACAAAAATTTATAATTTTACCAACTCAACCAACCTTTGTTAGCTTTTATTTTACTCTCTATCCTACCACTTCTCTGTATTCTTTCGCGTATTCGACTATCATTTCCCTGATAGGAAACACAATAAGTCTATTGACTTTATAAGGAGGAAAGCGAGAGGGCAAATAAAATCAGTTTGCTAGTGAATAGCGTGGTAGGCACGGAGGAAACTATAAAGGAAACTTCAATGGACTGCCAAAATTGTGCTTGAAAATGACCTTAAAATTGCTTGGATAAACATTGGGCTTACATTTGTGCACCCGAAGAATTTGTCAACTAGCCGTTGAAGCGGACTACTTCACCTTATGCTTATCTATCAAAATAATCATAATCGCTCTGTAAGTGCCACCTTAAATGGGTTCTATACTATACTCTTTGATTAATCTTACATATTTTGGAACCTCAAAGCTCTCCCTTCCATGCCTTGAAAGACTTGGGGAAGCAATTAATCCGAAAGCTAGTTGGTTTTTTTTTTTTTTTTTAATTAGTGTAAGAAACTATATACAAAGAAAAACAAAGCCCCATGTTTGAACCTGTCCAACATTAGTCTCGTACCTACATGAGGATGAGAAAACAAATCTCACCATCAGCATTAGTGGCATCGTTATCGTAAAGAAATCTACACATGAATTACTTTCACTAAGCACATGTCTCAACTCTAAAAGCCAATTTTTTCAACGAGGCCTCTTAATATCATCTAAAATCACGATTAAAGAATGGGTCGCAATATAATGACCATTTATAAGACATAAAATTTCAAGGAAATCTATCTCAAAGATGACTTTCCTATAATTCAGATCCCAAGTATTGTCAAAAAAAAAAAGATCCCAAGTTACTTCGAATCAACCGAAAGCTACTCTCAATGACGCTAGTTGACAATAAATTTTTTGAATTGTAATCCACTAACGCGATTGTGGCTGAAACATTACAATGCACGTAATTGACGTCATATTAATCGCAACCATAGCCAGATAATTCTAATTGATTGGCGTTGAAATCGTTAACTTTAGTAGGCATAGTCGTCAACGCGGAATAAGTATCCAGAACCTTCCTCGTGTCTTCGTGACCACAGTTTGAACGCCAATACCAAGTCTCCTAGAAATTTTCTCTTAGGAATTGAAAAGAATCACGACCACTTGCGCCATGATCTAGACTTCTACCATTATCAAGTAAACGGTTTTGTTTGTATATATAAGATCGCAATGCATGCCTCATAATTTTATGTTTGAGAAAAAAAATGAAATTTACACAATTTTACCTCTATTTTTCACCCAAAAAGAAAAAAAAAATAGTGAGTTGAAACCTATGATCTTAATTAAGAATACAAAAAGATTTTTGTAATTGTATACTACTAATTCTAATCTAATAGTAAAAACTTCTCTCTGTCTCTCACAATTTTCTTTCTTACAATTTTTTAACAATTTAAAGACACTATAAATTTGCTAAATCGAGGATTAGATATTAGAGAGAGCAACAGTTTATTATTTGGGATTAAAAATCGGATTAAGAGTCTCCTCTTGTTGTTGTTAGTGTTACTTCCAAGGAGAAGGAACAAAGAAAAAAATTTAACCTTGGAGATATAATTAAGCACAAGCACTTGGCCACTGTTATTTGGTATCTGCGCTTAAGGTCCGTAATTCAATCAATTTATCCTCATTGGAAAGATGGATTGACTGCCAGAAAGAAGAAACATGAAGAGTATTAACTAAGAGCAAATCCCAAAGGATCTTATTACATGATTAAACTAATTTACAAGTCAATGTCATCAAGCTCCAAAGAATGATGTTAAAGCCGTAACAAAGAATGAATGAATGAATGAATGAATTAATGAACAAAAGAATGAGAGAATGTTAGCAGAAGATAACTAATCTATTCTGCTCTACGTATAGCAGTCACCGTCAAAGTTTTCGGATCTAAAATCTCTATCTGTGATCAGTAAACGCTCCCCGCAATGCAAGTTCCTTTATAAGACTTGCAAGCAGAGAAAAATGTCCATCAACCTATCTATCGGTTGGATTTCCTATTCGGCACAATCATATAAACCGCCCCAATTGTATCAACATCACACTAACATCATCAGAAGAGCCTCGAGAAACGGATAGATCAACAAGACTTCGACAAGCAGACAATGGTTGTGGCTCATCCACTCCAACAAGTAAAGGTCGAGCAATGTCCACTGCTTCCTGATTACCAACCTGAAACATCACATAACAAAGAATTAATCGAAACATGTTAATTATCCACCAATCAAATACAGATTCATTTAGATATAAATTCAGCAATTATAGAAACATAAAAACATAAAAACATACCTTATCCCATAAGCCATCGGAAGCCATGATCAAGAACTCATATTCTGGTTTGATTCTAACAACTTTTGTCTCAGGTTCAGCTATTACCCACTGTTTAAGATGCCGATCTCCAATTCCCCTGGACACGGCCAAGCATCCTTGAACTCTCCAAACACCGCGAATTAAATCAACATAGCCACCCTGAAGAATGAATTTCAGTAAAACACATTAGCTCACAACACATTTTACATGGATATTGCGAGCAAAAAGTACATTATATAATGACCAGTAAATTACCAGGCTCTGAATTCTATCCTTCTCATCATCCCTAGAGGGCCGGTGGTCAGATGTAAGGGCTTCAGCCACACCTTCATCGCATATAACAGCACGACAATCACCGACATTGGATACAATAAGGTTCCCCTTTTGAATCAGAGCCGTCACACAGCATGAACCCCCAGGGATATCTTCCTTTAGAAATTGAGCATCTGTGGTCAAGTAGCCACATTTAACTGCATCCTCAATTTCTTCTTCATCCCTGCTAACAACCTCATCCGTAATATTCTTACCCAAGTTGTCTGCCGCAAACACGGCAGCATCAGAACCTCCATGCCCATCAAAAATACCGAAGAAGGCCTGAAAATCATGGCACAATTCTCCGTCAGAAAAACCCAATTATGGATTCACAAGAAGAACAATAGAAACAACAAATTCCTATGACTAAGTGCAATAAGCGTCTAGACCAATTCCTACAACACATTAGACAAGCAATCTCTCCCATAATCAGTCAGCAATTCAACAACTCAAACTGTTTTTTCCGAAAACTGTTATACAAAACGTACCGAAAGAAAAGAAAACAAAGTTATAACGCCACCCAATGTTTATCGAATTTTTAGTTATTAGCGTTTAACAGATTGATCCAGTGATGGACTCTATATTTTTTTTAACTAATGCTTCATCAAATTTATTTTCTTTTCTTTTAAAAGAGTTTTCGGTAAGTCTATCATGATCCTGTAATTATAAATATTTCACGCAAGCAGCTTCAAGAAGAGCTCAAAATTGATAGCCAAAATACGAAAGCGCAATAGAGTACCAAACCTGCTTAGAATTTCCATGAAGATCGACATCAGCAGAGAAGCGGTCCTCCATAGCTTCTCTCCTGCCTCTCTTACAAAACACGGAATACCCAACACCTTCTTTTTCCATCTCCGCTTCCTCCACCGCCGACATCGCCGGCCCTCCGAACACAACCGGCGCAACGGGAATATCCAGCCTCGCCGGCCTCTTCCTCTTCAACACCGTCGCCGCCGCAGCCGATGAAGCTGAACCCGAAGAAGAGGTCAAACCCGTCGGCGGCTTCTGGAGCCGAAGCCGGAAAGGGGAGAGAGGAGAAGACGGAGAAGAAGAAGAAGACGGAGACTGCGTTGACTTCAGATGGGTCAGCGTCAAAGAAATCGCTTCCGCCGGGGACGGCGGGATTACGGCGGAGCCTTTGTTGTAGAAGAGCGACGAAGACGGAGAGAACACGGGAGAATTCGATACAGCCATTGTGCACGACATCGTTTTGCCTTTTTTTTTTTTTTTTTCTGGTCCTGTTTACAACGTTCAATCTCTGAGTCTCTAACGTTCGACAATGTTTTTCTTTTCTTTTTTTTTTTTTTTGAGTTCTGTTGTTTTTCTTGTTTCTCTTTCGGAATAGAGTTAAAGGGTATTTAAAGGGGTGACCGGAGGCACAAGTCTGTGTTCCGTGTCCGTGTTGGTCTTAGGGCGCCTCCTCTGCTGAGTAAATTGTCAATTTTGCCCTTGGATTTTGCAAGTTGAGGGCTGAACAAATCCAATTTATCTTTCTTTTATAACTCCTTTTTTTGGGGTTTCAAAGCTTAACAAGAAAGGAAACAAGCAAAAACTTGAAACAAGATGGACCATTGGAAAAAAGAAAACAGGAAATAGTCTCAGATTGGTCAAATTTGGTCATAATATATGTTAGTTCTCTCGTGTTCCTCAACAAAATTTTATTTAGATATAATCTTTCCTCTACTTTATCATCTTTCTAAGAGGATTTGTGATTTTTATAGTTAAAAATTGTTGACATATATTTTTGTTTAAAAAAAAAAATCTCGTCACTCCTTGTATTAATAACAAATCATAGAATATGACAATACAATGATTCATATACAGTGGATAATATATTACTTGATGTAGTAATTTAGTTATAATCCAACATATTTTTTACACTCACGACTTGGGTTTAAATTTCAGTAGCAGTATTTGAAGGTTTTAACTTTTGAATTTGTCGAGTTTGACCATTGACTGAGCTTGTGCAGGTATAATAGTATTCAGGTGGTGGGTCTCTTCTTATAAGTTACGTTGAATAAGGCATCCAAACAAAATTATTCTAAACTCGGTTCGTATATTCGATGACGAATATACTTATGATAATTTTTTTTAAACAAAAAAAAAATATATATATATATATATATATATATATATATATATATATATATATAATGATAATATGGTCAAACACTGTTAAGAAAAAAAAGGATATGGCCAAGCTCAAATAATTAGCAGAGCAAATAATGGGGGGGGGGGGGTTTGTAGAATTATTCCAAAAAAAAAAAAGAAGTGAATTGTAGTCTTCTAGAAAGAAAGAAAAGCTAATTCCGAAATTGCGATGAATAGGATGGAAGGTTAAAAACGTCAAACAGGAGCGCGAAATTACAAAAAGGGGGTTGTGTACGTGTATGTTGGTGTGAATAGCTGTTGGGATTTTCGGATTGGGTCAAAACACGTTATAAAAACAGTGTTAATACAGAGAATGGCTGTATGAATGGGAAGTGTGTTTTGACTTGTTTTTTTATTAGTCACCGACTGAGTGACCTGTGGCCTTCTTTTTTTCTCCCCCGGCCAGCTCCACCAGTCTTCTTCATATGGGCGGCTTCTTCGAAGTTCGTTTTCTTTCAACACCTGTTGCTATGGGGTGACCGTTATAGGCTTCAATCAGTGCTGACATCACGCAAATTTTTTTTAATCTATTAATTAGGGTTTCGTTGCAGCCTGCAGTGCTCACAGTAACTTGGAGGAAGTCCTTTTTCTCTCTCTTCTACCCTCCATGTTTTTTTTAGTAAGGAGTTAGTTAAACTACGAGTTATATGATAATTATATATTTTTTATTTTAATAAATTTTAAATTAATTTTTTGGAAAAATCGTTTTTAGTATTTTTATAAATAATTAAAATAAAAAAATAGAGATAAGTTATGTTATCAATTTAGTGTTAATTAAGAATACCTGTATAATAAAACATATCACTTAATTAAAATTTAACACATTTAAAATATAAATTTAATTTTGATAACAATAACTATAAATCCTTTTTAAAAATATAAATTATAACTATTAAAGTACCCCACAAAATATTGTTCACCGTCAAAGCAAGACTGTCTATTGCCTTTCTTTCTGACTTTTGGGGTAAGACAATACATCATCTTCGTCCACCATCAAGTGGGCTTGTGACACTTTCTTTCAGTGGGCTTCTTCTAGAAGTTGGGTATGGCCACCATCTGTAGCTGGGTTGTGGTCCATTCCCGAGTGAAAAATTTGGAGAGTTTGGTGAAATTGCATGACATGTATATTTTTTAGATTTTTAGATCTAATTAATGGAGAAAAGCTATCTTTATTATACAACTTATAGTTAAATGAACTCTCTAATGGACAAAGAAAAAACATTTACAAAAATTGGTATGATATTGTTTTTTTACTTAACCGATAAAGTTGTAAGTCATTAAAATTATTTTATCTTTACCAAATAAAATTTAAGTGAAAAGAAATAAATTGAATTTTACTCAAATCTCAGCTATCTCAAGCTAACTTTAGATAATGCACAAAACGATCAACCAAATCTTATATCCCAATACTAGTAGTAACAAATATCGCAATGTAAAAGGACGAAGAGATCTACAAATTAACATGGATAAGTCTGGGGCTTTAAGACAGTACAAACGAGAACAAAGAAATAGAACAACAACAAACGAAACAATATTGCAGTTCCACACTCACGTAAAATAAAGTTAGTAACTAAAAGTTCATATATTTTTGCGTGGGAGACTATTCGACTATTCCCGTGCCGAGGATGCTGCTAAAAGTTCATATATAGTACTAGAATTGGAAGAACAAAGCAGTATAAAACAATTCATTCCAAGTATCTGGGAGTCCAGGAAGGCACCAATGGCTACAATCAGCAGAGTGATCAGGATTAGCCCGTTGGGCAGGGTTCAAATCACCACTGTAGATTGATGGGTGTCCATCTTTTCTTAACTCCGAAAGCATAGTAATGTCCAGCAAATATGTTGGGCTACGCATGTCCCGAATGACTGCATCGACCACCCTCATTTGTTCAGGGACTCCTGGACTCATTGTTTGGCCGGACATCGGAGCTGTCTCGCCGTAACAGTTTTTCGTTGTAGCCGTTGATGTCCCCGCAGTCCATTCATTTGGACTGTCATCACATCCACAAAATAATAATAATAATAATTTATCGATCCTTAGACATTAGCTTGATGTTAATTTAATTATACATAAATTTTTTTCAAAGTCAATGTCAATTTAATTTTGAAGGTCCTTGGACTACACAATATAAGGTTGTCATCTCCTTTGCATGATTACATCAGCCCTCCTAAGCAAAATATGATTAAAAAAAATGCCGCTCCTAAGCAAACTTTAATTCAAGTTTTTGAAAATTATGTTAAGAGAATCTACCAATTAAGTTCCCAACATCCATATCACAACATTTCTCCGTATCTTATCTTCTATAGTTCCCCTTTTTGTCTGGTTTATTTATTGTCGAGCTGCAAGTTGCATTAAGTTCTTGCCAACCTTTTTTTTTTTTTTTTTGTCTAATCTTGCCAACTTTTTTTTTTTTTTTTGTCTAATGCCAACCTTTTTTATATAGAGTTCTCCACCAACTAAATTTATGTTGGGCCCGGAGCCCACTGGCACCCTGACTACGTCTAAAGATTGAACCGCATTTTTTGTGTTTGGAGCTACAAGCACAGCCCCCTGCCGACACCCAATAATGCCGTGTAGTATTGATTAAGAGTAAATTAGTTAGAGAACTAATGAGATGTAACTTAATTGGTCATATGGTCATTGTTTTAGATTGAAAGTCTCGAGTTCTAATTACAGTCTAAACTAATTAACAAAACTAAAAAGAAAATTAAGCACAGAGAGAAAAAAGACAGAGAGAGGGAGGAGGGTCTCACTTGTAGTGCGTGGGAGAGATAGACAGGAAGAAAACTTTGATTTTAGAAGTGTCAACGTTGGAATCAACCCAATTGGCCCATGTTCTCAGCCCCTTTTGGAGGGCGACCAGACGATCCATGTTTTGATAATTTCTGCCGTCCGATTCCATGTAATCCCACCTGCCCATGATCAAACCACCACCAGATCATGTTACCTCTTTTATAATTAGATAAAACCAACAAAAACCCATCAAGCGATTCAAAAAAGATATAATAAATAAACATGGTAAAAATGAAAAGTACTAAAAAAAGAAAAGAAGAAAATGCACAATACCCTTGGAGAGACCCTTTGTGGCTCCACCAGTGGCCGGTGTTAAACAACAGCACGTCGGCGTTTCGCCATGATTTGGCATTGCGGGAAATTTCCTCCAGTTTTAGAATTCTTTTCCCTTGCACCACATCTATGTCCACTAGATATGGAGCTCGGAAAAATGAAATTGACAAGTCATAATCCTGCAAAGGTTACTAAATTAGGACAACTTAACAAGTTATAAATGTTCATTTCATTATCAAGCTTTTTGGTGGGTCAAAATGCCTATTGTATTGCAGTTGGCATCTATTAAGGCTACCAGTGAACTTCGGGCCCCTTAAGTTTAACAGAATTTTCACGCCAAGTTGGCAAAATTATGCCAGGACGACAATAAATCCCAGCAGCTTCTAAACTCCAAAAATATATACAAACACTAAAAATTATAAATAGAAAATAATTATAGTGCACTGGAAAGATTAATTGCAAGTAAATAATTAATGTTTGCAGTAAAAATGAACATATGTTTCATCAATTTTTGATTGTAAATAATAATCGTTTAGTTATATAAAACAATCAATTTATTACATTGTGACTGTTTTCCTTCTACCCTTTAACGTGTATGAGTAATAAGACTCAGAAATAAGAACTCTGCTTGATTATACGATATGATGATCAAAAGCAATGAACTTTATTATACACGTTTGAAGTCCTTGAAGTGCATAAATAAATCAAATCAAATTCCGGGAATGTATCAATTTTCATGCTTATAAACTTGTAGGCCACACAAAGGAGAGTACCAATGTCACTGTTTAATTATTACTAGAAGATGTGCTATTGGCATAATTGGGTTCAAAGACTATACCAAGAAGGTGAATACAGAGATAGGATCTCCCCTGCTCATTTTGATGGATGTTCTAGGCGCCGCTGCTGAAATCATGCAAATCAAAGACTCCCATTGATTTCGCCCCAGTGAGTCACCCACAAACATAACAGCTTTCCCCCTCATTTTTAGCAAAAATGCAAGCCCATTGAACCTACCATTGAAATACCACAACAATAGTTACCATAAAGTCCATAAAACAGCACTCATTACTAACCCAAGAGAAAAAGTACAAGTAAGAACTGTTTAAAGACAACCTTTTTTTGTCCTTTGAGCAGCTTGGACGTGTCAACGTAAAAAAAAAAAACAACCGCTTGGAAGTGCCAAAAAACAACACGTTGAAAGTGCCAAGAAACGAGTTGAACCAAAAAAAATAATAAATAATAAGTGAATAAATTGTTGTGTGGGACGCTTGGATGTGTCAAAGAAACGACTGCTTGGATGTGTCAAAGAAACGACTGCTTGGAAGTGCCAAAAACGACACGTTGAAAGTGCCAAGAAACGAGTTGAACCCAAAAAAAAAAAACATAAATAATAAATAAATAAATTGTTGGGTGGGACTTTTTAATTGACATTATCAAACATTATGATCCCATTCATCTCGAAATCCCACAGTGGGTTAGAAGTGTGAATAAGTAGAAATTTATAATTAAATTTGGGTACATCGTAATTGTCATACTAGTGAAGAAATTAGTGATCCAAAATTTAAAAATGTTGGTGACACACAAGAATAAATCATACACTAAATTTATAACGGGAAGAAAAAAAGAAAACAAAGAATTAAACGAGAATAATATAAGCTTAGAAGTTAGAATTATAGTGTATATAGAAGAGGTTAAGCCTCTTCTGTATTAAGTGCGATGATTTACTTAACAGCGAGTTCTTTACTTTGAGTCTAGGATGGCCTAAGGCCTAACCAGTCCTGATTATAGCATTAAAAACAAAGGTAATCTTGATAGGCACATTATTATTACCTCGGGAGCTGACAATGGAGAGGTTTCCATCTATACTTGAGGTAATCACTGTCTGGCCGCCCATACATCTGGCAATTAAATTCAGGGTCAATGATGGGGCAATTGTAGTGGTACAATGGGTACGAGTCATCGCGAACCCAAGTGCCCGCAAACAATGCACATCTGCTCTGGTTGGCTTGCAGCACAGGCCTTCTGTAGTGGTGACCAATCTCTGAATATGCTGTCTGGGTTTGCAGCAGAACCAAGCACAGAACTGCAGAACATGTTAGAGAAAGCAAGCCAGGAGGTTGGCCACATTGAAGATTCATATCAGAACTTTTACTAGAGGAAAATAGTGGGGAAAAAAAAAAAACGGAGAGAAACTAGAGAGGGAATGGGGGTTGGATTGGGAGAGGCATCCCTTTGTTTATCAAAGGAAACAAAGAGGTGTGGGGCCTAGGCTTTGTCAAGTCATGGGAAGGTGTCGGGTTTTTCTGTTCTGTTGTGTGCATGTGAAGATAGATAGGATGGGTTCATGTAAGTTTAATATTGGATTGTTGAAAGGCTGCTCGGAAGGCCTGATTTGGAATTTTGAAGAAAAAGTTAGCTAATTTTTAAGAGAATTTTTAATTTGACTGGCCTAATTTTATTTGTGTTGATGATCTGTTCGTTGATTTTTTGTTTTATATCGTGCAGTTTTTTTATTTTTTGGATCCACCCATTATATGAGCTGGTAACATATTTATTTAATCAATTCTCTAATAGATACAATAGAATTTTGTAATTTGCTTAAATAAGATGCACCTAAACATTTTTTAGGGTTCTAGTTTATTAATTAAATTTTTTTTTCTAGATACATGCCTAAATGGAGAGGAAAAAGAAAAGATGGATCCATCAAAAGTGTATAAATATTGAATAGGAAGCGAGATGATGGTGGGCATAAGCATATTTGAAGTTTTTAAACCTTTAGATTTTTTTACGTTTGAATTCTAAACCTTTTTAACGTTTTATTTGAATTCTAAACTTTTTGATTTTTTATTATACTAGTCCTTTAAATTACAAAAAGTAGTCAATCCATTAATAAGTGAGTTTAATTTAATAAAAATCATTTAAAAAAGTTTAAATATATGAATTAAATATTTTTTTCATCAACAAAATATGTATATTAAATATTTTTTTAATCAACAAATATACGAATTAAATAGGTAACATGCATATTTTTTTATAGAAAAAACATTCAATTCATATATTTAATCTTTTTAAAATAATTTTTTGTAAAATTAAAATTATTTTTTAATAGATTAATCACTTTTGTTAAACAGATGGACTGATTTGGTAGAAAATTAAAAAATTTAGAACTCAAATGAAATATTAAAAAAATTTAAAATTCAAATATAAAAAAAATTAAAAATTTAAGACTAAAAAATTATTTATCCCGTATATAGGGCCAAAAGATCTACACCGTGATTTTCATGCATAATTTGAACAGGCAAGAAGGTGGGTGAGGTAGCCCCCTAGTGGTCTACAGTCCTGTCGGCAATGTAAAAAGATATACATTTTTTTAATAATATATTTTTTTATTTTTTCATATACAAATTATAAATTTTTTTAATTTCTTATTAAATCAGTTCTTTTGTTTATAAAATGTAGCAAATTCATTAATAAATGAGTTTACCTTAATAAATATTATTAAAAAAAAGTCAAATACATTAATTAAATATTTTTTTTATCAACAATATATGTATATTAAATATTTTGTAATTAATAAATATACAAATTAAATAAGTAATATTTATATTTTTTAATAAAAAATATTTAATTTATATATTTAATTTTTTTAATATAATTTTTATAAAATCAAAAATTTTTTAATAAATTGATCAATTTCTATTAATAAATAAATTGATTTAATAATAAATTAAAAATTAAAACTAAAATAAAATTTCAAAAATATTCAAGATTAAAATAAAAAGTATATCCCGTAATGTAAATGTTTAAGTCAAGTTGGCCCCGCCCCTCGAAGGTGTGAATTCGATTCCCGTCCTCCTTGATAAAAAGAATAAAATAACTAGTTAAGGTGATAGTCTAATTAATTAGTTATGCAGTGTGTTTGTACGTTAGCTTAATGTGTTTCTACGTTACCCTAAGTTTAAGTCCTAACATTATCACTTCTTATGTCAAAAAAATTTGTACTTTATGTAGTTTAAGGCTTATTAAAACTGAATATGAATATGAAAGAAGTTCACTCGAAATTAATAGTGTTTAAATGGTAGTTTCTTCTTATGCGAGAGATTAAATGAAGAAAACAACGAATAATTCTCAATTTTGACCCATATATGCAATAACCTACGAACTGACTATGTACTTTTTTTTCTGTTAAAAAAAAAGAGAAAAAGAAAAAATAAATTCTTTCCGCATGGAAAATAAATCAGAAGTTTTTTTTTTTTTTTTTTTCCCGTAAATGAAGGATGAAGAAAGAACAAAATACAACTGAGAGAACGAAAAAAAACTAGCCACCACGACCAACGATTACGCTTATCATGTCATTTCCTAGAATCTATCGCAAAATGTGGAGGAAAAGACTCCAACAATACATTTTAGCTCGGAGACGAAACATATAATTTAATAAGATAATCAGCACAAATATTACCTTCTCAAAACGTAAATTGATGACGACACTCCCAATGTTTTTGCAGTCAAGATAAGCACTCGCGATGAAAGGCCGGTATAAATAAAACTCCTAGAAGCAACCATTTTATCATCTTTCCTTTCTATCAAAGGAGCAACCTTTTTTCAGAAAGCAATTGCTCTCTGCTTTCCCTGAGGAACAAATACAGAACATCATTCTGTTTTTATTTTTTTTTTTTCCTATGAAAAGTTATAGTACCGTTACAAAATTATCAAGGGACCACACATTCCCAAAATTCATGATGAGACCATATAACTTCATCTCGATCTTGTTACAAGATCAACTTTTGCTGGCGTGGAGGAAGAGAGAATTTATGAAAGTCTAGAGGTAATTTCAAACCCAAATCAGCTAATCAGTCAGTAATTTGGTATTCCGAATTAACAACTCAGCATCGTCGACAGACACGAGCAGATCACCGGTGACATTCATGAGAGAGCTCTAGAACTTTCTATTTACAGGCTTTTTTTTTTTTTTTTCTAGACTATTTTACTAAGTACAAAATCCATCATTCTGTTTTTCTCCTCTGGAAAAAAAAAAGTAAACAACACTGGGTCAGCGGCTCAGTCATCTTTATCATTGAAAAGGCCCAGGCCTTTCATTAGCTCCATCATAATTAAACTTGTCCCCTTTTGACCGAGCAGTTAAGCAAATTTTGTATCAATTTGAGTTAATGGCATTGCATCAAGCTCGGTTTGTAGGTCCGACCAATGAAAATTACTCGCATAATGTATCCAATTTGTATGTTTTCCTCTGTTCAGATGTTATAAATCCCTCTCCTGCTCAGAAAACAAGTATTTCCGTTTGATTTCAAGTTTATTTGCTCTTTTTTTTTTTTTTTTTTCTTTTTTTGCACATTAAGCAACAAGAAAGTAGTTTTTTTCACCAGCTTAACGGGTAAATTTGCTGGAACTTTACAATAACATATTTGGAAACAAAGATTAAACTAGAGTACTCAGCTTTGCTGAGTTGGTTGAAGTTGTGGTTTGGAAGGCTAAAATTGAATCTTTGTCTCATTCCTCATCCCATCTCCCAATCGATGACTTGTCATCTCTTTGCAGACAAAAATAAAAAAAATTGTTTAAACTAGTAAAATTTCTGGGACTTTGCAACATATTTGGAAGCAAATATGGCCTGAAGTGTACACGTTTCTTTTTTCTCTCTTCCCTGCACTTTTCCACTGACTTGTCGAGGAACCAAATATGGCTTCTGGAGGCGGTGATGACTTGGCTAGCCAAGTTAGGGGATCAACTCAGTATATTATAAAAAGATTACATTTTGAGTAGCTTAACTCAATTAACTAGAAAGCGTATTTCTTTAATTTTTATATCTGAGATTTAAATTTTAAATTTAACGCTAATTTTCTCTTTTTTTATTATATTATTAGACCATTAGTTCTAATAAATAAAAAAACAAAAAGATTAGATTTTAAGGATAAATATTGAAAAAAAATATTGTTATATTTTCGGACTTGAAGTTACATGAAAAACTGTCTGAATCATCCTAATTATATTTAGTTTACAAATATCTCGATTTTAAGTATAATTAAAAAGACGAAGAAAAAATTATTATTATTTAATTATATTTATAATTTAATTAATTATACATTAACTCTAATCAATTATATTTAGACTCTTATTCAATCCTATTTTTATCTAAAATTCTAATTTTTTTCCTTGAAAAAATTAACGTGAACTTTATTGCTGTTCGAAAGAGAGAGAGAAAAAAAAAGGTGGGTTTACTTACGTGAGGCCATTGCTATGTATTACCACTGACATAATCATTAACAATCTAAGTCTAAAAATGGATAGTCCTCTGGGGGCGTTTTTGGATTTGCGAGAAATTAGAGAAAAATATTATGAGAAAAAAATATTTAAATAAATTAAAAATAAGTGAGAAAAATAATAAAATTAAAATAAAAAAATTATGAGATAAAATATTGTAAAAAATTATATTATTTGCATAATTAAAAAATATATAAAAAAATAAAATAATGATGATTTTTTTTTTTGTCGTCTTGAGAAACCAAACAAGGCCTAAGACTTCAGAGCACCATGATCGTAAGCTCAGTTCCCAACGTCTCATGGTGACAACCCACAAGCAAACATGGCAATCCAGTCAACTCCCGGCGCTCCTATGCAGTTCTTACTTCTTACCCTGCTCTCCCTCTTCCTCCTCCGCCTCTCCCTCTCCCGGTCGGAACAGCCGCCGCCGCCGCCGCCCTCCGTTGACCAAGAAGAGACACCAATTACCAGGTTCCAGCGCTACCTCCAATTCAACACCGCCCATCCAAACCCAAACTACACAGCCCCTGTTTTCTTCCTCACTTCCATAGCTCAATCCATTGGCCTCAAAACCCAAATCTTTGAATTCACCCCAAACAAGCCCATCCTTTTACTGACATGGCCAGGCTCCAACCCATCTCTCCCTTCTATCCTCTTCAACTCCCACCTCGACTCCGTCCCCGTCGAGCCCTCCAAGTGGTCCCACCCACCATTCGCCGCCGTCCGCACCCCCGACGGCAGAATCTTCGCCCGCGGGGCCCAAGACGACAAGTGCATCGCCATCCAGTACTTGGAAGCCATCCGCAACTTGAAAGCCAATAACTTTGTGCCCACCAGGACCGTCCACGTGTCCTACGTCCCCGACGAGGAGATCGGCGGCTTCCACGGAGCCGCCAAGTTCGTTGACTCCAAGGAATTTCAAGACTTGAATGTCGGCTTCGCGATGGACGAAGGCCAGGCATCGGTGAGCAATGAATTCAGAGTTTTTTATGCCGACAGGTCGCCTTGGCATATTGTAATAAAGGCCAAAGGGAAACCCGGACACGGATCCAAGATGTACGATAATGGGGCTTTGGAGAATTTGATGAAAAGCATTGAGGTTATTACCAGGTTCAGAGAAAGCCAGTTCGATGTTGTTAAGGCTGGGAAAGCAGCCAATTCAGAGGTTATTTCAGTTAATCCGGTTTATCTGAAATCTGGAATTCCTTCTCCAACTGGGTTCGTAATGAACATGCAGCCTTCGGAGGCAGAAGCCGGATTTGACATCAGATTGCCTCCGACGGCTGACCCAGATTCTGTAAAGAAAAGAATTGCTGAAGAGTGGGCTCCAGCTGCACGCAACATGACGTATGAAATAATGGAGAAGGGCCCTATTAGAGATTACAATGGACGGCCTCTGATGACTGCAACTGATGAGTCCAATCCATGGTGGGGTGTTTTCAAGCAAGCCATATCGGATGCCGGAGGAAAGCTTGCTAAACCCGAAATCCTGCCGTCAACTACTGATGCACGGTTCATCAGACGGTTGGGGATCCCTGCCCTGGGTTTTTCTCCAATGATTCATACTCCCGTTTTGTTGCATGAACATAATGAGTTCTTGAAGGATACCGTGTTCTTGAAAGGAATTGAGGTTTATGTGCATGTAATTCGGTCGTTGAGTTCCTTTCAAGAAGTTAGTTCAGCTTAGATGGCATGTTGTTTTTGATCATTTTGCAGTTTCTGATGATGTTGTATGTCACTATTGTTTTTCCTGCTGATATAAAGGCATTAGGAATAAAACTTCGTCATAAAGGCGTTCCTTTGTTGTGACTTGAGATATGTACATAGTGTTGCCGTTTGCTCTGTTTTTGCGGATATCCTGCGATTGTCCTGCATAGTTTTATCCTTTGGAATTAAAATTTCGTAGCTTTACATAGTGTTCAATTAAATTGTATGATTACTTGTTACTATCTATATAAAACTACTCAGTGTTACTTGTTACTCTTAAGTGTTTTTGTTCTTCCTTTTTAAGCTAACAGGTTGTTTTCCTTTTTTTTTTCGCAAAAAAAAAAATTCTTTCTCCTAACCTCGTAATTATTTCTTGACATGCTAATGCAATATATTGAAGGAAATGATTTTGAACCAGGAAAAATAAAAATCCTTGATCTTGATATCTTCTCTTTGGCAATTCAACTACTTGGATTAGTTCAAGTGTCCATCGAATCTTTAAACGTGGAGAAAGTCGTGGGATCGAATCCTACGACCTCCTCAAGCCTGTCCCAACAAGAGAAATTTGAATTGCAAAACACAAAACACCCCATTCACGGATCAAAGGACCGAAATATACCTCCTTCCGAACAATCTGGCAGTTGATAAAAAACAAAAGATAACAACAGCATCAAAAAGAAAGGCGAAGAAAATATACAGGAATGGCTCCCATTGCACCACTGGCCAAAAAGCAAATCGTACCCCAGGCAAAATGAACCCCCACAAGAAGACCAAAAAGGGAGTGCAAACATAATAAGATTCTATAATAAGGTCAATATGTTGCTGAGACTTCATAAATATGAGCTCATCACAGGCTTATGTGCCAAAGAGAAAAATCCAAAACGAGCTCTTTTATTTTTTACATCTACTCTAACGCGACAATTGTAAAATGTAACCTGGAGATCCTCCTTTGAAGTTAACAGAGGATATTTTGCGGCCTTGCAGAGCAAAAATGCCTAGCAGTGTAGCCACTCAAAATGCTAGGCACAATTGCATCACTTTCCTAATATTTACACCAAAAACCATGGATTGGAGTTCGATCGGCTACTTTCTAGCATGTACATGTGTTTTAAAAACCTGGTTCTAGCATGCTACAATCTTTCTGCGCTTGTAGCACTTCAGACCATTAATACCGTGAAATCTGCTTTCCTTGTTAGAAATGGTTGAATAGCTGCCATTGGCACTCCTTTCCTTCCCAGAAGCAGAATCCTTAATCAAGCAATCCAGAATGATATCACTAACAAGACGTTCACCTGCTGAGGGAGTTGGTTGGCTTGCCTGTTTGGCCAGAAAGGTCTTGGTTTAAAAAATAAAAAATAAAAAATAAAAAGAAGGTACTTATAGAGAAAAGGAAGTACTCAAAATATCAGGCATATAATTCAAGTACCGCAATGACTGACTGAACAGGGTCTTGGGCACCAACACTGCAATTTGCCGCAGAAATACTGGTACAAAATTGCAATGCGTTAGTATTAAATAGCATAACATGCAAATCATAACCAGAGAGCACAAAGCAACTCAGATTCATGTGTTTTAAGAACGAAAGCTAATGTCATACAACAATTTTATACAGGTATCATAGAAAGGAAGCACTCCAATTTCACAGAGGATTTTGCTTGTCTATGGAATTTTTTGCAGGGTTACTATGCCGAAAAACACGCACTGGGTTGGAGGTGGGGAGGAACAGAAGGTAAGAAGATAGAAGAAACTGATCATAGGTTTATATGAATATTACTTGTACAAGAGGACTAATCAGAGGCCACGGAATGTTAACTTGATGTTACCAAGAGAAGAAACTAAATCAAGTTACGACAATAAACTCTAGTGGGGTCTCCACTAGTTCTCTAATTTTACATACTTCAAATTTGTGCTTTGTAACATTATAGGCCTAGTTAATGTGCTAATCACTTTATCTCAACGCAAACGGCAATTTCAGGAAATCAATGTTGGGAAATTTTGTCCTTATTCATATATTGTTTGACAATTGATATTACCGTACGCCTTGCAAAAAGACTTTTCTTTGTTCATCTACTATGGTTATCACAATCAGAAAGGAACTAACAATGCAGAATTTCATGATAGGGAATAGAAGCAAACAAATAACAGTAATTTACTAATAACACCCGTCATTCTATGTCTAGCAACAAATTGATGGTTTGGCCAATTCACGTCAGCTTTTCAAGTATAATCATGTCTTCACCACCATCTGTGTTTTTTAGGGGCAAATTCATTTCCATCACTAGAAGTAGGGAAAACTTTGCTGTTACATTCTTTTAAGTAAGTGACAAGTTATAGTTCAACTTGCTTTCCGAATGTTTATACATAGCCACCTTGTAAATATCATTACTGACTTTCTGCAACTCAATTAATGCTATGACATTTAAGATTTCAATTAGAAGCATATTCCTGGGTGGGGACCTTCATGACCTTGTTCAGGTACACATAAGTTGGATTTCTTATCAGAGATGAAAAATTAAGATCTGTATTTTGGAATTCTGCTGTGTGTTTGATATTCTTTTTCACTTCATTTCTTTCCGTTGTCCAATTTTTAGTTAGAGGAACAAGGAAATGAGACATACTCCGCTACTTCTTGTTTCTCGTTTCCAACATCATCGACATGATCCGCTTGAAAGACTTCAGAGACAGCACAGGACCCATCAAGATCAATACTTTCACCACTTCCACAAGCATCATCAAGCAGTACAACATGCATCTCTGAAAAATGGGATACAAGAGCATCTAAGCAAGTTAATCAGATGGCACATAAACTGTGACTATCTCAGAAAAAGGTAACTGAATGATGTGTTAGTTGAACATCCTGAAAACCTGATTCAGCAGAAGGTATCTTTATTAGTGTCTTATGGCACATGACTGTGTCCTGAAAATCCAAGAAAGTACAATCTACAAATTGCAATCTCTCAGAGTTGGTCATCTTTGAAAACCCGAATGAGCCAGTCCATGCGTCTAAAACACTAGGGACTGCAGGCAAAACTAGTCTCTGAACTCCTAATTCCACAAGCTTCTGAAAAACAGAAAGAAGATGAACAACAATGAAATATATTCACCAAATGAGTGATTGATTGATATTGCAAAAGCATAAGACAACATAAGATTTTTATTGGGCTTATTTTATCATAAATGTAGAAAGAAAGAAATGCAAATGCTAGGCGGTCCTTTGAACTTGTTTCACTCTTAGTAATCAAACCTATGCCACCGTCTGAGATGGTTAAAAATACAGACTTCAAAGCACGTACAATCTCCCCCTTTATTTAAGTCATCCATAATTCTGATCGCTTGGTAACTCGGCATTGTAAGCTACCATAGATCTGACTGTAAGAAAAGTCTCATGCATTCATTCTATGGACCAATAAGATCACTAACCTAGCCATTTGATTTTCTCAATGTATAAAAGCTGTAGACTCACAACAACTCCGCGAAAATAGGAAAGTTGGAGGTGATTCAGCCAATCATCAGATTTCCATACAAACATGTTGAAGTATTATACACCCCCCATAAATGTTAGTTACCTTTTCAAGTACATTCATTAGTATTCTACACATTCCCAGACGACGGTATTGAAATCTAGTACCAACCAGTGGCATTTCTGCGACCTTCTCTCCATAAATCCTGGAAAATGGGAAGAAAAAAAAACTTTAGATCACCTTTAGTCCAACCACCAATCTGGCTAAACAAAGACGTCCATCAGAATGCAGAGATATTTTTCTAAAAAGAATTCTAAGAAGCTCACCTTAGAGTAGCCACAGTAACTATTTCATCGTGCTTTTCCAAAATTACTGTGTAGAACCCTCCGAAGTTCAAACGGTTGAGTTCTGATCTGTAAAAGTTAAAATCAAAAGATTCAGGCTGAAATATATGCTACCCAGCGTCTAAGACACGGATCAAAGTAGTCAGAGGACCTAAACACACAAACAATCAAGGTGTGCATGTAACAGACCAGAGAATCCAAGCATGTGATGCTCCTTCAACTGGCAAATCATGCTACAAAAATTGATTGACACCTGATTATCAAATTTATCTTCACTGTCAAGAATAAAATGCACATAAAAGAACTACAACCCCTCAAGATAGTGAGCTTTATAGTGGCTCCCTATGCACAGCCTAGTGGCTACTAAGCATAAAGCTTGGGAGTGAGATTTGGAATTCAAATTGTTAATTCTATCTTCCCAATTCAACTAGACCAACAACAAAATAGTAAGCCTTATATAGCACATTAACAATCAGAAGATGGTTGAAAGAAAGAATCTATCTTTGATTCCATTGGACCAAAAATGATGAATTAGATGAAAATTCTATTTTGTGGGGGGGGGGGGGGGGGGGGGGCGGCGGGGAGGGGAATGGGGAAATCTGTCCACTACACATTGAATTTAAGAACAAGGAAAAAATATGCATTGGAAAAGGGATCTGAAGAAATTTGTATCATTAAGAACAAACTTTCCTTTCTAATCCTTTTGTGCAGCAATAATTGAAGTGATATAGCAATCCATGAACAGTTTTGCCTTTCACATTTCCCCCCAAAAACAGCTATTTTTAATTCCTCAAAATTTCTGCCCTTTCTCGTAATCAAAGAGGAAAGACAAAAAGGTGTAAACTGCCATTTCACAAATCTGCTCAACTAGGATACAAGAAGGCCCAAAGTTCACACATGTTATCATAAGAGTAGCATCTGTATGCTGAACAAAAAATGAGATAACCGTATTTTTTTAGGCAAAATAGACAATGCATCAGTCAAACAGGTAAAGAAAGTGGCAAGAGAATTCTTTGATTAAAGAGTTTCTCACCCTTGACAGAATATGACATCATTGACGATGTCTCTTCCAGTGAGAGGTTCTTCAACAGGCTCGAAACATTCATGCATCACATCAACAGCAATATTAAGCTTGCTATGGCTCTCAGCCAAGATATCCACATCAGTAGCATCAAGTTTAGTATCATCAGGCCACAAAGATTTCAGTAATGTCCATGTAAGATTGTCGACACCCACTGGAATTGCTTTTCCCAGAAGCTCATGGAGACCCACAAATATCTATCATAGTGACAAAAGTCATAAATCAATTCAAGCACTCAAGCTTTAGTACTGCTATGTTCAAGAAACGTAATACCAAAACAGAATAAGACGATCTAAGAGGCCATATTGCTCCAATTAACCTCTAGGAATAATAGACTGTTGGAAACTTAAATAGTCTTCCTGTAAAACATTCTTTATTGACGTTGTATTAGACTATTAACCAAATCATAAAAAGTTGGGCCAACTTAATGGCCCCAATAAATATATAAACGTGAAGATGCATCAATATTAGTGAGAAAACTGGAACTTTCAGTATGTGAGTGCTCCTTGACTTAGTGACAACCATTAAACTTACAGAGTTTTAGAACAACTAAAAAGCTAAGAAGACACTGACGCCTTTCCATGTTTGGTGAAAACTCAAAAGAAAGAAGACAATTTAGTGCAGATCATGATATGATAATATTGATATTAACTGTTTAAATATTCTCATATTTATTTTTATAATTATTTTCTTTGTAGTCCTTTTTGCTAGTTCTATAATTGGGAACTACGTTATTGTACCAAACATTCTATGTTATTCCTTACTGACATTGATATTGATTATTCTTTAGGAAATTTACATTTAAAATACTCTAGTTTGTGTTGTCTCCAGCAAAGATTTACGTTATATATTTTTAAATTAAAGGTAACATAAAACATGTTATGCCTAACAACAATTAGTACTCAAAAGACACATTTTCCCCTATTTTCTAACAAAGTATATAATGTTCCACAAACAACTTTAATGATCAACAAATTGTAAAAAAGGAAACTACATATAAAAAATTTATGCAACTAAAATTTCCAACAGCAACACTGTCATGGAAAAAATCAATGCAACAAACAATCCAACCATAAATTCAGTCCCAAAAATAGTTTTTTTTTTTTTTCCCTCTTAATAAGTTAAGGGTAATTCAGTATTTTTAAGAAATTATATTAACATTTTTTAACAGATACTTGATCAATTATGCAAATCGTCAACCCACTCAAACATAGTTTTTTACCCTGACATATTTGAAAATATGGAATGTGAATTGTTACTGAAACCAAAATATAGTATGATAACTGTAAATTTTCCTTATTTTATCATTTTCGGGTGGATTTTTTTGTGTTTCTTATTGTTTTTATTGTTTTTCCTTTTGATTTCTGGTCCTACATCAATTTAACCCCATAGCAAACCTCATTCAAACAATTCACACAAGCCTTCGGGGTATAATTTTACTTTATCATTGATTCTCTGTTGCCACAACACGCCTCACCATCGGCTTTGCTAGAGGATAATCACTTTTCCAAAGTTTTCACACATGGATCTACTCGTCTCTAAGACCCACGCGTGATTGCCACCGCTCCATCGTTCATTGTTATCAGTCGAAACTATCCATCAGGGATGTAAAACATTCCCTAAGAGTTCGATAGCTCGAGTTGCTAAGAGCTTGCTCATAACCTAATATCAAAACTCATTTAATAAAAAGGCTAAATCTAAATAAGGATAAGCTTCCTCATGTAAACTAGCGAATAGATCATCATCATTTAAAGTTCGTTTTACAAAGTCATTAAAAAACTTATTTAGTACGCCAATATGATATGTTTGCTAGGCTTATTCAAGTTAAGAAAACCAATTCTACAAAGGAAGATCAATGTTTTCAAAACCAGATCAGTCATCGAACAAAAAAGTTAATAGTTTAAACTTTAACCGGTATTTGAACCATGAAACTAGTATTTAATAATAAATATATATTTATAAAAGTAATTAAAAAATAAAAAATAATAATAATTATATATGAAATATTATTACAAAAATAATGTGTAATAGCTAAATTACGGGATTTTAAACAAAAAAAATTATAGAAAGATTTGATTGGATGCTAATTTTTTTTGTTTTCATGACTAAATTGAAACTTTAAATCAAATTTAGGACTGAATTGACAATTTTAATTAAATTTAGGACTTAGTTATAATTTAAATAAGATTGAGATCAAATTATAATTTCTGATATTTGTAGGTTTGGTTTGACTTGTACGACCGAATCAATGTTTTCCATTTTTAGTCGGTTTTGACTGGATCTATTTGATATTGAAAGTCGACCGTCAACCGAACCGAAACCAGACTGATCTTCAATTCAACAAGTATGATTAATCATTCCGATTTGATTCTGACAACAGTGAGGAAGATTAGGGAAAATGAGCATCATTAGATATAACCAAACCCCACAAATTTGGGATATTTGTGTGTAGAGGTGTTAGATTGGGTCCTTGGGTTAGGTTCAAATCGGGTCACTTCGGGTTCCGATCATTTTGGGTCGGGTTACTTTCTAGTTTTTTTTTTTTTTTTAGGGAATACTTTCTAGTCTAGTTATCGACAAGTTATTTCAATTATGAGACACTCTCGGGTTCGGTTCAACTCGTGCATAAGCCACGTCATCGATGACGTGGCATTTTTAAAAATTTTTTGAAATTTTAAAAAATTCAAAAAAAAAAAGCAAAAAAACTTTAAAATCTAAAAAATTTCAAAATTAAAAAAAATTCAAGAAATTTTTTTAAAAAAAAATTTTAAAAGCTCAAAATAAAATCTTTTAACTCATAAAAATCTGAAAATATTATGAAAAAAATCTGTGGTTAAAATTTATGGTAAAAATAGTTGAACTATGTTTTTTTGTAACATAAATTCTATGACTCAAATGTTATAATCTTTTATTTTACGTTTTTTTAATTATCTTAAGACAAACAGCAACTAACCCATTGGGTCACACACGACCCAACCCTAAATTTTTCTAGTCATTTGGGGTTTGGGCCATTTTCAGGTCGTACACTTTCGAGTCGGGTTTGAGTCGCGTTTTTTCGAACAGATTTGAATCGGCCAGTCAGGTCAAGTCAAAATTTGACACATCTATTTGTGCGCAAGGGGCACTCTTTTATGTTTGCAATGATACACTAAATTAAACACTTATTTTTAATTAGTTAGTTTTATTAAACTGGACATTTTTTTTTTACCAAATTAATTGTATTTATAACAATAGTTTATATGATTTCAATGATTTCTGTCGATAGTATAAAATGAACTTATTTCATTTTGAATTTGATAAATGCATTGCTTGTAAAGTATGTGTTCGTGTATCTCTTATAGCTCTACCTGTTGTTGATTAAAATTGTGGAAACCATGTTGAGTATTGTCCAACAAATTATTTATCAATGGCTGAAGAATATGAGCTTTCTACTTATGATCGACAGGAATTAAATTATAATCAAATTACTTTTACCATGGAGTCAGATGCTTCTTCTATTCATTTATTTGGCGCAGCTGAGCCATCCTAGACTTGAAACAGAGACCTCGCCCGTGAAGTAAATCATCGCACCTACGGTTCAACCAATTGAGAGAGAATCAATAGATTCCTTTTCGGGAGCGATTCATCCTTCCCTAACGAGCTGTTCATAAAAAATTTGAAGCTTAGCTCGATGAACAAAATGCTCGACTCAACTCCATAAAAATTAGACTCAACTCGGCTCAACTTCCTAGCTAAATAACCAAACTTGGACATGCCAAAACTTTTGGCTTGGATCGTTGATGATCCTAATGTCCAGAACGAGGCATCAACCCCCAACCTTTACCGGTTTACTGGTTTCATCATCAGATGAATTTGATGCTATAGGAATCACCTCCCGACCATGCCACCAATTGTACCCTTATTTTGTCCGGTCTCATCCAAAGGCATCCACTACCTGCATCCACAGCACTGTGCCCCCGTTCGGGGGCTGCCTGCATTCGCCATGCTCCCGTGCAGGGACACATCGCGACATATCAGAGATTTCGTCGGAGACAACTGCAAAGGGTCTAAGGTAGTTGATAACAACATTGCATTTATGTGAACTTTTTAATGAGTTGGGAAGGAAAGATGATCACCATTGTGCAACTCTAGGTTAGGTTTTGATGACGAGAAAGCCTTTTCAGGCAAATTTTGAGTTACTAGTACAGTCTCAAGTATTGTGGCTCCCAGTTAAACCATGAAGCACATTGAACGAGATTCAAACCTAAAACCGTGAGCCTAGCTCAGACATTCTCAAATTTGCCCTTACCACAAGGCTAACCAGGGGTGGTCAAACGATTCTGTTCTATCCAGACCTCAAATGCAAAAGTAACTATTTTTCCTTTAAGCATTTGAGCCTCGCAAATCCTTTAAGTATTTGAGCTGCATACATCTGACCCTTTTTTCAAATCCCGTTATGTATGAGCCAGACATCTTTCCATTTTTCAGTAACTTAAATTTTCTCCTATAATCCGATGGCTTATCTTGAAAGCATCTGAAGTTGAAAGGGTAGGTAACACAGACTTTCTTCAAATTTGGCAATAGGGAAGTTACTCTATATGCAACTATATGCCTTGGTCCGTTAGACTTAAAAAAGAATCCTGGTCCACCCAAATTTTCTTCTTTTGGTGCTGAAAAAACAAACCTGCCAGATGCTTTCGAACATAAAAACAACCTAAGCAATCAACTAAACAGCATAATTTTATAAGCCATTAATGTGAATTTGTCTGCACAAGTTCACATCAAAACATTTAAAGCACAAGTTGGTTAGTTGGCTGCAACCTATTAATCACACTAATGCTACGGTAATATGTGCTCAAAATTCTGTTAGCCAAAATGACTTATCTATTATGCTCATGAGACACCAAACTCATTATCATAATGAAAAACATAGAAGAAAAAAAGAAGTGGAGGTATTAAATAATAAAAAAGAGTTTGAATTACCGCTTCACAGTTTTTGCTGCAAAACCATTTTTCTTTGACGGAACACTCCGACTTGTCTGCTCTAGTCCCCACACACCAAATGTGATCTACATCAAACAAGCAAACGGCACATCAGAGAATTATAATATATTTGTTTACTCTCAACCAACAGATAAATTTGACCTACATTTATGCTCGCATTGTGCACAACTAACAAGACCATTGTCTTGTAGATGTCCAGTCTCGTTCTTCAATTTGTTCTGGCCACAAATTCTACAACAGCATGATGGGCAAAACCAGTCGCCATCAGGAACATTCTGTGGAATACCAAAGTATAGAATAAAAGAAGAATTGTTCAGTCCAATAAAATAAGTTAGCATAAAAACTTGGCTTTACTGCAGAAAATGACTATGAAGAAGGGGCCATTGCATATTTTTTAAAAAAATTAAAATAAAAAAACAAAAAAAAAAATACTTACTTTCATACCAAGGCAACTTTTATGGAATGACGATGGACATTTATCACATAAAATTAGTTCACCACCATAGTGACAGACAGAACATACGTGATCATTCTCGCCTTGACGCCAAGATCCCTTGGACCTACAAGATGGCCCTGCTCTGAAATTCCTCATTATTTCTTTTTGGCAATCCAACAAAGACCTTCCATCCTCCAAAAAGATGGAGGCAGCCGGCCTATGGTTCTCGCTGCCAACATGAACTTCAAAGCCACTAATAGAATAGACCTTTCTGCAACAATTGCATTTGATCCCATCACGAGTGATCCGCCCTTCTGCAATTGGAAGCCCATCCTTTTGTCCGTGATAATGTACTTTTGCCCTTGGCAACAAAACATTGTTGTCTATCAACCAAGATAGCACATTACGGGGTTTTCGGTGTGAGGGATTTGGAACTATAACCTGCTGCACTCTTTTGTTTGATCGTAGCACACGGGTTGTCCGAGTTGAAATCTTATTAGATTGTCGGGAAATCAGGCCTCTGGACAAACTTCCATTTCTTCGACTCCCCATTCTTGGCATATTTAAGCTTTGAGCATCCAAATTTCCTTTAGTTTGAAGTAAACTAGCTGTTGAACGGCCCTTTTTTGTCTTCCAGACTTTTCTATTTGCACGAATGTTTGTTTCGAGAAGCTGAACAGATTTTCTTAAATGTGACGTAGAAGACTCTGTAGAATGATTATCTTGTATTTGGGTACCCATTTTACTAGATGGAGAAGACATTTTCCCAGTAGCAGTCTCCTCTTCATCCATCTTGCTAACAGTGGTATCCCCAGCATCCATAGCATCTTTGCATGCTAACCGAAGTGAATTATAACATTTCCCCCTAGGAGAACCATAGCGCAATTCAAGCTTCCCACTACCACGGGCTGCATACCAGAATTTCCATCCCACTGATGAGAGGTGCTTCTTTGCTCTCAATGTCATCTGCTGAAGATCTTCTTTCTTATTCTTTCGGTTGAGCCTCTCCTTATCACCAAATGTATACCAGTCTTCAATAGCTTGAGGACAATATTCAGGTTCAACAGCAACTTCATCAAATTGAGAAGAATCCATGGGTTGAGACTGGCAAACATCTGGGTTCGCTGATGGTAGCCCAATAACAAGAGGCAATGAATAATTGTTGGTACTATGTGCACTTTCCTCCTTATCCTGGGAGATGGGACAAAGATTCTCAGTGTTGTTTCGCCTCAAATCAAGACATAACTTAATAAGAGAATCGTAAATCTGCCCTTCAGGTGACGTATAACGTAATCTACGCATTGTACCATCTCTCCTGAACTCAATTTTCCACTTTTGATGCAAAAGATGGTTCCGAATTTTAATCCTTAGAGAGTGATCTGGCTTTACACCCTGTTGAGTATACTGGATGACAGCATCAGGGCAGAATTCAGGTCCAGAGACCAGGTCTTGACCAGCAGGCAGCCAATCAGTTTCACAACACCTAGAACTCGAGTGCTTCTTTTTATTCTTCTTGGTATTAGAAGGACCAAGCTCTCCATCATTGGTTACAGAATCAACATAAGGGATTCCATTCAGATTAGAATCTAAGACTGCCAAAGCCTGTGGCCGGAGAATGGATCCGTTGCGTGCAGTCAGAAGATTTGGCTTTGGAGGACCGCTTGGAGAAAAGGATATCAACTGCCCCACATCAAATGCTGGTTGAATGGATTGGCAATTAGAGTTCAAACATAAAGGAGTGCTATTCTGTAACATGTTTTCTGCTGGTACAACGAAATGTGTCTCAGCCAGATATGCCTCAGGACACATAAAGTCATCATAAGCAGTTTTTGATTGCCGCTGTGTCCCCTCTGCAAGGCCTTTTATTCTGGACAGATGACCCAGAAAAACTTTATGACTATCACCAATTGCTTCCAATAACAAAGGTTCCCACAAAGCTTCTACAGAAGAAGTCCACTCTCCAAGCTTTCGAAAATCCTCTTTCTCACGTAAGTCGTACCAAATTTGCCTCACAGAAACAGGTATGTAATAGCATTGGGCATGTTTCTCAATCAACTCAAGAAACATCCATGTCCCACGAGGCTTCCAAGTCTCTGCAACCTCGTTCCAGTCCTGCGTAATCCTTAATGTCTCAATATGAATCATCATTTCATCGCCGAGGTCAGGGAAAAAAACCTTTCTTTCCTCCAAACCATCTTCATGATCAAACATTACACCTTCCCACCAAGCCTCTTTGTAATTAACATCCACACACATCCCATAAGGAAGGTTATAGCGGCCAAACTCAATCGCTGGTGGAATTGGCCTAATTTTCCCGCGATAGTTACACCAATTTTCATCAACATCGTCCACGGGAAGCGACACACACACACAATCAACAAGGTGATCAGACCCATCATCAGCAAGCATATGTTCATACTTGACAGAATATTTAACTTTACAGCCTCGAGTTTGACATGCAATGATAACTCCTGAGTGCCATGACCCCAGAAAACCTTCATCCTCGCTCCGGACCTGCGAAAGATTTCACATTTTTTTAACATGCAAAGCCAGATAGCCCAATCAGACCAAAAATCCACGTCAAAAAGCAGCCACAAGTTTGACATTCCTCTTTAAATACAAAGACCAATAACAATACAAAACATAAAACTAAAGTACCACAAAAAAGGAATAAGAAAGTGAAAAGCGGAAAACAGCCCGAAAAAAAAAAAAAAAAAAAGCTATTTGCATGATCAGTAAATTGCTACCTTCCCAAGAACCCCAAAATCAGGCCTTGCATGAAAATCAAACAGAGCAAAACACAACAGCCATAGATAAGCAATAACAACAAAAGAAACAAGAACCCAAAAAAAAAAAGAAAAAGAAAAAGAAAAGCTACAATGTAGCTTCGATCAGAGTGAAACAGAAACCAACGACAAACTCGAATTCAATAAAGAAACCAAAAAATTAGAAAGAGACTGCATTACAACAGGCAAAAAAAAAAAAAAGGAAAAGAAAGAAAACCCAAGACGCTATACTAAAAAAAAACCCCACAAAAATCTTAAACCCTTCAAGATCAGTCCAAGAAAAAATAAAAAAAAATTAAAAAAACAGAGTCAAAACAAAAAGGGTATTAAAAAAATACTTCAACTTTATCCCCAGGGCAAAAATTTCTTCTGATTATTTTACGCTTCCTCTTTCTACCGGAGCCTTGCTTCTCTACGTCGACCGCCATTGATGAGAATTCTGAAGAGAATGTGATGACAAAGATTGGATTTTTACAGCTTTTAAGAGGGTTTAATGGTAATGGGGCTGCGTATTAACGGAGGAAAAAAATGAAGAAAAGGAGAAATAAATAGAGAACCGGAGAAGACCGACTTTACAGAGACTTGGCCTCGGGCTCTGCACTGGCTGAGTGGCTGGCGCCGCTACAGCCGGGGCTCAGTCCCTTCTTTAGTCAGTTACACTCTCGCCTGCAACACTGACATACTTTCTCTCCAAGCATATATTTGATAGGTTTTATTGATTTTTTTTATTTAATACGCAAACGAGTTTGGCAACATTAATACAATTTTATAATTTAAATAATATTAATAATATATTAGTAAAAGATTAAAAATTTTAATTTTTAACTTTTTTAACTATTTTTCTCTTTTAATCAGTTAGTGTAAATCTAGGAAAACAAAAAAAAACAGTAATATAGCCCTAATAAAATAAGATTAATTTTTTGGGGCTTTATAATGATAAAGCCAATTTTTCTAATCTCTCTTGTTATCTTCTGTTAATATTTGGATTAAAAAAAACAGTATATCCTTGCTGGGAGAAGAACCACAAGTACATATCACACAATAATACAATGCTAGCCCTGCTTACCAAAATTATAAAGTAGACGTAGTCAACAAAAAAAAAATGCATGCACAAAAAATGAATCAAGCAAAGATTAGTCCGTCCCTTATATCCTGCAGAGGATTAAGACCTGCAGACAGAACAAAAAAACCAGCTCCAAAAAATTAGATGTTAATCCTTTTTTTAATTAGATTAAACTAACACATTTTCTTTTTAATTAGATGTTAACACATTTTAACATTTACTCGGTCAAAAAAGACTAATTTTTACAAATAAGTTTAGGTAAGAGACAAAACAATAGTTTATTATAGTGCTAAATATTTATTTATTATAGTAAAATAAAAAAAATGTACTAAATAGTTATTTTTATAATTTTAATAGCAACAATTGACATCAATTTAACTAAATACTGAAATTTTTTTTTTGTTTCTTTATTCATTAACAACAGTAATCAACCGCAACAATAAACCATAAAAAACAATCGATAATACGAACTGCAATTTGCATTAGCTAAATCAGACAGACCCTAGGAATCTAATTCATTGTGGGCGAGTCCATGCTGTTAGAGTGTGGAAGAGACCAAAACCTTTCTTCTTCTCACGCGCAAACCAAGAATCAGATTTGTCTGGGCATTTGTGTTTAATCCACTTTAGACTCTATAATTATTGTAATTAATAAAAAAGCACTTAAGAGCCTGTTTATTGGCTGTTACATATGATACCACAGAAAAATTATATGACGCACTGATAAAATTATATAATATATTTTAAAAAATTATGTGACATGTATAACTAATTATTAAAAAAAATTTATACTTAATTACAAGTGTCATATATTTTCTTTTGATATATCGTATAATTTTCTCCCTATATCATATTATTTGTTTATTGTGTCGTATATGACAGCTACAAAACAACTAACTAAAAATCAGTTAAAAAGTTTTTATATTAATAAAATAGCTTATGTAAGTAGACCCGCAAAAATGAATACTTACAAACAATGCAATGTGTTTAACAAAACCAAATAATTTATTTACTTTTTTTTACTTTAAATTCAATACAATTTTTTAATGTCAACAATACTTATGGACGCATGTCCTATTTGTTGTTGCTTTCACTTATTAAATTTTGAATCATTTTTTAAGAATTGCATTGCAAAAGTATATAATACATACGTGATCTAGGCAAAAATAGATCTTATTAATCTTATTAAATTGTAATCGTTGATTATTATGCATAAAGATGTATAAAATTTGTAACAAACAATTAAAACTATATATTTGTGAATTCATGTTACTTATGATTTTCATTATCTTCCCATATCATGATATCCCGCTAATTTATGTGATAAGATTTTGTGTTAATTGGCAAATTTGAATGGTGGATATAAATTTGTTACCGAAACTAGAACAGTGATTCTGTCAATTGGATCAAAATGAATTGTGTTGTATAGATGGATAAATTGATGACATTTATTTTTCGGTTATCTTATTTTAATGATAAGATTTGCACCGTGGGAGGATTTCATCCTTCTTTTTTATGGTCACTGTCTTTTAATTTTTGCTCAATTCTATTTGGCTTAAAATTTTTATTTTCTTAATATTCTAATTTTAAGAAAAAGCATCAAATTTATAAGAAAGGAAAAAATACCCCCATTATTCATGGTTCAATAAATATCTTGATTAAAATAGAAAAAAAGTTGTCCTTTTATTCCTCCAGCATCGGAAGGGTGAAAACTGAAAAGTACTCACTCATGCAAAACTGGAGCCATGTTCACAAAAAAAAAAAAAAAAAAAACGCTCGACTTTTATTAGTGCTTGGCCTTTTGCTACATCAACTCGTTGTTTTTTTTTTTTTAATTCTTGCATGCTGGTATCATGACAATTTCACACGTTTAGAACAAAATTGTTTTTCCTTTTTATTTGTGTAAAAAAATTGCTGGCAACTACTATTTATATACGCATTGTATTTCTGATTACAACTAATAGCAAGCTGACAGTTACATCGGGGCCGACCGTATTGATATTTGATCCTGTGTTAAAAAAAATATATATATATATATTGATATTCCACCCAGTAAAACGGAAAAACAAACAAAAAAAAAAGGAAGAAAAACGCAAAGCTCGCCTTGTCAGGAGGCTATGTTCGTTATTCTACGTGGCAGAGACATGGCAGGACCATGACCATTTTTTTTATTTCCTTGAGAACGGGACCATGACATTCTCAACTATAAATTCAATGTCCGAATACGATAGAAGCGGAGTTTTTTTTTGCTGACTATAAAAGGAAGTGACATAATAAACTGAGTAAGACCACTTAAATACGTTTAATTTATTTTATATATTACGGTCTTATTGTTGTCGTAAAATTAGAGCTGTTCATAAACCGTCTAACTCGTCATAAACCGTCCAACCCGCACCGTCTCTACCCGCATCCGCCAAAACCGCCAAGAAAAAAACTAATTATAATTTTTATTTTTTCAAAACTGTCAAGGACGGATTGGTAGCTGTTTTAAAATTTTAAAAACTGCGGTTAACCGATCCAATTCGTCCTTATTAATATATATATATTATACATATAAAATGTAATCTAACTTGATTATATTTTTGTTGTATTAGAGATCTATTTGTTTTCATTATACATGTTATCTCGTTTTTATTGTTCTTTACAATAATAAATTTAAAATTTTGTGTGCAATTAGGTATTTAAAGATATTATTACTTTGATCTAACGAATTTGTAGCTATTAGATTACTGAAATAAATTGGCTATATTTCTAATTATATTTTCTTATTCTTTGTATCAAGTTTATAGTGATGTCTAATTTTTCTCTACTAGGTAGCTAACTTTGACGAGAAGATTTAAAAAAAAAAAAGTAAAGAAGTTATACAATCTCAGACTTTAATTGTAGTAATAATAATAAAATTTTTTAATGGTAGAAAAAAATTAGGAAAATATTAGTTGTTTATTTATTTTTTACGCGTAAATTATCTCTTGTTACCGTAACTTTGAAATTTGATGAATGTCTAACTAATTCATCTAATTTTTTGATTAAATATTTAATTAATGCATTCAAATTTCACCTCAAATAAAAAAAATCAAAAACTAAGCTGCATAATCAACAAAACCGTCCAAACCGTCCAAACTAATCCACCATTTAGTGGATTGGTTTGGACGGTTAGCTGATTGGTTACGGTTTAAAATTTTCAATTCACTACCATGACAGTTTGATTGCAATTTTTTCTTATAAACCGCCCAATCTGACCCGCGAACACCCCTACCCAAAACTGATAGCTCTTGAGGTCTTTTCCATAACAGTGGGTTTATGTCACGACGTGTTGTGGCTACTGCTCTTCACAAATCAAAAAAAAAAATTGCGTAGAATTTGAATCTCCGTGGAATTGTGTGGGTACAGGTAGATTTACCACTAAACTCCTATTTGGGCAATAAGACTTGTAATAGTTCCTAAAACAATGTTGCAAATTGAAAAAGAAAACTGTATTCAAAACAATGCACTTAATTACCCAGCTTCGGCCGAGCTTAACTTAAACCTCTCAAGCCCAACCTTATAGCCCAATGTCTTCACATCTTGCTGAACCTGGGCCTGGAAATCACTGTAGGTGAAAGGCTTGTACTTTGAGCTTTGAATCACATTGCCTTCAGCTGGGAAAACAAAGTAGCAGATCGACAGTCGCTCCTTGGTTTTGTTCAACCTGACTCTGTGTTGCACACTCTTGTACTCATCGTTGCTTATTGCCTGCCCAATTTCAAGCATAAATTTGATTGATTAGTGAGTTTCGCATGGCCCCATTTAATATAACAATAATAAAAGTTCCAAATGAATACGAAATTATTAGCAAGGCGTGATCTATTATGTCACCCTTTTGGAACAGGCTTAGTATAGTGACTCCCGCTTCAGCTAGTCAAATCGTGTCCTTGGAAATGAGCATTAAAAATGACATAAGAGTAGCTAAGGTGTCACTCCAAAGAAGATCCGACAGCATATGACATGGTAGACCAAACTTATATCATAATCTGTTCATGTGAGAAACAGTGTGATGTATGGGTGCCATTATTATTATTTTTTTAACATCTAAAAAAATTTATTACAAATATATCGATTATCGAATTTATGAGCCAGAGTTAGGATAATCCCCATTAGTAATGCCTCATTTAACACAATTTATAAAAAAGAACTTATCATCCAAATATTATTAAATTCAAACGAGCCTTTCTCAAATTAATCAATTAGTATTAACGAGTCTAAAATTAAGATCACACGATCATGGTCAATTTGGATAATTTTGAAGGTTAAAATCTTCAAGAACTTCCCTTGGGATGCAAAGTTAGATCGGATGTGGAAAAATACGTCGAATTATTAAAAGATTATCATCTCAAGTGATAATGTATGAGTGTCATTAACTTCTCATAATAGTATCATTCTGACAAATTAAACCTCAGGATAAGCTTGCTTGTCTATTTAAATTTTATAGTATGATAATCTTTTTTACACTTAAGACGCAATGTCTTTAGTTTAACCAAAGTCTTTTGGTGTTAATAGCTTAATTAATAGAGTCCAGTTAGGTAGATGAGATTAGGTGGACGGAAAATAGACCGAAATTTTTTTTTGTGCAATCAGGCGCTTAATTTCTATAATAAAAAAATAAATGAAAAAATACTTCAAAATTTGTTACAATAATTCAGTGTCTCATTGCACAAAAAAATTATCTAGATACACAAAAAAATTTCTGCGTCTATTCTTCGTCCACCAAATCCCGTCCACCTATTTTTTTCCTAATTAATATTAAAGCTATGACTGAAAGCCTCAAATTCCACCTCATTGAGATTTACTATGAAGAAAAAAAAAAAAACAAAAAAGCAAGTGCCATATATATTAATGAGCTGAAAACGAACCTGCATCATATCTCCAAGGTTGACAACCAACGTGTCAGGAATGGGTTTAACATCGAGCCACTTGCCACCTTTGAGAAGATCAAGCCCGCCCACTTGGTCTTGGTTCAGTATAGAAAGCACTGAGCTGTCGGTGTGCACATCCAAACCCCATGGCTCATTGGAAATCGGACACTTGGGGTACCGGTAAACACGTATAAAACCCGTGGATTCTGATAAGTAATCTTTGGATTGCTTCGGATCCAGATTGAGGCTTTTGGCAATCGCTCCGAATATAGTAGTGGCAAGCCTCTCTAGGTGCCTTCCATATTCTTCTAATAAAATTCTGCATAATTGAATCCATTATTCCCATGATTGATGATTCATTGATTCCTAAAGGAATATGATTCAGTCAATTGGGGGGAGCATGTCCATAATATATACGATATGTGTATTATCTATAATGAGAAAATAGCATGCGAAGTTTGACTACGTCAGTTGTAAGCCATTAGTGCCGATTAATTCTCCTGCTTTATACAGGTACTTCCAACATATATGCGTCGACTTCATGTATCAAATTACTGCGTATTAATGCAACAATTATGTTTCAGTCAAAAAAAAGAAAGCAGCATGCGAAGGCGCGACAGAGAACATAAAAGCCACCTTCTTGGTAGACTAATCAATTATTAAAATTTAAAATAAAATCTAAATTTTAAATTTTAGACCTCACAAAAATCAATTGATAATTAAATTCTGCTTCAGACTAGACAAAAAAAAAAAAAGGGAAATTTCCTTTTTCAAACTGCAAAAGCGAGTTTGAACATCCTAGAATAAGATGCTTCTTAATTATCGCAAACTAATCCAATAATACAAGATACAATTATTGACCATTGATTTGGGGAATTTGATATAGCTAGGCTATTTTCTAATGGCACTTTGAGTTAGTCCACTTAAATCTTGATATATTACTCTGATGCATATTAGATACTTTAGACCAAGATGCATTGGATGTGTATTCAAGCGGCGAAAAAATAATAATTAGTAAGATTGAGTAGAGTTTATGATATCATTCTCTACTTGGTTTAGATAAAACAAGACAACTATGTTGTCTAATAACATGGACATATGCCATCACATATTGACTCACTTTTTTTTAGTGTAATATATTTATAATTTAATATCATATAATAAGTTAAACTTATTTAAAATAAAATAAAAAAGACAAAATAGATTTATACTATGTAAGAATAAGATTACAAATAAATTATACTTAAAAAAAATTGAGTAAAAATAACATTTAATATAAAAATCATAAAAAAACATAATATTATTTTAACAAAAATATGCAAAATAACAAGCATCTAATATGAAATCATCAGATTTTTTTTTTTTTGATCAAGTAAAATCATCAGGATATACAATATCATCTTTAACATACATATGCAACAAATGAAAGTCAGGTATGTCCACGTTAGAATAATTTTTTTTTTTCCATTTCGATGAAGAACCTAACGCTCCGGTTAGAATGTCAAATCAATCAAAAGAATTCCTCAATCTTGTTGATTTTATTATTTTTATTTAATTCACCAATAAGCCACTATTGAACTCCTACATGTATTGAGAGTGTATTTGAATTAATAGAAAATGATTTGAATTAATAGAAAATGATGAAAAAAAATTATAAAATAGTACAATAATGATAATATTATAATTAACAAAAAGTTATGAGAAAAAAAATGATTAAAAAGTTGTGAGAAAGAAAATAAATAGTAATTTGTGAGAGAAAAAGTAAAAATTAGATATGTAGATGGATGAAAAATAAATAAAAAAGAATAAATTGTGAAAAAAATAGTATAATAATAATAATATTTTTTAACTTTTGTTTTTCCTTTTTTTTACTTTTTTATCCAAATTCCTTCAATCCAAACACGATGTAAGTGTATGTAAATTATTATGTAATTGTTTCACCACTATTTCTTTAAGATTTATTCTCCTCACTCAAGATTAAAATCCCAAATTTTAAAGAAAAAATTTAAGCATTCAACCGAAACCACAAAAATTTTCATTTTCACATTACAACCCACAAAAATTTTGGTCAATTACAAAAATTGGGCTCACAATTTCCTCGAAAAACTCCTTCTAAAAAGCCCATCATTGTGATTCTACAGTAATTAAAAAGGTCATTGATGCTGACCCGTCGTAGGCCTTTCAATCAGAAATTAAAGGTCTCTAGTTTGTCAATCAACATCTGAACTCTCCAAAAGTCCGCAAATAATCAACCAACGTTAGAAACAAAAAGAAGATTACCTGAAGGAATCGAGCGTAGGATCGCCGGCTTGGAACTGAGAAAGTTGACGAAGAGCAACATTGAAACCTTCGACCCAGTTGATATTCTGAGGGCCGCCGCCGCCGCCTGACAGGGCTGCCCCAGAAGGGGTTAGGGCAGGGGTGCCCCAGAAGTAGGACAGTGGGCTAGTGAACAAGGCCTGTTTGGTTTCAAATGACAGAGAAAAAAGCTCTCTGGCATGTTCTTGAAGCTGGTTCAGAAGTGTTAAAGGCACCCCATGATTTACCAAACGAAACAGGCCCCAATCTTTACAGACATCTCCAATCTCGTCCTGGTTTAGGCTCTGAAGATTTATGACAGGCACTGCATCATCATCATCTTCTTCTTCTTCTTCTTTGGTTTGTTTGCTGGTGGTATCATCGTCAAGTTCAATGTTTTGGTCTGTGGCCGCGTCGTTTTGTTGGCGAAATACAGGAGGGTAGGATTCAAGGTTCATTTCACAAGCGTTTTGCAGAGTTTGTTTAATCTTTTGTTAATTCCTTGTTTTGGCTAAGGATGGCTTTTAATATAGGAAAAAATTACACTTTTAAAATTTTGTTGCCTAAATTTTTATTAAAATATAACGATTTTTTTTTTAATTATAGTGATATTTTTTATAATAAAAATTATTATATTTTATTAATATTTTATTAAAAAAATATGACTGTAACTATAAAAAAAAATTTAAGTTTTATTGTATTTTAATAAAAAAAATTCAAACAAAAAAATTCTGAAAATATAATAGGGTACATATAGCTAGATGGCATGGCACAAAGGTTGCCATTTCTCTCGGGAGTGCGGTCCACTTGCTGGCTTGGTGACACGTGCTCCACGTGGGCTCTTTCCCCCTGATTTGCTGACCCATTGTCTCTAGCAATGGCTGCCATGAGCAGTCGTTATTCTTGATATTCACTTGGGGGGTTTTACGGTAAAAAGTGTCAAAACTTTAATTTTCTCGTTCTTTCTTCGTCCTATATGTTGGACTTTTATAGTTGCTAATTAACATCTCATTGTACAGACCAGGTAAATTTGACGAAACAGATGCCTGTTGTACTGACCATTACACCTATTAATGATCTCAATGTTATTTGTGCTCATATATTAAAATTTTAATAATATAAACGGAAATAATTGTGGGACAGGTTGGGGGGAAGAGAGAGAGAGAGAGAGAGAGAGGAGAAGAGATTATGGGACTTACAATGAGTCTCGCTAATTTTTTATTTTTTTAAAAAAATAATTTATGTGTATAGGGGTAAGGTTAATATACAAAAAAATAAAAAAATATTAAAATTATGCGTAACATGTTAAAAAATGAAATACAATACATATCATATATATATATATATATATATATATATATGTAAGAAATAAAATTGATATATAATAACAGACTTAAAGTTAATTTATAACGTACTAAAATAAAAAAATCAGGAATTACCCTGTTGCCCCCAATCCATTAGCCCCATCCCAATAGCAAAACTGTAATAAAAAATTAACTGCCATATATGAGCGGCGTCAACTCAATTTTAATTAGTAAAAGGTGAGAGTTGAATTTTAATATCTCACTTGAATATAATGGGTAGTAACTAATTATATTATACTTATCCGTTATCTATATAACATTCTTAAAATTAAAGACTTGGCTTGTAGTTGTCCAGCTCTTGCTTATTCTTTGCTACTCGATAGCTTTGGAATGCAAAAAATGGAGGTATCTAGGAATATATGATATACCAACAAGATTAAAGGTAATACACTGAGTTGAGACTTGATCAATCTTGGTTCATTGGACTAGTAACGATGAACTAAACTTAATTAGTGACCATGAAAATGCTCTTTTGCAGTGATAGTGGTGGTGGAACATTCAGAAGACAAAAGTGGTTGGTACTGGAACCGGGGAATGAACCTTGAATTTGACAGTTGGAATATGGATAGTAACGGCTGTGGCAGGGCGGGATGCGGCGGGCGGCAACATTGTTTTCTGGTACAAAAAATCACGGTGGGCGGCGATATAAGTCTTTATTAGGAAGCCTGCCTGCACAAGTTTTTTCCCCCAATAAGCTTATCTTTTTGATTGTGCAAAGCACTAAATCTCTCCTTCCTTTTCTGGTCCTGGCATAATTATGCAGTGCTCACCCAACAACAGTACTCACCCAACAACAGATGTGACCCAACATGACCCATTCAGCCCATCGAATTTGAACATTTGTTTGTGTTGCTTGCTTTTGACAACCTTTTTGTAGAATAAATTTGAATGTAACATTCATGAAATTCAACCATTAATACATAGAATACTAATACATGAACAAAAATTGTACGCATGACGAGTATTTTATTTCATTTTTTTATTTTAAGTCTGTTATATATAAAAATTTAAATTTATTACACATTAATTTTATCTATTTTTATATATGATATGTTATTTTTAAAAAACATTGTTTGAGTTTAGTACACACTAATCATTCCGCACTTCCTCTCCCTCTTCCTCTCTTACCCATCACCTCCTTTATATTCACCGTATGTCTGGCTATCATTTCGCTCGTATATATGAAGGGGAAAATGCCAACGCACGTGACATTTAAATTTAATGGTATTTGCCACTTGAAACTCAAATTTAAACCATTTTCGAGCACGTAATTTTTTTTTTAATATTTCACACGCCGATTTCCGGTCAAATGTAAGACATCCACGTTGAAATTAATAATGTGTTTGAATCCATAGAAAGTAATGAAAAAGAAAACGATATAATATTATGATTAATAGAAAATTGTAAGAAAAAAATGAATAGTAATTTGTGAGAAAAAAAAGTAAAAATTAGTTGTTTGGATTAATGAAAAATGAATGAAAAAGAAAAGTTATGAAAAATAATACAATATTAATGATGTTTGTTAACTTTTAATTTTTCTTTTCTTTCCTTTTCTTTTTCATTCAAATTCTTTCAATCCAAACACAAAATAAAGGCTGTTAAATGAAGTTACCTGCGAAAGTAAGCCCAATTTGAAGTCAAGAAGTTATTGTGAGGACAAACCTCGTGAAAGAGCACGGTAAAATAATTTATCTACCCTTTGGTTTCATTTCCTTTTGACAAAATTTTTAAGGCCAAATTTTATCGCTGTCGCATGCCTGTTACCATGCGCTCCAGAAAGTGAGTAAGTTTTTCCTTTTTAATAATGTAAGAACTCTTTTCGGATGATAAAACGTTTTATAATACTAAATAACAATATTTAGGTCACAAAATAATAATAATAAAATAATATGAGTCATTTGATAGTTAAAATTAAAAAAAAATATAAATAAATTATTAAATGAATTATATTATTACTTTATTATTACTATTATAAAAGTTGAGCCAAGTGATACTTGTTTCTTTGCTGAGATTTTGTTTTAATTTTTTTTTCCGGTCTTCTAGGCCCAGTCAACACCAAACAATATTTGGAGGCCGGCCAGCCACGATCCTGTGTACTTCATGTCCAAGGTTTTGGCAGGATTGACGCCAATTTGCATTGCCGCAATAGAATCCCCTTGAGCGATGCATCAAGGTGTTCTTATTAAATATTAGGAATAACTAAGTGATTCTCCCTTATTATGATACATGTAATTACACTGTAATAAGAGTCGTTAAAAAGTTAAATTTAAAAAAAAAAAATAGATATTCTGTTAAATATTATTAGATAAATTATGTAATCACTTATATCTTTTTAAAAATGAATTATATAATAGCACTCTGAATATTAATATTAACTTCAATTTCAGTGCAATTTTGCAAATGTGCAGATATCGCCATTGTTAGATTCAATGACTATTGGACAATTTATATGTATGGAAGTTGAGTTGAGGACATCACGCAGCACTAAGCCTAGTTTGTGCCTCTCGTGCTGACGATACGTCACTGCACATGCACTCGATCGTGGACTAGTTGTTCCAATCCATTGTAACCTTGTCGCGCTGGCATCTCTTTCACTGGGCTTGGTCCCTAATCGCATGACGCAATGCTTGTTTGCTAGTGGCAATAAAGTAGCCCCTGTAAAGGGCAGGGTAGTTCAGAGTAGTAACAACGGACATATAAAAATTTATAAAGGTCAAAGATCGATCGGTCAAATTATTTTGTTCTGTTTAATCAAGTTAGTTGTTATTGATAGAAAGACTTCACTGTAAAAGAATTAAAAGATTAAAAATTAAAATAAAAAATAAAAAAATTTATAATTTAATTATAAAAATTTAAGACTAATAAATAGACAACGATTACCATAATGCGACTATTTTATTTGGATTCTAATTCATAAATGTGAGAGAGAATTAAGAGAACGCGAATAATTTTTGTTAACAAAAAAAAATAATTATTTCAGTATGTGTTTTGACTATGAGAGACTACACTAATTTATATAGAAATGGATGTACTAAATAGAGAAGGAAAATAAAGGAAAATTAATCTTTTTTTTTAGTTTTAATAAAATATGTTATTAGTATGAAGGTCATCGCATCTATAGACTGAGTATTACTAATTGACGTTATCGTCTAATCTCCTTCATAAGAAAAATTCATCGCTTGAACACTGATGAATCCAAGTTAGGCTCTGCCATAACCCACTAGATGAATGTTGAATCTTTAGACCCGTGACCAACCATCATCAAATCTTTCAAATCCAGCATTAGGGCAAGGACGTCCAACAGTATAGCTAGAGGCATTGTCAGCGCAAAAATTTGAATTCAGATCAATAGTATGAAATACGTACTAAATCATCATTTAAATTACTACCTTAGATGCATATATTTAACATGTTTTGGGCATATTTGCAAAGAATGTAAGACCATATGCAATATTGGGTATCAAAAATGGTAGGATTATAGAATTTATAGTAACAATGCATGTAACATTTAATTACCCACTATTTTCTGCTTATTGGTCAAAGATGATTGTAACTTCCAAAGTTACATCCTTATCCTACATCTTTTTCTTTTTGACGGTTATTATTTCTCTTTCATGTTTGCAGCTTATGATAAATACTGTTGTCGTGACCAAAAATAGACAAATAAATACTGTTGCTATCACTCACCGATACATTCAAGGTCTCTACTCTTTCTAGTAAAACATAATTCAGGGAAGATGGTTCGCTTCATCCTGTGGGTCTTGGCCTTTGCTTTGGTTTGGTCTCTTCCAAATGCTATTTCACTCTCAGGTATCCTTCATCTTTTGGGCTAGCCTTTGTTTTTTTTTTTAATGAACTTTTTCGAAACCCAGAACAATTTCACAATTGATCTAATTGATGCTAATGAACAAGAAGTTTAGGGCACTTTTCCTTCCTTTGGGATTCCAGTTATAACATAATGTTCCCAAAGAAGGGAAACATCCCTCCATCTCCATGTTTTAAAATCATTTCTTACTCGAATTCAAGCTGTGGATCATTGATGCTAATTGTTCGTTGTGGGAGCCACATAAAACTTTTTATAAACACCAGTCCGACACTTTTGGGCTTCATTTCACTATTCATAAGCGACTGAAAATTTACCAAGAAAAAAAAATATAAATAACAATTATGAACATGTAATGGGTACACAATAATTTAAATGGTTAAATAGAAAAAATATATTATATTTTAAAAAATAAATAAATTATTAAATACTGTAAAATTAATTGTGTCCTTTATTAAATGTATTTACGTATTTTTACTTATTAAGTAGTGTCCATTTAATAATAAATATATTTCATTTATTGTGTTAGGTGTTGATGACGTTTCAATTTGTTTTTTTCGATCGTGTTTGTACGGTCAAAACCACAACAAAATTTAAAAAAGATTATAATAAATGAATTTATTTAAATAATTTTAAATAAATACATAGTCTCATTAATGAAAGTTAATAATTTATATATTTTATATTTTTTTAAAATTTAATTATTTGACATTTCATATTATTAACAGTATCAAATAATTTATTTTTTTATTTTTTTAAATTTAAACATTAATAAAAATTGCTTTGAAACTACTCAAATAAAAAAAAAAAAACCGAGCTTTTTCCGTAACAAAAGATGGTTTACACTCTGTTTTTTTTGGGTCTCGAGACTCTTGCACTATCTTTGGATTTTGTATGAGAAAAGAAAAAAAAATTTCAGAAACCAAAGTAAATTACGCTCCGTACACTCCCGTGGGACCGACATAAGACCTTTGCTGACACTAAGGGCCGGGCTCTAGTGCCCACGAGGAGGTCGCGAGCTTCTAGCACGTTCCGTTTAGAATTGCACAACGTAATTTTGAAACCCCACCCCAAAAAAAAAGGGTAATTGTACATATTCATACGAAATCTTATTCAAATAGTGCTTATATTATAATTAATGATATATTTTATATAATTACAATGATAAAATATAGAATAAAAAATAATAATATTTTTTTGTGATTCATATTTTTTAATTATAATTATACAAAATATATCATTAATTGTAATATACAAACTATTTAAATAAAATTTTTTATGGCCATGTAATCGACAAAAAAAAAGAGAAAAATCATAATCTAAGGACTCGTTTGGAGACACTACCAATTTTTTGTTTCTATTTTTTATTTTTGATTTTTCTATTTTTGCTCTTTGAATTTTTGTATCTATTATTGTCAATTTTTATTTTTTTTTTATAAGAATAAAAAAAAATAGAAAAAGGATAGTGATAGAAATAGTAAAAAGAGTATGAATATAGAGAGAAAAATAGGAAAGAGAGAGATGATAGAGAGAGAATGAGTAGAGAGAATGGTAGAGAGAGAAAAAGAGTAGAAAGAGAATGAGTAGAGAGAATGACAAAAAGAGAAAGGATAGAGAAAGAACGAGTAAACAAAATAGTAGAGAGAGAAAAAGGAGATAGAGGGAGTGGGTAAAGAGAAAATGAGTAGAGAGAATGGTAGAGAGAGAGAGGGTAAAGAGAGAAAAATGTGAGAGAGGGTAGAGAGAGAATGAGTAAATAGACTGGTAAAATAAGAAAAAAAGAGAGAGAGTATGATAGAGAGAAAATGAGTAGATAAAATAGTGAAGAGAGAAAAAGAGATAGAGCGTAGAGAGAGAGTGTGGGTAGATAGAGAATGATAGAGAGAAAAGAAAGGGAGAGAGAGAGGGCTCATAGAGAATGAGTAGAGAGAATAGTAAAATAAGAAAAGTGAGAGAGAATAGTAGAGAGAGAAAAATGTGAGAGAGAGAGGGTAGAGAGAGAATGAGTAGAGAGAATGGTTGAGGGAGAAAAGGGAGAGAGAGAGAGTGGGTTGAGGGAGAATCAGTAGAGAGAATGGTTGAAAGAGAAAAAGGAGAGAGAGAGGGTAGAGAAAGAATGAGTAAATAGAGAAAAATGAGAGAGAGAGAGAGGATAGAGAGAGAATGATAGAGATAAAAAATGGGAGAGAGGGTAGAGAGAGAATGGTAGAGATAGAAAAAGAGAGAGGGTAGAAAGAGAAAGAGTAGAGAGAAAAAATATAGAGGGATAGAGAAAAGATAAGTAAAGAGAGATATGGTAAAGATATAAGATAGAGAGAGAAAAAATTGTGAGAGAAAGTATAGAAAAGAAAATAAAAAATAAAATGAGAAAGTTAATTTTTATTATTTTTTTATTTTTTATTTTTTAAAAATATTTTTTACTTTTCAACAAAAAAAAAGAAAATAAAATTAATATTAAATATATTTTTTATTTTTTTATAAAAAATAAACAAAAAATAAGAAACAAAATCGTTACCAAACGGGAGTTAAATTGTCTGCTGACTGCTGCTGTGGACCCATTTTACAGGGCCAGACCCAGGGCATGTTGATGAAAATGGAGCTGACATGGACGGAGTCTTGGAGTTCCAGCCAGACTATAGCGGTCCAAGGACTCATCCTCCAGTTCCACACCCACCCCAATCTACTATCAATGTGGTCGCAAACCCGACATCCCCAACAACCCATCATCCTCCGCCATCTCCTCCCTCTCCTTTTAAATTAAATGATTAGGACTTTCAGCAGGCTGTAACTTGTCCTCCTTTCAAACCCTTTTCGTGAGGGGATTTGAATTTGAGCAATAATAAAATGTTTTGTTACATCTGCGCAATCGCTTATTTTTCAATGTATTATTATTATTATGTTGCTTGACTTAAGAAAGCTATGAAATTAAAAAGGCTCTCTAAAAGGGAAATGAGGAGCTTTGCTGTGAGTGTAGGATCCATTGCTACCGAGAAATAGTAGAAAATGACTCGCTAAACAGGTGATTACTATTTAGAATTTTGATTTTCTTTTCAGGTGTTTTTTAATTTTATTTTTTTTAATAAATAAAATTAATTTATGATCTAATATTATTTAAATATTATTTTTAATTTTTTTATATAAATAAATCATACTTATTATGTGATATAAAATCATGAGTAAGTTATATTCACTTTAAAAAAAAAGTCAAAATAGTAATTCCCTTCATTTTAATTTGAATGGGATAAAATTAAAAATTAAAATTAATGTTTGGCTTACAGTATGAGTTTCTCTCAAAGACCTCGCATGCTAGACAAGATCGATCTGGTTAATGTTTCCTCATTTGATGTCGTCTCTCTCGTTTTCTATCTTCTCTTCCGCTCTCTTGTTCTCTTCCTCCCTCTTGACGAAAAAAAAATGTTGTGGGTACCGAAAAAGAAACATCTAAACGTGAAGTGGCAAATCTTTAACCGTAAAAAAAAAAAAAGGTGAATAGTCTGTGAAATTAGGGAAAACCCAAAAAACAAGGAGCTTTTGAGCGTTGGAAAACATGTAGATACATATAAATTCTAGAAATAAAAATTAGAGAGAGAGAAAGAATACCTTCTTATTTAAAGTTAAGAAATAGAGTGACACTCTCTTCTCGTTTGAACAAAAAAGCAAGTTGGAATAAATCTCGAATGCAGCAAATGAAGACATTGGGGCTAAAGATTTTATCCGAGAGGAATAATGGAACACGGAGCAAGCCGACGATGGTAAAACATGGAGTGATCTAGGGTAAAGGAGAAGAAATCAGAGGATAAGAGATGGTGGTCTGAGCAACTAGGCATTAGGGGAGAGAAGGTCCCAAAAAATTAAAAAGGAAAGCAATTTTTTCTGTTGTCGTTTTTTTCATTTTTTCCTTAGAAAATGCTTTGGGTTTTAAAAAAAAAAATAGAAATGAAAAATAACACCAAATGCGTTTTTATTTTTTTTTTAGAACATTAAATAGAAAACCAAAAACAGCTACATTACCGAATGAGTCCTTAATATTTTACACGCCGATTAATCGACGTCTCCCATCCGGTCAGATGTAAAACGTCGACGTCGAAACTAGAGGCTATTAAAGGAAGTTACCTGCGAAACTAAGCCCAATTTGAAGTCAAGAAGTTACCGTGCAAACAAATCTCGGGATCCAGAGAGTTTTCCTTTTAATGCCACTTTATATTTTCAAATAAAATTTTTTTAATAAGCACTGCAGCAGGGCAACACTGAGTGTGTTTGGCTGTGAAAGAAAATTATTTTCTCATAATTTTTTTTATTTATTTTTTATTAATATAAATAATTAATTTTCACTTTTTTTTTTTATAAATTAGTATTTATTTTTTTCTCACAATTTTTTAATTATTTTTTTATAACTTTTAATCAATCCTAATATTATTATTAACCAAACACAATAAAAGAAGACGCAAGAGACATAAGACACGTGAAAGGGGACGGTAAAATAATTTCTCTACCCTTTAGTTTCATTTCTGTTTGACAAAACTTTTAAGCCAAATTTTATCACGTCACATGCCTATCACCATGTGGTCCAGAAAGTGAGGTTCGGTAAGTTTTTCCTTTTTAATGGTGTAAGAACTCTTTTTGGATGATCAAATGTTTTATAATACTAAATAGTAATATTTAAATCATAATAAAATAATATGAGTAGTTAAATAATTAAAATTAAAAATAAAATAAAATAAAGATAAATTATTAGATATCAAATATTATTAAATGAATTACGTTACTACTTTATTATTATCTAAACGTAATAAAATTCTCACTATTATAAAAGTTGAGCCAACTAAGCCTTGTTTCTTTGCTGCGATTCTTTTTTTTGTTTTTTTTTTTCGGTCTTCTAGACAAGGTTGTCAGAATCGGACCGGTTATCGAACTAGAAATATTAGTGGTTCAATGTTCAACCGGTTAAACCGGTCGAACCGGTATTTAAACCGGTATTTAATAATATATATGTATAAAAGTAATTTAAAAAATAATAATTATAGATAGTAATTAAATATTAATTTTTTTAATTTTAAAGATGAAATTGAAAATTTTAATAAATTTAGGAGTAAATTGAACTTTTTAATTAAATTTAGTGCTCAAATTATAATTTAAATAACATTTAGAGTTAAATTATAATTTATAAATTTTTTAATTTTATTGAACCGGTCCAACCAGTCCGATTTTTACCGGTTATTGACTGATTTTTTTCGGTTTGAGTCACCCCTCAAATTTTGCCAAAACTGACCTAGACTCCTGACCGATCATTAATTCAACTGATCCGACCAACTGATTCAGTCCAGTTTGATTTTTACAACGGTGCTTTTAGACCCAGTCAACACCAAACAATGTTTGGAGGCCGGCCAGGCACAATCCTTTGTACTTCATGTCCAAGATTTTGGCGGGAATGACACCAATTTGCATTGCTGCAATAGAATTCCCTCGAGCGATGTATCAACTTGTTATGTGTTCTTATTAAATATTAGGGAAAAACTAAGTGATTCCTCCGTATTATGGTACATGTAGCTACACAGGAATAAAAGTCATTAGTAAGTTGAATTTAGGAAAAAATAAATAAATATTTTATTAGATATCATTAGATAAACTATATGCTCACTTATATTTTTAAAAAAATAAGTTATATGGTAACAGTCTAAATATTAAGATTAACTTCACTTTCAGTACAATTTTGCAAATGTGCAGATATCGCCATTGTTAGATTCAATGACTATTGGACAATTTATTTGTTTGGAAGTTGAGTTGAGGACATCACACTGCACTAAGCCTTTTTTTTTTTTTTTGACATAAACACAGCACTAAGCCTAGTTTGTGCCTCTCATGCTCACCATACGTCACTGCACATGCACTCGATCGTGGACTAGTTGTTCCAATCCATTGTGATCTTGGCGCGCTGGCATCTCTTTCACCGGGCTTAGTCCCTAATCACCTGACGCAATGCTTGTTTGCCAGTGGCAATAAAATAGACCTTGTAAAGGGGAAGGTAGTTTAGAGTAGTAACAAGGGACATATAAAAATTTATAAAGGTTAAAGATCAGTCGATTATGCTGTTTAGTTCTGTTTAGTCAAGTTACCTGCTACTGATAGAAAGATTTAATTGTAAAAGATATGGAAGATTGAGAATTAAAATAAAAAATTAAAAAAATTTATAACTTAATTGTAAAAGTTTATAAAAATTTAAAACTAATATATGGACAACGATTATCATAACATGACTATTTTATTTGGATTCTAATTCATAAATGTAAGGGAGATTTAATGAGAAGGAGAATAATTTTTGTTAACCAAAAAAAGAATTATTTTGGTGCGTGTTTTGACTACTAGAGACTACACTAATTTATATAAAAACGAATGTACAAAATAGAGAAGGAAAATTAATAAGATATTTACCGTTTTTTTTAATTTTTAAAAAATATGTTATTGGTACGGAGGTCATCCCCTCAAGGGCTGAAAGTTGCTAATAGACTTTGTCATCTAATCTCCCTCATAGAGAGAACACATTATCTAAGCACTAATGAATCTAAGTTCGGCTCTGCCACAACCCACTAGATAATTGCTGAAAGGACTCACGACCAACTATTATCAGATCTTTCAAGTCTAGCATTATGGCGAGGATACCCAACAGTATAGCTAGATGAATTGTTAGCACAAAAATTTAAATTTGAATTAACTGTGTGAAATACATATCAAATTACCATTTAAATTATCACTTCAGATATATATATTTAAGATGTTTTGGGCATATATGTAAAGAATGCAATGCCATATACAAGACTGTATACCAAAAATGGTAGGATTATAGAATTTATAGTAATAACGCGTGTCACATTTAATTGCCCACTATTTTCTGCTTATTGGTCAAAGATTTGTAACTTCCAAAGTTACATCCTTATCCTACTTCTTTTTCTTTTCGACGGTTATTATTTCTCTCCCATGTTTGCAGCTTGTAATAAATACTGTTGTCGTGACCAAAAATAGGTAAATAAATACTGTTGCTATCACTCACCGATACATCCAAGGTCTCTACTCTTTCTAACAAAACAAAATTCGGGGAAGATGGTTCGCTTCATCCTGTGGGTCTTGGCCTTTGCTTTGGTCTGGTCTCTTCCAAATGCTATTTCACTCTCAGGTATTCTTCATGTTTTAGGCTAGCCCTTTTTTTTTTTTTTTTTAATGAACTTTTTCGAAACCCAAAACAATTTCACAATTGATCTAATTGATGCTAATGAACAAGAAGTTTAGGGCACTTTCCCTTCCTTTGGGATTCCAGTTATAACATAATGTTCCCAAAGAAGAGAAACATCCCTCCATCTCCATGTTTTAAAATCATTTCTTACTCGAGTCTAAGCTGTGGATCATTGATACTAATTGTTCGTTGTGGGAGCCGCATAAAACTTTTTATAAACACGAGTCTAACACATTTGGGCTTCATTTCACTATTCATAAGTAACTGACAATTTAACAAGAAAAAAAATATAGATGACAATTATAGATAAATAATAAATACACAGTAATTTAAATCATTAAATTGTAAAAGACATATTAGATTTAAAAAAATAAATTATTAGATATTATTGAATTAAAAGTATCATTTATTAAGTGTGTTTACGTATTTTTGCTTATTAAGTAGTGTCCATTTAATAATAATGAATATATTTAATTTATTGTGTTAGGTGCTCATGACGTTTCAATTTTTTTTTTCGACGGTGTTTATACGGTCAAAGCCACAACAAAATAATAAAAAGATTACAAACTTTATTTAAATAATTTTAAAATATATACATAATTTTATTAATAAAAATTAATAATTTATATATTTTTATTTTTAAAAAATTTAATTATTTAACAATTTATATTATTAACAGAATAAAATAATTTATTTTTTTCTTAAATTCAAACATCAATAAAAATTACTTTGAGACTATCCAAATAAAAAAAAAACCAAGCTTTTTCCGTAACAAATAAAGGTTTACGCAAATTACAAACTATGTATAATTTTTTTTTTTTGACATGAAAAACTATGTATAATTAATTGGCAACGGTTCTCATTGATTTAGATATGATTTTAGTCTAATTGATTAGACTCTTAAAAAAAAGAAAAGAAAGAAAATTTCAGAAACCAAAGTAAATTACGCTCCGTACACTCCTGTGGGACCGACATAAGCCATTTGCATAAGCCATTTGCAGACGCGAATCAATGGCTGAATGGCCCGGGCTCCCAGGAGGTCACGAGCTTCTTTTAGCACGTTCCGTTTAGAATTGCACAACGTAATTTTTAAACCCCAAAAAATAAAAAGGGTGATTGTATATTTTGATGCGAAATTTTATTTAAATAATATCCATATTATAATTAATAATATATTTTTATATAATTATAATGATAGAATGTAAAATAAAAAAAATATTATTATTTTTTTAATTTATATTTTTTATTATAATTTCACAAAATATATCATTAATTATAATATGAGTACTATTTAAACATATTTTCGTATCCGCATGTAATGGAAAAAAAAAAAGAGAAAAATCATAATCTAAATTGTCTGCTGACTGCTGCTGTGGATCCATTTGACAGGGCCAGACCCAGGGCATGCTGATGAAAATGGAGCTGACATGGACGGAGTCTTGGAGTTCCAGCCAGACTATAGCGGTCCAAGGACTCATCCTCCAGTTCCACACCCACCCCAATCTACTGTCAATGTGGTCGCAACCCCGACATCCCCAACAACCCATCATGCTCCGCCATCTCCTCCCTCTCCTTTTAAATTAAATGATTAGGACTTTCAGCAGGCTGTAACTTGTCCTCCTTTCAAACCCTTTTCGTGAGGGGATTTGAATTTGAGCAATAATAAAATGTTTTGTTACATCTGCGCAATCGCTTATTCTTCAATGTATTATTATTATTATGTTGCTTGACTTAAGAAAGCTATGAATCTAAAAAGGCTCTCTGAAAGGGAAAGGAGGAACTTTGCTGTGAGTGTAAGATCCATTGCTACCTAGAAATAGAAGAAAATGACCCGCTAAACAGGCAATTACTATTTGGGATTTTGATTTTCTTTTCAAGTGATTTTTATTTATTATTTTTTTTTATTAAAATTGACTCATAATTTAATACTATTTAAATATTATTTTTAATTTTTTATTTAAGTAAATTATACTTATTATGTAATATAAAATTATGAATAAATTATACTCACTTAAAAAAAGTTAAAATAGTAATTTCCTTCTTTTTAATTTAAATGAGATAAAATTAAAAATTAAAATTAATGTTTGGCTTACAGTATGAGTTTCTCTCAAAGACCTCGCATGCTAGACAAGATCGATCTAGTTAATTTTTCCTCATTTGATGTCGTCTCTCTCGTTTTCTATCTTCTCTTCCACTCTCTTGTTCTCTTCCTCCCTCTTGACGAAAAAAAAATGTTGTGGGTAGCGAAAAAGAAACATCTAAACGTGAAGTGGCAAATCTTTAACCAAAATGAAAAAAAAAAAGGTGAATAGTCTGTGAAATTAGGGAAAACCCAAAAAACAAGGAGCTTTTAAAAGTTGGAAAAATTACTTTAAGCGTTGGAAAACATGATAAATTCTAAAAATAAAAAATAGAGACAGAAAGAATACCTTCTTATTTAAAGTTAAGAAATAGAGTGAGACTCCCTTCTCGTTTGAACAAAAAAGCAAGTTAAAATAAATCTCGAATGCAGCAGATGAAGAAATTGGGGCTAGAGATTTTATTGGAGAGGAATAATGGAACACGGAGCAAGCCGACGATCATAGAGTGATCTAGGCTAAAGAAGAAGAAATCAGAGGATAAGAGATGGTGGTTTAGGAGCAACTAGGCATTAGGGGAGAGAAGGTCGCAAAAAATTAAAAAAGAAAGCAATCTTTTCTGTTGTCGTTTTTTTCATTTTTTTCCTTAGTTTAAAAAGAAAATAGAAATGAAAAGTAACATCAAATTCGTTTTTTTTTTTTTTAGAACATTAAATAGAAAACCAAAAACAGCAACATTACCGAATGAGTCCTTAATATTTTACACGCGGATTAATCGACGTCTCCCATCCGGTCAGATGCAAAACGTCGACGTCGAAACTAGAGGCTATTAAAGGAAGTTACCTGCGAAACTAAGCCCAATTTGAAGTCAAGAAGTTACCGTGCAAACAAATCTCGGGATCCAGAGAGTTTTCCTTTTAATGCCAATTTATATTTTCAAATAAAATTTTTTTAATAAGCACTGCAGCAGGGCAACACTGAGTGTGTTTGGCTGTGAAAGAAAATTATTTTCTCATAATTTTTTTTATTTATTTTTTATTAATATAAATAATTAATTTTCACTTTTTTTCTTATAAATTAATATTCATTTTCTTTCTCACAACTTTTTAATTATTTTTTTTTTTAACTTTTAATCCATCCTAATATTATTATTAACCAAACACAATAAAAGAAGAAGCAAGAGACATAAGACACGTGAAAGGGGACGGTAAAATAATTTCTCTACCCTTTAGTTTCATTTCTGTTTGACAAAACTTTTAAGCCAAATTTTATCACGTCACATGCCTATTACCATGTGGTCCAGAAAGTGAGGTTCGGTAGGTTTTTCCTTTTTAATGGTGTAAGAACTCTTTTTGGATGATCAAATGTTTTATAATACTAAATAGTAATATTTAAATCACAATAAAATAATATGAGTAATTAAATAATTAAAATTAAAAATAAAATAAAATAAAATAAAGATAAACTGTTAGATATCAAATATTATTAAATAAATTACGTTATTAGTTTATTATTATCTAAACGTAATAAAATTCTCACTATTATAAAAGTTGAGCCAACTAAGCCTTTGTTTCTTTGCTGCGATTCTTTTTTTTGTTTTTTTTTCCTGTCTTCTAGACAAGGTTGTCAAAATCGGACCGGTCATCGAACTAGAAATATTAGTGGGTCAATATTCAACTGGTTAAACTGGTCGAACCGGTATTTAAACAAATATTTAATAATATATATGTATAAAAGTAATTTAAAAATTAATAATTATAGATAATAATTAAATATTAATTTTTCTAATTTTAAAGATGAAATTAAAAATTTTAATAAATTTAGGAGTAAATTAAACTTTTTAATTAAATTTAGTGCTCAAATTATAATTTAAATAACATTTAGAGTTAAATTATAATTTATAAATTTTTCAATTTTATTGAACCGGTCCAACCGGTCCGATTTTTACCAGTTATTGACTGATTTTTTTCGGTCTGAGTCACCCCTCCAATTTTGCCAAAACTAACCTAGACTCCTGACCAATCATCAATTCAACTGATCCGACCGACTGATTCAGTCCAATTTGATTTTTACAACGGTACTTTTAGACCCAGTCAACACCAAACAATGTTTGGAGGCCGGCCAGGCACAATCCTTTGTACTTCATGTCCAAGATTTTGGCGGGAATGACACCAATTTGCATTGCTGCAATAGAATTCCCTCGAGCGATGTATCAACTTGTTATGTGTTCTTATTAAATATTAGGGAAAAACTAAGTGATTCCTCCGTATTATGGTACATGTAGCTACACAGGAATAAAAGTCATTAGTAAGTTGAATTTAGGAAAAAATAAATAAATATTTTATTAGATATCATTAGATAAACTATATGCTCACTTATATTTTTAAAAAAATAAGTTATATGGTAACAGTCTAAATATTAAGATTAACTTCACTTTCAGTACAATTTTGCAAATGTGCAGATATCGCCATTGTTAGATTCAATGACTATTGGACAATTTATTTGTTTGGAAGTTGAGTTGAGGACATCACACTGCACTAAGCCTTTTTTTTTTTTTTTTGACATAAACACAGCACTAAGCCTAGTTTGTGCCTCTCATGCTCACCATACGTCACTGCACATGCACTCGATCGTGGACTAGTTGTTCCAATCCATTGTGATCTTGGCGCGCTGGCATCTCTTTCACCGGGCTTAGTCCCTAATCACCTGACGCAATGCTTGTTTGCCAGTGGCAATAAAATAGACCTTGTAAAGGGGAAGGTAGTTTAGAGTAATAACAACGGACATATAAAAATTTATAAAGGTTAAAGATCAGTCGGTTATGCTGTTTAGTTCTGTTTAGTCAAGTTACCTGCTCCTGATAGAAAGATTTGAATTTAAAAGATATGGAAGATTGAGAATTAAAATAAAAGATTAAAAAAATTTATAACTTAATTGTAAAAGTTTATAAAAATTTAAAACTAATAAATGAACAACGATTATCATAACATGACTATTTTATTTGGATTCTAATTCATAAATGAAAGGGAGATTTATGAGAAGGAGAATAATTTTTGTTAACCAAAAAAAGAATTATTTTGGTGTGTGTTTTGACTACTAGAGACTACACTAATTTATATAAAAACGGAAGTACAAAATAGAGAAGGAAAATTAATAAGATATTTACTTTTTTTTTTAATTTTTAAAAAATATGTTATTGGTACAAAGGTCATCCTACTCAAGGACTGAGAGTTGCTAGTAGACGTTGTCATCTAATCTCCCTCGTAGGGAGAACACATTACCTAAGCACTAATAAATCTAAGTTCGGCTCTGCCACAACCCACTAGATGATTGCTGAAAGGACTCACGACCAACTATTATCAGATCTTTCAAGTATAGCATTATCGCGATGATACCCAACAGTATTGCTAGATGAATTGTCAACACAAAAATTTAAATTAAAATTAACTGTCTGAAATATTTATCAAATTATTATTTAAATTATCACTTCAGATATATATATTTAAGATGTTTTGGGCATATATGTAAAGAATGCAAGGCCATATACAAGACTGTATACCGAAAATGGTAGGATTATAGAATTTATAGTAATAACGCGTGTCACGTTTAATTGCCCACTATTTTCTGCTTATTGGTCAAAGATTTGTAACTTCCAAAGTTACATCCTTATCCTACTTCTTTTTCTTTTCGACGGTTATTATTTCTCTCCCATGTTTGCAGCTTGTAATAAATACTGTTGTCGTGACCAAAAATAGGTAAATAAATACTGTTGCTATCACTCACCGATACATCCAAGGTCTCTACTCTTTCTAACAAAACAAAATTCAGGGAAGATGGTTCGCTTCATCCTGTGGGTCTTGGCCTTTGCTTCGGTCTGGTCTCTTCCAAATGCTATTTCACTCTCAGGTATTCTTCATCTTTTAGGCTAGCCTTTTTTTTTTTTAATGAACTTTTTCGAAACCCAAAACAATTTCACAATTGATCTAATTGATGCTAATGAACAAGAAGTTTAGGGCACTTTCCCTTCCCTTGGGATTCCAGTTATAACATAATGTTCCCAAAGAAGGGAAACATCCCTCCATCTCCATGTTTTAAAATCATTTCTTACTCGAATTCAAGCTGTGGATGCTAATTGTTCGTTGTGGGAGCCACACAAAATTTTTTATAAACACCAGTCTGACACTTTTGGGCTTCATTTCACTATTTATAAGCGACTGAAAATTTACTAAGAAAAAAAATTATAGATGATAATTACGAATACAGAATGAGTACATGGTAATTTAAAACGTTAAATAATAAAAAATATATTAAATTTTAAAAAAAAAATAATTATTAAATATTATTGAATTAACTATGTCATTTATTAAGTGTGTTTACGTATTTTTATTTATTAAATAGTGTCCATTTAATAATAATGAATATATTTTATTTATTGTGCTAGGTGTTGATGACGTTTCAATTTTTTTTTTCGATGGTGTTTATACGGGCAAACCCACAACAAAATAATAAAAAGATTACGATGATTTTATTTAAATAATTTTAAAATATATACATAATTTCATTAATAAAAATTAATAATTTATATATATTTTATATTTTTAAAATTTAATTATTTAATAATTTATGTTATTAACAATATTAAATAATTTATTTATTTATTTTATTTTTTATTAAATTCAAACATTAATAAAAATTACTTTGAAACTATCCAAATAAAAAAAAAACCAAGCTTTTTCCGTAACAAACTAAGGTTTACGCAAATTACAAACTATGTATAATTAATTGGCAACGGTTCTAATTGATTTAGATATGATTTTAGCCTAATTGATTAGACTCTTACACTCTTTTTTTTTTTTTTTTTTTTTTTTTGGTCTCGAGACTCTTAAAAAAAAGAAAGGAAAGAAAATTTCATAAACCAAAGTAAATTACGCTCCGTACACTCCCGTGGGACCGACATAAGCCATTTGCAGACGCGAATTAATGGCTGAACGGCCCGGGCTCCTAGGAGGTCACGAGCTTCTTTTAGCACGTTCCGTTTAGAATTGCACAACGTAATTTTTAAACAAAAAAAAAAAAAAAAAAAGGGTAATTACATATGTTCATGCGAAATTTTATTTAAATAACGTCTATATTATAATTAATAATATATTTTATATAATTATAACGATAAAATGTAAAATAAAAAAATATTATTTTTTCAGTTTATATTTTTTATTATAATAAAAAAAATTTATTATTAATTATAATACAAATACTATTTAAACAAAATTTCGGATGGGCATGTAATGGAAAAAAAAAAAAAAAGGGAAAAATCATAATCTAAATTGTCTGCTGACTGCTGCTGTGGATGCATTTTACAGGGCCAGACCCAGGGCATGCTGATGAAAATGGAGCTGACATGGACGGAGTCTCGGAGTTCCAGCCAGACTATAGCGGTCCAAGGACTCATCCTCCAGTTCCACACCCACCCCAATCTACCATCAATGTGGTCGCAGCCTCTGCAACCCCAACAACCCATCATGCTCCGCCATCTCCTCCCACTCCTTTTAAATTAAATGATTAGGACTTTCAGCAGGCTGCAACTTGTCCTCCTTTCAAACCCTTTTCGTGAGGGGATTTGAATTTGAGCAATAATAAAATGTTTTGTTACATCTGGGCAATTGCTTATTTTTCAACGCATTATTATTATGTTGCTTGACTTAAGAAAGCTATGAGACAATCTTTAGCCCCGTACAATACATTAATTATTAATTATTGACAACAAGTCCATAGATTTTCGATTGCTCGTTTCGTCCACTACTTCACCACAAAACGAGTTCTACATTTATCATATCTGAAAATTACAGTTATACAATAAAAAATACGTAATTAATTTAATAATTAATTTTTTTTTTAATTTTTTTAATTATTTTTTATAATTTAATAATTTAAATTTTTATGTGCTAATTTTGTATCCAACATTATATATCTACATAATTTTTCCCAAATCAAAAACCCATTCTTTTCCTAATCATTTTAACAAAATAATATATGCAATTTCGAGAACCACATTGTTTTCCCACATGATTGCTAAATTATCTTCAGACACTAACTAATTTGGTTAAGGTAAAAGAAAAGGAAGATAGTCGAATAAGAAAAAAGCTAGTCATGGGATTATCCAGTGAGGACTAATTGTCACATCTGTAATTGAGGAACAGGATTGTGTCGATAAAGGCCTTAGCATTTGAATTTTTTTTTTTTTAATGCTTGGTTAAATTGGCCAAGGGCTGCCCATATGGAGCATTGGGAGGATGTGCCCAGGTAGGAGTTCACCTCTTACCACTCGAGCTGAAAATTCATCACTTGAGTAGTATTTAAAATTTTTTTATTTTTTATTTTTTATTTTTTAGTTTTAAAAGAGCTGTAGTACAGCTGGTAGGAGAGGGAGACATGAGAATAACAGGTTTTGGATTCGAACCTTAGACCTGATCTAATACACATAAGTTGGGTTATGTTATTTCTGAAGAAGCCCAACAGTCACATGGGCCATAAATAGGCCTCCTTTTATTTTGTGCGTGAAATAGGCCATCTTATTTCGGGGCTTACCCATTCTATGGAAAATGTTACAAAGCAATATGCTACAATGAAGGGTAAGGGTTTGAATTCCACCTTTTGTTATAGTTATGATTCTCACTCGCTCAAAAACAAAATGTTATGTGATAATTTATTGTCATCAATTAACCATAGAAAATATATTATAAATAAAGGTGAGAACACGAACGTGTATTATTATAATATTTTCCACATCAATAAATAGTAAATAGTTTGTAAATAGGAAATAGCAAATAATAAATAGTTTTGTAAATAGTAAATAGTTGTGTACATTGACAAGAGTTTTCTTTCACATTTCTACTTTTTTATTGTTAATTGTAGACTCGTAGTTATGTATCGAAGGCTTATATAATGTACCATTAGTAATGTGTTTCTTTTTTTTTTTTCATTCAGTTAGAGTGAAAATAGAAATTTAACTGTCTGTATTTAAAATCTAAATTCGAAATTTCACTTAGAAATGTAAGCATAATGACTAATAGACCATATTTATTAGTCAGTTTATGCATTTATTCTTTTTCACCTGCATCAAAAAAAATTATTTACCGTTAGAAAACAGCAGGCAAGTCAAATCAGACTTTTAGCCCAAAAGGTAGCGATCACAAGTGGGTCCGACTCGGCATGTGCGAAATTGGACAGCTGCCACGTAGAAAACACTATCCAGATTCATGTGCCGATTCACCCACAAGATTCTTCAGTCGTTTTTAATTAATTAATTAATTAATTAATATTATATAAATTTAAATAAATAATAATAAATAATCATAAAATATTATTTAATAATATTTAATAATTTATTTATTTATTTATAAATTTTATCAGACAGCGCATACATTATGTCGTCCTTAATTTGAAATTATTTAGTAAAATTACCAAATTTTTTGCGTAATTAAAACGTTCCAAAAAATCAGGAGAAAGAAAGAAAACGAAACTAATAAGAGCGGCCAGCTAAACTAATCATTCTTCTCTTGTTAAAAAAAAAAAACACAGAGCATTCTTGCACCGATTCTGGGCTTCAGATTGATCAATCGGTGATGGCTTGGTTTGGGAGCCTTGTCCGAATCCAGACACTGAAATCGTCAATCAATCCAAAACCCACTTTGAAAAATCCAACCTTTTTGTTCAATTCTCTCTCCCACTACTCCGCCGACGCCGCCGCCCACCACCAGAAACCACCGGCGCAGTATGCCGGGATGGGGCCCACGGCTGCCGGAGAGAAGCCGAGGGTGGTGGTGTTGGGTACCGGGTGGGCAGGCAGCCGGCTCATGAAGGATATAGACGCCAGTTTGTACGACGTCGTGTGCGTGTCGCCGAGGAACCACATGGTGTTCACTCCTCTGTTGGCGTCGACTTGTGTCGGGACCCTCGAGTTCAGGTCCGTCGCCGAGCCTGTGGCCCGGATCCAGCCGGCAATTTCCAAGGAACCGGGGTCCTACTTCTTTCTTGCCAACTGTACGGGTCTTGACGCCAATAACCATTCGGTAATGCGTTAAAGTTTTCACTTTTGAAGTATTTGAGGTGTTTATTAAGTGCAAAGAACCAAAATTTTATGAGTTTCTTTTCATCAATTCCTTTTTTATAATTTTTACATCATAATTTGGAACAGTTTTTGAATTTGGGTTCCTTGAAGAAGCACTAATTCTTGTATTGACTCTTTTTTTTTTTTTTTGAGAAAAGTTGCCCATTTGAAAAAAAAAAAAAAAAAACCAATTCGTGAAGAATAGGAAAAAAAGCTTTCGTGCTATATGTCACTACTTTTCTTGTATAGATTCTTTCGAAATTCGAAGACATTTGAAAATGGTGCAACGGCCTAATTGTGAGAAATTTTGGATTTGTGTATCGAAGGTGAGCTGCGAGACTGTTACTGATGGGCTAGACACACTGGACCCTTGGAAGTTCAAAATCTCATATGACAAGCTGGTAATTGCATTAGGAGCAGAGGCCTCGACGTTTGGAATCCAGGGGGTAAAAGAGCACGCGATTTTCCTTAGGGAAGTGCATCATGCTCAGGAAATTCGACGGAAGCTACTTCTTAACTTGATGCTCTCAGACGTGCCTGGTATACGAGTTGGAATTTTGATTTTTATGTTGTTGTTGTTTTAGGACACTCTGTTGTGTTTACGAACTTTATTTGTGTGGAGGCAGGTGTTTCGGAAGAAGAAAAGAGCAGATTGTTGCATTGTGTTGTCGTCGGAGGTGGTCCAACTGGAGTTGAATTCAGCGGTGAACTTAGTGACTTTATCATGAAAGATGTTAGTAAAAGATATGCGCACGTGAAAGACTATATTCGTGTTACTTTGATCGAGGTTAGCTCATTGAGAACTCCTATGCTATGAATTCTCTAACAAGAAGTATTTTTTTCTCTACTTTTTATGATTGACTTTTTAACATTCTTGATATTACTGAGACATGCTTAGCAGTTTGATTTTAGTTTGAGAATTGCCTATAACTTCTTGCGAAACTAACCAAAAATTTCTCATTATCACAGGCAAATGAAATACTGTCTTCCTTTGATGATCGCCTCCGTCGATATGCTACTAGGCAATTGATAAAGGTTAGAGAGGCTTCCTTGTTGTTAGAAAAGTTTTTAGGCTGCATATTCCTGTAGGAAGATATTAAGGCACATAGTTAAAGAATGTTGTTCGTGATCGGAATATGGAACTCTGCCGCAATATATAGACACATTTCCAAACAATTTGATCTACTGTAACTTGGTTGCCTTTCCAATTAAGGAGTTTTTACTTTATCATTATTATCAGTCAGGAGTTCGTCTTGTCCGTGGGATTGTCAAGGATGTAAAACCCCAGAAATTAATTCTTAACGATGGCACAGAGGTTCCATATGGTCTGTTGGTGTGGTCAACAGGTGTTGGCCCCTCGCCTCTGGTTAAATCTATTGAACTTCCCAAATCTCCAGGTGGAAGGTAATTTCCAGTTATATCTGGCAAGCACATTTGCTTTCCTTTCAGTATCTGTTTTCTCAATAGATCTAAAATCCCAATTGGCGAAAACATGGAAGCAAAGCCAGTAGATGTCTTGCAGCGGTGGATGTTTTCCCAAATACATGCACTGGAAGTCATGTGCTGGGATTTCTTTGCTTGTTCGTTTTAATGCACAAAGGAATAAAAACCTCACTCTTTTGGGAATCCCGTGTTGTGGAGATTTAGTTGTTTCCGGCCCAACTGGGCTGAAAATCTGCACATGTATATTTTGTCTGTGCTTTTCCTTACTTCACGTAAATCTTTTTATTGCTGTCTTATTGATCTGAAACTTGTTTACTTTCCATCTTAAGGTATCCTGTATATTCAACACATTAACATTTACCACGTGTTGACCATTTTTCAGGATTGGTATTGATGAGTGGCTACGAGTTCCTTCTGAGCAGGATGTATTTGCAATTGGTGACTGCAGTGGGTTTCTTGAAAGTACCGGCAGGCCAGTTCTTCCAGCTTTGGCTCAGGTGAGTTACAAACACTACAAACCTAGTTAGCTCTCACTCACTTCATATTGGTTCCTAGTGTTCAAAATATCTCAAGCTAGGATATGCTAGTGCGTTATATCCTATACATCAAAGAACAGATAGATTTCTTTGTTCCACTCATAATTCATATTGACATGTTGCTTCTTCTCCTCCAGCCCATCCCTCCTTTTCCCCAAACTTCCTTTTAGTGGAAATGGTGCGTATGGAGCTGTTTCCTTGATATTCCACATTCTATGTTTCCTTAAACAGGTTGCGGAGAGGCAAGGAAAATTTCTTGCAAGTCTGTTGAATAAAATTGGTAAAGCTGACGGAGGGCGTGCAAATAGTGCTAAAGACATAGAATTAGGAGATCCATTTGTTTACAGGCACTTGGGACAAATGGCGACTATTGGTAGCTTCAAGGCTCTTGTTGATCTTCGGCAGAGCAAAGTGAGTATAAATTCACTTCCGATCCTGTTGCTTGAGCTATTAAGATTAAAGTGACTCACATAAAGGGGCATTTTCCACAGGAAACAAAAGGGTTATCTATGGCAGGATTTATCAGCTGGTTTATCTGGCGCTCAGCATATCTAACGCGTGTCATAAGCTGGAGAAATAGGTTCTACGTTGCCATCAACTGGCTTACAACTTTTGTTTTTGGTCGTGACATAAGCAGAATATAGATTGAAAGAGAGGTACCTTTTAAATCTTTGGAAGCTCATTCTTTAAGCATCTGTGCACACACACTCACACATCCATACGTGCTTCAGTGCTCGTATTGTTGTATGGAAATATTCTGTAGTTTGACTTTTAGAAGGTTATATGACACATTGCAGGCACGTTATCTGATTGCAGCCGTTGGGACAAAGTTATTGCTCTTGCAGCTTTGGGACGGAAGGGCAGTGAATAAATCAAAGCGATCTTGGTCGAGGCTCGACTCCAACAGTAAACAGTGCACAGTGTACTTGTCCCGGTAAAGATTTGATTTCTTTTTTTTTTTTAAATTATCACGGAATTTCATCTCTGGCTGTCATTTTTACCTTTCTGGCTTGTACCACTGGTTGCTGCTTTTTCCTGGAGTAGATTTGTTGCTGTTGTTTGTTAGTTGGCTTGTGTTGAGAAAATACAAATGTCAACAGGAATATGGTCAATGCACTGCTTTTAATCATCAAATTGTGACTTCAATGAAAGATGAATGAAGAGGAATGCTCTATTTGATTAGTTTTTTCCTCTTAGGGACATCAAATAAAATAGGCGTTCGATTATTGTTTCAAAATTTTTTTTTACTGCGCTATCATCCTATTTTAAGCAAATTGATATCATAGACTTGAAGGAATGCGGTATCTTGTAATCATAAACAGTATCCTATGGATCAACCTTGTCCCTGGCTTGATAAATAACATAGCAAATACCAAAATGTGCATAACCCAGCAAACCTAGCTACAAACATTTTCGGTGCTTGGATGCAGAATACCGAAGAGGCTGATGGTCTGCATTATTGTGGCAGCACGTGCCCTGCTTATGTTCATGCGAAATTTTTATAGTGGGCGAACTTCCCTTTTCCGTTTGTTCTAACTTAAATGCTAATTGACTTCAATTTTTGAAATAGCAAGGATATTATGGTAGTCGAACCTTGTAAGTGCCTGCCCATAAATCTATTCTTACCGTTAATAAATTTTCGCATGACCTTCATGCAAATTGGAATAAACTCCAATTAACTACTTCAGCGAAAGCTCCTATTATTTAGGAATGCCTTGAGTGAATGCCATGTCAGCTACGGAAGTGTGAAACAGTGGAAACATCATGGCCATAAGAAACCTCAATGTGAATGCTGGCCTGTGAGCTAAATGTATTTTTAAAAGCTGCAATTACTGGGCCATCAAGCCTCTATGAAAGCAAGGTTGTAGCAGTCTATGATATTCAAAACAAAACATAGTCTGTACCATCGATACATGCTCAAATTTACATGTACCGAATCCAATCTTCTCACATACTTCTACTAGCATTTGCACTACTTACAACTCTGTCTATATCTATCTTGCATGTTTCCAAGTCTTTCAATCCTTCAATGGTGATCTATGCCAACATATCTGCAGCTCTAGAATCAGCTAACCTTTTGGCAACCAGATCTGCTAATTCGAATTCTCCGGGGAACCTGCCCTCCTTCAGTTTGGAGAAAACCTGGAAATACAGAAAGAACAGAAATGAACACTGCATCGAATCTCATTAATAATTCATTGACCAGTAATTCAGTAATTCACAAACCACAAAACGCATGGAATTGTAGGATTCTTAAAATTGTACGTGATGAAAATAAATTTGAAACAAGCTCTAAATAATGTTCAGCGAAAAGGGTGCAAGAGAGTAACCAATTCATTGTTGCACCAAATTTCAAAAGCACCAGAGCACTGCAGGCAGGACTGCACTGTATTGCCGAGAAGCACAACGTGCGTGAAGATTGCAGCGTGTAAAGGGTGATACCAACGAGGCAGTGCCCTCAACCCTAGCACTGGAAAAATCTCATTACCAGCAAGCGTAAAAAAAACTACTGCCGCCTGAACCACCGGTGCATATATGAACAGCATTTGCTTTCGCAGAGGTAGAGGATAATCCTCAAATACGACATCAATTCCGGGGAATTGAGCTTACAGCATCTTTTTCATGATCACCGCAGTCCCCCTGCAATAAGCCTTGTAATAATTCAAAATCACAGGAAGCAACGGAACCATTCGAAATCATGGGACCTATTCCAGGACACTCGGTGATTACCATAAATCAAAGGAAGAATAAAAAAACCAAGGTAAACTTAAAAAAAAAAAAAAAAAAAAAAAGAATCAAGATGCTTCGTATCAGTTGAAAAAATATGGAAAAAAAATATGTTTATCTCAAAAGTAGTATAAAAATGGAAAAGAAAGAGGATCCAACTAAGTGGACGTAAAAAATTGACAACAAAGTAACCATATACATGAAAATTAATAATTTTTTAAAATTAAATTTTAAATATATTTAATATTTCTTAGTAAATATTACCTAAACGGATTTTTTAATCGAAAAAAATTCGTGCCTATAGTTATTTCTACTGTCTTTCAAATTTTTTTCAAAAGAAATTGGGATTCAGAATCCTTCCATGCCCATTGCAGTTTCGCAGCCTAACCATTGGATTACATGGGGTCCATTTTCCGAAAAAATTAGATCTCCAAAATATTTGCCCCTCCAGCTTAGCATGAAACTAATCAAGAATTCATTGAAAAAACGAAGCAAGAAACTCACGTTTGTCGATCAAATTTATATACGATCAAGATCTTCAAAGGAAACAAACTGACAAAGAAATTCTAGGTTATCACGCACAACTTAGGCAGTGAAAAGAAAAGAAAAAGGAAAGAAAGGCATAATCGGAAGTGCCTGAAGCAGCAAGAATAGCAGAAGCCGATCGTCACATTACTGCCAACGCCGATTCCTTCAACAACTGGTTTCTGCAAGAAAGAAGACGTAGACGATATTAGATTTTTGAAATCTTTACTTTGATCGTTAGGCGAAAAGTCACCTGCTCGGGAACTTCAAGGGTTTCGCGCGTCACCGACGACGGCGGCGCATTCTTCTCTGCATTTTTCTGCAAAAGAGAGGAGACGGAATTAGATTACTGGAATCTTTACTGTGATCGGAAACTCGGATGCGTAACGAACGAAATGATACCAGCTCAGGAACTTCCAGGGTTTCGCCCGTGACCGGCCGCGGTTGCGCTTTCTTCACTGCATTGCAGACGGCGGTTCCTTCGACACCTGGTTTCTGCAAGAAAGATGTAGACGAAATTAGAAACTTGAAATCTTTGCTTTGATCGTAAGCTCGAATGCGGTGTAAAATGTCACCTGTTCAGGAACTTCCGGGGTTTCGCCCGCGACCGACAGCGACGCTAGCTTGGAGTGGCGAGACGCATCGGGTTTAGGAGGCGGCGGGGGCGGCACGAAGTGGCCGACGGCATCTGCGCATAAGAGGAAGAGCCCGAGTGCGAGCACGAGAAGCTTCGATCTATCCATGGCTTCTCAGATACTTAGAGAGAGAGAGAGGAAATGCATTCGTTTTGCATGAGTCGGTGACTGCAACTCAGTAAGTCTGCAACGGAATTGCTTTTGACGCAAGTCTAGTCGGCGTCTCGTCTAGCGTTTGGATTCTCGAATGTACATCATAGACTCGGGAATCGGACGGTCCTAAACCGAGTGGACCTGATGGTGTGATTGGGACCCGCTTTTTATCTGACGATGGAAAGGTCCACATAAAGTTTTCCCCTGCATTCATCTCTAGAGATGAACTTAGAAAAAGGCTGAAAAAAAAAAAAACCCCAAAAGCTTACGAACTTGTCAAGAATATTTCATGGCAAATGTATTTTGAATTAGTTTGACTAAGTGGTGATATTTAGCGCAATTTATTGAATGAAATTTAATAATTTAATAATTTATTTTAAATTTAATATATTTTTTATAATTAAACGGTTTAAATACTGTATTTTCACGATGTGCTTTTTTAAGTGTTGTTATTTTTTTTGTACCTGAACTAAGAGAGGGAAAATTAAGAAACATTTTAATAAGAAATTAAGAACAACAAAATTTGATTTGGAAGTGGAATATTTTATGGACAACTATTGAACGAAAATAAAAGTTTTGGTGGACCATTAATAACTAAAGGGATAAAGATATACTTTAAAAAAAAAAAAAATTTCCGTTCATTTTTAAGCCTGAATTCCCAACGGCAAACTAACCCCATGATTTGGGTGTGGAAAGGATCTTTTTGTAAAAATAAGAATAAGGTTCCTAAATATCCTCTATTTTCCCATTGAGATCTCCTGTTTTTTAAATTGTCCACGAGCGAAATGAAGCTATAAATAATGTTCGTGACAAAAAGGCTACAAGACAGTAACCAATTCATTGTTGCAAAAATCTCAAAAGCACCACAGCTAAGCAGGAAGGACTCCAATGCATTGCAAACATGTACCAATATGCTGCGCAATAGTTGATAGTGCAAAAATCCTCTAGTTGTTTCACAGTGTTTTGAAAGGTCCAACAAAGAATCGGACCAAAGTCTGGTCTGGTTAAAGAATCGGCCCAAAGTCTGGTCTGGTTAAGTCACTGAAACCAGAAGAGTTACGAACCGATCAAAACCCGGCGAACCGAATTCAATTTTTTTGGATTGGTCGAATTCTTGGAGTTTGGAAGAAAATACAGAAAAAGGTTGCACCTCCTCCAAATCGAACTCCAGTCAACGTGTTCGTTAGTTTCTCTGCCTTTATACTAATTCTCCAAATCGTGCTCCAATCAATGAGTTCGTTGCTTACATTCATACATTAATTTCTTTTAAATCTCTAACACACAGCGCCATTCAATGCGGCATTATATATATATTTTTTCAATAAAAGTAGAGCACCAGAAATTGTTACCTGATTTTTTTGTCCGAATTATAACCAGTTTTTTATATTCTGTGATAATTATTTTATTTTTTGTAATAAAAAAGTTTGTCTTCTTTTTTGTCTTAAAAAATAAAACTATCATTACAAAAAATACAAAGCTTGTTGTAATTCAAGTAAAAAATTCGGATAAAAAATCTTGAAAGTATAACGATGCTAACATTTTTTTTAGTCAAATCAACATTTTGTCATTAAGTGTTACTTCAGCTAGCCCAACTTGTTAGCATGTTGTGGTGGTCAAACCTTGTCGAATGGTAAATACCCGCCCCATAGATCTCAATTTTATCACCACTGCCCATGAACTTATTGCAAATTGCAATAAAATCCAGTTGACTACTTCAGTGAAAGCTCTTTATTAGGACTTCAACTATGAGGTGTTCTAACCCAGTCTCTCTTGATACCTTCGATTTTACGGTTTTCCAACAAATATGGCCCTCACGGGGGCTGGAAAAATATAAGGAGTAGATATCATATCATGCATAGAAGTGTGAAACAGAAGAAACATTGTAACCACAAGAAACCACAATGTGAATGTTGGCTTGTTAATTGCATGTATGCTCTAAAACTGCTATTACGTACAGAGCCATCAAGCCTACATGAAAGCAAGATTGTAGCAGTCTATGAGATTCTAAACATAATCTGTACCGAATGATGCATGATTCAGTTTCAATTTTACATGCAGCAAATGTTATCTTCTCAGATACTTGGAACAGTACTTACAACTATTTGCACTACTTACAACTGCTTTTTACATCTATCTTGCATGCTTCCAAGTCTACTCACAACAGTGATATCTATGGCAGCATATCTGCGATTCTGGAATCAGCCAATCTTTGTGCAATCAGATCTTTTAATTCGACTTCTCCTGGAAACCTGCCCATCTTCAGTTTGGAGAAAACCTGGAGATACGATGAGAACAGGAATATTGACCAGTAATTCAGTAAGTTGCAAAATAGAGTCAAAACGGGAATTGTATAAGAAACTTAAAGTTGTCCATGAGCGAAATGAAAATTCAAACAAGCTCTAAATAGTGTTCAAGACAAAAGGGTAGTTACCAATTCGTCGTTGCACCAAATCTCAAAAGCACCAGCAGTTTCCATGTAGTACTGAAATGCAAAGCCAAGAACATGTACAAGCGCGGAGCTTTCCAATATAAGAAATTGGTACCAACGAGGGAGTACCATGCCTCGCCTTGGAAAATTTCTCATCTGACAGGCTAACGTAACAAAAATAACTCCTGCCTGAACAATCGGTGTCAATATGGCCAATTTTGTGAGTGCTGTAGGATGAGGTGCAAATTCGACTTCAATTCCGGGGAATTCTGTCTCCAGCATCTTTTTCATGTTCATTGCATTCAAGCTGCAAGCAGCAATTTAGCGTCACATATCAGGCCAAAAAAAATTTATAGTTCAAAATTATGTTTACTATCACAAACGACTGATGTTCAAAAAAAAAAAAAAATAAAACAAAAATTGGGCTTCCAGCAATAAAAATTTTGTTTAATATCACAAACAATTGCGGTTCCACAAAAAGCAACATAACCATATATATGGGATCGCCCGGTTCCGTGGCATCAAGAAAGCAAGAATTCATGGGAAAAAATGACAGCAAGAAACTCAAATGAGATAATCAGATAAACAGATTTTAATATTTTATGCTACCATGCAAATTGAAGGGCAACGAAAAAGAAAGGGAAAATAGGGCAAGGTACCTGTAGCCGCAATTAGAGCATAAGCGGATCGTCACAGCACTGCCAAATCCGATTCCTTCAACAACTGGTTTCTGCAAGAGAGACGGTCTATGGAATCAGATTCTTTAAAATCTTTATTTTGATCGGAAACTAACTCACTACGCGAAATGTCACCTGCTCCGGAACTTCCAGGGTTTCGCGCACGATCCTCGGCGACGCTATCTTCACTGCATTGTCAACACCGGTACCACCAACAACTGGTTTCTGCGAGAAAGACGAAGACAAAATTAGATTCTTGAAATCTTTACTTTGATCCGACACTCGAACTAGGTAATTGAAATGGCACCTGCTCAGGAACTTCCAGGGTTTCGGCCGTGACAGGCGGCGACGCTATCTTCACTGCATTGCCAACGCCGATTCCTCCAACTCCGGGTTTCTGCAAGAAAGACGAAGACGAAATCAGATCCTTGAAATCTTTTCTTTGATTCGTAGGCTTTAATGCAGTTTAGTTACGCCAAATGTCACCTGGTCAGGAAGTTCCATGGTGTCGCCCACGACTGACGGCGATTGTGGCTGGCGGTGGCGAGCGGGATTAGGCTTCGGAGGAGACGGAGGTGGCGGCGCGATGGGGCCGACGAGATCTGCGTGCAAGAGGAAGAGAAGCAGTGCTACTAGAAGTAGAAGCTGTGATCTATCCATGGCTACTCAGTCAGTCACTCGGAGAGAGAGAGAGAGAGAGAGAGAGAGAGCGCGAGAGAGGGAAATGCATGCGTTTGGCTCTGCGGTAACGGAATTGCTTTTGACGCAAGTCAAGTCGGCGTCTCGTCTTGTTGTTTGGCTGCTGCCACGTACGTTAATCAAGTCGGTAATTAGACGGTCACAGCTGGTCCCATTTAACTGGGACCCATTTCTGATCAGGTGCAAAAGTTCACCTCAAAATTTTTTGTCGGGAATAGGTATTTTTATTTTTATTTTTAATAATTATTTATATTTAATATGTGTTAATTAATTATTAAAAAAATTAAAAATTAAATATATTATAAATTTTTTATTAAGAAATATTAATTTTTTATTTTTATTAATAATTATAAAATAAAAAAAATAAAAAGTAATCGTTCATAATAAACTCTTTATTATTATTATCCAATTATCAAGCGTTACTCTTTTATGAATTCATCCTCGCTACTTGTACAGGATTTGTCTCACCCGAAGCTAATGAACTATAGAACTCCTTATCTTAAAAGTTTTCGTTTCTTAAAAAAGAAAAAAAGGAAAAAAATGTTGAGAACGCAAGCATAAGACATATTCATGGGAGAATGAAAAATATCAAACAAAATTAAAATTTAAACTTTTCTTTTTTATTTTTTAATAATGTAAGCTTATTTGATAATTGAAGCTTAACTTGTGAGGTAATATTTGCGGGATGGGGTGGAAATCGGGAAGACAAAGAGAGAGGGATCCCATAGTGGACTCGTGAGTTCCACTTATTTTTTAATTTTTTTAAAAATTTATTATATGTATATAATAATTAAAATTGATGTAAAATAAATTTAATTAAGAATAAAAAATTTTAAAAATTATGTATATAATAATTAAAATTAATGTACAATAAAATATGATTAAGATTGATGTCCTAAAAGCCTAAACTTAACATGCAATAGACCCAAGATAAGTAAAACAAAAGAGTGAAATTTTCTTGCCGTCCAAATACCCGTACTAGTAGTATTAAGAACAACCTAAAAAGCAAGTACATACATACTGCGATTCAAAGTTTATATTTACTTTTATTTATAATCTTTCCTTTTTAGCTAGTACTTTTATTTATAATCTTATTATGTCTAAATATGAGTCATGAAATTGTGTGTCGTGTAGTTGATTCATACAAGTTTTGCAACTGTTTGAAATAGTAATATGGTGGTAATCTGACGTATTTTTCTCATTTGTAATCTAAATTTGAATTTTAGTTGTAGTGTCTGAGAATTTTGACTCTTGATTTAACAGCACTGAAGAGTTTTGACTTTTAATTTATTTGATTTGACCGTAGACTATATACTGTTAGTTTCAGACTCGACAATCGCCGTAATTAATTTGGAAGAGTCATATTTAGACATAACAGTATTCAGGTAGTGAATCTCTTATTATATGTGAGGTTGAATGAGACTATCAAGTGAGAGATTTTTCAACTTTTATCTACAGTTCTGATAACCGACATGCATATAATAGATCTGTCAGTGCAATTGTTTCGAGGATGCAACACTTCTAGGTAACATTTTCACAGAACATAAATATTGGGTGCACGGAATCTAGGCACTAAACATATTAAATTTAATAAAATAAAATAAAATATTTAAATTTTTTGAAAAAATTATGTTTGAAAAATTTTTTCTTAACAAATCTTATATAAAATGTACACTTTATATTTGAAAATAACATTTATTTAGATTTAAATTTTAATTATGTAAAAAAATTAATAAAATATTTTTCAATACCCAATTCGGTGCACCAAGTTGGATGTACCCAACAACATTTAATAGATGGATCCCTGTTTTGTTGTTTCGGATCATGGCAATAATCTTTAAATTTAGGAACTTCGTTAATCACCACAATTGCATGCTTAAAGAAACTCAGAGGCTAGTCTCACCTCCATTGCTCACTCATTTTGCAAAGGAAAATACTTTTGGTTGTCAATTAGGTGGTTTTTGTGATTTTTTAGCTAAATAACGAATTGTTTTACTTTTATTATTATTATTATTATTGTAATTTATATATTACGTCGTATATTTTTATTTGGTACTTCGTATATTATTATTAAAAATTTTAAATTCTTTATTATCTGTCGTATATTTCATCTAATACATTATATATTGACAACTATTTAACAAACACTTAAAATTACAGCCACTTAGAGGTATCCTTTTGCAAAATAGAACATGCGAAGTGATGTGTTTGATCAAAGACGCAAGGATCATTCTTAAATTAATTAGAAGTTTAGAAAGGCCACCCAGTAACAGGCTCTTACGTATTTAAGCGGATCAAGTTTTTGCAGAGATTTTTATTTTGGCAGCCACCTCCATCTCCTAGCCGTCCATTTTGAAAAAGTTACTTCATTGACTTGAGAATCACGAGTTGATGCTATAAAAATAAGGGGAAAAAGTTGGTGGTCTTATAATTTAATGGCTAAATAATTTTTAAGTTTATATTTTATACAATAAAAATATATTTTTATATAATAATAATAATAATAAATAATAAATAATATTATTTTTTTTTTAATTTATATTTTTTAACTATAATTATATAAAATATACATCTCTTTACACAAATAAATCAATATTTAAATATTATATGATCACCAATATTTGGCCACTTGATAAAACCCTAAAATAAAAGCAAAGTTGATCATTGCCATTATTTACTTCGGAAAAGGTAGTGCACTGGATGTGATTTCTAAAGCATCCAACAAAATGCAACTAGTAGTGATTTAAGTGTAATTATATTAATTTAAAAAAATTAAAATTTATGTTATATAAAATTAATATTTTAAATTTTAAAATAATACTAATTTAATTTTAAAATTTTATTTTATAATTTTTATTTCACATGTTTTTAAAATAATTATATTAAATTAGTGAATCGATTGCATTTTTTAGATGTCTGTACTTTACTCCAGATACATCGTCCTGCGCTGTATCTTCACCCTATGTTCTTTTATCATTTAAACAACAACAACAAAACAAAAAAAAAAGAGGCGCCTGGCCGAAGGCCAATTGTGCAAGATTTAATGTTATTCAACTCAATTAAATTCATTTACTTTTTTTATGATTTATTTATGGTAATTCAAAATTAAATTTATGAAATAGTATAAAATTAAATAGAAAACTTGCCCAATATATTAAATAAAACATATAAATGGAAATATTTTTAATGGTAATAGTTGTCAAAAACAAGTTATAAAATCATTTATGATAATAGTCATTTATTTAATAATTTATGGCAATTAATATTGGAAAGGTTACAAAATCATTTACGATAATAAGTCATAATTGCCAACAATCACGGAAGAAAATCAATGACAATTGTCAATTTTAAAATTATTATTTTTGAAGATGAAGAAACAGAGTGAGAAACATAGAAGGCTAAAACAGAATTTGGAAACAAAATATTGAAATGGAAATTCTTGATAAGTAACATTAATGAATTAGCTAGGATTAAGAAGAGACTTTCTTAAAACTTCCCCTTTATACTAATATAAAAAAATAGATATACAGTAATTGAATGACTCTAATTTAGGTAACCGACCAATTGTGCAAGATTTTTAATGTTATTTAACTCAATTAAATTCATTTACCTTTTTTATGATTCATTTATGGCAATTAAACAATAATTTATGAAATAGTATAAATCATATCAAATTTTTATATTTTATTAAAAATGACATTTTTATTCTCTTTAACATCTCTTGACATATTTTAAGTTTGATATTACATAACATAAGAAAATTAAATTAAAAAAAGTCAAACTCATATATAATAAATCAAATTTCAATTATAAGTCACAAGGGTGAGAACCACTGTTAACTGACATAATTTCTCCCATAAAGAAAACTCGTCATCCTCCCGCAGTCTCCTCCAAAATAAGCCACATGCGACTCCCGTTTTTATCCCTATAAAGAAAGGGTTTAAACATCAGTTAATATTAATATTAGTGCACGTGCATCGCATGGCTGCAATATTACTAACAAATAAAAGCTCCGTTACATTTTCAAATAAAAACTTGTTAGAAATATTATTTGAATCTAACTGTCTATATTTAATTTACAATTATTTAAATTTTAAGTACAATTAAAACAAAAAAGAAAAAATTACTGTCGTTTCTTTACACATAAAATCTAGTTGGTTGCATATTAAATACAAGTAGTTGCATTCAAGTAAGATTTCGGATAATTTTTTTTAGGTAATATAACTTTTTTCAGCAAATAAATTGGCAAGGATTCTGTACCATAAAAAAGTAATCATATAAAATCGCCATACTTAAATCAGGAGCTATAATTATTTATTAATATAATATAATATAATAATATTAATAAAATATAAAATAAAAAATTAAAATATAGATGAGTGTTATTTTAACATTTAAAATATAGAAAGTTAAAAAAAAAAAATTTCAAAAGAACAGTTTTTAAAAAAAAATTCTTGTACAAAGTATTAGTGTAGTTATATTTTGTAAGTAGGTGGTTGCATTTCGTGGACTTTAATACGGTGGATTTGTATGGTTACCGTGTGTAGTTTCCAAACTTCTTCCTAAATAAATAGCAGGTCAGGTTTAGTTCTGTAATAAGATGAATTTGAAACATCAACACCCTAGACTAAGGAAGGAAAGATCTCCAATCATGGACCAAATGCAGGCAGAAAAACAAGGACAGTCGTCCACAACGTTAATTTTAATGAAGGAACCATAAGGGGATCTCAGGAACACCGTCTCAGTTATTGTCGAGTCCTCAGGCTGGATGGTACTGCACGTAATCGAGAAAACGACAGTCGGTGTTGGCCCATGGACAACTAGTCATCTATGTGGCAATTTCCCTTTTCTCTTCATTTTTTTTCTTGTTGACTATCTGGCAATTTCCCTCTGTTGCATGCTTTCGTTATAAATTTGACCACCCTGACCTTAGCAGAACAAAGAGAGCAGGCGTCTCAAAAACTATGAAGAAGGAAGATGCAGTGAACGGTGGTGAAGTGATTGATGGTGAAGGTGACTTTGATCCAAGTGCACCTCCGCCATTCAAGATTGCAGAGATCCGAGCTGCCATTCCTGAGCATTGCTGGGTCAAGAACCCATGGAGGTCACTCGGTTATGTTTTGAGGGATATCAGTGTGATTTTCGCCCTGGCAACAGCTGCGGTTTACTTTGACAGTTGGGTTGTTTGGCCATTCTACTGGGCTCTCCAAGGGACAATGTTCTGGGCCATTTTTGTTATTGGACATGATTGGTAATTCTCATTTTCTCCTTGGCATTGAAGCCTGATTGCTTTACTCTGAGTTCTGAATCCTGATGCATTTGGTTTTGCATTGTGCAGTGGCCACGGAAGTTTTTCTGAGAATATTCTGTTAAATAATCTGGTGGGGCATATCCTGCATTCTTCAATTCTGGTACCCTACCATGGATGGTGCGGCTTCAGCTTTATCTTTTCACTTTTTAACTCAATTTTTTCCATCTCCTGGTAATCTTCATTTACAATGCTACGCAATTATTGCCTTGAAATGTATATCCATTTTGCAGGAGGATCAGCCACAGGACACACCATCAGAATCATGGAAATGTTGAGAATGACGAATCTTGGGTTCCGGCAAGTGTTGGGATTGCTTTGATTAAGAATAGACATTTAATAGTCCATGCTGGTTCTTCAGATAAATTTATATATTTTTTCACTAGCCTATCTCCTAATGTTTCTTTCAGTTGCCGGAGAAGGTTTACAATAATTTAGATTTAAGTGCGCGGATTATGAGATTCACAGTGCCTTTCCCCATGTTTGCATACCCTGTGTATTTGGTGAGAAAATGCTTCTCCAGTTAATTTAGCTAAAAGTTGGTAGAACTGTTACATAAACATGGCAGATTGATACATATGCATATGATTGTGTATTAATTTTTGCATTTCAGTGGACAAGAGGTCCAGGTAAAGAAGGTTCACACTTCAACCCCTACAGTGACTTATTTGCTCCAACTGAGAGGAAAGCTGTGTTAACTTCAACTGTTTCTTGGGCCACAATGATTCTTCTGCTGCTCTATTCGTCTTTTGCTGTTGGTCCTATCAAAGTGCTTAAGCTATATGGTGTTCCATACTGGGTGACTAGGCTTCTTCCTTAAAATGCTTTTTGAACTCCTTAAACTTGCCCATTAATTTTCTTCTCAACCATTTAATCGTGCATCATTCACTTACGGCCAGACGTTAATTTTGACAGATTTTTGTTATGTGGCTGGATTTTGTTACGTACTTGCAACACCATGGCCATCAGCAGAAACTTCCCTGGTATCGTGGCAAGGTACAAGTTATTCATGTCACATATTCATGCCCGCAATCAATACTTGGCGTCAGTGACAGAGCTAGAAATTTTTTTCAGTGAAGGCAAAAGATAAGGGAGTGGACATGTCAAATGAAAAAAATTAAGGAAGTAAGGACAACAATATAAAATATAGATTTCAATGGGAGCAGAACGCAAATTTTAGTGGGAGTAATTGCATAAATTCTAAATAAATTATACCTAAATCTTATAAAAAAAAGTTTTTAGTGGGGGCAACTTCCTCAATTGTGCTCTATGTGGAGACTGCTTGGTGTATAGAAATATTGCTACAAGTATCTATGCCTAATTTCTCCTGATGAATATGAAATTGACAGGAATGGAATTATCTGCGAGGAGGGTTGACTACAGTCGATAGAGATTACGGATGGTTCAACAACATCCAACATGATTGCGGCACGCATGTCATGCATCACCTCTTCCCCCAAATCCCACACTACCACCTAGTGGAAGCGGTGAGATCTCCATCAATAAAACATGCAACTGAAAATGTGTATGTTCGTCCAATTTTGATGGTTTATTATTGTTCATTCCCAGCAGACCAAAGCTGCTAAACCAGTGCTTGGAAAGTACTACCGAGAGCCGAAGAAATCAGGGCCATTCCCATTTCATCTGTTCAGGAGTTTAGTGCAAAGCATGAGAGAAGATCACTATGTGAGCGACACTGGAGACATTGTCTACTATCAGACCGACCCTTGGCTGTGTAAATTTTCTAAAGGAAAGTTCAACTGATTCTTCTGCACAATGGCTGCCGGAACAAAGAATAAAGATTGAAAGCTTTTCCCCACGTAGTGTTTTTTTCTTTTTTTTGGGTCCCTCTGGGACTCGCATTTGATTGAAATATAGTCTTAATTGTCCTATTCCGAAATCATTGAAATGGAGACATATGGATATGGTGGCTCCACATATGTTGGTTGAGTACATTTGATCTCTAGCTATATATGTAGAAACATTTCGATTTCAGAAGAAATAATGCATAAATGTTAGGCACAAAAATCATTTCTTTACCGTAGATGTTTTCTTATGATACATCCTATGTTTAGATTTTATGCATATCCAACACAACATGGTTGACTAGACGACTCAAACGCCATATGACTAAAGAACGGAAAAGGGAGGAAACAAAAGGGAGGCGAATCGCTGTTTAAAAAGAAAAATATTAGGTAGATACAAGTTTTTATTGAAATAACAAGGCGAGTTTTTAAAAAATGCAATACATTTATAATTTCAACATTACGTTGTTTTCATAAGCTACCGTCATTCTCGTATCAAACATTGTGCACGAGTTATTTACAAAATGTGCTCTTCAGAAATAATTATACTTTGTCTGAATGGCTAGCTGCTCGACATAAGTAGACAACCCAGTAACCTCGGACTAAAAAATTGACGGATCATGATTGCGCACGGAATGGGCACCTGGAAAGTGAATTCTGTCTGAGCAATAAATTGGCCCGGACAGACCTGTTGTATCTTTTGGCCAGCAATTTGAACTCGTTATAGCATTAGAGCATGCACCTAATTAGGCAGACAACTTAATATTAAATAATAATAAAATAAATTTATAATTTATTTAATGATATTTAATAGTTTATTTTTTAAAATTTTAATTATTTAACAATACATATAACTACTTAAATATAATTATATTATTATTATTTTATTACCATTTAAATATTTTTACTTAATATTTCATGGAAAGCACATAGTTGCTAGCATAGTTATTAAACCCGGCCTAACCCGGCAGATCGGACTGGTGACCCAGGTACTGGGTCGAGCCGGTTCGTGTGAACAGTAACCGGATCATTTGAATAATAAAAAATTATTTTTTTCACTTTTTACTGTGTAAACAGTAAAAATAATATTTTTTAAATAATGAACAGTAGTCAAATAGTAAAAAAATTATAATTTTTCACTTTTTACTGTATAAACAGTAATAATAATATTTTTTTAATGATAAACAGTGTTCAAATAGTAAAAATTATAATTTTTTTTCATTTTTTACTACTTGAACAATAATATTTGTATAATATTTACACACTAAAATTTATTTTTTTTAACTTTTTACTATGTGAATGATAAAAATAATATTTTCATAATACTAAATAATATTACATAATATTTTTTTTGTACAATTTAATAATTTTTTACTTTTTATAATCTATTTTTCTGTATGTAATAATTTAACATTATTTATATATCAAATAATATGTTACAATTGACCTTAAAAAATAATTTTTTAAGAATTTTTATCAAAATTTTGATTAGTATAAACTATTTTTTAATTTGTGAAAATGTAATTATTGTGCTAAATTGTACAAAAAAATTTATATATATTATTTGATATATTCATTTTCTTAAGAATTAATGACTCATTAATTAAACTAATAACTCACTGATTGAACCAATAACTCACTGACCCAATCGGCTGACCAAATCAGTATCCGAGTCAATTTTAATAAATATGGTTGCTAGGACATTTTGTCCCAGAAATCCTAAATGCACTGGGAAATTTTTCTACTGACGCTGCAAATTAGACAGCCTTGGAAATTTACGTTGTGGCCTTATATCAAAATATCAATCTCTACGCAACTTCCATTTCTCAAGTAAGGCTGGCTGCTAACGGCATCATGATAAGAGGGGTCGGTAGCATGGCCAAGACTCAAATACAGAGAAACGGCGCTGCTAGGAATAATGAAAATTTTTACTGTTTTTTGAAAAGGAGAAAATATTTTTTATTTTATAAAAATAATTTTAAAATAACAATAAAGTATATAAATTCATAAAAACAAAAACAAATAAATTGTCAAAATCTTTAGACGAGACTCAATTGCTACTGATTATTGTTGAAGTGTAGCCATGTAAGTTGTGACAATAAGTCTCTTTTTTTTTTTCTCTAACTTTTCTTTGTTAAAAAGACGTATATTTATGAAAAGAGAGTTATCTTACAAAATTCATTGTAGGATGAAACTCCTAATAATTAAGAAAAAAAAAAGAGGACAGAGATGGTCAAAAAAAGAAAAGAAAAAAAAAAACAATGGAATGCCATAGGCCCAGTGAAGTTGTAATGGAAGCCCAGCCCATAAGTTCCTTTACATAAAATATTAAGAAAGTAAACTGCAGAGAGTATTCAACCCAAGTGATGGGGGTTGCGTCCTCCACCACCCCAAGTGGGGGTTCGAATTCCTACCTGGGACACACCCCTTAATGTTTCAAGTGAGTTTTCCTTAACTAGTTGAGCCAAGTAGAGAAAAAAAAAAAAAAAAGGCAAGCAAACTGGAAGCACGAACCGAAAGAGGAACGTAATTTGAATTTTTGTTTACAAAGCCTTTACATAAAAGTAAATAATTAAACAATAAAGCATTTTTTTCCCAAAAGAAATAGAACAGACAAATAAAAAAACAGATCCGACTCGATTACGAAATACATAGATAAATTATTAAATAACAAAAGCACTTACATTCAAAAGAATTAATTGATTTTCACTTTAAGAAAAATCATACTGGAGACAAATCTTTAGAAAATAAAAACGTCCTAAAATAAATGGAAATGGCACAATCTTCTTATCAAAAATATCCAAAATAAGAATACTCTTCAAGGTTATGATGAAAAAAATCAATGGGTACATTTGGAAAATGATATCTTAAATATTTTTTCTTTTCGTTTTTTTTAAGTTCTACCTTGTATACTTCGGAATTGGAAGTCTCAAACCTGTAATCCGATTGGAAAATCCAAATATATTTGTGTACGAGCACCAAATCATGTACTTTTTTTTTTTGAGTCAATTGATAATTTTTTGTAATAAAATTAATAATATTTATAATAAAAATTAAAAATTATTTTATTATAAATATTATTAATTTTGTTATTAAAATTATCAATTTCATTTGCACTATATACCAAGGTTGTCAGAACCGGACCGGTCATCGAACCGAAAATATTAGTGGGTCAAGGTTCAACCGGTTGAACCGGTCGAACCGGTATTTAATAATATATATGTGTATAAAAGTAATTATAAAAATAATATTTATAAATAGTGATTAAATATTAATTTTTAAGATGAAATTGAAATTTTTAATAGATTTAGAACTAAATTGAACTTTTAAATTAAAGTTAATGCTTAAATTATAATTTAAATAACATTTGGCGTCAAATTGTAATTTATAAATTTTTTAATTTTATTGGACCGGTCCGGTTTTCACCGATTTTTACCGATTTTGACCAGTTTTTGACCAGTTTTTTCCTGTTTTAACCGGTCCGAGTCACCCTTCGAAATTTACCAAAACCGACCCGAACCACCGGCCGATCCCCGGTTCAACCAGTCCGACCGGCCGGTCCAGTTCGATTCTGACAACAGTACTACATACACTAATCAACACAACAAAAAAAAAAAAAAAAATCCGCACTTGAACATTTTCTTTTTGTACTAATAAAATATGAATTGCCTCCTCGCCGGGCAAAAGCTCCTTTCCACGTTTCACACAATCGCCCACACAAAGCTGCAGGTGTCTGGTAGAGATAAAACGACAGCTATACTTTTCTCAAACTCAGTTCAAAAAAGCAGAACAACAGAGCCTGTCTGCCGGAGCCTGGAAGCATAGCTGCACATTTTTCATGGCTCCCTCTCTCTAGTCTGAAATGGGTTGCCTTTATTTCTGGCTGCCTGACACATTAACCAGAAAAATGTCTCACCAAAACAATCTGAATGAATTCTAGAACAATGTTTTGAACACATAAATAAATTGCCGACAAATGTAAAGAGATGGGACTGACCAAATCCAAACCCTTCTCCATCTTTTCTTTCTTATTAAGTATTATTATCCAATCACATAATCTATAATATATAAAAAAATATATAATTAATTCAATAAATTATTTATTTTTTTAATTTAATATATCTTTTATAATTAAATTATTTATATATTAATTTTTTATTTATTATTACGTGACTGTATAACTTTTTAACTTTTACCTTAAAAAAAAAAAAAATAAAAGGGCTTAGACTATGGATTCGTCCTGTGCCCACAACTATTAAGTACGCCAGCCACTGCTGAAAGCAAACAAATTTGCTGAAAAATTGACTTGTCAACACGCGTGGAGACATATTCTCCATCAACTACAGAGCTACTTGCCAAAATTCCACAATTCAAATGCCAAGCCCGCCACCTCCACCTATCTTCCTCTCTCTCCTTTCTTTTCCTTTTTTCCTTTTTTTTAACTTTCCTATCAAAAAATCAAAAAAATATATAAACAAACATAAAAAATTATAAAATAAGAATAATTACAATATAATTAATTAATTAATTTATATAGCTAGATAATTATATAATAAAAATAAAAAAAATATTTATTAATTTTTTATTACAAACAATAATTGACCAATTAAATATAATAATTTATTTATTACACTGTAATTATTTTTAATCTGCCGTTTAAAGTGTCTGGATAACGAGATTCTTTAAAAATACATTCAAATCTTACTTTTTTTCTCACTGATTGGTGTTCTTGGCGGCAAGAGTAGAAAGTTGATACCACACGTAGTCCCAAAGCTCACTCATTTAGTCACTCTTCTCTGACTCAATACCCTTGGATTATTTCCCCCGTTTTTTTTTTTTTCTTTTTTTGGTCTTTTAGAAAACATGAGATTGTTACCATCTCCATCCACTTCATCATCTTCCGCTACTACCCATTTTGATGCAAACATGTGCACTTCAAGAAGTGCCACTGCCAGTTGGCTTGCAGGCATTTTGCGCCGAATTCTTTGCTCTCGCAGCCTTCCTACACACCCATCTGATTCTGATCAGGTCACACAAGCATGTTCTATATTCCGTGGAAACAAGCACGAAGAGGGCATTGATTACAACGAGAAAATTGAGGCCCCAGCTGCTACTGCTCCAGGAATTGTGGCAAGGCTGATGGGTTTGGAATATTTGCCAGATATCAGTACAGGCGATATACAAGTAAGTGTTAGCTCAATACCAAGAAGCCGATCAATGAATTCTGTGGAATTTAGAGGTAAATGTGATCAAATTCAAGAGGAGTATAGAGGAATTAATAGTACATTGTCGTTACGCGAAATGCCAACATTTCTTGAGCTGGAAAATGAGAAATTCTTTGTTCTTAGCTTTGAAAAGCGATGCAAGAGTAAGAAAGTTGGATCTAAAGGGGACAAATTCGAAGTGGGTTGTACAGAATTGAGGCAAAAAAAAGGAGAGAAATTTGGAAATACGGAAAGCAGAAGAAAGAAAGTGGCGCTAGAGGAGAAGGAAGATAAAGAAATCATTAAAAACCTGACCTCGAGTGTTGTATGTAACAAAATTGAAGATTCTTCTGAGGGATCAAATGTTGCTGTAGAAGAACCAGATGAATCACATAGCATAGGTCAGGAGGAAGTTTTTGATGGTGCAAAATTAAGAAAGCAAAAAAGGAAAGCAAATGGTTGTTTTGCACTTGAACATGAAGAACTTGAGTGTAATTCAGAAGATTCAAGCCCTGTTTCTGTTCTTGATTTTGGTCAATTCATCACTGATCCTGAGGTTTCAACATCAGGTTTTTTTTCCCCCTATCTCAGCTTAATATTTTGCACTGTACTTTGTTTCATTTCCATAAAATATTCGTAAACTTCCAAAACGCTGTAAGTTTTTTGTCTTAAATTGTTGCTTGGATTTTTGTCTATAACAGAGGAGGATATCATTTCAGGAGAGTCTGATTCAAGAAGGAAATTAAGGCCAGAATTTGCCAATCACAATCATTTATCTCAGCATGCAGGTAATTACTTGACCGGTGATGAACAAAATTCAAGGAAAAGAGTTGGTCAAGGCCAGAATCACATAAGCATGTGGGGTGAGATTTGCAGGCTGACTGGAGCCCAAGTGTTTCAGCCAAATTGGGAGCATAAAAGTGTAGGGGAATTTAAAAACTTAGAAGACATTATTGCAGATATTGGGTCTCAAATTCTGGATGAGTTGTTACAAGATATGGTACATCAACTTGTTTAACCTGCCATGAAAAATTAGAACTTCTAAGATTAGAAAAAATTATGTAAATAAACTCTAATATCACAAGATATCTCGAGTTCAGTTTTTATTAATTGCGGTCTGTAAATTTTATAATCGATATATCCGAAATAAATTTTTTTTAAGGGCCAAGAAAAAAGGTTTTAGCTTTTGCTGTCACATGTAGCTGCAGCTGTACAATTTTTAAATTTAAATTCAACATAGATGGGGAATCACTTTTGTCTCAAAGATTCTGTGCAGTAAGTCCAGCCAAAATCATCGTACTCCTATGAATCGATAAAGCTATCCAGGGCATGGTAGGGACATTGAACAGTTTTTTTTTTTTTTCCTCTTTGTGATCATTTTGAAAGAAAATGTATTATACTATTTATAGAGAATACTGTATTATTGAAAAATTCAAAAATTCAAAATTTTAATTGCCATTTGCCTGCTGATAGGGTTGTGTTCAGGGGAAAGGTGATCTGTATGCAAACAGGGACAAAACAGCTTAAGTTGCCATTTGCCTGTTGATTTCTTAATTTGCAGTCTACTACCCTTAAAGATTCCAAGACCCTTTTTTTCAGAATTTTCTTCTCGAGTTAATTAACCTTGTTAATTTTGTGTCTATCATAGATGCCAATGCTTAAAAGAACAAAAAAAAAAAAAAAAGACAAAAGATTGCAAAAGATAACAGATGCTTTCGTGAGTGGCAAACAAAGATGAATATCATGTATTTTTCAACAAAAATGTCATGATGAAAACGAGCAAAATCATCATCAGTTAAGTAAAATATTCTCACTTTCTCAGGTAAGCAGTTTTTGGTTCTTTGCAAATCAATAAGAAAGCAAGTGGGGCATTAAGCACCATGGCATGCATATATCCTTTTGTTCTTTCTTTTTCTTTGAGCTAGTGCTCGTGCCACCACCAAGTAAAGTTGATCGTAAAGACACAAAGTAAGCTATTTTCTATAGGACTGCCTTTTCCCCCAGTGCTCAATAATCTCCCCCATTTCAATCTTGGTGGAATCAGTACATATTCAACTTTTGCTAGCCGAAAGCAATATACAGAATATATGAAAAGGTGATGTGTGGACAACATTAGCGAAAAAAGATAATAAAGAGAAAAAGATGATGAATTGTGTTGGAAGATGGCGGAAAGTCTGATGCAAAGTGCTGGATACCATCATCCAAATCTCATTTTCATACAAATTGACATCAATTTTGACAAACAGAAAGTGTCGAAATACTTGCAGACAAGGGAATCCAGACTTCCGAGGCTTGGATATAAGACCATCATCGGTCTTCATGCAACAGAAAACCATAAAAATTTTCACAAGTTCACAGATCAGCATGGGAATGGAAATAGAATTTAGCTTGCAACACATTTATTAAAGCAATTAATGTAATATAGTTTGATACATATGAAATGGGTACATGGCCACAAAGTAACATTTGACAAGAAAAAATAGATCACAGGTGAATGTGAAATTTGGCTCTTCATGCAGACCAGAACCTCTAGCATCAACACAAGAACAGGCTTCGAGCATCTATCCGATTGACAGGAATCTAATAGCTCCACCATGTTAAGCAGAAAAAAGAATCTTTCATTCTTAAGAAAAGAGTGTCGTCGGCAGAAAATTTTCCTTCTGCACAGCTACTATGTTATTTTCATTAAGACCCCTTTTTTCTCACCTTTCTCCAGTTTCTTTCTCCTAAACATCATTGAAACCAATAAGAATTAAAAAAATGCAAAATATAACTACTTGAAGTTCAATTAGGAACCAAACGGGGCCCAATATTGCTTTTAGGCAACGAGCTGCTCCTGCTCACTGTACAATTGCTCCACCCAAGCAGGGAGCACTTCAGATCCTGAAGTGGTAAGATGGCATTGCTGCTGCTGCTGCTGCTGTTCCTCCCCAAAACCCAACTGCCCAGGTCTCGTAGGAGAGGTATCCTTCGCCAGGGTGTGAGCCCACGACACACCTGGCTCATTAACATTTCCTAGCATGGGAACTGTGGCTGCACCCAAACTGCGGCCATTGCTCCGAAACCCGAAAGAAGCAGACTTTCGCAGCTTATGAAGCTCTTCTCCTTGGATTCCCCAGTCTAATTTTCCATCAGGAGAACCCCAATCTGAAAGGTTGGAAGGCATTATGGCTGCTGAAGAAACAGGTGAAGACAGCCCAGTATGACGGGTCACAGCACTTCGATCAATAAAGCTCTGACTCCGCTGCTTTGCGAAGGCAGCAGCCCTTGAACTCAAAACTGGTGCTGCTCCTAACCCAGATGGATCAATCCCAAAAGACGGTGATGTCCTCACAGGAGAGGATGAAAAGCTAGTGGGATAGCTGGACCGGAGCTGCTGGTTCATGTTATGCTGCATCCGAATTCCAGTTGGAGACAGCAATTGAGGTGCCAAAGCATCTAATGAGAGTCCCTGCAGTTGAGACAAAATTGCAGGATCAAAAGATCCAAAACTATCTTCAAGGTTAGTTGGCTTTACTCCAAGCCTGTTAAATTCTCTAAGCTGATCACCAGAAGTAGCAAAAGTCAAAGCAGTGGACAAACTACTACTCCAGCTGGATGGAGAGGTACGACCAGCTATCTCATCCAAAAACTGTTGCTGCTGTAAACGAAGACTGTCATGCTCAATCATTTCCATGTCTAAATCCATATCTCTAGCACTCAGAGCAGACTTCAACCTGCTCCCTGAGAGCTGCAAGGTCGGAATGATATTTGACTGATTCTGCCATCTACCCATTGGAGAAGATGGCCCCGAGGGAGTCATAGGTGGGGTTGATGTAGATGGCATCACAACAGATGGAGGACCAAGGGCAAGTGGGCTAAGAGAACCCACATCCTGTGTCAAACCTGAGTAGGATCTAGGGGAAGGCACAGCAGATCCTGTCGAGGCGTACAAAGGGCGAAGTTCTTCCGGCTTGTGGGCAAAGAAACAAACCCTCCTAGTGCAACTAGTCTCATCTTTGCAAAGGCGGGTTCGATATTGGGCAGGGTGAAGCCAGCACTCAAAAATACCATGTGCATATTCACAAGAATCACCCTGTCTGCATGAACCTTTTCGAAATTCGGGGCAAGGGACACAACTATAGTGATATTTCCTTGGATCACGCCGCCTTGCATTCTCCCCAGGATGCACAAATGGGCACTCTGTCCAATCATGAGAATAAGCCCTTGAACAAGGCTTGACCTTGAATGTATACATTCTAAATTCATCAGTCCCATATATCCCACTTTTTATATCAGGAAGACTGAGATCAACAGGATATTCTTTCTTCTCAGTCCCATCTTTTGAAGACCTCAGTGTTGAAATTTCTAGTTGTTCTAGTCCTTCCATTCCGTTAACAATCTGATCAGGCAAAACAAATACATCTTCATTCCTAACAACCTTTAGCATGATCTCCAGTGCCTTTCTCCTCGAACTAAAAGCCGAATTGAAAACCAGCGGAATCAAATCACCAGGGCAATTTCCATTGGCATCAACAGAATTTTGATCAGCGGAAGCATCAAGGAGGAGCTTGACAACTTCAGGAGAAGAAGCTGAGCCCCCAGCAACGGCACAGTGGAGTGCAGTTACGCCATCAGAGCCACAAACCCTATTAACATCAACACGACCTGTTCCCAAAATATAGTTCAACACATCTTTGCTTCCATACAAGGCAGCAACCATGAGAGCGGTCCTCTCTTCCAATCCCATCCCCTTTGACCCGATTCTCCTCCCGTACCAAAGCCCAGGCTCGTCAATATCATATGCTTCTTCTTCAATTGCTCTCTTAAACCCAACTAGATCATTTCTGGCCGACAATTCAAGCAAAACTGAAATATCCCCATCTCCCTTCTCAAACCCATTTTCCATATTGAAACCAGTCTGAGTTGGTTTCCTCTTCGTTCCACTGCACATGGGGAAAGCTCCCTTCTCTACAAAATTTCATCAAATTAAACATTCAAAAAGCCCATCTTTCAAAAACAATAAACATGGCGGCCATTCCAACAACCCCAAGAAAAAAAAAAAAAAAGAAAGAAAGCGACGGGAAAATGTTGGAAAGGCACTAAAAATACTAAAAAGTCATGAATTTCAATCACGAAATCAAAACAAAATACCAAATATTTTGTCATAATGACATAATGATATTGCAAATAAGTTAGGTCTTTAACCAAGACAAAGCAACCCACCAGCCAATAAAACAATAACATACAGAACTGCCATCAACCATGAGTCCGAAATCGGTTACTCTGTCCCCAACCAACATAACTAAGTCACCTAACACATCCTGTCTTGTTCACGAAAATAAAACCTTAACAAAACCAAAAAAAAAAAAAAAAAAACACGAAGGCACAACCCAAAACCCCACAACTCAAAGATTCATTCTTTAACCAAAATTTCCTTCAAAGCTAACAGAAACAAAAAAAAAAAAAAGAAGAAGAAGACGTTAACAACATACCTGTATTGAATGCAGAAATGGAAGACGCTAGAGCCAAAGCCCAGAGCTAGATTTTCTTGGCTTTTAAAAGCTATAATTTTTCCTCTTTTGATGGGTTTTTTCTTTTTTTCCTTTTTTTTTTTTTTTTATTCTTTCAAGTCAAAAAAGACGAGCCCAATGTCTTGTGATTTATGAAGCTGCCTCCAATGGCTCCCAATCTATGACAGTCCTTTTTAACTTTTTTTCGTTGGACTTTTTTCTTGTTTGTCTTTTTCTTTTCCTTTTTTTTTTTTTTTCATTTTTTCCAACTCCCGGCAAAATGAAACCCAAATGCACATGAAATGCAAATGCGATAAGACGCCGAGACAATAATATTGGTGGGCGTGGGGCCTACCTGTAGAATTTCCATCTCAAATATCATATCAAACTCCGTCTTTTTTTTTTTTTTTTTAATAAGTAGCCACACAGGTCATGCCATATTATAAGTGTGTAAAAATTTAAATTGTTAAATTATAAAAAAATATATTAAATTTAAAAAAAATAAATTATTAAATATTATTAAATTAATTATATATCTTCCACACGTCTACTCAAATATATATTTATAATAGATTTTTTTTTAATTAACTATATAATAACTCATAGGAAGATGTATTTTAATGAAAATGAGTAATTTAATTTATCTTATATTTTAATTAATATTAAAATTATTTTTAAAATTAGATATCAGGAATTTAATTTTTAAGTAGATCTCAATCAACAACCAAAAAACCAAATCAAGAGGTGACGGTGTTGGGATTCCGGATTGTCTCGCTTTATGCGTTTTTTTGTTCCTCTCTGTAGATGACGTGGAGGCAGATGCACCGTCCGCATGAAATTTCATGAGAGCTTTTTAACACAAGAATGTTCCGATGTTAGATTTTAAAAAGAGTTCGATAATTTTATAAACATAATAATCAATCATACTCAAAATATTTTCGTATTTTTTAACTTTTATTTATAATATTTTTTTTAAAGTTAGTTTTTCATATTATTTTCATTAGACTATATTTATTCAACCGTGAAATTTGTCATTAAATCTACTAATGTGATTGTTACGCCCATTAATACGGCAATAATTAGTCACTACTTTTTATAAAATTCATCACATCAATAGATTACGCCCTAAATTAATAATAAGAGGTATTTAAAAATTATTTTTATTAAAAAATTAATAATAAAATTAAAATATATTTTAATAATTTTTATTACAAAATAATAAAAAACCCCATTTCCCTCTCTCCTCTTAATTTTTCTCCCCTCACTCTTGCCTCTCTCTCTCTGCTCGTTGAGCCTCGTATTGGAGCAATGCATCAAGAAAAGGAGAGAAATAGAGCAGTGGAAGGGCCCATTAACAGGAAATCATGGCAATTGAAGACCCGTGACAAGATTGGATAGAAGACCATCTTCGTCCTTAATTTGATCATAGGGATTTTTTGTGTGACAATCCAATAGAACCCCAAAGCAGTGAATCCACAGTCTGCGAAGGTGTGAGTCGAACGCATTTAAGCAAGATATTATTCCTTCTCAAAGCATTTAAGCAAGCATTTAAGTATTTAATCCACGATATTCCTCCTCCTCCGCTGTTATTGTCAAATATCAACACTGTATTTGGATAAAATTTTTGAGGGAGAGAAAAGTGAAGGAGAGGATTATTAAAAGAAAAGAATATTTTCTATCATCGCTTGTGTTTGGAAAGAGGTGATAGGAGAAATGAAAATTATAAATTCTTTTATTTAAAAAATGGTAAAAAGTGGGAGAGAAAAATATAAAATGTGTTCAAATAATAATTTTATCATTTATAATAAATTCTATTAAGATATTTTGTTTAGGTAAAATTATAATTTTTAAATTATATAAGGGTAATTGAGTTATTTAATAAATTTAATATGAGAAGTAACAATTTTCCTCCCATTTTTAAGAAGATTGGTTTTGGTGGAGTAGAGAAAATTAGGATAATTAAAAACTTTCCTCTCCCTCACTTTTCAAACATTTTTGAAACACAATAATTTACTTAAATCCTCTCACTTTCCTCTCCTTCTCTCCACTTTCCTCCTTCCAAACACAGTGCAAACACCTTAAGCATAGTAAGGAAGTTGGGATTCTTTTGGTGCTTTTAGGCTCAACGAAGAGAGAGAAAGGGAGTAGGGAAGAAAAAAGGAGAGAGAAAGGAAAAGGAGGAGAGAAAAAGGACGTTTGTTATTTTTGTATTTTTTAATAAAAATTATTTAAATTTATTTAAATTTTGTTATAATTAAACAAAAAAAATTAATTTCCAAAATACCACGTTACCACTATTTTATAATATTAATGTGGCGAGTTTTGTATGATATAGCAGTCAGTCATGGCTATATCAACAAAATTAACGGCCATATTAACAAACTTAATGACAAACTGGACGTTTGAGTGGTTTTAATTTAGGCAAAACTCTTAATTTCACTTATTATCTTTATATTTTTTTTGAAAATTTCACTTACAATATTTTTTTATTTTAAATTATACTTTCAATATTTTTTTTGTTAATTTTTTTTGCTATTTTCATTAATTGGCCGTTAATTAATTGGTCATTAAGCGTGACATACAACAGTCTAATCAGCGATACATTTAATACTTTTATAAAATTGAAAGAAAGAGATTAAAAAAAAAGAGTCATAGGAACGAATTACTAACTGTAAGATGACATGTTACTGACGTGAGTTATAATTAGAATGATGTATCATTAATTGAACTGTTATATACATACTTAACAGTCAACTAACAGAAAAAAGTAAAAAAATTTGACGAAAAAAATGCTGAAAGTAGAATCTAAAATAAAAAAAAAATATTATAAGTAAAATTCATAAAAAATGTAAAGATGACGAGTGAAATTAAAGTTTTTGCTTTTAATTTAACAGAAGTAACACAAAGGACTGATTAAAAAAACAAAAGTTATAGGTGGAAATTGGGAAACGCAAAAATACTTTTAGTAAAATTGATCATTAATCAATTTTATATGTATTTTAACGAAAAAAATTATTTTCATAACTTAAAAGTGTGACCTTTATGTTATAATAAATTTACCTCACAGTTATGCAAAATATGTCCTTTAAATATCATTTACTATACTAAATATAAGCAATTAATTTTCCTAATTTCTAGTTTTTCTGGTGGGTTGGACTGTAGTTTAAATAAACTAATCTATTTGAGCCAATTAACCCAACCTTATACTACCAAATCCCATGTCTTTAAGCTTGTTTGTAGTTTATCTCAATTTTTTCTCACAGCCAGTCAACATTCTTGCAGTCTAACAAAGTTTTTGTTCGAATGCTTGTCCATGTAATAGATTTAGCGTAAAATTAAGTAACTTTATATAAATAGTAATAAATAATTACATAATTTTATTTAATAATATTTATTAATTTTTATTATTTTAAATTTAATTATTTAATAATTTATATTATTTAAATCAAATCAGCATGTTTTTTCCCTCAATTTATTTCTAAATAGTAAGTATTTCCAAATTTTTAAAAATATAGTACTAAATTTGTAAAATTATAATAATGCATTAGTATATTAATCCAAAAAAAAAAAGTCTTTATAGTGTCGAGTCTCCTATAGACAAAGGGACCCACCAAAGCATAAACAACGCTTAAGAATCTATGTGAGATAGAGAAACCTGGGACAAGACACTCCATTTCATTTCCATTGGTAGAAAGTGGGGTTTTGATGTTGACGTATATCCACAGTTGTCGACGGTTATGAAAAGGGCAAGGGTGATACACGACTTCTCTACTAGGTAAAAATTTTTGCGGTCTTAAATTTTTAAGTTTTTTTATATTTAAATTCTAAATTTTTTTAATATTTTATTTGAATTTTAAATTTTTTAACTTTTTACTATATCAGTCCTTTAAGTTACGAAAAATAATCAATCTATTAATAAGTGAGTTTAATTTAATAAAAATCATTTAAAAAAACTTAAATATATGAATTAAATATTTTTTTCATCAACAAAATATGCATATTAAATATTTTTTTAATCAACAAATATACGAATTAAATAGGCAACATGCATATTTTTTATAGAAAAGACATTCAATTCATATATTTAATCTTTTTTAAATAATTTTTTGTAAAGTTAAAATTATTTTTTAATAGACTGATCACTTTTGTTAAACAGAGAGACTAATTTGGTAGAAAGTCAAAAGGTTTAAGAGTCAAATGCAATGTCAAAAAGGTTTAGAACTCAAACGTAAGGTTTAGGACTAAAAAAATACTTATCACCTTCTCTACTTGGGGTTATATATTGAGGTGTTTATTAATTTTATTATTTTTAATAAAATTAATTTATAATTTAATATTATTTAATTATTATTTTTAATTATTTTATTTAAGTGGACCTTAGTGTGGGCGCAATAAAGAGAGATAAATTTTCGTTAAACAAGTAAAAAAAAATGTGAGTCAAAATTAAGAGTTATTTATTCACATTTTGTTTAATTTTTTTATTAAAAAATTTATTATTTGAGTATTATTAAGTTCGAGTTAATTTTTTTATGTTCTATTATATTATTAATAAATTTAAATTTTAATACTACTTTTTTAATATAAATTTTCATTTATTAGAGAATGAATAATAATAATAAAAAATTAAACTCAGATTGATAAAAAAAAAGTATACTAAATGACTAATGAAATTACTATCGACCAGGTATAAATATGAATTGAAATTTAGACTAGCTAACAAACTAATTTTCAAGAGTCAATGTTGTCAATAAATTGCTAAAAGGATAATGTTTTATTGAGGTCATCATTATAACATAAATATATTGAATCAGATTATTGACTGTGATAAACATGCATGCAAGAATTTTTAACTGAAAATTATGCTAATAATATATTTAGTTCAAACGAATTTATTTAATTAATAATTTTACATCATACATTTGATAAATTTGAATTGTTAAAAAGTATTTACATGCATATATTAATAATATGCATTACAATTTTATTACACATTAACTAAGTGTTTCATATTTATCATTAATTAATATATTAATACTTTTTATATTTTTATGATAGTTGAATGTAAAATTTTTTTGACAACAGTTGAATATATAATTATAACAATTCAAAGATAATCACTCACTCCATTTCCCCTTATTAAAAAAACTTATATCAAAGTAACCATTTTCTTTATATCTAAGTAACATTTTTCTTAATTACTACTGGGTGGGGAAGGGAACATATACATTGAATTTTTTTTTTTCTTTTGAGTAAACAGATATATTGAATTTGGTTACATTTCAAAAATTGGACTTATTGCGCTTAATTTCTGTCATTCAACCCATTGAAGAAAAGTCAAAATTTTACACCTAAAACTTTCCACGTGGCGATTTTTAAATGGGTAGACCGCGTCTACTATCTTAGTATCATTTTCCAGCAGCCGTCCTTGACCGAGCCGATAGACACATTATTTATGTGACGCGGGCTGAGTTTTCTCTATCTCTATGTTATTTTCTTCTCTTCTTTTCTTCTTTTTTTTATTTTTTTATTTTTTACACGACAAAATGAACATATGTCATTATATTAGTTCCACCGTTTAATTGTTGGATAAAACGATAATGCTCACATATTATTACGTTAATTCTACCTTTTTTTATCAAAAAAAAATTTATTACGAATATATCAATCATCAGATCGAGGTCAGAATAATCCTTATTTAAACATCTCATTTAACAATTTTTATAAAAATTGACATACTATTCAAATATTATTAGAACCAAATAAACCTTTTAAAAGTTAAATACAATATTAATAAATTTTAAACCACCAATACACCCACTTACTAGATAAATCAGAGAATTTTGAGAGTTCATTGTCTGTCTCTCACAATTGATAAGACTTAAACCAAAATTAAAGATAAAAAAATATATTAATCACTAAATTAATAACTCAAGTGATCTAATTCTATCGTCTAACTCCCCCACTAATGTTAATGTTTGACTTTTCTAAGTTACGACGTTTCCAAGTAAGTGCCTAACATTTTTTTTTAAATGATGAGAACCAACAAAAAAACAAAACAACTAAACACAAAAAACTCATCCGCATCTTAGAATAGCTATACCCGTCATGTCTGCTTGAAGCAAGTGCTCATGTCTGTAGTGGGAGACTCCCAAAACATGACATCTACACCTCTTGTGAGCAGATTTGTCACAAAAACAGCATAAAAATTTCTCTCTTAAAATTTGTTATGCTCAGCAATCCTATGGCAACTTTACCAATCTCTAGAGCCTTTAGCCAGCCAAGAACTATAGAAATCATGCTCCTAGTCACCTTCATTGATTTTGTTGAGAGCTAACTTAGAATCAGTTATAACTTTTAATAATGATTACGTCGTGAATTTATAACTCAAATAATATTGATAATATGTTAATAAAAAAAATTAAGAATTTAAATTTTTAATTTTTTTAATTGTTAATTTTTTTGATAGTCTCTTTTTTCTAATTAGTTTGTTTAGTTTTAAGGAAAAAAAAAACAATGATCATACAGTAGCCCCTCTCCTAAGTACTTTAAAATGTGACACGTATGACTTGTAGTTGTGTAGCTACTGCCATAGCGATCCCACCTGATCCTAAAAATTCATAAATTCACCCAACATAAAACTCTATAACTCCCGACAAAAATTAATTGAGTTGGTAAAATTTTAAACTTTTACTTAAAAAATTTGATATTTAAATTTTTCTAACGATCTTTTTTAGTGGATGATATCTAAATCAAATATAAATTCTCTTTAAAATTTATAATTTTTCCTAATCTTAAACTGTGATAGTTTTCTTTCACCTAAACTTTTCAATAACAACAAAATTCTATAACTACACGTTCAAATCAGGTCAAATCCAGTGCTCTCTTCGCACACCCATCTACGTTTATCTTTAAAAAACATGGTTACGATGGTTCCAGCTGATCAGCGTCAAACTTGGCTGAGATGTGATACCCAGCTTGCTACCCTCCAGATGTAATGCCTATCATCTTTTCATCTATGGTTTTTTCTTTTTTTGTGAGAAATAAATCTAATAGTTTGGTTGTCATTCAGTTATTCTCATGACAAGATATGAACTCCACGGGCGGACGACAACGCCCGAAGACCCGGCAAAGAAAAATCTGTTTGCATTATTGACATTTTTTGTGGCCGTTGCATTATTGATGTTTGATAGAGAAGAAGGGCGTGTTTGTTGTGCAAAAGAAAAGGAGAGAGAAAGAAAAACATAATTATTATCATATATTTTTTTCTTATATTTCTTTTTTTTTATTTTTTACACCACTCCAAACAACTTTATTTTCTCTCCACTTTTTCTCTCACAAATTACTATTTACTTTTCTTTCACTGCACTTTCTTTCTCTCCATTTTTTCTATTATTTCAAATAATTTTATTTTCTCTCTATTTTCTTTTCTTTTCTTTTCTTTTCCTCACTCTTCCCTCCACTCCAAACACACCAGAAGTGATTGCGGACCTGTAACCGAATGTCCGGAGGATCATAAAAATCCCCAGAGAGCCCAAAAAGTCATTGTAGTTGTAGACATTAGACAAGCGTTGTCGTGCCTCCCTTAAGGTGGCAGCAGTTTTTGGACTGTTGTGAAAAGACAACCACGATGATTTTGGTAACAGAAATTTTATTTGTAGCAAGAGCGTGGTTTATGCGCCACACGGTAACCCACAGACGGGCTCCGCCATGCTAAACCGAAGGTAGGACCCGTCGATAATATAAATATATTTAAATTTTTACAACTAAAAAAAAAAAGAAGGACGACTTCTTATTAACAAAATATAATTACATTAATAAAATTTAAAATAATAAATTAAAAATTAAAATTAAATAGATACTATTTTAAAAATTAAAGTATTCACATGATATGTATTAAATAAAAAATATTTTTATCGTTTACAAATAAAATGTCACTAAATTAATAAAATATGAAACAATAAAATTAAAATTATAAATTAAATAAGTGTTATTTTAAAATTTAAAATATAAATATCATATTATATGTATTAAAAAATTTTAAATAAAATTTTTTAATACAAAATATAAATATAATTATATTTTATTAGTAAATAATTATATATTTTTTTATTTCTCTATTAATTATTAAAAACTGTTCATAAGACCCCCATACCTATCACTGACCCTGGTAGTAGCCTGTCAAGTCAGATTGAATGGTAAGTTTGGCGTATTTGTTAGGGCCTAAAACTTTTCCGTTGTAACAAATGAATTAACAGTTAAATAACCTTTGATTATTATAGTCTAATAATTAAGAGATTATTAAAGAATTTATTCGTATTATATTATAGGATAATAAATTTAAATTTCATCAAAATACTCGATAAATCTAAATGAATTTTTACATTCGTATAGTTGTAGAAGTGATTTAATGAATTTTGTCAGGTCTCGACAGTATATTTTTTTAGTAATTCAGTGTAGTAGTCTTATCTTTTGTACCTAGTGAAGTGGTGTAATTTTTCTTGACAAATTTGTGGAGTGTAACGTATACTTTTTCATTTTTTCAAAAAAAAAAAGAATTAATAGTTAGATACACGTATGATTACAAATTATGTTACGACATTAATTATATATTTTTAATTTTTTAATAAATGATTGTCATATTCATAAGCATACAAGGTGAATTCGCATCAGTTGTGGGTTAGTATTTCTATGGTTAAATAATGAATCTCGCCTAGTAAATTCCCTCGGTTCAATGGGAAAAAAAAAGAAGAAAGGGGTTTTTTTTTTTTTTGGACTTTTTCTATAATCTAGGCATTGCAATCCACCTTCCCCAACTTAAACTAGCGTCAATTATGAATATATTTTCGTTTTGATCAAATAAAAAATATCTACTTTTTCTAATTTTTAGAGAAATTATCTAATACGAAACTGGAAAATTCGGAAAGAATAAGTATGGGTCAACTCATCAGGGCATATGGTTAATACTCTTTTTTTTTTTTTTTGAGAAAAATAATACTAAATGGTTAATTAGTTCTCGTTTCAAGTTTACCGCAAGCAGGTAGTCGACTAGTTGTGTAGTAAACGGTAAATGAGGTCCTCAAAACAACTTGATATCGTACCGGTATTCCAAACCAAGCGAAACATATGGATATGGGTTTGAAGTTTGGTTTCTGCCGATGTTAGCTGGCCCGATTAACTTGATAGGCTTATTGGGCTTTTTAGCCTTTTGCACGTTCGAGTCCATTTTTTGTTTACAAAGAATAACTTTTTCCATCACTTCGTCAAGTAGTAAAATAGTATAACCACCACTAGGTAATCTGAATGGTTAACGGCCCGACTTTAATGTGAGAAATCCAAGGTTCTCAGAACCGAACCGGTCATTGAACCGGGAAGTTGAGAGGTTCAAGATTCAACCGGTAAAATTACGGTTAAACTGGTAAAATCAGTATTTAATATTAAATATATAAAAATTAAATTTTTATATAACTTATATAATTATATAAAATGTTATATTATATAAGAATGATAATAAATATTTAAAATAAAGTGTATTTTAAGAATTATATTAATATTTACATATATTAACGATATTACAATTAGTATATTTAACAAAATATATTTTATAAAAATTAATTAAAAAAATAATATTTATAAATAGTGATTAAATATTAATTTTTAAATTTTAAAGATTAAATTAAAAATTTTAATATGAGGACTAAATTAAAATTTTTAGTTAAAATTAGAGTCTCAATTATAATTTAGATAAACTTTTGGGCCAAATTATAATTTAAAATTTTTTGGTTTAAATTGAACCGGTTCAACCGGTCTGATTTTTTGCTGGTTTTCTCAGTTTTTGACCGGTTTTTTTCGGTTCGGTTCAAATTTCATTTTTAAGCTTGAACTGGACCGAACCTAGGACCGATTCCCGATTTTTTCGATTGAACCGACCGGTCCGATCTGGTTCTTAATTCATTAGAGAAATCACGGATTTAAAGTTGTGTTAAGTCTAATAATAGGAATGAACGTATCTGGATCTTTTCAAGTTTCAAATGGTCTATAGACATTTGCTTAAACTCAAGTGACATTTGCTTAAATTCAAGTTTTGCTTCTTTATGAGTGTAGTGTAAATAGTCTAACATACTTAAAAACAGTAAACTTACGTAATTTTTTGACATATTTGTGGGATACCTCACTTCACCTATTTATCCATTTCGAAGAAAAAAAAAGTATAATTGTAGAAAGAAGTAAATTATTCTGATGAATAGCGTTATTTTTTCCATATAGCAAGTGGCCTCTGTGTCCCCGTACAACAACCCTACGAATACGCACTCAACAGTTAAGTATAGGAGCCAATCTTGCGTTTAAGGTATATGAATTAGAGGTGTTTGGTTTTGCATTTTGTTTCCATGATTGCTGTTTATTTTTAAAAAGTAGGGTATAAAAGTATTTGGTTAAAATTTTCAATTTGTTGTTAAGAGCATTTTTTATTTCTAGAAACAGCTAATTAAAAAAAATATGCTTAAGATATTTTTTAAAATAATTAACAACTGATAAATAATTTAATTACCAAATTAACCTTATTGTAATGATGAAATTCCCTCCACCAAAAAGACGTATGACCTGGGCTGCCAGATTATAAAAATCACAAATCTACAAAGCTAACAAAACCGACTGTTTGAGTGCAAAGAAATAAAATAATATTTTTTAATAAAACTATCTTTTCTTTTTCGCCAAAAAAAAAGACTGAAAAATAATTTTATATATCTAATATGTAAATGTAATATCTTTTTTTGAATACAATAATTAATATTATAACAATAATATTTTTTATTATATAAATTACAGTTAATTTTTAAGTTACATAATTAATAAATTTTTGTTTACAAGTATATAAAATATATTTTTATAAGATTAATTTTGATTATTTAAAAATAAAAAATTATATAATAATAAAATATAAATAAAATATCTGAAATAATTATTTTATTATTTTAACAGTAATCAACCTGTATTAATTCGACGAAACACTTAATTTCATTTTATTTATCAACAATAACAATCAACAACAGCAATTAACAATAATAACAATTATCAACAACAAAACCAAAACTAAACAGGTCCTCAATTATATTATTCTCGCAAAAGCTTCAGAATTCAGATTGGACAAATCTTTTTAAACATTGTAAATAATTTTGCACCTTTGCCAATAATTACAGTCAATACAATACCGAACCACTGACACCAAATTACACCAAAAATGGATTGATTAACAAAAAAGGCACTTATAGGTGCTAGAGCTATGTCTAAAAGCTAAGCATTATACATATAATTACAAGCAACATTAGTGAGCCAAAAATCAGTTTACGCATCAATTTTTGAAGGCAGCAACACCCCAGGAGCTTGGTCTTCCACCAAAAGGCCTTCACAAGAAGTTAGCTTTACAACAGACCGAGGACTAACGTTGAACTGCCGCTTTGCTTCAGCGAAACCGACGGTTAGAACATTTTGGAACCAATCCTCCATTGCTCTCTTCCTTTCTGATAACCACGAAGCCCCGAGAATTTGTATCACAACTTCACGATCAATTTCCAACAGAACCTCAAATCCAAATACACTCTGAAATCGTATGGCAATTTCCTTTAGTGTTTTCTCAGCAAGAGCATCAAAATCGAACGGCTTGAATACAATCTTTTCATCAACTTGGCTCAGGAAATCTTCCAACCACGCTTCTGAGTTTTCGGAAATGGAGTCACTGTTACTCCGAGCACCGGCATTCTCTTCTGTCTCTTCTACTGGAAGATTCAAATCCAGTTCAGATCTATGCTCTTTGTGCGCTCTTTTCTTGGCCTCAAAATTTGCTTCGTCCTCCGTAGAATCATTGTTTCTGTTTAGCTTTCGTTTGTTAGCACATGATGTCGCAGACGCATTTCTCGAAACCACCCTCACATTCATTTCTGTGCTTCTGCCTGTACCTTCAGTAAGATGTTCAACTTTTATTCGAATTTGGCAGCTCTTAGCTCCAAGTACTTCTTTCTCGGAATAGTCAACAGATTCTTGCCCCGAAAGAAGATGTTTCTTACCCATCTCGATTGTTGAGGTTGTCACAAAAATCCTGTTGTTTGTGCTGATTTCTCTACCATGCGAGTCTGGGAATTTACCTCTCCTTATGGCCTGGGACAAGCAAGTCTGTGTCTGAAGATCAGCCCGGTCTACATTTTCAAGGAAGACTATTGACTGGGGTTTCTTGCTCAACTCCAAAGCAATATAATCAACAACTGTTTTGCCCCTAAATTTTGCATTATAATCACTAGATTCTTGATGTTCAAACATTGAGTTTGAAGGGAAAATCTTGTCATGGGCACTCAAATCCACATAGAATATGCTTTCATGGCTGCCAAACATTATTTCGGCAAGTGTTGATGCAATTCTTTTCTTTCCAACTCTATCATGTCCAAGGAAAGTAAACCAGACATCCCCTCTGTTAGAGTCATGGCGTCTTTTGCATCCTGCTTTCCAACGGGACACAGCTTCACTAATTGTGCATATGGCTCCATCTTGCCAGCTGACATTTTCAGCAAGATTTCTCAAAACTGATTTGTAATACAGCAAATCAAATTGCCCTCCTGAAGAAAGAGTGGAGCAGGAAGAAGACTGTGGAATCTGCCTCTCACCGACAACATCAGACCTGGCACAATAGGAACCCGAGAAAAAATGAGGGTGCTCCTGGTGACCGTGTAACTCTGAAGTATTTGGTTCCCTATAGGTCGATGCGTAAATGGTTCCCAAACCCAAATCTGTGGTCACAGAAGTGACAGATGAAGGTGAGGTATGGCCAGTCGGCAGACTCACATTACGCAAAGGATATGGGCCATGACCCTTTGAAACTTGTTCTTGTGGCTTAGATTGGCAACTGATATTTTCAACTTTTGAAGCTACTGCTTTTGGTATACTAGGTTTCTGCACGGCCATGTTAGCACCCAAATTTTTATTTTCACATTGGCTATCATTTAATGATGACTCTTTGCTGCTGCTACTGCCATTGCTGCTCTCCTTCCTATCTGTGACACATAGACTGCCATCAGCAATTGACACCTGAGACCTAGCCTGGGAAAGAGAAAATGTCGAGAATGGCTGGGCATGATGCAGACGTTGGCAGATATCATTCCATTTCCTTTGCACTCCCCAAATTCTAGCATTCAATGTCGTACCATCATCTGTGGTCTGCACTGAAGGTGATGTAGATTCTTAGATATATGTTGAAACAAATTTATCCTAATTATTCTATAAACCAATTAAATTTGGTAATTCTGGCTTCGTTGTTCTTTGTTGTATAGGCCCATAATCAATTAATTAAAATATTTCCAACTGTGGAGTAATGACACACCTTAGCCACATCCAGTCCCTTGCTCTTGTCATGTTCAGCCATTTGTAACCAAGAAGGTAACTTCTCTGAGTGCTGATCTGCAACTGAGATATTTGATCCCATCTTCAAAACAGCAGCAACTTCCTGCTCATACTTCGAATTACAAAGGTGACATCGGGTGACCGATTCACTTATGCTGCTTAACGGATTTACGAAATCAGATGGTGTAGAGAAGAACCCACCAAATGGAACAAAGGAACCCATCAAGCTGCATGACACGAGCAGAGCACTGTGAGATTCAGTGGGTAAAAAACAGCCAGAAGGTAAACAGTATGTGTACATTGAAAGGTGAATAAAAGAATTTAGAATAGAATCAGCCAATCCATGCAATATTATGGTATAAATTCTTCGCTAAATTTAGTTGTTCTTCAAAGAACCTAGAATACCATCTTAACTAAATGGATTAATAAAAGCAAGATGAACCCAAATCCTGAAGGCACTTCCAGTACCATCCAACCATTGACCTGTTGCAGAACAGAACTTCAGAGGAAACTATTACTTCAATTAATGCCATGGCGAGCAGAATAGACGCAAGCACCACATTAAATACTTAATATTTGTCCAGCTAATGGCAAATGGCAGAGCACACAATAGAGCTTAGCAGAATTGATATATTCAACAATAGCAGAAAAAATAACTTGAAAACCAGCGGAAAAATTGAACAGCCGTAAATTCCATACGAAGCAAGTTTTCAAGTACTGGGAAAGTGTATTTGGACAAATTTTACCATTGACATTCAACTGCAACAATCAAACTTAATAAAAGGCTACTCTTTGCTGATGAAAATCTTAGAAACCAAATTGAAACAAGAAATAAAAGTATACCGAAAACGAAATGATAGAACCAATCACCTGGATTTGAAGCCAAAACGATCCGCAGAACTTTTGGAAGTAGTAATGGGCAGAGGTTGAAGATCCCAATCCTTCTCTACACTCGGAAACCTCTCCAAAACCTTGCAATACATTTCATAAGTTGCTGCAGCTCCCATTAACCATAGCTTCCCTCGAAACCCCTCCAATAAAGTTGTCAATTTCGAAACCACATAACTCCCACAGTGACTAGAGGTTCCTTCACCCGCCAAAACCTTCAGTTCTCCCAAGCTCACCACAATTCCGGGTCCTGAACACTGCTCCAGTTTATGACCCAGCTCCTCAAACACCGATCCGATTTTTCCTGTATCAATCCTTCCTTCGCTGACAAACTCAAGAATCTCTTTTTCCATCGAAATTGCACTTAAACCAGCAATCTCGCTAGGCAAGTTGCTGGCTTTATCTCTATCTCCGTTTACATATTCAATAAATTTCCTTACAGCATCAATAGCAGAGACTCCGAAGAGCAAAGGGTTCTTCGCTTTCCCCTTTTTATTCGCTAAAACTTCAGCAATTCGCCGGCAATTCTCGTCTCCGTCATCGTATCCGCTGAAAGGGAAGTGGACACCGGGTCGACCCGAGTCCGATGATCCGGGTAAATTGCAGAGGAAAATTGGCGGGCACCTGGTCCACGGGAATTTCGCACCGGAGTTCAACGGCGGGCGGATAATGGCTAACTTGATATCGCAGCTTCTAAACCCGGCTTCTCCGAATACCCGACTCACAATCGGGTCGTCTAAAATGGATATTATAAAGTGCTTGAGCTCCACTTTTAAGACCGACAGCGTTTGCTGGTTACATATCTGCTGCAGTTGGAAGTTTTCCGGGTGCCTCCGCTGATTCGCCTGAGACCGTTTGATCGCCGCCATGAGGGAATTCGAGATGGGCGGCTCCTCCACGGACTTGGAGGAAGGCAGGCGGTCGAGAGAAACGCCGACAGAGAGATCCAGCGCGCGAAACTGGAGGCGTGGGGAGTACGCGCCGCTCCTGGCGCGCGCGCAGGCATCGCGGAGAGTGGAAGACGGCAGGGCGAGTAACGCGGAGACCGCGTGGAGAGACGTCGTCTGAGCGTGGCTACGGCGCCGCGCCACCGCCACGGCATCGTCGAGCGCACGCACTGCCTCCTCCGTCAAGCATTGCCTTGCCACGCTGACCGGCGTGGGCATCGCCGGCGACCATGTAGTAGAAGCCGAAGTAAAATATGTTATATTTGCCGGGGGGTGTGCGTGAATGGCTTGCTCGGATTGGGCTCTTAGCTAATAAAATATTCGGACAAAGTGTTTACTTCTGCAACTTTCACAAAATTTTCCTTTTTTTTTTTTAAGGAAAATTTTCTTATTAGGAATATTTAGCTTAACACGTTGTGAATCCCGTCAAGAAGTAATATAAATTATTAAATTATAAAAAATATATTAAATTATTTTAAATAATTATTAAATATAATTAAATAAACTACCTCTCTTTTGTATGTTTATCCAATTAAACTCATTTTTTATACTTAGATTTGATTTTAATGTTTATATTATGCTAAAAATAAATACAATATTTTTATTCTCGAGTACAATTAGATTCTAACTTTTGTATGGAGGGAGAGATTTTTGTTGGGATTGGCCATTCTATTTGAGGGGTCCCATTCGTTTTATTCATGCAACTAACGGAACGCATGGTGAGCATAGATTCCCCTCACCCACAGAAAGTCCTCTTTAATTTACTGGTTTTGTTTTCTGATAGATACTTTTCTTTTCTTTTTTTTTTGCAATAACTTTTGGTACAAAAAAAAAGAATAAAGTAATTACAGAACATAATGATGAAGTTTCAACGAAAAAAAATAATTAATTGTACGAAAAACACAAAATAACTGTTTTTTTTTTGGGTTGTTTTTTTGGTACACAATTTAATTGGCTGGTGGACTACTGAACTGGAAAGGAAGATGCCGTGCCCACTGAAGCAAATGGGCCAGCCATGGCAGTGGAGTCACTGTCCACCTTTTGATCGTCACAACCCCAGAGAGTTACAGAGGGACTTCCCCCCATGTTGGACTGGTAATGATTGTGGCTTTAATCTAATGAAGACCCACTTTTTTATTTTTTTAATTGCTAAATGCCCATAGCATTTCCTTCTGGTTCAATATAGTAAAGGACAAAAGATAGTTTGGAAATTGTCAAAGAATAACCATCTTTCTTACCCTTGATCTCTGTGATGCACAATTTTTTTTTTGAAACAAAAAAATCGTTGTATGATGCACATCTTGATTTACAAAGTGGAATGCACATTCATTAGCAGCTAAGCAAGCCATTGGTCTAACTAAGTTGACTTTAGGTGGTGTGTATGACATGTTTCTTTATAAATCAAGTCTCTGTTTTTTTTTTTTTTTTTTGTGAGTGAAAAAGCTGAAGAGTTGTCAAACTTTATTAAAAGAAAACTAGTCAAGTATGAAAAAAAAAAAGAAAAAAAAAAAGAAAACTAGTCAAGTTTTATTAAAGTTGTATAAGAATAATACCAAAAAAAACAACATTAAACGAGAGAAATAGCTAATGTTTCTCTAATTTTTTTATGGTATTAAATTTTAGTATTTAAAAATTGTATTGGTTCTCGATTAATTTAATTCAAGTTAGAAAGAACTCACTAAAAAAATAAAATTTTCCTGACGTTCGTTTTCTCTGTACATAATATTCAAATCTGAAACTTTACTTAAAGAGAATTGGATTCCAGCTACTTGAATCAACTGACGTTGGTAATGGTTCCCTTTTTTTTTTTGAACACAAAAGAAAATTTATAACGAGTATGTCGCTCGTTGGATTTATGGGACGAGACTGAGTTTTAAACTTTTAATGTTTTCATTCAACATTCCCACAGGGATAACACACCAGTGGAACATTATTAAATCTGAAACGAGTCATTCCAAATATAACTATGGTATTAACAAATTTTAAACTTATATATTATACCCACACATGGAATCTCCAATATTTAGAAGGAGCAATAATACAGAAACTCAAACTCAAATTAATGCTAAAGAACACTACTAAGTTACTATTTTCGGTGACCAATATCCCTAATTTTACTGTTCTATTTTTGGCATAACTAATTTGTCTGTACGTATCACACGCCACCCCTGCGTCTAAAATTGAAAGGCCATTTACTTGCCCCTTAACCGAAAATACCAGCCTTTTTGGTGAAAGGGATGTGAAGTTTTATCTTTTCTGATCGCCTGAAAAAAAAAAAAAGGTGGCCGTGGGGTATCGCTAAGTTTTGATTCAGACAATAAACAACTAGACAAAGAGAGATAAAATTGACGTTTTTTTTACGATAACTTTTTGATTCTCGTGGAAGCACTACCACCAAACATGTACTAAACTAAAGATTCTAATATTTAGAACGAAAATATTTGACGTAATTCCTTAATTAAGATTAAAATAATATAAATTATTTAATAATTAAATTTTAAAAAATAAATTTATATCTACTTATATCTTTTTAACTTACACTTATATAATAACTTTTTTGTCCTGAAAATATATTAATGGGAGAGACATAAAGTTGGTGAAAATTCCATCAAAAGAATCTTCCCATCAGATTAATTTATTTTTTTCGTAACAGAAACGGTTCCATTAGGTTACTACGGCCCTAAAGATTGTAGTTGTTGATAGTCGCTGTTCGACACACACGATATGCTTCCATCACAATCGCCCGAAAAGTTGCACCTGGTGTATCACTGTCCTTGTGTGCTCTTCCATGGCGGAGTCAGGGCTTGATTGGTTCGGCTTCAATTTAGTTTTCTGTTGTTTTCGGTTGGTTTTCTTGATGGAATTTGTTTTCAAAGAAAGAAAATTAGTAAAGAATATTAAAATTTTCATAGAAAATTAACATAGATATTATTACCATTATTTAAGACTACAGAAAATTATAATGAAATCAAAGATGTGAACGTAAAGATATTTTTTAAATAACAAAAAATTTAAGTGAATACGTATAAGTAATAGAGTGGTGAATACAAAATAATTTAGATTATTAAATAATAAAAAATATATTAATTTTAAAAAATAAAAAATAAACTGTTGAATACTGTTAAATTAATTATATATCTTTTATATATCCATCTATACATATTTGGGTAATCAATCTCTTTAAATAAATACTTAATTTAATTTGCCTGCACACCATATTGTTTGGTCAATCATTATTTTTTAAAAAGAAAATATATTTTAGATGTATTAATTAATTATTATTATTACCTGATATAAAATCTTCGAATAATATACAGTTTTTTCTTTTTTTTTTTTCGGTTAATCATGATCAGAGGATGACATTCATACCGTCCAAAGTGGGGCAACTGGGCAAGAAATGAAACTAAAATCGTTTACTTCTCAAAAATTCTGGGAAAAGAGACCGTGCTCGTGGCGTCCATTTATAGCCACGTCGTGTTAGCAAAATCAATCCGATAACGACATACGATCCTCGGCTGGCAGCGAAAGATAACTTCAGGGCCCATCTTTGATCGGCCATCCTCTCGTGGGCACAAAACACAATCTGTAACTCTAAATGAAGATTGAGTTGACTCAACTGATAATCAGATTAATTTTAGGCGAAATTTTATTCGTAATATTAAGAATTTGAAATTTAATAGATATGGATAGAAATTTTAATTTTTTAACATGATTTTACAAATAAATATTATTAAAATATTCTCAACTTCAAAATAATTTTTCACTCAATCATAATTGATAAAAAAAAAATTATATAACTTTAGTCTTAGGTCCTTTTATCTTTTACATTTGTTTCTTTCTTTCTTTTTTTTCTTTTTTTTTGAAATAATCTTAAAAATGAGTAACCATGGGAGATAAACATTAAAAAAGTCCTAAACCTTTTAATATTTTTTTAATTTAGTCCTATATCTTTTTATGTTTTCATTTCAGTCCTATAACTATAACTTTAGTTACAAATAAGTCCTATGTGGACGGAACCAGTTAGTCAACGTTAGATAGTGTATTTGACCTCAAGAAATATATAAATATAATTTTAAAAGGAAAAATACATCATTTTTTTAAACATAGGACTTATATATAACTAAAAACACAATTATAGGATTGAAATGAAAATATAAAAAATATTAGACTAAATTAAAAAATTTTTAAAACATTTAGGACTACTTTAATGTTTATCCCTTTTTTAAATTTTTGGGACTGTATTATTATTATTATTATTATCATTATTATTATTATTATTGAATACATCTACGATTGATCAATGTCTAAAGAGCACGGTTACTTGGTTCATGCCCATACTTCAACGCATAAAAAAACAAGAGATCTAGCCAAAAAAAAAAGCGAAGATGAAGTTTTTTAAGCCCTGGGTTATTTGACCACCATTTTCCCTGTCCACTGATAATTTTAACATGGGCATATGACAAGATGTCCACTTGAAGCCATGTTTAATTTCTTTTCTTGTTAAAGGAAAATGCTTGGAAACTTGCAAGGGTGTCGAACTTCTGCCCAAGCAAGCATGAATGTATATATCCGTTGACGAAAAGCTAGAGTGGTTCATAATCATGATTCCAATAATTCAATCCTTTCACATAACAATTCTCTATCTTTGTATACAGTAAAAAAGGGAGATGCACAAAGCTAGCAATTACAACATTTTTTTGGTTTGAGATCAAACAAGTCCAATATTGAAAAGACTAAAGAATCTAATTGCTGAATAATTCTCATAGCTGTAAATAAGCAGTTGATAATAATTTCATAGTGCAATTACAAAAGACTTAGCAATACATGTATAGTCACAAAAAGACAACAAAAAACATGCTATAGGCCTACAACTATATTTATGTACCAAAAAACAAAAAAAAAAAGAGGCCTACAGCTATATTTGCTATAGTTAATTCTTTTCTTTCTTTGCTTTGCCTACAAAAAACATGCTATAACTATATTTACTATAGTTAATTCTTCTTCTTGCCTTCCTTTGCCTGCTTTTGTTTTATTGCAATTTTTTTCTTCTTGGCATCCCTTATACCCTGAACATAAGAATAGAATGGTTCAGACATTGAATGTAAACTAGAGCTACAATAGGCTGTGTGAAAGTTTCCAAAAAAATTTATAAGAAAAAGTGTAATACTAACCACCAGATTTTGTGGTGTTATAACATCATAACTACTGCGAGCTATGGGCCTGGTAGACTGGCTTGAAGTTGAAGCAATTTTTTGGGATCCACAAGGTTGTGCATTTGGGGCTTCACTTTCTTGAGTTTGCACTGGTTCAGTTTTCTTTTGTTTGGACTTACTAGATGAACCACTTCTTGTCTTTCTCTTTTTCTACAATAAAATAACATAAATTGATAAAAATTAAGCATAAATAACCAAAGGCTGATTAATACTCACAGTCATGATAGCAGGTTCAGTTGGAATGGTTGGTTGGATTGGGACTTGATCAATTGGTTGTCGTGGGTCAACATTAGGCGGGACTACAGCTGAGACTTGTTCACGATTAGGCTGCTGTGCATTCTTTTCGGGACAAGTTTTTTTGTTGTGACCCGGATTCTTGCAAATTTTGCAGGTCATCTTCATACCAACCCTTGACATTCTGGTACCTAAATTTTTCATTTTTTCCCACTCCTCTCTTCTTCGATTTATTTTGGGCCTCCCTTGCATCTTTCTATAAGGTGGTGGCAATAATTCTTCTTTACCAGTTTGTGGCCAATATCTTTCTCCATTGACAGGTTGCATCACGTGCTCATAAGCCTTCACATACTTCTTTTTTTTGTACCAGTGGGATATATAGTTCTCAGGATCATCCCCCTTGTTGTCTATAGCACAAAGTGTATGTGGACAAGGGATCCCTGACAAGGACCATGCTCCACAGCTACATGTTCTTTTATCAAGTTTTACAACAAACCTATCCCTCCTATGTCTAATCTCATAACCCTCACTACCATTCCATTCCAATTGACAAAAATGACTCTCCAACATGTTTTCTCTAAGCTTTTTCCTAACCCTAGGACCTATATTCCCTGGCCACTTGCTCACCAAATCTCTATTTTTTTTCAATCTCCTCATGACATAAATACGCATATCCTCAAGCATAGATATAATGGCCTTTGCCCTAGCAAATACAATCTTGCCATTGAAAGCCTCACACAAATTGTTATCTACAATGTCACATTTAATGTAAGGATTAAAGAAAGCCTTACACCATTTTTCCTTGTCATTTTTCAGCATATCTTCATGTGCCTTTGGGTCCTCTTCCTTCAGTTCTTCTATCCTTACATTGAACTCAACTTCATTGGTGGCCTTCACACATTGCCAAAACAACCTTTGGAATTTCAAGCCCTTATACTTCTTTCTCCAATTTGCAAATTTGTGTCTGCCACACAGCCTATGTTCTGCTTGTGGGAGTTGATGCTTTACTGCATTGAGTAATCCCTGCAAGCATGTAAACGAAATATTTACATCAATATTAGAAGTCATAAACCTGACAAACATCTAAACTGATAAGGATTGTAAAAAACATAAAAATGAGTTGTTTACCTTCATTTCATCTGATATAATTGTCCATTCTGCACCAGTAGTGATACCTAAATCAGATTTCAAAAGCTTGAAGAACCATGTCCAAGTGTCTATGGATTCAGATACCACAACCCCCCATGCTATAGGATACATTTGATTATTTGCATCTCTACCCACTGCTGTAAGTATCTCTCCTTTCACCACTCCTTTTAAGAAGCACCCATCAACCCCAATTACCCTCCTACAACCTGCCAAAAATCCCTTTTTACAACAATCATATGCAAAATATATCCTATCAAACACTGGTAATCCTTTACCCAATGCATGTCTAAGAGGATCCCCAATCACCACTTTGGTGCCTGGATTACTTCTTTCTATTTTAGCCTTATAATCCCATAATTTAGCATATTCTCTCTTAGCATCCCCCTTCATTTTGGTAACCACCAAATCCTTTGCTCTGAAGCATTTTGGCAAACTCACTTCTAACTGCAACTGATTTCTACACATTTGCTTTAAGTCCTCCAAATTAAGCTTGGCAATTGAAGCTAGGTTACAAAAGAAATTGTTAGCTAACCACACAGCAGATGCTCTTGAATTTTTAAAAACAGGAAGGCACTCATGTGTTCCAAAGAATGTTTTCACTTGCACACATCTCATCTCCTTCTCATATCTAGCAGAAATCTTCCAAGGACATCGAGGATTTTTACACACTGCTCTAATATAGTCTTGACTATTTTTTTTGTAGATGAAGTCAATCCTCTCTTTCAAAGCATACTTTACCAAGGCATTTTTAAAAGAAGTTACATCTTCAAAAAACATGCTAAGCTCAAACTCAGGTTTCTCCTGATTTTTATTGTGTACAGGATACTTACCTTTTCTCCTAACTGCACTATCATTGAAGTCATCATCACTTGTTTCAAAGCTGCCATAATCAGAGGTATCAGGGTAGTCGGTTTCATCCCCATCACTTTCATTTTCCCTTGCTCCTTGGTCTTTTTGTGCTTTAGGATCAATATTTGTAGTATTCTTTGAGTTTGAACGAAGTGGACACTTTGTGAGCCCATCTACCCTAACTTCTTCCAAGGGTGATTCATCATCCAATATCCCTTGATTAAACCTTCTGACATTTTCCCTTGCTTCTTCAAGTTCAGAATCATCATCATCTGAAAGCATATTCACCCTTAAAGTAAATCTCTCATCTTCTTCATTCTCTGACTCATCAGTTGGGGAATCATCATTAAAGACCCCTCTTGGCATGTAGTTTACCCTAGTTTCCACAAATTTTTCTAGATTAAGGCTGCCCAACACTTCATCATCAATGTATTCATGGTCATCCAATTGACTCAGTTGTTTTTCTCCAACTACATGTGTACCTTGACCCCCTCCTTGCTCTCCCTCACATCTCTGGCCCCAATTTGATTTAAAAGACCATGCATTATTTTCTCCCTCATTCTCTTTATCTGTAAAGGCTTGGTCAACAACAACACACTCAACAACACACTTACCAATCCCAATTTCATGTCCCCCATCACACTGCCCTCTGAAACTGCCTTCACCCTTACTAACCATAGAATCTCCATCATTATGGGAAACATAGACATCAACCTCCTTGTGCTTCAAGATCAGCTCACCAACTTCAAGTATAATGTTGTCTGTATTATGTAATAATCTGACTCCCTTATCTAAATCTTCTCCAGGAATCTTATAATGTATTTCTTTGAAGCTTGGATAGCCTAAATCTTTAATCACCATGCAGTGAAAATCCCAATAAGTAAACCTGTCAATTTCAACACCAAATCTTTGAACACTACCTCCTTCATAATAAACATGTGGGTCATTGTGCAAAACTCCACCATGGTGCATAATTAGGACCCCATCTATGTCACTCATTCTGCACAAGACAAGAAAACATGATGACTCACATGTTAGACTCATTTTAAAAATACCTATGCATATTTATAAAATATATATAGATACACATACAAACTTGCTCAATCATAAGTGGTTAATATATATATCTCACAGGCGGACCTAGTCCACTACAAACTTTTTTTTTTGGTTTTCAAGTTGACATTTGGTTAAAGACCGAAAAAAAAGTTGACACTTGGTTATTGTTTAGTTTTAATTTTTACCCTTTATACAGCAAAAAAAAAAAAATTAATTAGATAGTGATCTAATTAGATGAATATAATATTTCTTAACAGGAAAAAATAATACAAGGATTATGAGGGCAGTAAAATTCATACTATGTTATAACAACACTTTGTAGCTTATTTGGAAGAAGTAATCAATGTTAGTACTTAGTCTAGTAGCGATTATAAAAATAAATATAGAAATAACATGTAGAATTTATCATCCAAAGTGAGAGCTATAATGGTAATTGTCAAGCGTCTCCAGTCCACACACTTGTTTGAGATTGAATCCTCTCAATAATACCCTCCTCAGTTAAAAAGGATATCTAAGGCAAGTGCATTTTTGGGTTTTAATAAACTTATATATATATTCCTCAAGTTTACTATTGGTCAAAACTTATAAAAAAAAAAACAAAAAGAAAAAGCCTCTCATGACTTTAGTTGACGGTGACAAACTTGGATAATTTAATTATCCCAATTTTGTCGTTTGGAATGTTGCTATTCAGATGGCAACAAGGCCACCGAAGGCCAAATTGGCCTTGTTGCTAGGCCAATCTTTGGTCTAAGTGCAGCCCCATGTGCCTACAAGATGGTGGTTACTCTGGTACGGTGATCACGTGATGAAAATAGGAATTTTGATTTTATTTTTCTGCACAAGAGATTGCAATATACAAGGCAGGTCTTCAACCTCTAAGCCATTACAAACCCAACCTAAAACCAAACCTACAAAATTATTGTTAACAGACACCCGATTGTAGTACACCATAGAGAAAATATGATAAGAAACCCCGTAGAACAAAAACCCAAAAAGAAGGATCAAAATTTCCACAAACCCACTGATATTAAACCTTAGATTTCCACATAACTTAAAGAGAATAGAAGAAAAACCCCACATAACAGCAAACCCCAGAAAGAAAAATCAAAATTTTAACTTGCGACTACCTCTTCGACGTCCACTCGCGAGTTCCACTTTTCTGCACCAAATCGCTATCACTGAGACAACAAATGAGAGGAAAGCTTCAATCTTTGGGTTGTTTTTGTGTTATGAGAGAAAAAAATTGGCTCTGTGGTTTCCGATTTAAGTTTTTTCTGAACAGGGGGGATTTCATTGAGGGTATATGGGGAGGAAAGGAGGGAAAAAAAAATAATAAGGGTTTTTTTTTATAAAAAAATAACGAGGGTTTTTATGTATTTGCTACAATCAAATACTGTTTTAACGTGTTGACTAACGGCGCCGCCCGATTAGGACTTAATTATAATTAAAAACATACTTATAGGACTAAAATGAAAATATAAAAAGATATAGGACTAAATTAAAAAAATCTTCAAAGGTTTAGGACTTTTTTGATGTTTATCCCGTAACCACGGCCATTTACTGGTTTGAGAAGATCAGATGGAATTTGACTGAATCTTTATACTACACCGCCCTCAACATTACCAATCACTCCTTAAATTATACAAAATCTCATTAAATATCTTAATAAAAATTCAAATTCATGAACTTATGATACGAACGGAATCCTTTGACTACTAAGCCGACGAGTGATAATTCTATTTATTTCTCTTTTAACTAATCTGTCAAACACAAAACTGACACTTCTAAATTAAAATTGCTCGGATGAGTACTTTACCTATGTCCCCTTACATGCCCATGCATACTGCTTTAAATATGTCGACATAATCTTACTTAAAACTGTTGTTAATGTAAACAAACTTGATTGTAAAAATACCAAAAGACTTAACGAGCATATGAATAAAGGAGATGCAGTTCAATCTGATGATCGTATACAAGTATTTAATTAAACAATAAATGTGTGTGTCTGTGTAATTTGTGCGTTAATTTTTGTACTTAAGGTGGATGAAACAACAAGCCCCATAATTAGTCATTCCCTTTTTTTTTTTTTTTTCTCTTCAAGAGATTCTTGAAGAGAATGATTAGGAATTGGGATAACCACAACCAGCCACTAGTGGCATGCCATCTCTTCTGTTTTTAATTTTAGAAGGAGTGACATTTAAGTGTTGCTATATCCATTGAAGAAGAAGATGGGTTTGACATCCTTTTCGGTTGTCTCCATTACAATCTTTTCATTAGTTTGTCGTCAATAAGAAGAAAACTGGAGAATTAAAGTTCACAGAATTTGATTTTTAATCCAATTTTTGGATAATAAAAATCTTGATATTAATGATAATCTCTATTTTCTTTTAATTTTATATTATCCAAACAAGATTCTCTCATACTCCTTACCACCCATTTATTCCACTTCATTTTATTCTCTTGATTTGCTTTCATGGTTTCCTTCAAAATAAGGGTGTTAAATCTCATGCGAGTCAAACAAACCCCTTTTACCAGAAATCGACGACAATTGTTTTTTTTTTTTTTTTTGGAACACTGACTTCAATTGTTAAAGAAGTGGAAACCAACATTTAATACCAAATTCAACAATATTAAGTCTCGAGATTAAATTACAGAATTTCTTTCCCTACCTTTTTAGGAAACATGAAAAAGTATGGGTGATTTATTAAAGATTGTTGAGCTGAGTGTACTACAATGTGAGTTGAATTACTATACCAAACTCACGAAAAAAAATATACTCTAATATTGTTTAGCAAAAATCACTAATTTTTCTCATAATTATACGAAATTAGACGTAAATTTGCAAAAATTCTTTTTTTTTGTTTGTTTGTTATGGAACCAAGTCTTAACAATCTTGGGCCAGCTCTCTCGTCAACTTCAAAAATATTTGATACAGACGATTTTAAATACATGAATTTTTAACCGCTCAACTGTGGTCCTAATGTGACTCAACACCTCTATGCCTATGTTTACAGGACATGTGCCTAAGCAAGAGGAAAAATAAAGTGGAAACTATAGCTATCTCACACCCTTTCTCTCTCACACACACACGCATAGACACATAATGTTGCTTTTGTTTTGGATGGCTACGGATCGAAAGCAAATCTTCGCATCTCATTTCGTTTTCTTTGCCCTGTCACTCTTGAGCAACCCCAAGGGATCAATTTGCCCCGAAAAGCTACCTGCTTGTGACAGCTTCTTTTGGACGTTCATGAACCCAACTTGCAAAAGCCGAAAGCTTGAATTTCACACAGCTCTCAATTATTGCACTCAAGTTGGCCAGACGCACATCGACTACAGCAGCGACAGCACTCAAGTTCCTAAATTTGTCATATATTTAATTTTTTATTATTTTTTATAACCAATCAACACAAATTACGTATAAATAATTATAAAAAAAATTACTATCGCTAACAAAATACTCCCTGAATTGTGAGTGGAAATTGTTGTTGTTGTTTTTTTTTATTATTTTAATATGCTTTGGTGATGACAATGATGGGGGAGGAGGGAAGAAGAAAACTCCAAATGGGTATGGCTCATGAATCTCACATTCCGTGTAAAGTAGCTTTTACTTAATTTGGCATACTTGCAAAATGATGTTTCGCCCATATGTTCAATCCTACACCTGAGGCCTTTTACTCTTTTAAGCCCAGACCGAACCAGTAACTGGGCAGGAAATTGTCTCTACCATTCCGAGTTTTAGCTAGGGGCACGCTGCCAGGCAGGATCTCCAGCTCACATCGCATGAGGGGCGTGCTTTTGCCTACTCAAACTTTAGAAAAACAAGCCAACAATATGAACAAAATAAAAAAGTTAAAGACCATTTTTTTTCCCTATTTTGAATTTTCACTTGCATATCATCTTGACGAATCTTTCCATGATGAGAATATGAGATGCGTTTACTTCTCATTAATTTATAGTGATCTATTTATACGGTGAACAAAATTACATAAATATATTTAATAAAATATAAAAATATATAATTAATTTAATAATTTATTTATTTTATAAAAATATAATATATTTTTTAATAATTTAATAATATAAAAAATTATATATTTACTGTATAGTTATAATTGTATTGCAATCTAAATTTTTTCTTACCAGATTGGATTTGATGCGTATATATCCTGCAAGATTTTGATGTGATATGTGAAGATTATGTTTGTCCTTGTTCGTATTTTGGGGCAAACTATTCAGAATTCAGGCTTCCCCATATAAGGAGAAGCAGTGACTTTCGTTTGTGGCAGGGAGAGATGGCATATTAACCTTCATGATAAGATAGGCACTTGGGAGTATGATGTGACGCCATTGCTCTTGTGGACAAGACTTCCATGGTCAGATATCATAAAAAAGTGGACTCGAATCAAAATAATGAAGGTGAAAATGGGTCAGCATTGGGCATTGGCGTTGTGGGTGGGGACCTACTTTTCGCCATCATCAAAGAGGGGAAGCAAATTGGAAGGATGGACGTTGAATCCCGAAGTCTGTAAAAAGATTCTTGCTCGAACATGTTCTGACCTTTTAAATCAGAAAAAAATTACGTAAAAATATTTAATAAATTATATAATAAATATATAATTAATTTAATAATATTTAATAATTTTTTATTTTTAAATTTTAATATATATTTAATAATTTAATAATTCAAATTATAGCAAATTTTTACATTTGCGTGTCCACAAATCTTTTCTATTTCATTAATTTCTGGCTGAATCGTTGTATTATAATGGTTGGGGAATTTGTTTGTTTGACTAAGTGATTTATAAGATTAAACGTGTATCTATTTTAAGTATAATTTCAAAAAAAAATTAATAACCCTTTAAAAATATATTTTTATATAAATGCAATATAAAGGCCCAACCCACGTTATATGATAAATATCATAATATAATTTTTCATAACGAGTCTTCGGTGCATTGTCCTTACTTTCCTAACTTTAGACCGAAAAAAAAAATCAGCTTGAAAGCTGCCTACTTAGCCCAATCATTCTAAATCTATTTTTTCCTACTTTCAATAGTTAACTTAAGTTTACAAAACAATTGATTGATCTTGACTTTTGGAGTCAGCGCATAAGAAAATAATTTCGCAAAATTCCTTCAACTTGACGTGAATCTTTTTTTTTTTTCAATTAAAAAAATTTATCGTTAGTATATTAATTATTAAATTTATAGATTAGATTAAAAATTATTTATTGTAAGCCTATTCAACTCTATCACGTAGAAAGGAATCTATCATCTAATTATTATTAGAATTGAACGTAACTCCTCTAAATTAATTAAGACAATTACTAAATTTAAAATTAATAATACACAAAAAATTTCAAGAGCCATTACTTTATAAATATAGCTGTTAAAATTCAAACCCTATCTTAAAGAGGTGAAGTTGTGCCATATTTTTTGCTCCAAAAAAGATGTTGTGCCCTATTCAATAATATAAAAAAAAGTCTTTTTTTTTTCCTTTCTTTAAAGTAATTAAAGAACATGTTAGGACAATTGAAAATATCTGATTGTTGGTAACCAAAAAAAAAATATCCGATTGCTCCTGAAATCCCACCAGCAAAAAGAAACTGACATGTGAATTTTGTAAATTTCCATATTTTTTATATTTTTTTAAAATTATGTATATAGTTAAGATAAATGAGTAAGATATCAATAAAAATATATATGTAATTATTAAAATTTTTTTTACTTATTTATACAATTATTAAAAAAATTTATATTTACATTCTTGCCTATATATGTGCACGTTATAAAGTTTTTCAATAAAAAAAAACGCAGATTCCGTGCAATAATTACTACTGCCACATTAATCAATCTCTCTGTTTTGTCTATTTTTAGTGACAAACTCTAAATTAAAACTTAAAAGCACCCTTGAGCAAACAATGAACAGTAATGTTGGTTCGACAAATTTGGTTGATCCACGTTGAAGAGTACGATTTGACAATGAGTTTTTGGGGAGGCTTTTCCTAGTAAAGGTAGGTCTTGAAACATATCTAGACCCAAAGAAAAAAGGGAAAATTGCAGGTATTTGATTTTTCTTTTGAAAAAGAATTTCTCTTTTATTTCTATTAACTGGACTGGGTTGCTTTTTGATGTTTCTTATCTGCTTGACTCAAGTGAAAAAATTTTCACTTGGAGGATTTGGGAAAGTGTGTCTAGGCAGGAGTTCGAATTCCTGAAGTGGTAGGAGGATGCACCGCCACTAGTCGGGTTGAAAGCCTGCCACAGATTTACTTGCTATTAGGATTATTACATTTTGGGCCCAGAGATGGGATATCTACACAAATATTCTGCCCACAATACAATCTAATCCAACAACAAAAATTGTGGCCCATTCTCAAACAAAATGCTAGCCCAAAAGGCCCAGTGCCAACCCACAAAATTTCCCAAAAACCCTAACTGAACTGAGCAACGTTAACATTTCGACTAATTTTCTGTTGTTTTCCTTAGAACAACAGGAAAGATGGGAACTCTAATTCGGGTCGCGTTTCGTTCCGCCAAAAATGGGTTGTCCTGCCGGTTTCAGGCCCCCCATCTCGCCAAGCCTCTCTCCACTAATGCCCTCTTCGGTATTTACTTGACACATCAGTTTTTTGAAATTTTCTTTGCTGAAAATTTTATTTTTATAACTTTGTGAACACATAGAAAATGGTGATTTTTAGTATTTTTGGAGTGTTGGATTATGTGGGGAATGCATGAAATGGGGCTCTATGGGCTAATTCAAATAGGAGGATTTCGGGGATTTTGAGTATTTGGGGTTTATACCAAACGGCGAGATCAGATTCATGTAACCGACTCCAATTAAATTTGGGATTGAGGCTTTGTTATTGCTGTTGTGGGTTTTATATGGAGTTTGAGAATTGATGATAGATTTAGTTTTTTTTTTTTTTTAATTTTCGTATAATCTTCAAATGTTCTTGAAATTGATTCCTATTGGTGTTGTTCTTTGCGTTTGAAAAGATCATGCAGGCGTTGATGAGTCAAATTCTAATTCTTCTGAGCCATCTGATGAGTTTGAGCGGCGTATATTTGGTGGCGTCTCTGGAAGCGACTCAAGCTATGATTCCTTCTTCCAACAGCTTGATAGACTGGAGAAGTTTCGCGGCAAAATGGGGTCGGGACAGAATGAAAGGATTGGTTCCGAGATGTTGGATGGTCTAGACGACGACGATTTTGACACGTTGTCGGATGGGATGGATGGAAAGTTGAAGAAAGCGGCCACATATTTTGAGTTTGATCCCGAGGAAGTTGATAAGGAAGATTATTCCTTCAGACCAGACATGAATTTTATTAACGGATCAACATATGACATTAAGGTATGCAACATAGCTTTGGAGCCATCTTACTTAGAGAATAGCATTTTGGGTGCTTGAAGTGGTTGGCAATAAAAACTAATTATTTCTCCTATCTGGTGCATGTGGTCAAGGCTTTCCGAACATCATAAAATGTTATGCCAAAATCTTGGTTCTTCTTACTTTGAATTTAAGGAGAAATTAAGTATTTTTAGTTTGTCGAACAATTTATGTGAAGCTGGGAAAAATATAGAACAAATGGGTGGAACAAGAAAAGCCTTTGTTGTTGTTAGTGCTGGTGTGTTGCAAGATTCACAAACCATGGGCTTTTTCATATGGCTTGTGCTGTTAATCTCGCTACATACTTTATGCAGGATCTGGATCTTACAAAGCCAAGAGTTACTAGGCCTCCTAAATGGAAAGAGTTTGAAGTAACTACAGAGGAAGCTCTAAGGAAAGCTGACTTTCGGGTGAGTTTAACTTATTATTTCTGTCTCTTCAGTCTTTGCCGCAATTGATGGTATAAAGGTAACAATGGATGCTACCCAGAGAGCTGCTTCTATCGTGAGTTGGTCATGTTACATGAACTTCTCTTGTGCATGCCTACAGCAAGCACAAAAAAAAAAAAAAAAGGATAAAGAAAAGGTCCGGCAGTTGGGGAGCAGTTACTCTCATGTAGTTTCTCCCCCTATATATTTGGGAGTTGGTGAATTGCAGGGCGTTGGACTTCACTTCTGTTGTCCTCTGAAGACAATGTGCTGTTGTATCATTTGTCATCCTATGCTAAGATCATGAATTTCTTGAATCACATTGTTTTGTGACTATTAGACTTGGACTAGAGCTAACTGTAAAGATTCTTTTTACTAACCCTAGTTAAAATTTTGTATTAAGGCTTAGTTGCATTGGAGTCTGAAGAAGATGAGCGGGGTTTATCTCACTGCATTTTTGCCACAATAAATCAAAATTATTATTTTCAGTAACTGATCTAAATTGTGGCTCTCGCGCTGTTATCACTGCCCTTGTAGGTGCATAATCTAAATTTATTCATTTTTTGCCATGCAGAATGTTAGATTCCTCGCAAACTTTATAACTGAGGCTGGAATTATTATCAAGAGAAGCAAGGTAATGTTGATTTCTATGTGCAAATCAAGATTTAACCGAAGTTATTGCATTTGTAATAAAATGGGGATAATGCTCCTACTTATCACTCCATCAACCGTGCAGACTGGCATAAGTGCCAAGGCTCAGAGGAAGATTGCCAGGGAGATCAAAACAGCTCGGGCATTTGGTCTAATGCCTTTCACGACGATGGGGACAAAATCATTCGTTTTTGGGAAAACCATGAAGGATCATGACGAGGATTATCAATACGAGACTTTCGACGGCCGCGTCGTTGTGGATGACCCCAGCGGAGTCTAGAACCCCTGCTGTTATGTCAAACCTATGCTCCTCTTCTTCTGTCCCTTGTTTGATACATGAGTCTTGGGGCAAGAATACTGTTTCGTCCTCCCCAGGTGTTTTGATATGATTTTGCCGAGGAGCGTTCAGAATGTTTTTGCCAACACCCACAGCAGAGATCAAAAATTATTTCAGTTATTATAGCTGGAAAGCTGGAAAGTAGCGGAGGCAAAGATAGATTGTATTGTAATCGGGTCGGTTGGCATAAAAAAAAAGGCTTCACCTTGGACTTGGTGTATTTAATGAATTCTGTTTTTACAGCCAATTAAAATTTCTTTGAAATAAAAATGAGTCCATTTAAACACTATTTGTGAAAGGAAATCAACCAATTAAATCATGGAAATTTATGTACTTAAACCGAATTAAATCATCTGCAAATTAAATCAAACATGACAAAATTTATCAACACCAATCGAACTACAGCATCTTTACTAGAATAGTATTTATAATAAGTTACAGCACTATTCTGCACCAAATTTGGCTAGCAGAAACACATTTATAGAACATTATTTATTATTCATTATTAAAGCACACAATAAACAAGTGAACACAATAACACACAACGCCCACTTTCTCTTTTCTACATTTCTGATTCTTTGCCCACTTTCAAGCCTCCAACAACAATTTGAGAGCACCTGCTTTGTATATACCATAGTAGATGCAGAGAGCGTCCGAAGCGTTTTAATGTTCGTGGACAAACTCGAAGCGCATGAGCAGTCTTACGTTGTCGTATTTCTCTCCCTTGCGACTGGAGAGCGGGATGGCATGGATGCCTTGTCTAAGCTCGGACACAGGCAAACATGTCTGGCCACCAAAATCGTCCCTGTCAGTTATGTCATGCTCGTGAACTTCGATTCGGAGTAAAGCCAGCTCAGGAACAGTCAATGGAAACGCGAACTCTTCGTCCCAAACAGGCGTCCAGTTGTCCTCGATCGTTCTTGTTTTCATCTTCTTCACGTCTGCGGGCACTCCTGCTATGGCTACCTGACATTCAATATGTACACCTTGCTTGTTGAACACGTAACAAGAGCGAAAAAGAAAGGGAGTTCGTTAAAAATCAGGCCAGATTTGCGCACCACAACTAGCTTACCTTGGCATAGAAATCAGGCGGGGAACACAGGTCAAAGTGGGTTCGTTTGAAGTCCAAATCCCATCCATCTCCCATGTACACTTTAACCTGTCAAAAGTAAGAAGAGGAAAGCGGAAAAAAAGCCAACCTGATCCCCATCAGTATGATTATGAATTTAATGCATGAAGCGTTGCCGGTTAAAAAGCTGGATGATGATACGTATACAGGATTTCAAGCAGATTTTTCAGGTATTTATCTATTATAGGTTCGTGGCTAAAAAATATATATATATCTAGGAATACAATTGGGGATGATACAGTCATATACCTTTAGAGTTTTCTTCACTGCAAATTTGTCTTTAGGATTGAAATCTTCACCATTCATCAGAAAGTCAGGCTTCTTAACATAACCACAACTCCCATTGGACCTAAACATCCCATGCATTAACCAGAGAGATCTACCATATCCCTGCAAATGACAGAAGACAACATCAGACTTAATGAATAGCGGAAAATTGCTACCCAAAAAAAGTGCTAATTTCCAATGTTTCTGTTCTTTTAAACAAAAATAAAATAATTTTCCATATTTTGTAACTGATGATTCCCAATTTGTTATTGTGCAAGTCAAATTTGACTGTTTAATATTTTTAAACATAAGTTTGACTGCTTATAGAAGTGGGTTAATCATCTCTGTCACAAGATCTTCAATGATCCCATGGTGAAGAGCTATATACTAAATGGTGATCATTAAACAGCACTTTTGCTTTCTACTAAAAATGTGAGTGGAGGAGATGAGAAAAAAATTTTAAACTACGCACGTTTCGAGTGTTCCTTCTTGTTCAGGAAATAATTAGATGCATGAAACTGTGGGCAGGTTGCTAAATGTTACAATACCTTTGCAAATAGAAGAAAGAATGTGAAATTGTACCTGCATATTGAATGCCACCATTTGAGCTCCGTGCATCCAACCAAGCAGGGGCTTGTAGTTAGAAGAATTAAACCGGATGCCTTTAGGATACACTCTCAAGATGTTTTTCTGGGTGAACCTGCAAGTAGAAATTGGAACCATTAGACTAACTTGGTTAAAACACTAAACAACTTACAAGAAGCAGAGATATTACACTATCTTCTTGACATAAAAGTGTTGATACGAATATTTACTTGATTACATCCATTCCATGATTTTCAATAGCCTTTTCTAGTTTTACTTCACTCAGACTGAGGCGTCTAACTTTATCAGGCTCGACCTTTAGGGCCGCCTCCATCCCACCCTTTGGTTTTCCAGCATGAATGGTAATTAGACTCTTGTATGCCAAAACTGCATTTTGGTTCGACTCATCATCGCTATCTTCAGCAGTATCGGTACTGCTCTGCGACTGCTAGCAAACAGAGCAAAAGGTCAAGAAATTAACACACGATCTTTTAGAGTTTCCTTTGATGCATAGTTTACTTTAGCAAGTTTTTCATTTATCAACCCACCAATTCAACATCTTCTTGATCTAGTGTAATATCCAGCTCCTTTCCCCAGGAATCATCATCAGAATCTTTTTCCTTGCTTAATTCATCGCCCTTGTCCTTGACGCCTTTAGCAGCTTTGAGGTACTCTTTTGGAGGTTTGGTTGAAATAATTATTTTGTACTTCAAATCTTCCGGTGAAGGCAAGGTTTCCAAGCGTTCACAATCAGGACAGTACAGCTTGTCTCCAAATATTTCAGTCACCATCTAAGAACACGAAACATTCGCAACTACATTCAATTCCAATGTTCAAAAGAGATGACTTTAGAATCATACAGGAAAATGGACTATCACCTTAGCCACTCTGTCCTGAAGTTCTGGGGTGAGGTGATCTTCAAGAGTTATAATGACTGGATATGGCGAGAATGAGAAGGCGTGTTCGTTTATTGATTTCAAACAAGTATTGAGTTCTACTGGAGTTGTCAGGGTCCTACATTCAAATAAGCAGACATCAAGTCCGGCAAAGGGATAGATAAAATTAAGTTACCAGAGCAACCAATGGCCACAACTTGGAGAAAGAGATGAGGAAAACAAATGTTAAAAGCATAAGAAGTCTTAAGCCATTAGCAGATTCCGATTCCAAGTATCAAATATAGAGACCTAGTTTGGTAGATAAGTTGGCAGGCATTTATACACCATCTACTGTGTTCAATACATGCATGTTGTCTATAGCCAGCACAGGCCTCCGCATTTTCCTTTTCTTGTCCTGTTTTCTTTCAGGAATATTTGGGACCAAAAACAGTTAGCAGTGACCATTGAATAAGTTTCTTCAGCTTGAGTTTGCAAAAAGAATGAGATTAATCATATGCCGGGATTGGCATTCTAGGAATCTCATATGCCGGGATCGGCATTAGGAATCTGCACATTTCCATAGATGGCTAGTCCTAAATCCGGCTCACTTGCTTCGGCCATGCCAAAGAGGCAGGAATTATAATGCCTCAAAGCCTTTTCATTCTGGATTGGTCCAACTCATTTCCATCCTTTTTTCACTATAAAAGACTTCGAGCACGATTTTAGCACTAGAAGATTTTGGCCAAAGAAATTGCCGCAAATATAACAAATTGTCAACTTTGTGTAGAAACATTCATATTTTACGTAATAAAAAAATTTAAATGATAAATTTTTATTACATAAAATATAAATATTATTATTTAAAATTAACAATTTGTTACATTCAAAACATATAAACAACTTAAAATCCTCCTACTACTAACCTTTTTCCGAATACTTCTCCCCACGAAAAAATTGAGGCTCGCAGTCTCCACAAATATATACCCAACTTTGCTTACTCTAATTACACAAACTTGTATTCCACAAACATTTGTCAACAAAATTGCTCATTTTCTGACATCAAACGGCACAAACGGACACTGAAAACTGTTGTTGCACGGTCTTAAAATAGTTAAATGCAATAGGACCCGCATGATTCGTACCTTCCATGTTTCACATGGACCTCATCCGAATTTGGCCACAAGTCAAGTTCTATCACTCTGACGCCTCTCTTCAAAGCCTTTATGATGGGCAAATCACTGCAATCACTGTTTAGTTGGTTTCCTGTTAGGTATGAGTTGTGGCCAGTGTAGATGAAATAATGGGACAACGGTTTTGTCATATCCTGGTGAACCTGGAAGGAGCCGTATTAAATGTCAAGACTCACAAGAACCACACGAATCAGTTGGAAATTCAACATTATAGTACTAACATCAAAGTCAAAAAACTAATTATTGAGTTCAGAACAGGAAAAATAAAACTTTACGATTAGAATTTGTTTCCAAAATCACTTTCCAATGCAAATCCATAAAATAGAAAACCCCATTTTTCTGGCTTTACTAGTCATCTACTCTTAGACCCAAAGATTGCTCATTTACTATAAGATCGCACATGAAAACAAAAAAATCCAGCACCCAAAAGGAGATTGAGAGCAATGGTTGTGTCAAATAAAGTTTTGGATGAATCCACCTAAACGCTTAAGCTACTAAAAGTGGAAGTTTTAAGAATATCATAAATCACGTCAAAGTTTTATATTTTATCGTTACAGGACTTTATACCTTTTAACAAGTTGAATCAAATTAGCGATTCCTAGTGTATACCAGTGGAACAAGAACCCATGAAGGAATTAAAGGAAAAAAAAAAAAAAACCTGATTTGTAATAGGAGGATTAAGATCTGTGGAGAACAAATAATAAAAGAAGTCGTCGAGACTGAAACTGCGCTTCGCAAACTTTGTGACGAAGTGGGGCCTCTTCTGCAGGACTTGCTCCACGATCTTCTCCGGGTCAGAGTCGGTGTCGCCCTGGAATTCAACCAAGAACCGCCGCAGCTGCTCCGCCGTCATGTGGGTCCCGCCGCCGGCGTACCTCCTGAAAGCCTCCTTCACGTCTGGCGGCGGGCCCGCCTCCGTCACTTTGAACCTCCTGATGAAGCACACGCACATTCTATAATTCCCCATCTTCTCTCCCACAGTCTCTCTCTCTGTCTCTCTCTCTCTCCCTCTCTCTTTCTCTTGCACAATCTCTCTGACTAGCTCGTTGAATATTTTTGAGTGGATCAAGAAACGTATTGTAAGAAACAGACAGATTATTAAAAAAAGGGGTTTCGCGTGCGTTTAGGACTGGACTGGGAATCCTAAACAACACTTAAAAAAATGTTGCTGTTTGTCTTTCTTTCTGGCTTTCTGTCTTCCCCCTCGGACGTCTTGTTTTTCTCTTTAGCTGTCTCTGGTTTTTCAGTAGATTCTTAGTTTGACCTTCAAATCGATTCTCTCACTCAACCGACTTCCGTTGAACGCCGTGTCTTCCCGCCCTTTTTTACTTTTACTTTTTTTTTTTTATGTTGTCTGAAATCGGCAATATTATGAGACTGACAAAATAAGAGTCATTTTAACTGCTAATTGGTGAATTTTCTTTTCATTTTTTTTTATAGCTAAATTGGTGGATCCGTGTACTACAAATATTTTTCTCCACTTCTACGTAGAAAAAAGATTGGCGGTCAGAAAGAGAAGAACAGAAAAAATGTCAATAATACAACAAAAAAAATTATTTCTGCAACAACGTTGATTTTTTCTACAACAAAAAATAACACGATAATTTTTGTTCCATATTTTATCAATCTTGTTGCAGAAATTATTAATATCATTATATTATTGACACTTACATCCCTTCTATGTATGACTAAAAATATGAGTTTTGAGCTTCTTCGAACTGTATTGGAGTTTATTCAGTGGGACATGATGGACGTTGCTTTGCCTAAAAGAGTTAGCTAAGCTTTTTAGTTTATTTAACTTTTTGCATCTTTTATGTTCTACTAATTTTTCTTTTCTTTTGTCGTACTGATAATAAAAAGAGTTCGAGGATTTAATAATAATTAAAATATTTAAAAATAATAATTGTAATTGAAGATCTAAAATTTAAATTTAAATTTCTCATTTTTTTCTATTACAATCATTTATTTTTAGATTATCAACTCTAAAAAAAAAAAAAGTGAGTTTAATCTGGCATTGATTATCACTGTTTATACTTGTCTGCATCGTGGAGATTCGTTTTTGTTGATGATCATAACGATTTCCATAAAAAAATTTAAAAAAATATATATATATATGGTCAGTCAGTGCGTTTATATCTGGGACATAAAGTCTACTTTTACTCTTCTTTTTTTATTTTTAATCTTTTGGTCGGAGAAAAGGACATATTGGCTAGTTTACGTCTTCTTTAAGTCTTCTTTTTATTTTTTTATTTTAATCTTTTTTGGTTGGAGAAAAAGGACATATTGGCTATAATAAATTGTTAATTGGACCATGACAAAACGCATTATCCCTAAAACGTGGATTCTTTTTTTTTTTTTTTGATCCGAGTGGATTCTTAATTGTCTCCATTGCAGCATGATTGTTCAACTCTGAATAAAAAGAAAACAAAAAACATTAAGGTGGATAAACATATGTTATGATAAATAAACACGTGTTTAAAATTGATATATAAGATTTAGATCATTTGATCTTAAAAATTATATTAAATTTAAAAAATAAATAAATTATTAAATTAATTATATATTTTTTATATATTATAAATTACTTAATTATATGATCGCTCTCAACAAAAATTAAAAAACTATTACATTGAAGTAAATGAATGAAGCACGTGCTCTTTTCCGTTTTCACAATAGACTGTTAGGTGGCGAGATAACTTTATTGTTATTGCATCACCAGGGATTTGATTGTTAATATATATACACATATAAAACCGCGCAGGCACTTTGATCTGTGTTCCGATTCCGTCGATTGTACTCTGTCAGTCGGTGTGATTTTAAGTATGATTTTAGGTAAGAGCGCGTCGTTAATTTTAAATTCGTTAATTATTATAGTTGACAGTAGAGGGGTTTTGTTTTCTCCATCCAGCAATCATGCTTTAGAGACATTTATGACAAATTACGACCCGTCTCTTTCTCTCTCTGTTTTCTTTTTTTTTTACGAAGAAATTTTTTATCTTCGATCAATAACAATATAGAATATGCAAATATATGTCTATCTAAATATGACGGTAAGAATCTTTCATTTTTTTTTAATTTTTTTACTTTTGGTAATTTTTTCACATTAACATTTCAAGAATACCAATAATCGTTAATTTGAGTGGTAAGAGATTCGATATCCTTTAAGTAAAATTTCAAGTTTAAATTTTGTGAATAAAAAAAACAGCATTAAGATAGCTGTTCCTAATATGAGTACAACAGTATTCAAATAAAATTAATTAAGAGTCTAATAAAGCTTATGAAATAATGAGAAAAGACCAAAAAAAAAAAAATCAAGCCTTCAGGAATGACGTTGACAATCTTTTGCAAATAATAGAGGTCCGACGACTGCCAGTCTCAGGCAAAAAACGATTTTTGCACAGGTTTATCTTATGGAAATTGTTATTTGCACGAAACAGAATGCTTTGTACACGCGCAATTGACACAGAAAAATCGCAGCCCACAATGCTCTAGTGCGTGTATAAAGATTATTGTTTCGTGTAAATAGTCTCTGCCCTTATGTACTTTGATTTATTCCACTCCTCCATAGTAGATGCCGCCAACCCTATCTTTGGCGGAGAACACACTGGCAGAGACCCTTATTCTGTGAGAAAGGCGTGATTCCACCTTAACAAATTCTTTCCTATTTGAGAAAGGTGTGACTATAGAGAGGAAAAGTTGCTCTTACCAATTTTATCAGCAATCGGTATTACTTTTGCACAAGAGAAATAAAAAAGATACACCCTTTTATCAACATATTCACCATGTTAAATACCAATATTAATTAAATTCTATTCTGCATCAACTTTAACTATTATCCATATGACACTTTAAATTTTTTTATTTTTAAATTTGCTGTACATCGTCTTTAATTATTATACATATATTTATAATATGATTTAAAAAAAATTAAAAATAGATGAAACTCATCATAGATTCCACCGTGGGACCACTCTCATCTCTCTTTCTCTCCCTCTCCGGGTACCCTTCAGCCCTTCCCCCACTTTCTCCTTTCTCTTTCTCTCTCCTCCGTCCCCGCACCCCCTCCTTGGCGTTCAGCAAAATTGCCCTTTGTCTACCGGGGGTGGTGGAGCGTGGGGTAGGTAGTTCGGTACTCACTTGATTCATTGTTTTTTTTTTTTTTTCATTTATCAAAACGTCATTATGCATTTGGCCAAGATTTTTGTTCCTTTTGTTTTGTATTACTAGGTCAGAAAAAATTGTTAGAAACAGTAAATAAAATGAACAAAAAATAGATGTAAATAAAATAAATGAAGAATATGAAATAAAATTTGAGGTGTGCAAGGCACTGTCCTTAAGGATAGTTTCCGCCCCCGTTCACAAATCGTGACAGTGCAGTAGGTCTCAACGGCTACCCTCCCAGGATACAACAGACCTTCCCACTAATGTGTACTTCAAATAGTGAGGTAACAGAAACAACTCTAATCTTGATTAACACAGCAAAATTGAGTAAAAAAAAATGTGCAGGAATAAGAGTATATCAAAAGTTGTGTTTCTGGAGAAGGAAGAGTTGTTTATAAACTGGTTCAGCCTTTAACAATAAGAAAAGTGAATAATGGTCATAAAGATGAATAATGGACAGAATAATAGAGGTTAAATGGCTGTAACTGCTGCAACGGCTAGTTTTCCAACAGTCAAAAACGGCTAGTTTGACCGGAAGTTTTGAATGATCTCAAAAATATTGAGCAAGGTCCTGTGAGCCCGCTCCTATCGGACCCGTGACTGGGTTGCGCAAGACCTCTTGTGGGTCTTTTATTTTGTGAAAGTGTAAGACACATATTAGTTTATAAACAGGTAGTACATAACTTTTTTTATCTATGTGGGAATTAAGTCTCCTTATATACTTATTTATTAAGTGCTACTTGATTTCTCTTTTTCATGTGAGATTCAAGTTTTTTAAAATATCTTTTATTTTCTAACAAAAAATTGGTTATATTATTACCTTGCCAGCTTGGATTCAGATCGAGTGGTTCAAGTTAATTTATTATATTTATATTGACTGTAAGACGATGACCATGGATCTTGTTACTGCACAATAGCTTTGGCTCAAAGGCACCGAAAAAAAATACACGTCCCGAAACAACAGCAGACGTGTGGCCGCTATGATAGGGCAGGCAGCCAGGCAGGAATTTTTGGTTATTGTCAACAAGGAATTTTTAGTTATCGCCAGCTAATATTCTTTTTTTTTTTTTGTATTTTTCTTTTTTCTTACAAGACAATGAAAATTTGACTTTTTTTTTTTCCGCTAAAAATCAAAGTATCGCCAGCTAATATTCTTTTTTTTTTTGTATTTTTATTTTTTCTTACAAGACAATGAAAATTTGACTTTTTTTTTTTCCGCTAAAAATCAAAGTACTCGATCTACCATATGCCATTTAAAAAGGCATATGCTACTATGCTCGGGTTTCTCACATTGTTTAAATAGGTGTGGGCATGAGCCACGTACAGGCTAGGCCCACGCCAAAATTGAAGTCCAAGACGTTCGGCTGGGCAGGGCTCGATAGATGTAGGCCAGATCTCCGGGCTCAGACAACCATGTAGCGAGCAAATGTGAATTCTTCAGACGTTCAGACCTACATGGTCAAGGCCCTGAAAAACCAATCACAAGGCTAAAACTATATGGGCTTCAAACCAATGTCGTCCCGTACAGCACTCTGATCAAATTAAGGGGAAAGAGGACGGTGAAAGCAAATCAATCAATTTTAATTCTACCAACGCCTGTTAGTTCAAGTGATCAGCAGTTTGATTTCTCTTAATTAAAATCTTAAGTTCGAGTCTTGTGTATGGAGAAAATATGTACTAGGAGAATTTTGCTCCTTTTAATGAGTCCACCCGACTCGAACTGGATTAGTCAGAGTGCAATGGATTTTTGGATATCAACGTTTCAGACCAAAAAAAAAAAAAAAAAACAATTTTGACTCTTCCTCCGGGATCACACTGGAAGATGGCTGTCCGGGTTTGCTCACAACTTGGGATCCTGCTCCTCATTGGTAGCAGAGCTCTGGGGTATCTTTCAATGTTTGAGTCCAGCATGGCAGTTTGGGGTCGAGAAGGTTTGGCTAGAAGCTGACTCCATGATCGCCCTCGAGGCAGTTCGGAAAGGAGTTGCCAACACCCACCCCCACACCAATCTTGTTAACAACTGTCGAGATTTATTAGCTAAACTTCGGCGAATCCGAGTGTCACACATCCATCGAGAAGGTAACCAGCTTGCAGACTAGCTCGCCTCCTTTGCTCGGTCTCTTCCAATGGGTCTGTGTATCCTGTCACAGGCGCCAAAGGACGTGGCTCCCTTGCTACAGCAGGATATCGCGGATGTGTCCTGGCCTCAGGCAATGGCAGAATAGAGGGTTCTATTTCGTGTAATTAATCCCACCTGCCTTTGGCCTCCTTTTCTGACCTAAAAAAAAAAAATGACTCCAATAATGGATGCCTATGGTAAAAACTAGGATTTTGCCAGTGCCATGATCTGGTATAATACAGATAGCAATTGAACTGCGGTTATTTAAGCACTCAGGAGGTCCAGAACCTCCTCAATCACATCTGAAATTGCACGGAGGAACCGCTTATTGCCTTGACGACAATGCGCTAACCGATGCTCGCCAAGGTCAGGAGTTTGGGGGCTGCCAGCAGCAATAATAGCATGGAGGTATTCAAACAAATTATACGCATTGATGGAATCCACAACATACAGTCCAGAACAAAGAGAAGCTGGCTATAAGCATCGGCCACTAAACATCCAACGCAGCAAGAAAGAAGATACCGAGATCAGAATGCTATATTTGAACAACTAAGTCCAAAGCAGAACACGCGTTGTTTTTTTGTTTTCTCCTTTCAACTTTACCCAACAACTCTCTTCCAAATGAAATAAACCCATTAAAGTTAACATTCATCCCTTAGCAAGCCTTAGTTCTATGGAGTTCAGTATGTATAGAGATAGAAATGCTACACTTACACAGCAAAGGGGGCGAAAGAACATTCTCTTTGATTAAATGAAAGACACGAAAGAACTTCAAATCGCCAAGAAAAAGAAATCAACACAGGCACATCAAGATATTTTGACATAATTCGTAAATGCATGATGTTCATAACATCTCCATTCCAACTCATTATTTCCGAACAATAACTTTATAAACCATGGATCCTACTTCCCAGGAACCACAACAATGAACTTCCCAATTAAATCAACAATCCAATCTAGATTATACAAACAATCAATATAACCTAAGCAATGTAGCTTCAGACAGGATACAAGATTCATTTCATTGATATCTCAATAATTTGAAGAGCTAAAATAGCCAACAGAGCAACCAAAAAATCACTCAGCATTGCAAAATCATCTTTCTTGATCGATCTTTAATCGGACCGGTTCGCGTACCTTTCAACCTTATCATCATTGAGATTAATTCCTACCATGGCCTCACCAAGGCCACAGCTAACCTCCGCCAGCACGTCGGGATCGCTGTAATGCGTCACGGCCTGCACGATCGCCCGTGCCCGCCTGGCCGGGTCCCCGCTTTTAAACACTCCTGACCCGACAAAGACCCCGTCGCAGCCCAGTTGCATCATCAAAGCAGCGTCGGCAGGGGTTGCCACTCCACCGGCCGCGAAATGCACCACCGGAAGCCGACCGAGCTGCTTGGTTTGCATCACCAAATCGTACGGCGCGGCGATCTTTTTGGCGAAAGTGAAAACCTCGTCGTCGTCCATGTTCCTCAAGACCCTAATATCTCCCATCACGGACCGCACGTGCCGGACCGCCTCGATTATGTTCCCGGTGCCGGCCTCGCCCTTGGTGCGAATCATGGCGGCGCCCTCCCGGATTCTCCGGAGGGCTTCGCCGAGGTTGCGGCAGCCGCAGACGAAGGGAATCCGGAAATTGTGCTTGTTGATGTGGTTCTCGTCGTCGGCCGGAGTGAGAACTTCGCTCTCGTCGACGTAATCGATCCCTATGGCCTCGAGAATCTGGGCCTCCACGAAATGGCCGATGCGGGCCTTTGCCATGACGGGGATGGTGACGGATTGCTTGATTTCTTTGATCAGCTGCGGGTCGCTCATGCGGGCGACGCCGCCCTGGGCCCGGATGTCGGCCGGGACGCGCTCCAGGGCCATGACAGCACACGCGCCGGCTTCCTCCGCGATGCGGGCCTGCTCGGCGTTGACGACGTCCATGATTACTCCGCCTCGGAGCATCTGGGCCAGCCCTACCTTAACGGAGAACGGAGATTTCTTAGTCGTTTCATAGATTGCCCCGTTTCCGTACACCGTCACCACCCCGGCGTCTGCCATTGTGTTTGTATGTATGTGTCAGTGGGTGAGAAGAGAAATTGACAGGTAGAGTTTTTTTTTGTTTTTTTGGTTGAAGGAATTGATAGAATTCAATAAACAAAGAGAATATTTTTCCAGCGGCTAAGGAATTTTGATAAGGTTATTTCAGTGATAAATGCTCCAATAAAGATTAAATAACATTGCTCAAAACAACAAAAGTGAAATAAATAGTATAAATATTATTTAAAATAATAATTTGATAATAATTTAAAAAATATTTTATTTTAATTTTTAAATTTATATAATTTATCTGTCACTTGTGTACGTTTAGTTTTAAACTCATTAACAGATCTATTTAAAAAAGATTAATTCAGGCTAAATAATTTTCAAGTGAATTTACAGTAAATTTCTTTATATGAATTAAATAAGATAAAATAACTGGAGTTATTCTAACTCTAATTAAGAGATTCTATAATTAAGATATTTATGATTATTTTTTTTTGAAAAGACAAATGATATTAAGCACATGATGTACATATGTATCGCAAAGAAAAACCTTACACTGTAGTCAGGGAACTATTTTTGGATTGTTGTAAATTAAGAGAAATTATAAATGGCACGCATAATTTTGTGTGTGGGGGCGGGGGGGAGGGCCGAAGGAAAAGGAAAAGGATGATTGCCCATTAATGGATTTAATTTAATTTAAGAAAATCGGCTGCACAAAAGATTAAATAAATCATATCATTATTTTGTTGGTCTATAAAAAGTCTTAGTTGGGAAGAGGGAATCATATCATTATTTTGCGTTAATCATAATCAGGGATGTATTTAGTTAGGATTTTCGGTGTTAAATCATCATCAATTTTGAACTTAGCCGACTAAACTACAAGTTTATGGGCATATACCGAGAACGGGGAAGAATATACTTTGAAGAAAATTCTTTACAATAACAATAATTCCACTCAATCTTTGTTAAATCTATTTTGAAATATAGAGACAGACGAGTCTGGTGTCTTGTAATAAAAAAGAAAAAGTGTGAGCCAGGCAGAGACAATATAATCAGAAATTGAAAAGGGCACTCAGAATTCTCCCTTTTTGAAGATAGAAAACCATGGATGGAGCTCATATGTACTGAATCTTTTATGAAGCAAAAGATATTAATTTGTAAGAATTTAATCTGTAAAAAAAAATAATAATACAAGCAATCCCAAAACTGCAAAAATTTCCTTTACACCATCCATCAGGTTCCCAGCTGCTCCATGTCTCTCAAATCTTTGATCACTTTCTCTTTCTTTTGGAGCCAACTCCTGATGAAATTACCATCCGCCGGCGGAAGGGCACAAGGGGGCCTTGAAGAAGGGGTGGCAGTTGACCTTTCTAGAAAGTCTGTTTGTTTCTCATCGGCGAGGCAGAGCAGGGAATTCAGACACACATGGAGGGAAGAAGATGGTGGGGTTGGCTTGAAGTCCTGCAGCTTGGAATACTCTGTTATGAGATGGAACATGTAATCATAGACTCGGTCCATATTTAAGGATTCCATGAAATCTTGTCCTGCCTTCCCAATTGCCCGAGCCTGTTGGACATATTGTACAAAGTAAACAAATGGATCAGAGAAACATTTGCTGTTGTTGGAAATATCCCGGCTAGTGTACGACTCACAAACAGGATAATGTCAAAGAAAACAAGTCAATTACTGAAGCTGTCAGATTTTGTGCATCAACAAGAAACTGGAGTTAGGACAGCATCTAAATGGCAAGTATGGGGATCTATCTCCATAGCTTTCTACTTTGGCCAGCTTGAGTAAGAATTTATTAAACTGTTTTATGTCAGGATTACAACCGTGAAGAACTTAAATTAAACTGAACAATTAAATTAACCCAGAACCCACCAACTAATTGTCTCCACTCATTTTGTCACACTTGACATATTTCGTTAACTTATAAGGCCCAAGCTCGAATCAAACAGAATACGATGCCACAAACTAAAGTTGCATGTCATGATATCAGACATGATTAGCAACACGTGCTGAATACGAAGAATCAAAGATAAGTTAAACCATACCTTCGATGGGTTTGAGTTACCCCAGTCCACAGCAAATTTTAAAGACCGACATAACTCATCAGTCGAGACTGGCCAATAATTTTTCTTGGGGATGAGGCCACGAGTAAAGAAATCTTCATACTGCGGGGAGATTATCAGTGCGAGGGAACCACAGGATATAATATATTTCAAGCTCACAGACCAGGCATAGCCTTCAGCATAGATTTTGTACCTAGAAGAAGAGGATGAATGGAAGAGAAAATAGGAAAGCAATGGTCAGCTGGAAGACAAGTGCACCTTCCTTGTTCAAAGAAAAATTGTCCACGTGTTATACTAGACTTAGAAATACTAAAGCCCAAGACCATAATTGGAATGCAACTCCCTGACAAAGGAGTAAGGAATTCTAAAGAATCCCTCCAACAACTGCAATACTGAAGGTTCAGTTTTTCTATTACTAAAAGAGATGTAATCGTAAGAATAAGCAAGATCATATTGTAAATTGATATTCAAGACTACATCCATCTTAAACTAGAGATTAGCAATTTGCAGTAGTTTGGTGGCAAAGAAGACGCAGGAGGAAGGTGAGCCATATTATTGTTGGGGTGTCCACAGACATCAAAACTGGCTAGAATGTCATTACTGCTTTCTGAAGCTCCTCCAGAAAAGAAGAATAAGAAGAAGAGGTGGATTCCCCAATTTTTTTTTTAATTTTTTTATTTTTTCAATCTTCAAGCTCTACAAGCATCTGGTTAGTGCATCCTTGTTATGAGATAACCCACAAAAGTTTGGCATATCAAATTCTCACCGATAATCACACTGATTTGACAGTTTTGAGCGCTCATAACCCGCTTTTGCTTCTTCTACCCAATCCTGAAAGAAGAAAACGACCATCAGAAAGACATTCAAGAATGAGGTAATCTCACCTGTAATGCATGAAAGCAGGAATTTCAATTTCACATTGTCGAACAAGACCTGTTGCATAACTTGTGTGCCCCACATCTGGGAGTCATTGCATTTCAATAATTCCGTACGAATAGGAGAACCAACATCTGGATTGCCTTTCCAGTACGCAAAAGGCCATTTCTTTGCCCACCTTCGAGCTTGAGAGCCTCGCTTGATGTCTGGGAATTCCTCCTTCCATGGTCTTATATTTATCTCCGGCCTGTAGAAGAGTGATTCAGCATATGGTTTTACACTAATCGCCATGACAGCCACCGTAGATGATCCTTCATCATGTCACATAAATTGAAGCAAGATAGTTCAACGGCACGCTAAAATAATATTGCAAACACGACGATTATGAGAACATTAACCGACTCCATATACTCAATCCCGAAATTCAACCAGTAGAACTCATTGCAATCCTATACTAGATCAATGCCATTATATCAGGAATCAAAAAGATCCACGCCATTATATCAGGAATCAAAAAGCTCCATTTTTTCAAATAAACAACCAAGACAGATGATTGGAAAATCAAAATCCAACTCATTAACAAACGACAAACACAAAAAAGATTGCGATGGTGATGCTTACCAACCCCAGAAGGACCAATCAGGAAATGGAATATCAAAGTGGTCCTCAGTCGTACAATATCGGAAAAGTGGCAAAGGCAATGACATATGTTCGGTCTTGTTAATAATAGGCTTGTCCATGCAATCAAACATCAAATCAACATCAGGCACCATTCCAGGATACCTATTCAGCAGCTGCAACAAGCCCCAGATCGTGAACATCATGCGGCTCTGCACGCACGCATAATAAAGATCCAAATACAATGTCCCTTCAAAAATCACAACCCGAAAAGCCGCAAACTTCTGGGCTTCCATCACGTGGTTCTTGGTTATCCCGGAGTGAGCCCACGGCTCCAGATCGCGGTGGATAAACCTGAAGAAATTGGGGCATTGGGTGGCCCCCGTTGTGGACGACTGGAAATGGTGTCGTTTTGACGTCGTTTCGTTGGTATACGGGCAAGTGAGATACGAACACTGTATGATTTTGTACACTCGAGCTTGCCGTGTCTCTTCTTCGAACGTTTTTGGCGGGAACAAGTGCCATGGCGTCGGCTCTAAGTTGTGACCCGCAACCGTTTTGGTCTGAGAAGCGAATCTGTCAACCTGTTCGATAAAATGCCCCAATGAGCATCAAATCAAGCAAAAGCTCAACAATTTATGATCATTTTCTCAAGAAAACGTTGTTTGGGAAAATGGGTATGCGAGAAAATGATGAAAGACGATACCTTGTAAAGGAAAAGGGCTGTGAGGGAGGCTAACCCGACGAGGCAAGAGAGAAGATAAATTGGGGCGGAGCGGCCTACAGCTGCTTTCCTCGACAGAACAGCCATTGTTGTGCCGTTTGTGTTGCTTGTGTCATTCGCTGCATCGTCTTGTCGTTGGCTGTTTTGTCTTCTTGTTGGCTCTTTTATTTTATTTTATTTTTTTTAAACAAAAATTTGGTGGCAAAACGATCTTAGATGCTGTCATGTTACTCGTCTTCGTTGTCTCATGTCCCGTCCCCAGTTTTTCTCGTTTGAATGATTAAACTTGTTGGTTGTGAACTGCGCCACGTGTTATTTTGGCCCCACAAGTTTCCCTGGTGGTCAGCAGCTGCACAGTTGAAAGCAACCTCGGCAGACCCAGAACTAGTATATTGGGCCAGAAACCTTAGATCCAAGAGGCCAGTTCAGGCCCAATATTTAATTCCTTTTGTGAGTCCGCAACAGGAACGGAGAAAGCAGACGGATTATTGGAGTTCACAGAATTTTTATTATTTTTTATCAAAAAAATTATTTTAATATTCATAAATTCAAGTAAAATATTATTCCTCACAAATATTTCAGGAAGTAAAATTTTTACCTCCATTTTAGAAGTATCAAATTCTAGTTTAAAAAAAAAAATTGTTGGGCAGAAGTTAGTAGCCCAGGGCCGTTTGCTTAATCGGAATAAGACAAAAAAAAATTTTATATGTTTTTAAAAAATTAAGATTAATAATATTAAATACGGTTTGAAATTTATTTTTTTTAAAAGAGTGGACGTTGCTAAAATTTAATTATATAACTATAACTACCTAATTGAGTCCTTAAAAAAAAAAAGATCTTAAAATTTAAGTATCTATGCCTAATACACCCCTTAATAACTTTCTAACGAGAAAAAGTACATTTTTTTTATTAGAGTAAGTTTACATGGTCAGATAAAATGTCTCGAATTTTGTTCCAGGATAAATTGTATTTGTTATTTTTTAAATTGCAACTAATATTTTTAGAACGTAAAAATAATAAATGTTATAAAAATATTAATTTTTATTTCAAAAATAACAATCATAATTTTATTTAAAACAAAAATTAATACAACAAACACTAATTCATATTCATTTTCTCTATTACAAAATGACAAAAATGGATGTACCCAACCACCGGCTGCTCACCCATATCTCGCATCGCTCTCTTTACTTTTGTTTTTTTCGGATAAAATTATGCAACATATACAAAAAAAAAAAAAAAAATTATAAAATTATCACACAAAATTTAAATTAACCATCATAAAAAATATTAAATTTTAACAAAAAAAAAAAAAAAAAACGATAAACATTATGTACATTTTTGCAGTCTCATTTTTGTCCCGACTTTTACTTCTTACTACGTTTGCCGAACCAATGGTGGTAAGCTAAAATATCCAACGAGCCACGCGGCGGACACTCATTGGATGATTGCGTAGGCTGCGACTTCCTCTATAAAAAAAACCGATGATATTGGGCTGAGAGCTGAAGGAACAAAGGTCAAAGCCGAAACCTTAAAAAAAAAAAAACAAAAAAGCACAAGAAGAATGGCGAGGTCTCGATCGTGGGTGACTGTTACGCTGCTATGGACACTGGTTTTTTGTGGAAGCCTAGCCTTAATCCAGGTAATCTATAAAATTCAGCCGCTAATTAATAATTAATTGCTTCCTCTAAGAGCTGCTGAACTTGCTTTAATCAGAGATCCAAAGATTGGATCCATCTTGAAGCATTGAAAGATATATATATATATATATATATATATATATATATATATTATGGATCTGTTAGATTAAAAAATAGAATTTTCCGTAAATGGGTCATAGTAATTGTGGATTTCTTCGCAAGAGGAGTTGTTGATTGGAGAAGATGAGAAAAATGATTGGTTTTTTTTTTTTTTTTTTCAGGCAAAGAAGTCCAAGGAAGATTTGAAAGAGATCACTCACAAGGTTTACTTTGATATTGAGATTGATGGAAAATCAGCTGGTGGGTTCTGTTTTTTTTTTTTTTGTGTGTTTTTTTTATTGAATCTTTATTAAACCTTACTTGAGTTTCGCGATGAGAGACCCCTTTTCCCCCCATATAATGTTTTTAGATTGGATATAAGATAAACCTTACTTTTATTTATTTTGTAAATGTTTATGACCATATGAAAATTGTCCATCCAGTGTCTATGTTGCAATAACGGAAAAAATATTACTATTTTTTTCGGTCCACATTTTTTGATTGCGGTTACACGAAATATTCTAATTGCTACAATATGGACATTGTATGGATAACTTTTTATATGGCCACTTAATGGAGCTCTATTTAAGTTTAAATTCATTGTTTATATCGAGGTTTTTCGGATTGTTTTAATGGCTTATTTTCTCGAACTTCATTGTAGAAGCATTACTACTGCCTCTGCTGGTTTTCCTTGTGCTTGTTTCGTGTTGTTTGTTCTCAGATTTGGGTTCTAAAACCTGATTTGAACATCTGTACCCAGGTCGTGTCGTCATAGGTCTGTTTGGGAAGGCAGTCCCGAAAACTGCAGGTATGATAGTGTGTATATTCTGTCCGTTGGCTACGTGTTGCTTCTGCTGAAGCTAAATGCAGAATGTTGCTAACAAGTTCGTGTTCTTTATTTGCAGAAAATTTCCGAGCTTTGTGCACAGGTAATCCAATGAAAGTTGTTTAGCATCTCCCTTTCTTGGTCTCCATGAGTTGCCTTGGTGGTTGCGTGAATTTATACCCAAATGAATAGTTATATTCTTGTTCTGGAAAAAATCTATATCGTATGAATTTTGGAGTTGAGAAAGCCACTGTAGAGATTTTGGATGCGTCTTTCATGGAATGTCCCATTTCAGTATCACTATGAATGTGGTTTCATATCATTATGGGGATTCACTCTTGCAGGGGAAAAAGGTGTTGGAAAGAGTGGGAAACCTCTGCATTACAAAGGCAGCGCATTCCACAGAATTATACCCAGTTTCATGATCCAAGGAGGCGATTTCACACTTGGTGATGGAAGAGGTGGTGAATCAATTTATGGAGAGAAGTTTGCAGATGAAAATTTCAAGCTGAAGCATACCGGACCTGGTAGGATTAAGATTCTGTTGTTTTGAGAAAATAGTAGTCCCTGCAAAGCATAATAGATGACCGTAATTGTGAGATTGATCACATTAACTTGTTAACAACGTACAGGGCTCCTGTCAATGGCAAATGCTGGTCGTGACACCAATGGTTCCCAATTCTTCATCACAACTGTGACAACTAACTGGTAATTGCATGTTTTTACCATTAATCATTTAAATGAGAGGACGCTCTACATAATGAATGTTATTCAATGTCATAACTGCATAACTAAACAGCAAAACATATGCAGGTTGGATGGCAAACACGTAGTTTTTGGAAAAGTTCTATCTGGAATGGATGTCGTCTACAAGGTTGAAGCTGAAGGAAGGCAGAGTGGGACACCTAAAAGCAAGGTCGTCATTGCGGATAGCGGTGAACTGCCTCTGTAACTGCACCCCTTCGTGATGAACTCGCTATTGACAATAAACTTTTCACAATTCTGTTTTTAGCTTATGAACGAGAACTCTTTTGGGATCAAATGGATTATGAACTTTGGCAAATGGCATTACTGAGTTTGTTGTTAGAAAGCCTTATTTTCCAGTAAATGTTGGACATTCATTAGATCATGTGCTTTTGATGCATCAATGCACGCAGAAGGGTTAATATGGATGTCTTGCTTCAACAATGATGTTTTATGGGAAGAATTTTCTGTGCACAACCTTGAGAATAGGCGCTGCCAGTTCGACGTTTTCAAACAACAGTCCAAATTTATGCAGATGTATCATGCTGTTGCAAGTAACCGTCTTGCTCGATTAATGGAATTCATCTGAACCCCACTTGTTTTCTTAAGTAATAGCTGGACAGTGTCTCTATCGGCGGAAATAAGAATTTGCGAGCACCTTTTGAACCCTTTATGAGTGAATTTTTCTTTTTCCTCTTTTGGGATTGAGGGTATCAGTGAATTAGAAGCAATGAAGCATGCTAGAAGCATAAAAACTGGTCGAACCTCCATTAAAGTGCACTAGCCTCAGCTGATTTAATAACTATATTTTGACTCCATAGGTCAGAAGCATAAAGCTGGTTGCTGCAGCAAACATAGCATAAAAGCAAACTTGCAACATCTTTCAGTTAGATTCTTAGATCCATTCAACCAGAAGCAAACTAATTGCCGCAGCCAACTGGTTGACATCTTTTAACCATATATATTTATATATATAGCTGAGTAGCCACCCAACATTTGGACTTATTTGAACTCAGTTAAAGGAGGAGAATGTTGGCTTTTGAGATGGATAAAGTTTATTATTAGATTAATAATTTCTGTTGAATTAACTGCACCAGTTCACATGAACATCTTGCTTCAGTCAAACAGAAGTTACAATTTCATGATCCATCTTTTTCAGAAATGACTTATCCATTAAGCAAGAGCTTTCAACAGGCACTAATGCACTCAGATTCCCAGGAAAATCTCTTGAATATCAAACTAAAATGATCAGACTCTTGAATAGCAAACACGACAGTGAAACTAAACATTAGCTTTGTGCTCGTTAATAAATACAAACACTATAGTCAGCATATATTTTATGCATGTACATCCTATGATGTATCTAATCATGATCACTGAGATACAGGAGATACATGAGGGAAAGGCAGCTGGAGAGGCTTCAGCTATCAGCTAGCTCATTGTGAGTAAGCGGTTCTAGCTCTTTGATACCCAAAAAAAAAGGGGTTAAGCTATCAGCTCATGGTGAGTACACTGTTCTTGCTCTTAAATACACAAATATGAACATCTAACAATACCCATTTTTAACATAGCACATCCTGTGGCTCCCTACTTGTCGTTAAAACAAGAAATCAAAGGTTTTTTAGGTGGTGTTAGCAGAGTTAGTGTGGAACACCTACTCACTATCACTCTCTGATTCCAGAAAGCTACACTGTTCATATCCATCAAGCTTGATTAGCAATGTCCCTCGGTTCTCTTCCTTCCATTCAATCCTTTCCTTTTCCAGAAGATTTATGACCTGCAAGCAGTAATGGCAAGACATTGTATCTCAAGCTCAGAAGCAAAACAAGCCTATGCCTCCTTGAATAAAGCAAGATATATGGACTAGTTTTGACTGGGATGAATCCAGAAACTGAAGTTGATGCTGGAGAATAAATAGACCTGATTAAGATCTTTGACTTATGAGGCCGAACTTTTCAGATCATCAATATAAACTGCTCAGATACCAATTCATAATGGAGATGAAAAGAACATAAAACAGCTGAAGGATTATACTATTCTTCCCATATGCAAGTAATCAATGCATAATTACACGGTGAATCGTCAAACTAACATAACAGAATGCAAGGACGACAGACAAGTTCTTAATCAAAAGTGAGATAAAGGACATTGCTTTTGATTTCTAGCCCATCGCACAAAACTTGCAAAAGATTGTTTGCCACCCCAAGCATCTGTAACCAATAGATTTTATAATAACATTGATAAAGTGTCACACAGCAATTGCTCTAACTAATTAAGAAACCACCACTAGATTCAGTGATGACTCAATTTGAATCAATCAAATCGCATTTGCTACTTATTTGCAGCAAAATCACCAAATTTTAACACCTAAGCCAGCAGACAATGGCCAACAAAGAGGCTAATCCCTAGCAAGAAAAGAATTTGATTAACTACTTTCCAAACAATGCAAAACAAATAAAATGGGAAATTAAATTGAAAGAGACCATACCGACTGTTTGACTTTCGATTTTCCCACACCATGGCCCCCAGACCCTGTGATCACCCTGAGAGTTTGAATAGCTGGTACAAACAAATGATAGTTTTAGTAAAACAAGAAAGATGCAAGAAGTTGAAGTAAGCCGACATGCACAGATATAAGGGGTTTTGGAAAATGCTTACAGTTCACATATTTTCCAAATAGAAGGTGAACCTTTAAGAGTCTCATTGCTTCTTTGACATGTTGCCCATGCAAATCAATAGTTATCACATTTTCAATGCCCTTGTTTCTGCACATACTTGCAATATATTTAGTCCATTCATGAACATCACATGGAGAATTGGACAAGACAAATCATTTATGTCAATTCTGGCATAGGCGTGTACTGACCGAGCTTTAAATATGTCTTGGCTTGCCTTTTCATCTGCCACCTGTGCCAGCTTGGTCTGTAGCCTCCCCTATACCCAGGTAGAAAAGCAAATAAATGCTTCATAAAAATAAAATTAAAAAAAAATCACCAGCACAACTCCCAATATCAATAGCATAAAAGTTCCAATTACAGCCAACATTGGATCATGCCACAAGGAAAATGAAAGTTGGCAATAATTGCAGAATGTATGCAATCAAAAGGAGAATCGTTGGCATGGCCCAAGAAACTTAATAGAAGAGCTCAAGAATTCAAGCCAGCTATACAGAATCCATGACCAGAAAAGGGCACCCCCTGGGCCACTAGTGAATGAGGCTTCTTGATTTGTGATTGTCAGGGTTTGGGGGGAAGAGGGAGGGGGAGTGCATCTATCATGTGCAGCCAAGTTCAGTTTGCAAAGAAGCTGTTTCCATGACTGGAAAACTAGGCCTTCCAGTCAAGATGGTGCAACATTATCATTTCACTAAAGTTCATCCTCACAAAAACCAAAGATTGAGAAGGTTTTAATATCAAATATTCAATAAATATCTTGGATGGTTGTCACCTCACATGAGTCTCAGTTTTCCAACAATCTAAAGTTATGGAGATACAAAATCAAAAAAGTCAAATAAAAGAATGCGTGTAGGAAATAGCTTCAACCAATAATAAAAACTGTACAAAGTCAACAGGTCCAACATCAATTGTCTAGTGGTACAGTTCCAATTACCCATTCCATTGATTTGAATATGTGCCACATTGCTTTGCAGATAAAAAGAATATATAAGGGGGAATTGAGCTTACAACATGGAGTATAGATAAATAACAAGACAATGAATCAGGATTTTTTTTTTTTTTTTTCAGAAGCAAACTCACCTGGTCAGAAAGGTAAGCTGCATACGCTCGTTGGCCCCTTGAGTAAGCTGTTGCAGCCTGCAGGAAAATTATGTCTTCGCCAGATAAGTTGAAAAGGATGAATTTAAGAGAACAAAGAACTTATACATGTGATAGTAAAAGTTCCTTAACAAAGTCAAAAAGGGGGAGAAATGGTAGCAAAAACTTATTACATTTTGATAGTAGGATCTCGTTGAATCCCAATATTGTTTTGCTGATTCTCTGAAGAGACCATATTCGTTGCCCTTGGCTAAATCCAAGAAAATTAAACTATGAGAAAAGTAGGCATCATGGGTTAACAATTATTGCACATTAGAAGGCAAGTTGTCTGAACTTTTTTGCCAATGGCTCTCTTGGTGCATAGACTGCTACATTTTAAAATGGCAAACAGAAGCATATTGAAAGAATAGATTTTGAAACAGCACCAATAATTTAAGCATTACAAATATAAATGAAAGTTAGTTTCAAGTACCGTGAGTATTTGGATGAGGTCCTTCAACACTAGATGGACAGACATTAACACGAGGCCCCAGAGACTGCATTTTTTTCACTACATTCTTCCAATTCATGGTGGTTGGTTCATGTTCAGAACTCTTGGGGATGTTAAACAAAGATTCCAACAACTTTTGAGGAAGATCTGACTCATTACAATGCAAGCTAGTTGGCAATGGTGCTTCAGTACCAGTAAGGGCCTCCCAATAATTCCTGATGTACATATAGTTCCTGATGCAGTTAGGCTCTCAGGCAGATCAAAAATTAAGGAATGGGCCACAGTTTCCACAATGTGCCTATGAGGAAGGACCCGATGGACACAGCCTTACCCTTGCTGTCACAAAGAGTTGTTTGTTTTCTTCTTCTTGTTTTTTTTTTTTTTTTTGGAGCACTCTGAAATAATCCATATTTCTATTGACTAGAAAAACAAACTTTGTCGGGGCTCTATACATGAGAGCACTGCAAATCAGAATTTCTACAATTTTGCACCTAATCCGGCGGAAAAAAGAAAAAAAATTCATGTATATAACTACAACTAAATTAGAATATCTAGATTCCACGTTTCAAAATATTTAAAATGACAATATTACAGCTTAGATCCGCTTGGCTTGGGCACCAGTGGCTTTAACATTGTACAAAGATCAACAAAATTGAACAAACGCCATGAACCACGAGCAACAGTAAACAAATATCTTTCATCTGACCAAAATTGAGGGACAAAAAGTGAATCCTCTAACTAGGTTCTCTATGAGGTTTGATGAATGTGTCATTTAATTCCTGACATGTAAAAGAGTTACTACTAAAAACTGGTCACAAATTCTCATTTAAGCATAGACGTTTGTACCTACACACTGCTATCAGGCACCCATGCACATGGCACATGACCGTGCCTAAACCCCCCTCCCACCCAGGGGGCCTTTTTCCAATTGAGGGGAAAAAAACAAAAAGAAAACAATGATAACATTTAAGAAACTCTTACCTGCAACCATAGCCCCAGATACTGTCATGAAGTTCACTATCCGATGAATAAGAAGTGCATTTAGATGATCTAGCTGCCAACTGTGTAAAACTAAATGAGTACCATGCCATAGAATGGCATACTATATGCATCAAACAATTAAAAAAGGCTTAATTCAAAGACATAAAACTCATAAGGCTGATACAAGCCAAAGGATGAACTGAACATTAAGAAACAGCAGCATGATTTGACTTGTGGCTATTGACTATAAGAATTAAACCTTATAGCATTTTAAAATCTGATTACCATTGAAAATCTACCAACCTCTGTCGAAATCCAATCTTTAGTGACAACATGCCAAACCAACAAACACAATATAAGGACACAGTGAAAGAGTCTAACAAGTAGACGTGGAAGTTGTCACTAATACCAACAAAAGAGAATCTAAAATACCCATCAAGATTAGGAAACAAATAGAAAGGTTATCAACCAGTTATGTTGCCACCACAGAGAGGGGGCCTGTGTGGAGAAATAGGGGACTACCCTTCACCAGTCCCGCAAAAGGTGGCTGCTCTCCAAAGTTGAAACTGACCTGCTGCAGTTGCAAGCCCAGGACTTTGACCATTGTACTAAGTACAGGCCCTTACATAATTAATATGCAACAGATTAAGAAAAACAAAAAGGGTCTAACACAAAGTATGATAGAACCAATTTAACGCATGAGGCATCACTTACACTGTCACTATGCTCAAAAAGGGATCTGGCATCTCGTTTGCAGTTTACTATGTCACTATCATAGTTAATCCTGGAATGCTCATCAGAGGAAGCTGATAAATCAAGCAAGGTATCCAATGCCTGGAATGAACAACATTTTAACCACTAAATATGCAATCTAGAAAAGTTATACAAACAAAGAAACCAGATAACTAAGTAACACAAAATGCCGAATATGATCCCCACAAATAGCTTTCAAAGATTAAATGGACTATAAAGAGGGAAAAGTAATTATAATTTGAATCGAAATTCTTTAGTTTTAACTCGTATGTAAAAACCAATTGTCCAGGCAGCTTGATCTGTCAAGGACATTGCTTTCCCAAAACAAAGCAACAGTAGTATGGTCATGCAACATTTAAAAGTAAAATAAAATCCAAATTCAGAAGTCGTACAATTCCGTACCTTTTCAACATTGTAGCCGCACTGACCTGTAAAAACAAAATATCAACGGTCACTGAAGATCATAAAGTTTCTCTAAATAGTGAATACAGTATTACATGTATTACAAGAACAGAAGCTCTACCTTCCATTAATAGTAACATAATGAAAACACTTCCAAAATGATTTTCATACTTAAGAAATTGCTTCTCCAGAGCAAAGCGGTGCAAAAGCCGGATTCAGTAAAGGTCAAACAACTAACTCCGTTGAATCTATAAAAACTTCACCATTAAGGAAACTCGCTCAGTCCTAAATCTCTAAACTTTGACGTCATAGATAGTTGTCCTACACCCACTTCTACACCAATGCAAACGTATCGCCAGATTTAACCCCAAAATCAAGCCAAAAATCCCCCACCTACATCATCTCCCCTAATAACAATCAAAAATAATAACAAAAATTCATCAAGGAAACGGATAAAAGATAAGATCTTCTCACCACTATAACTCAGAAGTCTCATCAAAGTTTAAAAAAAAAACACAAAAAAAAAGAAAGTGCTCAAGGAAGAAACTGTTGATACTCACAAAGCACATCTCTAACAACAGCCATGCTAATCTCACAATCATCACCAAGCATAGAACACAGAAATTGCTCAGCTTCTTCCTTCGCCAGAACTCCATTAACAAGCTCTTTACCTTTCGCAGAACCCCTTCTCTGGCTCGCCTTTACATAATCTTTCCCCAACACCGTCGAAACCGTTCCCGTAACCGCCATTCTTTTCTGCTGCTTATTATTTCCCCTCCGCCCCATCCCATTCCCCAAATTCGACTCTAAAAACCCTACCGACGAACCGGAACTCGAGCCCCAACTACTGCTGGAACTCGAGCCCGAACTCGAAATCCCGCTCCTACCCGAACAGGTCGACAAAGGATACTCAGCTGCGCTGTCCGCCCAGTTCGCCAAAATCTCCTCCGCCTTCTCGACATCACCATTAGCTTCTTTCAACGCCGAGGAGGCCTCCTCCAGGCAGACCGAGTCAAAAGCCTCCATTAACGCGACAACAGCTTTGCTCTCTTCTTCCTCGATCCGATTCAGGGCGCCGTCCTCGGCGGCAGGCATCGAGGCACGCGGCGGAGGAGGAGGAGGAGGCGGCGGGGGAGAGCGCTTCTTCTTACGCTTCTTCGTGTGGTGGTGCTTCATCGTCGTCGTCCTCCTAGGCATTCGTGAATCCGATTCTGCGGAGATATTTTTGATCGATCGATCGGTTCTTGAGGAGCGTCCTAAATTATTGGGAGTGGCGTTGGAGGAGAGAGAAGGAAAAAGGACGGAAAGAAAGGCGACCGGGAAAAGGGCCAAAGTGAAAAACAAAGTAAAAAGTTGATTGAATTTGAGAAAAAAGGAAATATTTTTACGTAATTATTTTTTTTTACAATAAAAACAAATTCATCATTTGTACATAAGTCATTAATTATGTGGGTCAAAGTTACATTCTTATTCAATCGCTCTTAATGAAAAAATTTACCACTACTAATAAAGTCGAACGAGTCTATTCTACACTCTATTTTAATATTAATAAATTTTAAATTAAATACTGTATTATAACAATATTATCTATTTTATAACAAAATAATTATAATAAAATTGAAATTTAAATCAATAAAAAATAAATTCATCAATTTATTATTAAATTAATATTTTAAATAATTAACTGTATTTTACTTGATCATATAATATGTGACTAGTTAATGTTATCTTATTTAATTTACCGAAAGTTAGTGGGCAAAAAGGTAGAGGGAATTAATGACACAAAAGTGCCAAGTGGCTGGGAGAGATTTCTGTTCGATAAAAATCATTGGTCGCTGGATTATTATTGGGCCTCACGCGACCTTGGTGGGATTTACACCGACGGGCATGCAGTATTATTGTGTCTGGCTTTCTGTTTTCTTTGGTTTTTTGTCCTTTACTCACACGGTTAGGATTTGACCCCCTGTTTGGCTCCATCTCGCAGTCGGTAAAAACGTTACTTTCTTCTTCAAGAAAATGGATAAATAGTAATGATTTTCTACGAAGCTGTTGAGTAAAATTGCGCACCGGTATGTCAGACTATCTCAGTCACTCCGAAGCCGCAAGCGGTGGCGGTAAAATATTACATTAACAAGTAACAACAAATAATTACGGATCTATGTTGCTTATTTAAAACAGCATTTCCTTTTTGTAAAACAGCATTGCCTAGACTTGGGCAAAATATTCTTTGAAAAATAATTTTTGTAAGATAAAATTTTAATGTCTAGAATTGCTATAAGTTGATTGATTGAAGTTTAGAGTTGAGTTCTAAATTTGACAATTATATTCTAAATTTAACAATTAATATAGCTAACTATAAAGAAACCTCACTCAGTCCTATTACTATTTTGGTGATGAGTATTTTTTATAAAAGAGATTGAATCAAGACAGTAACAAAAAATTAACAGTCTAAACCTGTTAAGACGATAATTAACATTTTTATGATATTTTTTTTCTGGTTTCTAAAAAAACAAAAGTGTGTCCAGAAACATGCGAAGCTCCACTCAATGCAAAAATACAAAAGATGCAATTAAATTCTGTGTCGTCAGGTCCAGGAAATAATTCTCTCTTTTTCAAGGACTAAGAACAATTATGCTTGCAATGCAATCCCAAATAACTTCAGTGAACAATTTGAGGAAGGAAGGTGCAGTTGCTAAGTACAGATGCACACTACATCCTTCAAACTGTATCATTCAATTTCCAAGAGTTTTCCTCTCAAATTTTGCTTTTCAAGTCCATGGTTTAGGCACCAACCAAACACATGAATGAGTTAGCCCGCTTCTTTCCCACGGGACTGCAGCACATTGATTACAGGCTGCAACAGGGCAGTGTTTTAGAGTGCAAAACTGGCCATGTTCTTAATTGAATTTGGGGTATTAACACTTCCAACTTCCAAAGCCTAAAAGCATTAAAACTAATTTTCAGCAATGATTTGCATATATTAGCCAAATAAAGATTATAAAAGTGGCAGGAGAGACAAATATGGAAACAAAAAGCTTTCCTTCCTACCAAATTTATTCGAGTGGACAAAAGAACAAGGTGAATACTAGCGAGGGAAGTCGGGTGCTTCAGTGTTGCAATGCATTGCCCTCAACCGTATGAATTGGTTCTTCATACATAGCATTGACTAATAATTTACGCTGCACTGGGAAGCAGGGGAGGATACCCTCTTGCTCCATTGCTGCAGGAGAACTCGGACGGTCCTGCTTGGATTCTTGGATGGTCGATGGGAGTCGTTCTAATTTTACTGCAGACAGAGAAGCATGGAACTGTTCATGCCCTGCCGGCTTCAAAATCTTGTGCTGATTATCATTTCTTGCATTACACAAACACTGCATTTTCCTTCTCTGCACCTCATCTCTCACTCTCTGGAAGGAGAAATTGGATATGAACGAGTCATTGCAAGGCATATAAAGAATAAAAGGAAAACATCAATCTCAGCCAAAACCCAATCACTAGCAAGGGAAAAATTAACAAGTGCATAACCACAGAAATTCTGAAGCTAATCAATTGAGAGGCTTTCATAGAAGTATTCTGCTCCAAGTATCAAAACTCCCTGTCTTTAAATAGTAAGTAATGTTTAACCATGTTACATGATTGATGGTCATAAAGAAGACTTGGCCCAAAGAGAGGACCTTATTCACCATATGAAAGAAATGTATAAGAATGACGGGACATTCATTTCAAATGGAGCCCAGTGAATCATTACAAGCAAACTATCAGAGTCGTAGGCCCCTTCCCAAAAGAAGTTCACAAAAGGGAAAGGCTACGGGAGCTTTTTGTGGGAATCTTAGTCATCTTTCACTAGATAGGTCCACTTTTAACTGCTTTTGTGCAATTTTTGATCACAATAACAACCTTCAAAGGACAATAATGCACAAAAGCATCTGATTCTCCAATGGTTTGTAGTTATCATATCGTGATTGAACACAACCAAAAAAAAAAAAAAAAGTGAGATATAATTCAATGGTGCTTTCTCTGGACCTATGATTCACCGAATCCTCATACGTGATTCAGTGTGGAGGCTGGGAGTTACAATTTTGACAATAATCCAAAACTCTACATTGGAAAAAGTTAACAAGTGCATAACCGCAGAAATTCTGAAGCTAATCAACTGAGAGGCTTTCATTAAAGTATTCTCCAGGAGCCAAAACTCCCTGTCTTTGAAAAGTAAGTAATATTCTTAATGTTACATGATTGATAATCATAAAGAAGACTTGGCCAAAAGAGAGGTCTTTATTCACCAAATGAAATAGAACTTTAAGAATGATGGGACAGTCATTTCTAATGGAAACCAGTGAATCATTACAAGCAAACTACCAAAGCCGTTGGCCCCTTCCCAAAGGAAGTTCGCAAAAGGGAAAGGCCATTGGAGCTCTTTGTAGGAATCTTACTCATGTTCCACTAGATAGGTCCACATTTAACAGCCTTCACATAATTTTGATTATAACAGTAAAGGTCAATAATCAACCAAAGCATCTGATCGCCAATGGTTTGTATCTACCGTCTCGTGATTGAACACAACCAAAAAAAAAAAAAAAGAACTCCACCAGTGAAGAATAATGCGATGGTGCTTTCTCTGGACCCATGATTTACCGAGTCCTCATATGTGATTCCTAGTGGAGGCTAGGAGTAACAATTTTGACAATAATCCAAAACTCTACATTGGAGACAAGTTCAAACATTAATTTCTGCAACTAATGCGAACAATAGATAATTACACAAGTCAGAGACGATTTTTCCCTCTTCCCGGGCCAACCATTGCTCATTTTCAAACATTCACAGACCAATTGTGTTTAAGCTCTATGACCATCAAACAACTTTTAGAATTTAAATTCCAAACGAAGAATTTATCTCAACTACTTATTCAAGCATCAGAAAAGGCAACAGAAATCTAATAACAACATAAGCACGAGGGTGATTCAAACCAAACCTGCAGCAATCCTGAATCAAATTTGGGCAAGCCAACTTGTTCGACAGTAATCGAACCGAAAAAGTTTCCCAACAACGCAGCATCAGGCGCGGCCAATCCCTGAACCAACCCCGCCACATACCCACCTAAAAAACTATCCCCAGCACCTGTGGGATCTTCCTGATTAGCTAAAAATGGTGAAATTTCCAAGTCCCCATCTTTCCAGTACACCTTGCACCCATCTTTCCCATTGGTCACCACCACACAACACCATTTCCTCACCTCCTCCAAATCCATAAACACTGCCTCCTCGGACGAAGCCTTCAGCAATCCTACACCCGGCAACAGGGGATAAAACCCCGTTTCCCGTAAATTAACAAGCTTTACAGTCCCATCAGCATCATCAAAATCTCTGATTAAAGCTTGAATATCAACCAAGACGAAATCACACGTGTCAATCATAGCATCAAGCGTTTCAGGCGAAATCTCCCCACCAACCCCGACTGCCATTCCAAAATCGAACCTTGTCTTGGGAAGATCCGTGGGTCTAATCGGGTCGCACGCGCAGACCCGTTTTAGGACCCGATCGCCTTGGCCATCATCATCATCCCCTTGCATGCTGCCCTCGTTAAAAAAGTAGGCATGGAACACCGTCGTCCTCGATTCGGGCACTACAATCGGGCTATGCTCAATTTCGTACTTGAAATCTTGCCCGACTTTTGAGACTAATTCACATGGAATTGACAGCCCATTGAGCACGTTATACACGAAGGAAGACGCGCCGCCGAGTGACTCCCCCACGACGGTGCCGTTTTGGATTAAAACGTCGTGGCAGTAGTTGCCCACAATTAAGACACGGCGCGTGGGCGGCAGCGGAGGCGGTTCATGGGCCCCATTGTTGGCTGCTGTAACCATTGCGAAGCTTATGGCTGATCGAGATGGGTTTGGAAATCATGAGTAAGCAAGCTCGAATGAGAAACTTGGCATTCCTTTTTGAGAAACGTAGAGGTTCTTTATAGGAAATGAGCCAAAAATGGGATGGTCTTCTTCTTTGTTGTTTTGGGTTATGTGTCGAGCGAGAGAGGACGTGTGCCAGATGGAGATCTTATTGCGTGGGGTTTGGATAGTCTGCAGCAATCTTGAATTAGGTGATACGCCGCAACCCGAGAAATGGTATAGGATGGCTGGGAAAAATTGACTCCACTTGAATTATTCGATTAAATTTATTTAAAATTTAATTCGATCTAATTTATATTTATTAAGAATAATAACTGTAGTGTCAAAAATATGTTAAAATAATTTAAAATTAAAATAATTTGAAACTCCCAGCCATTCGATCAATCTTAACCGAAGTCACGACAACCCGACCCAAAATCTTAACCCAACCTGACGCGTCGTGCACCCCTCGAGATTATTTGTGCAACAAGGTGAAAAGTCAGTCCGATTCGCAAAGACAAACACCACAATTCATTGAGGTGGGAGCAGTCGAAATAATTTTTACCGTGCATCTCAAGTTACTGTAAATTTTTTCCAACTTCGGAAATCCTATGCTGTGCTTACTAAAAACCAGACAAATAAATGGGAAAAAAAAAAAAGGCATCTTTGATTTTGATAGCCTTTAATTTTGACCAAAGGATGCTTACTTAGGAATGCGATTCTCCATGATACAAACGCGTACCGCAAATTTCCCATATGGGATCCGATACTTCAACGTTTTGCGCATTTTCATTTTCCTTCGTTGAATGTGACCCTTCTATTTGCTGGCCGGCCTTTCCTGCAGAATGGCAATTTTAATGCAAAACAAGGCAACAAGAATCCTGGTTGATTATTTTATGTGAGGTTCCATATCTATCCGCACAAAAAAGCAACGACGAATAAAGCTCGAATTCAAGTCTAAGTAGAACACAATTGCTCAAAACATAGAATTGCCTGTGGCTACAACCGTCAGATTTGAACCCCTGAATTATGCCTCGACCACACATCTTAGGATGATCTCGCTCGTCATCTCTAACAATACATTAGTGTTTCAATGACCGAAGACAAGTCAAAAGCAGCCGCTAAGAACACAATTAGGCTTTGTTGGCAAAGTCCAACAGTATCATGAAATGTGCACCTATTATAAACTAGCAAGCACAACTTGATTCAAGATGTTTGCATAATATCGATCCTTAAAACTTGAAAGGCCACTATGCTAAATCTTATCGTCGCTGTACAGCTTAAGTCCCAAAGATAAAATTAATTTCCTTATTGTTTGCCACCCGGAATTACATTACAGACAACAAAAAGAGGCAGCTAGAGTAATGCCAATACTTTCCCAAGCGAGTGGCGGCGGCGGCAACGGGCCAAAAATGTGGTGGCGGCAACGGGGCCGCCTGGGGGGAAGGGGGAGGCTAGCCATCCACAGGGAACTCCAGCACAAAAAAGTGGGCGAAAGAAGGATTTAGGTCCTAATGCATGTTTGGAGTTACATCATTGATGTTCACGCCTTCAGCTTGGCTTTTCCTTTACCTTTACCTTTACCTTTACCTTTAACTGGTAATAGAAACCTTCCTTCATCGTCAGATTCATCATCACTTAGGCCCCCAAACTGCCGTTTAGACTTCTTCTTCTTCTCATCAATTCCACAGATAACAATCTTCCTTTCATCCTTCTGTTCCACAAGTTCAGACCTCTCCTTTGGCCTCCAAATGAAAAGAGACCTGAATGAATCACACTATTAGAAATAGAAGACACGGGCTGACAAGGATACACCATAGTACAAGGATTAAAAAGTATCCTCATTTGTTCTAAGCAATCGATTTGACCTTTTTGGTTCCAGCTGCTACCAGACGTATTTTCAAATTGATCATTCAACCACCAAGAAGTCAAGACTTGCTAAATTGGACATGAGTGCAACAAATATGCTCCAAACCCCCAGAGAATAATAACAAGAAGATGACCACAGATATGTTCGAGAATAGACATCAACGCTCAATCTTAAAAACGGTTTTACATTTATCCCACGATTTCAATTAGAAGGCCAAAATTTTGTAGAAAGAAGCATAAAGTTTTACCACGATAGCTTATGGAGTCTAAAAGTGAATAGAGAGCAACCTTGAACTGCCAGTTGCCAATATATCATCTCGTGGGTGTAGCTTGTTCACTGGACTGATGGTTCTGATATTAGGATCCATAACTTCAGCGACTAATTGGCCAGTGCTGGTGTCTATGAAATCTATGGGATGCAAGGCAGCACCATTATAGTTTTCACTGATATAACGACCAATAACTGCAAGAGACTCTGTTGGATCCTGCATGAAAATTATTAAAAAAAAAAAAATCATCATGAAATTCCCAAGAAGGAGCATTACTGTAAAACTAAAGTTAAATATGCATGAGTGGAGGCACACACAAGCATACAAATTTAATGTAATCACCTTTGGATCCCATTCAGCTCGGAAAGGAGTCAGATGTCTGTTAAAGTCATGACTATGTACAATTTCTCGGCTTGGTGAATCCAAATTTCCAAAGATAGAATCCCATACACGAAGACGGTTGTCTTGTGAAGTGGTAAGGATCTTGCAGCCGGACAATGGTGAGAAATAAGCAGAGTTAACAACACGCTTGTGTGGAAGGTCATAAAGAGAAGATCCATCTTCCAGCATACGCATATCCCATATACGAGCCTGAGAAGAAGATAGACATGCACAATGCTCATACCTAGTACGGACGTAGTAATGTAAACACAACACTATACAAGCATATATTTGCATCAACCTAACAAAGGGAATATTCACATGCACAACGTCCCTATTTCCACAAACATTGGTACTTGAAGGAATGATACTATTAAATGAGAGGAGAAAAAGGGAGGGATAACTTGCGGTAAACAAAATCTAGAAAATTCCTGAAGGAAAAAAATTGCACAGGATTCAAACAATCCAATAGAAGAGAGAGAACATGTCCATGGAAGTTAAGAACTTACAAAATGATCATTTCCACAACTCAGAAGAAGCTCTGGCTGAACAGGGTTGCAATGTAAGCCGACAACCTTACTACCTTTCTTATGAATCAAAAGTGCTTCCCCACTTTTACTGTTGCAGCGCATATCCACCCTGTACAAGCCATTGGAAAACATAAACTCACTTCCAAAATCATGCTAAGAAATGTACATGAATAAGATCAAAACTGAGCAACATATCATAATAATTATTTGTCCCCATTTTTCTCCTTCAAAATCTACCAGGTTAGTTTTAAGAAAAATAAAAAAATAAATAAAAATATGAGCAGGCAGCCTGCAGCCAAAGCTATTGGATGTGCATGTAAATAGCATTCTATTCCCAATTTCCATTGCAGTGAACAGGGCTTGCCACTTGCAAGGAAAAATAACTGATCTTGAACTTGCTTGAAAAGTCTGGACTATGCGATTTGATTTAGTTTCCAATAGACATGTTGTCATCACCTTATTGCATATTGTAGAAGCTCGCTGAGGAGAGAATACAGAGGAAACTCACATATAGAGGAAACCAAAATTATCGGCAATCAGTACAATGCCTTTATCTGAATTGATATCCATGCCATAAAGCATTCTCCAACTGCTTGGCCCCTGCAGGACAGACAAAAATCTCCATAAATTAGTTCATGCCTTCATGACATAAATATGATTTTTATTATTATAACTCTGTCACTGGCACTATTCAATTAGCCCTTCAGGGGGATGGGGTGCTAATGTGGTATGTAAATATGGACATAAGAAAGGTTCAACCTCAGTCCTACTTGTGCCTTCAAAACATTAAAACAAAGAGCAACACTAGAGGAGTTTCAAATTTCAAGGCTAGTGTTCAGAACAAAATACAGTTGCCAACAAAAAAATAAAAAACAGACTGGGAATAGGAGACACAAGACAGCCCTCAAAAAGTCAAAGCCTCACAATGACTACAGAAGGTCACCTGCCAGCCATCAGGATTAAGGTTCATCAGAGACGATGACATTCCAGTCTCCAGGTCAGTGCAACTTATAGTTCCATCAGAGGATGCAGCATATATCACACCATCATTTGCAGGGCTAAACCTGTAATTTTTGGATATCCATGTCGTATTAATTGAGGGAAATATATAAGCAAGATCTACATGAAATAAACAATTATATGCCCTGAAATTGAAAAAAAAAAAGGCTCTAAGGATAACTTACCTCATGTTGTTGACGATACAGGTGTGTATGTTTCCATAAACCATTTTCTCATGCACTCTATCAAAATCCCAAACTCCAACTTGCCCTTTCTTTCCAGTGGACACAAAAGAGGACACAGTAAAAGGTCAATTACAATTTGTGAAAATTTCACACCCTCAGGAAAGGCAGTATCACATCAACTAAGAACATATAAGGTGACACCAACCTTATCCCCAGAGAGAAGGATATTGTTTTTCGTTGGGTGAAATTCCAAGCATGTTATTCTCCGGCTGTGATACCTGATTACTGCACAACAGACTTGATCCGGTATTAAATGTGATGGTTTTATCTGTTGCACAAGAGAAAGAAGTTGAAAAAGACAAACCTTGCAATAGCCACATAGAAGCATTGAGTAATCACACAGCAGAAACAACTTAACAGCATAAACTGAATAATATTTAAAGCCAGAAGGCCAGGAAATTTAAGTCTTTCACTTTTCATAATAAATACAACCATTCAAAGGGAAAAAAAGATTCCATATTTTATTGAAAACCTACTATAAGAGTCGGAACATTGGCCACAGTAATTTCAAGACCATGCACTCTCAGAAAAACGGTGAAGTTTCCATGCCTAAGATTTATATAAACCAACCAGAAGCAAAGGAAGCTCAAAGGCTGACAAACGAATATGACCAAGGATATCAAAAGCTGTTCCAAATTAAATACCAAGCATCAATCAGCTCATACCCAATAGAAGTACCAAGTCATTGAAACGTCCCTGCAGGACCCCACTCACGCCCCTACTTCCATGATTGGGAAAGAAAGAAGAATATAAATGGAGACATAGTTAGTGTAAAGGCTTACGGGAGGAATGTTTGGACTAAGCTGACGTTGAAAAACATATTCCAATTGGTTATGGCTGTTTCTGTGGGGTGCGGGGATAACCCCATGCTCTGTAGTCACCCTGTGTGGACATGACATTGTGGTGTGACCTACAATCCAGAAAATCCAGATGGAAAAAGCAATTAAAGTTATTAGACCATCAAGTTTACAAATTTCCAGTTTCATAGAACAATAAAGCAAATCTATAAAGAAGAAAAAGGCAAAAAGAAGTTAAAAGAACTAAAGAAACAATATTGACAGGGGTTATAAGCATTCAGCAAACAGCATAACTGGTAGAAAGCTACAAAAACAACAACAACAAAAACAAAAGCCTTGATTCCATATTTGGTTAGAGCCTTGGTGTATCAGAAAGGTTACTCCATTGCGACCTGGTGGTCACAAATTTGAATCCTAGAACAGTCTCTAAGCAAAAACAAGGGGAAAGTTACGACCATTTCCCAAACCCCACACATGCAGGACCCTCGTGCGTTAGGTTGCAACTGCATGAATAATTTCTATCTTCTCCAGTCATTCCGTTCTAGTAAGCTAACATTATTAAACTATCAAGCGATGAGAGGAACCAATAACCAAAAATGCCCAAAATTTAAAATAAAGGAAGCTTTAGCTAAAGTATAAAGCCAAGAAAAAAACCAGTTACCAGGCATTTTACAGAGAAAGCATGGCTTCATAGGGCAATCTATGTAAGTAGCTCCCTTAAATCCCGCTTCATGGCCAGGCTGTTTGCAGACCTAAAACACAATAAAAACAAATAGAAATTGATCAACCCTGACATACATAAAAAAAGTAAACATGTACACAATGAAAAACTAATAGAGAAAATGGGTGCGGGGATCCTTCCCGGCTCGGCTCGGCTCGACTCTGAATTAGTCGGGTCTAACGTGACTTCCGGATACCGGCTGACTCAGAGAAAAAAAAAAAAAAACTAAAAAAAAGGTCATACTTTGCAGACTTTTTGGAGTCTTATTGTAATGGGCGCTTTGCCTTTGTTCTTTTTGTCAACTTTCTCTTCAATCTCCTCGGCTGCGTTTCCATTCTCTGCCTCTTCTTGTTCTTCTTCTTCCGGTTTTTCTTCTTCGGATTCGGACAGTGGGCCCGCCTCTTCATCGTCGTCGTCGTCGTCTGAGGTGCTCTGTTCACTGTCCGTGTCTCTCTCGATCACCACCTTTGGAAAAGCCCTTCTCCTAGTTTGCGGGGCCATTATCGGTATTTCACCGGACAAAACCAAGCGACAAGGATCCGAGGAATCGGAGGATTAATGAAACAAACATCGACGGAAGTGGGAAGCACTTGGCAGGGAGAGGGAACTGATGGAGAATTAAAAGGGGGGACAATTAAACTCGTAAACCGACTTTGACTCGTGTAGAGTCAAATCACCGAACTGCCCTTTGTCCTTCCTCTACATTTCCCTTTTCCACCACCTCTATTTTTTTTTTAATTAAGAAGAAATAAAAAATATAACAATAAAATTACAAAGAAAATAGAAAATTAGAAAACATAAATAGAAATAGAAAATAGATCGAGGTTAGGTATCGACAATTGAAACTTTTTTTAACAAAATTTTTTTAAATATTAAAATTTAAAATAATAATAAATACATTTTTAGTAATAAGTAAGTGTATTTAAAATTTTATTTTATTGTTGTCGGTCTAGTAAAACTCTTTTTTTTTCCTTAAAATATAGTAAATGTTACTTACAGTATTACACGTATACTTTTTTTTGGATGAAATATATCTGAAAGCTTATTGGATCCTGACTAATCTAATTTGAGTATTATCGAACTCATAATGGAGACAGTTATTCTAACGCCTTTATTTACATTTATAATGCTTTAATCTGATACTTTATTTGAGAGATATTAAATGTTTTATTATTCAAACTAATGGACAGTTAGTAGTATCACACGTATACTTACTTCTTCTAAATATTTTAACTAAAACTCGAAACATATAACTCTATAATATGAATTAAATTTTTTGAAATCTAAAGAATGATTATTGAAGCCGTACTGGGGGCTATTTCGGGCAACGAGAAATGGGGGCATGGCGGGAGTTGACGTGGCTGATTATCCGCCATTGGGTTATTTCCAGATGGCCGAGCGAGCGGAAACGACGACGTATGGCATGAACATCGCGCTCCCAAAAAATTGTGCGGATGGTGGCGGTTCCGACCGGCTCTTACGATCCCCGGATGCCTTTGCTAGGCCCGCTCAATTTGCGAAAGCTTAAAACAGAACAGGATTTGGAAAACCACTATTGTGGATTTGGATCTTAATAATTTCATCAATAAAATGTGGATTGGGGGCCACTTTAACAGTCGGAATTATACAGTGCTGGGATCTTCTTCATGCCGAGTTTTGCCTATGCCCATGAAAATTGGATTAATTGCTTCAACGGGACACTATTTGTTTTATCAACTACCAATACAATTGGAAAAAATTATGTAATATATATAAAAATAGTCACAAAATTGACATATAAAATTTACACTGTTATATCATAAAAAATATATCAACTTAAAAAAAATAAATAAACTGATAAATTAACGGTGTATTTTTTATATAATACACAATACATTTCCTACTAAGTTATGCTCAAACTAATTTTAACCTTTAATTTTCAATTATTTGTTGCAAAACCATTATTTTCAGCTACTTGATAAAGAAAAGATATACTCTTCTTATTTCTTGATTCTATTAAGGAACCCATTAAGTCATCAAGTTAAAATATATAATAAAAGTAAGATTTAGAGGTAAGTTATATAATAAAAGCAAATTTATTCGTTTTCATCAACTCTATACCTCCTTTCTAAAATCGAAAATTCGAAAATAAACATCTAAATTATTAACCATCAATTCTTCACCGGTTAAGACGTTGCCCCGTGTTATGCTTACGGGTAAGCTATTGCAAGCGCAATGGGCCTTGTAGGCCTATAATTGACTTGGAAACCAGTCTGGGCCAACGAATATTGTAACCAATGGGCTGAACAAGTCCAGTTACATTTCAGACTTATCTGGGCTCAAAGATATAACTCTTACAAAAAAATAAAGATAAACCCGGAAAATTAAGAAATTATACAACTGACCATTAATCCGTGTGGTTTATTAGTAATAGTATCAACCGTTCTTTTACAAAGTTACAGATTCGAGGCCTGTTATAGTTGATTGGTGGCACTAAATATACGCTTTGTCTCTTAGAGTCACGAGCGGAGCTACCATGACTTTTGTTGGGTATATTTTAATTTGCTCATTTAATAAATTTAGAAGTAAAGGCCTACATCCTAATTTGAGTTGAGATAAACATAATCTTTTTTTGATAAATTTATAAGACTATACTTCTGTTTATTCATTTTAACGGTAAAAGAAAAAGATATTATATAAGCGACAATATGAGGTGAGAGAGATGAATGACTTTGGATGTGACTCACCATTTTCCTGTCACTCGAAATGTTGACGCGCCAACGTAACAACATGCCCTTTTGAGCTGAGAAAGATAGGAGAGAACAATCCCTTCTTTCGTTGAAATAATTTCATGGTTCTTCCACTATTTTTGTGGCTTGCCATTTTCTAATTCATCGCTTTTGGCTCAGTAATTTGTGTTCAATCCATCAGTTATATGATACCTACGAATTATAAATAAAGTACACAAATATTTGGTAGACACTGGATGAACAGTGATATGTCATCTAAGAATTAAAGAAAAAGCGTGAAAATATTTTTTAAACACATAATTAGAGCGAGATGAACCGTCTAAGAACAATGATGAATAATTTTTTTTGGGCCAAGTACTTAAATGTAATACATTTACAACTATAAATTATGGTTTTTTAAAAGTATATTGTATTGTTAAAAAACAGACGATATTCTTAAAAATATATATATTATAAATTTCACTTATAAATAATTGACTCATGTGAGCTGAAGTTGTGCTCATTAAAGTAATGCTCTAATAAATTAAGCGCAATGTTGCCGGCCACGAATCATGTCTTTTTGCGTATAGAAAAATTTTATGGCAATGAATATTAGAGGCATGTGTATATATATAGTAATTTAGATTATTAGATTATAAAAAATATATTAAATTATAAAAATAAGTAAATTATTTAATATTATTAAATTAACTACATAATTTTTATATATCTCTTTAAAAATATTTACATAATCTTACTCGCACCATAAAATGCAATGGCAGCTTTGTATAAGAAATCGGTGTATTCAGTGAGGGCCTCCATTTTAAATTGTTGGCTGCATAGTTGACTCTATGCGTAATCAACTTAAATAATAATAATAAATAAATGGAAAATAAGAAAAGAATGGCCCGGATATGGGATTAATATAATGGACATTAATTAAATAAATTATTATTTACTGGATGGCAGCTATGTGTTTGAAGCTTTGACCTTATCCATAAAGAATTAGGATTACTCTAATCCATTTGGGGCCGGCAAGGAAGATTCTCCTATTGCTTTATATAATGTTCACAAGTTATTTTAGATTTTTTTGGGATTGCACATTGTTTGGGTTAATGATTATATTTTTCCCTTTTTGAGTTTCTATTATATTTTGTACATTGGTCTTACTGTAAGTTTTATTGTGCTCTGCCTGTTTACCTCATTTTTACTTAAAAAATTTTAACCGCGATAACGAATGAATTTTTTTTCTAATATATTTTTGATTTTTTTATGTTTGCTCAAAAAAAAAAAAAAGAATAACATCACTCATACAACCAATATGACAAATTAAAATCTTTTATTGGGTCGTTATTTATGTAAGAGAAATATGTAACATTCTTGAAGTAAATAGAATTAAACAACAGACTATTATGAATATGATTTAATTAGTAAAAATTCCTCCATCTAATGAGTAGTTAACTTCCTCCAAAAGTATACAAAACTCAATTCTCTATATAATAACTAAAAATCCAATGAATTTAGAAATTCTCTCTACTTATCCTTGTTTTTGGTTTGAAAAATAAAAAAGTAAGAATATCACTTCAAAATTTTATTAAAAACAACACTGATTACACCATACAAAAAAACTCATAAAAAATTAATTTAATTATATTCAACAAGTAATTTTTAAATTTAATTTCTATCAACCAGATAAGGAGGGTGCACTAAGTAGAGATGGAACATGAGTCTGCACTGTGCTGGGGTATTATTTCCTTTTAAATAATGTTATTCTATTATGCCTTTATCAAAACAAAATCTTAATCTATCTATTATACTTGCAGGATATATAATTTTTTAGTCCTAATTTTTGTATTTTTTTCATATAAGTTATATATTTTTTTGACATTTTATTTAAATTTTAATTTTTTTAATTTTTTACCAAATCAGTCATTTTATTTATGAAAAGTAGTCAATCTATTAATAAATGAGTTCAAATTAATGAAAATTATTAAAAAAAATCAAATAAATAAATTAAATATTTTTTTATCAATAAATATACACATAAAATATTTTTTTAATTAACAAATATACAAATTAAATATGTAAAATACATATTTTTTGATAAAAAAATTTTAAATTAATGTATTTAACCTTTTTTTAAATAATTTTTGTATAGTCAATATCATATTTTAATAAATTAATCACTTTTTATTAACAAATAGACTAATTTGATATAAAATTAAAAAATTTAAAATTTAAATAAAATTTTAAAAAAATTTTAAATATATATATATATAATTATAAAAATTTAAAATTTATAGAATAGGTATGTCTTATCCCCCACATCCTTGTTTTTTTTTTTATTCCTTTTTTTTTATGAGATGATGATGATGATGATGACAGGGATGTGTACCCCTTATCCAATAACCGAATTTTGGGACAAAATCCGAACCGACATTCAATGATTCAGAGGCCCACATTGGTTTGTGACTTGTGAGTTATAAAAAAAGAAAAAATCTTTATCTTGAAAGCACAAAGGCTGTTTTGGATAAGCGGATCTTTTTGTTCATAGAAGGCCTCCGGTTTTAATAAACCTGAGGCCACGGCCAGCAGCCGGTTTTCAACATCCATACGTAGCTTTTTTCGTCCAGGATCCAAGTAATCCACCAATTAAATACTGCCACATCACCACCATCATCATTTTATTCCCAAACTACCCCGACCAGGTTTGTTCGTGACTCCCTGATTGGCTGCATTAACAGGCTTTCTGAATGCAAGTCTCAGACGATCCGCACCTTAAATGGACAAGAAGTTAGGACTTTGTCGGCATCTGCGAAAGAGGAGGGGCGAAAGTGTAATTTCACAAACAGAGTCTCCGCCATTTTCAACCTGAAGTGGGCATGTAACTGGCGCACTTACTTGGGTGTGTCTGGTCACTTACTTGGGTGTGTCTGGTCTGTGACTCTGTTCTTCTGTGAATTGTTAGAAAGTGGGCGGAAAGGAAGGAGAATTACAAAAATACCACTCATCGTTGGTTCTAGTAGTAGTTTTTAAAAAATTTCTCGCACTGGGATATTTATTGCTTTGAGATTAATTCTGAAAAGGGTTCGATCCTTTTTGAGTTTTTCTGTTTGTTTGATGGGAATTACTTTCCCGGAAAATACCGGACCATGGGAAAGTTGTCTTTCAAGGATTCTCTGAAAGCTCTTGAAGCTGACATCCAGCATGCCAACACTCTGTAATACTCAATTTCCCCCCCCCTCTCTCTCTCTCTCTCTCTCTAATTTGAGTCTTTTGTATGTTTCTTGCTGTCACAATTTGAGCCAAGTTTTCTGCTTTTAGTTGTAAAGAAATTAGAACAATATTGATTTTATAATTAGCAATTTGGAAATTTTAAAAATTGTGTAATGGGTTTCGTTTTAGAGGTCTAGAGGAATACATTATTGTGGTTGGAAAAGTGGTTCCAAATGGGGTTTCTATTTTGGTATGAAAGAGATGGGATTTTTCTTGTGGGTCATCAACTTTTGAGAAAATTTTGATTTTTTCGTGGCTGATTTTGAAAATAGAGCAGAAAAAAAAATCTATTTTAAATTTATTTGGGAAAGAATTGTTCTTATTAACGTATATTTAAAAAGTATTTTTCTTGTTAACAGCTTATTTATAGGATCAAATCCTCCTTGTTGCTGACGGTGAGATGAAGTGCTGGCTTAGTTTACGGTGTTCTTTGGGTTTCTTCTTTTGATTGTCTGCATTGCATTGTTGTTTCTTAGTGCGATTGTTTGTTGGCAAATGCACTTGGAGAGTGGGATCATATACAAGTCAAAAAGGGAAGGGATGGACTTGTGAAGAGGCTTGAGTTTTGTCTTCATTCTTACTATTTTGCAACCAATAACGGTCATCATGACTGATAGTTTTATGGGACAATTGGATTTCAATAATAAGAATCCTTGACGAGGTTGTTTTTGTTTTTACAAATGCAGTAATGCCATGAGCGCTGCACTATGTATTGAACGGTATCAATAGGCCCTCAGTGGCTTGGTAATGGAGAGATAGATAATTGTTAGACTAGTTCATTTACGTTTGTGGAACATGCCAACGTGTATCCGAGGATAAATAATGATCACATTCATTAAAAAAGCCCCGTCACAAATGCTTCTTCAAATTGCGAAGTATCGGAACACTATTGATGCCTTGTTTATTGGAGTATACTACTATGCTGTTATTCAGATTTTCGCTGTGTCAGATACCGTCATTCAACTTGGGTTTATCATTTGGGATTATGAATGCAAGTCGAGTTTGTCTGTATTCCGAAACTCCAGTGAGCATTAATAATTAACATATAGTTTCATCACCCTTCTTGGCTTATTGACATCTCCAATTATTGCAGTGCTTTAGATTTTCCAAGGGAGAATGATGGAGCCCGTCTTCAGATGACTCTATCCTATAGTCCAGCAGCCCAATTTTTCCTTTTTCTCGTACAGTGGACTGATTGTCACCTTGCTGGTGCCCTTGGTTTGCTTAGAATTCTTGTTCATATGGTGCGTTTCTCTTTGAACTATCCTCATTAATTTACTTGCTTGTTATTTTTTATTTGTCTTTTTTCTGTTATGACATTTGTGATTGTTGCCCTTGCCTTTTGGTCTTCTTCTAGTTTTTATTAATCTGATTTTACTAGTTCATTCATTGTTGTTCCCTGTTCATTCATCTTCAACATTTTAGTAATAATATTATGTGTATGATGTGGTGATTGGTGTAGACCTATTCAAATGGCAAAACGACTATGTCTGCTTATGAGAGGAAAGCCAGTATTAGAGAATTTTATGGTAAGTGATCTTCCTAGAAGTTCAGATTTCTGTACAATTAGTTTGTAGCTCGGTTCTTTTCCTTTTGGTTGGAGGAGGGGTGACTACCCACAAATTTTTGGCGAAACATGTTCAGCTGATGGATGTAAATTTTTATTTGCAGCGTTAATATTTCCTTCTTTGCTCCAACTCCAAAGAGGAATAACAGATTTGGAAGATAGAAAACAGAAAGAGATATGCACTTTAAGATACAGCAAAAAGGATGAGTTGGATAGAGGGAAACTCTCTGAAGTGGATGCCGAAAGAGAACAAGAGTGTGGGATTTGCATGGAGATGAACGGCAAGGTTGTGTTGCCTAATTGCCACCACTCTTTGTGCTTGAAGTGCTATCGAGATTGGTAAGCACTTGGTTTTTCTCTATTGGAAAAATTCTGTCCTCGGCATCTTTGCTGTTATTGAAAGATTGTAGCGATTAGCACCAAGTTTTGCTTGGATGGTTGAGAGGCACTGCCTCTAACACCTAGGTCTGGGGTTCCACGTTTGGGGTTCGAACCCAAACCTGGCGCTTACCCTCCTCCTCTCCTTACCAGTGGGCACTAGTTCCGATGGACTAAAAAAAAAAGATTGAAGCAATGCTGATGCATCTTCTTGTAATCCATTGCCTCAGTGTCTTCCAAGTTTATGAGCTTTCCACTGGTGAATCGATTATTCTATATCTTTTACCTGATGTTGTTCTGTTGGCTGTTCATCACAGGCGTGGACGGTCTCAATCATGTCCCTTTTGTAGAGATAGTCTTAAACGGGTCAATTCTGGAGAGCTTTGGATCTATACAGATAAGTCTGATATTGTGGATTTGTCTCTGATTTCCAAGGAGAACTGCAAGAGGCTGTTCATGTACATTGATAAGTTGCCCCGTATCGTTCAGGATCATGTAATTGTTCCCTATGATTCACATGTTGGATAGGCGAGTGTCAATAGCAGGATCTGTTTGTATGTGATTGTAACGCTGATGTATATGTATTAGAACGGTTATCGTATCAAGGTGTAGATGTCCTTTGGTCTCAGAATATGCTTTTTTCTTTGTAAAAAATTATTACACTTAATGGGCCAAAATCGCGGGTCACATGTTGACATTCTCATTCAACCTCTTCACAGGGAGGATTAATCAGTGGAGCATTATTGGATCAAAGTGGACCTCTTCTACATTCCATTACGGTGTCAACGAGTTTAGAATCAAACACCGTGCTTTCAATTTAAGTTCTTTTATTTCGAGGCGAGCAATAGTGAGAGAACTTGAAATCGAGTGCTTTCGATTTAAGTCCTTTTATTTCGAGGCGAGCGATAGTGAGAGAACTTAAAATCGAGTTAATGCATGTGGAAGCACTCTAGATCGCTATCACTTGAGGGGTGGCTTCAAAATATGCTTCAAGTTTTGGGTTTGGAAGATTGAGATGATGTTATTCTAAATTAGCTCTTCTAAGAAGACTTGCAACTTGACCCTTCAGTCGAGGTTAAAGCAGTAATTGGAAAAATTTGAATTCCAATGAGTGTGCGTACAAATGAACAAAGCGCAAATAAGTGTGTACCAATTGAACAGAGACCAACCACTAACTATTGCTGTCGACCATCTTGGTCTCGCAAGAAACGAAACTGATTATCTTCTGATTGACAAGCGTGGTTGGTCAGGGGCGCTGCGGGCTGGGCAGCCTCCGTGACTAAAGATATCCGGGCGTGCATTGCAAACCGTTTCTGCTCCAGCTTTAAGAGCAGCTTCGAAAAGCCTCCTAACTGCATCCTTGTCCGTTGGCTTCGCCTACTGTCATGCTTTTACCAATATTTGGAAAGTATGGAAGACGAAATCACCATTGAACTGTGAAACAAGCTGGACAATTCAGCTTGAAACTTCAAGAACTTTGCATCTTCCTTCGGTCCCCGTGGTTTTAATGACATCCTCACCTCCGGCAGCAGAGTTAACACTCAATCTTCTTCAGTGAGACCATCGCGTCATTAAGAAATTGGGCGTTGGAACGGACCCGAGGCAGGAGTCGAATTTTGCAGCTCGAGACAAACAACAAATGCAATGGTCTTCTAATAAAATGCAACCACACATAGATAAAAAGTGAAAAAAAAAAATAGACTTAAATTTAAAACTTAAAATTAAATGAGTGTTATATCGATTTCGCATAAAATGTGCTGAAAAAAAAAATTTTTTTAATTTTTTTTTCTTAAAAATAACAATTATTATATAAAATATCAAAGTAGTTACAATCGCACTTTGAGACTTACGTTTTTTGTGTCAAATTTACATTCGAACCTTTTATATTTGAGACTCTAACCCGATAAAGAATGTAAAATACATATAGCACAAAAGGAAAAAGGAAAGGAAATTTACGTTCGAACCATTTCTATTTGAGATTCTAACTAGATAAAGAATGTAAAATACATATAGCAGAAAAGGAAAAAGGAAAGGAAAAGGACATTCTTGAATTAAGCGGGTCTCCATCCCCTCTCATACACACAGTCAAAAAGAAAAAATAAATTAGTAAAAATGTGCTTTTCATACCAAAAACAAATCTCATTCCTGATTTTGGATTCAGAGTTTTTGTTACCAGTAGCAATGTAAGGATGAACTTAGTCTATACAGCAATGCAAAATTATTCAAGAAATATCTGCGATGCGTGAAATTCTAAACAATTAATCATGAAATCTAGAATGAGAACCAACTTTCGTCCTTAAAATAAGGAGAGAGGCTCATAATGAGAACTTCATGATGAGATTGGGAAGTAACAATTTAACTTTTGGATTAACAATACCTCAATCTATAAAACACAACTTTACCCAGAAACTTGTAACTTTGTAAGGCTTCTGCACTCTTTCCGTTAAAATCTAATATCTTCTTTAGTGAAAGTACGTAAAGCAATCTTGTAAGTCTCCTTATTTTTTATAAGTTGTGCTACTTGGTAAAAGGTGTCAGTTGTTTTCTGTTAGGATCCTCAAAACCAACTTAGTTCATCGTGACCACATCATCCAATAACTTCTTTTATTTGCCTTTAGAAACATTTCTACTCTATCCAAAACTTCAAAGTAGGATGAAGAGGGAAAATTTCTTTCCATTAGTACCGATGGATTGAAAGTAAGTTTGAAACACAAAATATTTTGAGAAGGCAACCGGGTTAAGTGTACAATTTTTGTCTATAAATAAACTATAATCCATTTAATTAATCTATTTGAATAACTCAAGATTTGAGGATATATGAATTGGATTGGGAATTGTTATGTACAATAGATTTAATCACTTGAATAATAAACTTGATGCATGTTGTCAAGATTTTGCATTTCATGAAGAATGCTGAAAGCTTTTAAAAGAACCAAGAGAAACAAGATGTAACAGCTAGTAAAATTTAAGAACTTTGGAGGATTATTGTTGCAAATGAGGAGTAGAGGTATTTATATAGGCTTTTACTTAATCGATAACTAAGATCATTTCAATCCAACGGTTTATATTCTTCTTCTAGAACTTTCTATAAGAATCTAACAGTATCTTAGAGTAATCTTACATTTGAGTACATAGAAGAGTGTAATAGAAAAATTTAGAATGTCTAAAGTGTTTTAAGATCTTCAAAGTCTTCTACAAAATTTTAGGACATTTTAAAACTTTTTACAGTATTTTAAACTCTGTCTAAATCTCATAGAAGGTTCATAACTGATTATCAAATGAATTAACATGTTTCATTGGACAAGATTTTTATAGTGCCAGCCAATTTAGATTTTTAGATTGTGTAATTCAAGCAAATTGGAAAAGATTAAGGGGGGTGTTATTATTTTGCTGTTTGTTGCAGCACCTTTTGAGAACAGGTTGTAATATTTCCCGCGCTAATTGGGTGACATGAGTATAGGACAACTGGACAGGAAGATTCCCCTTCATGCTTATTACTCAACTTTCAAAATAATTAATGGAAAGTATATGGCCGAAAGTAGTTCACCAGTTCATGCACTATGGCATGGAATGCAACCACAAAAGTCATAAAAAACGAGTCGCTTCAATGTTTGCCACAGGATTACTTGCCGACTCATCAATCATTACTTCATTGCTATGTCAGGACTTAGGGTAACTTCCCCAACTCTTCGTTTAGAATAAAAACAAAGGAGAGATAAATGTGAGAGACATTAAAGTATAAAAAGTAAAAAGTGTAATGTGAAAAAAAAAATATATTTTATTTAAAAATAAGTAGAGAGGAAAGAATATAATATGTATTATAGTACAAGTTTTACCTCTTAAAAATAAAAATTAAAAATTACAAAATAAGTGCATAATAGTACCTTCAATATAAAAAACAAAGAAAAAGAAAAAGGGTCTGGCCTCCCAATTAAACGCAATTTCCCCAAAATTGAGAAGAATTGCCTCTCTACTTGCCAAACAACACACACTACCCTTTTTCACCTCAATTCTGTTCTATTTGCATGAATTGCACCAAAATTCCCTCTTCCCAAATGAAGTATAAAACACAATCAACCACTTTTTTCATCTATCCGAGGGGGCAAATGAAAAAGAAATTAATAAACAAACTGTAAAATTAGTGAGTACGCACCCAAATGGTATGATTAAGATGCAAATAACGGTTTGAATCTGAAAACTGGGTTTATTGCAAGTCCATATTAGAGATTACTTAATTCGAAATTTAGCTAATCAAATAGCCAACAATGCGCTCGATACTTGAGATCTCCACAAACATTATTAAATAAAGCCTAGAACCGAAATTGCACTGGGGCTGGTACACGCCGCATTTCTGTCTAATAACTAGGGTGATTCGGAACCGAGAAGGTTATTATGTGTCTAAAATAGATTAACAGACATCTTGAGCTTGTTTTGTTTCCATTTTGGAAGCAAGTAGAAGGCTCCTTTTGTCATTCCAAACTTCTCCCGAAATTCTTCGTCACACAAGTATGCCTAAAAGTTGGGGAAAAAAAGGGGAAAAAGAGATGACAAAAGAAGAAAAAAAGGTCTTAATCGCTGCTTTCAGCTAGTAACAAAAAGGGGATAAAATAATAATTCAGATGAATAGAAAACAGCTACCTCTCTTTTGGTAACCTCTATGCCAGTCACAGGTTCCCTTGAACCCAATTTCAATCGCTCATATGGATAGGTTAGTCTGTTTATCCCAGCGTCAGTGCCATTAGTCTGAGCTGAATTTGAATGTTGAGAAGGGGAGCTTCTCTCTGATCTTGGAGAACCTACATGACAAACGATTCATGCAGAATATATTGTCATGCAAAACAAACGTGTGTTATCTCGCTGTCGTCAAGTTTCAAGAGTGAGCATGCAGTATGACCTCTTTTAACCGGCTTATGCTTAAACTGGGAACAGACTAATGCAATTATGTGTTCCCAGCAAGAAAAAAAAAAAAAAAATTTTTCCAGATATACTAAAATTGAGCGCCTTAATTCATTAAATTGGATAAACTTCAAACTGGTCAATCCTGTTTATGCTAAGATAATTTTCAGTCTGTAATACTCTAACAAGCTGAAGGATTTTTTGTTACTAGCTTTACCTTGTAAAGGAGACCCTGTAAAGAGCTTCCTCGTGATGGGAGTTGAACTGGATAATGGATTGTTTGGTGAATTGGAATTTGAACCTGGAAAACTGGATGGAGAGAATAAACTGCTTCCTCTTCCATTTGAACTGATAGACTTGCTTATTAAACTCTCTGGAGCAGATTCACTGCCCAATGCCTTCCATGAGTTTCTCACAGGAATCTGCACCACAAATTGGTAAAGCTTGATTGTCAATCTGTATTGCTTTCAGAGAAGAAAAAAAATTGACTGGGGACTTAATGTAGAGGCCCACAAATAAGCACAAAGAGTTTTCATCCATACAAGCTCAATTCTCTTCAATGAGACCATAGAGATTTAATTTCTGCAAGCAGGTGAACAGTCAACAAGAACTGTAATCTTTGCCATGGTCATTGGGTAACCTAAGAACAGAATAACTGAACAGGAAGATTACTCTTCATGTTTATCTCTCAATGTTCAAAATGATCGAGGGAAAGTGTGTGGCCGAAAATACAAGTTCACTGGTGCATGCATTATGGCAAGGATTGGAACCACAAAAGCCATAAGCAAGAGTCACTTAAATGCTTGTCACAGCATCAATTGCCAACAAAAAGCAAAGTCCATACTTGATTTAAACCTGAAATGTTAGTTAAGATTTCAGTGCAAGGACACCATTGAGAAATGAAAGTCCAAGTCAGATCAATAGTGAAAGTCTTTGGCTACTTTGATGCTTATGCTAGGGCTCCACTACCTTTCGCCTCCTCCTGTTGCAGAATAAAACTAATAATGACAACAATCAGTTAAAATCAAAGCTTACTTCCAGATTTTGCTTATTTCCCCTCAGAATGGTGAGCTTCCGTTCAAATGAGTTGCCATGCATCTACAATGTCAGCAACCAAAGTCAAAAAACCAAGTCGAGGCGATGGTTCGCTGAATTCTGAGCAAGAAATTTCATATTTATCTTCTAGAATCTATGAGCCTATCACACATCTAAAGAAACAGAACAATAGCTGGGATTATGTGATACTTCATTTAGATAGCAGAATTGCTGCATTGACAACAGCTGTGCCAATTACTTGTGATATGAAAAAACTAGAGCTTCACGTAACTCTTTCTCATGGTAAACTGTGATACGGGAGGTGGCGTTGCCAATAATATAGGACGGCAAACAATATTGCAAGGTGGTACAATGATCCTCTTACATTTGCCTTGGAGGAATCCCATTCAAAAAAACGAGTGAAAAATGACGGCTCCTGCCCTTCTGTAACAATGTAAATAGGCATCCCCAAAGATAGCCCTTCGACAAGAGAATCTTTTTGAAGAAATTTCTGCCAGTTTCAAGCAAAACCATAAGAACAATCAGAACATTAACTGAAGATTGACCAACATCAAGTATGCAAAATGACAAATTTAACAATTAGTGCATGCTTATTGCTTGGATATCCTACATGCCATCCCTTCGAAGTGTCATCAAAAATGTGCGCTGAGAACTAAAACCTGATTAACCAATTTGACAAAAAATTGAATGATAGACTATCCGAAGAATCAAATCCATTTAGCAGGCAAGATACAAGGAAACCATGTTCCATAATGTCAAGTTTTTCTTCTCTAGAAAAACGACCTTGAAAATATTTTTCACCTGACCAAGAGTAAGAGCCTGTTGCTTTGATTTAATTTTTGAATGGTGTCCAATCCAGACATATATTTCTTCATGGCCATCAAGTATTAAGACGTCTTCAGTGGTCAAATCATCCTGCGTAAAGTTATGTATCTCTTTAACCTGAAAATATGCCAGATTAAAAAATATTTATTTAGAGAAGGGAAACACCTGAGAACCATCTCACGCAAAGCTTAAATTGTGTATCCAACTATTAATGGCAGAGATGGCAGTGGAACAGTACTTTATTGTACCTTCAGATCGCCTAGAGTGAAATTCAGAAAGGCAGCAAACCCAGCCATAATCCAAAGTCAGATACGTTCCAGCAGCAATTTACACCTGAAATAATTCAGAATCGGGGCAAAGCACATCATCTCTTGGGAGAAAGATATTCAATAGAAAGGGTGTTCTGCCCACCATCGTTAGACATAACTGTAAAAAGATGTGGATCTTCAATGTGTCGTTTGATGAGTTTTTCCCTTGAATACTCTGCTTTTCCGCCCAGTGCAGTCCAGAAGGTATCGGGTTCACTCCCTTCCCGCACTGATATAGGCTGACATGTAAGCTGTAGATCAATATTAAGAGAAAATCAAACTTCTTTTTCTTTTTTTTTTTAATTTATATCAAAACAAAGATCAATGGGGCAACATTCAGTCTCAATTAAGTGAAGATAATAAAGAGAAAAAAAATAAAAAATTGCAGCTCTCTTATTGATTGGAAACTGACCAAGGCAAGAAAAATACTTATTCCCCAACCCTCGTGTTTCCCACCCTTTTTTCTTTACTTTCTGCTCCTAACATTCGAATGCTAACCTAACAGGATAAGCACAAAATGGACATGAATTTCAATTTCCATTGATGGCTCAGTTCCACATTAATACATCACAGGCTGTTCAAACTGCATAAAAGTGGAACAAAAGAAAGATTGTTAGACAAAAATCTGAGCTCAGAAGACAAGATTGCCTACATCAATCAGTTCCAGCATTTTGTCAAGTAGATCATGGTCCTTAGAAGAAGTAAGACTGCCCATCCAAGTGAAGGTAGATGTTCCAGTTTGCAGGATGAAACAATAGGATGAGTTCAGAGAAGTTGACACCTGCAACAGTTTAAGCCTTGTGATAGTCTAAACTTCAAGGGACAAGTTTTTCATCGAATAGGTTTTAGCTTTAAAGGAGCACTCTCCAAAAGATCAAGGATCACTAAAGACAAAAATTTACTTAATTCAGAACAAATGTTCCTCCGTTATGCTACAGATACTTTAGCAGTTACAATGAATTGCTCGACTTCACAATGCATATTTCCAAAACACAAGCCAAGAAATCATATTTTCATGGTTGGTAATCCGATAAAAAAGCTCTCCATCCACCAAAAAATATTAGATCTAAGGATGGCTTACACAAAACCCTAGGTCTAGAAGACAATCATAAAAGATAACATCCTTATGGACATTGTATATAATAGAACAGAAAAATGAGAAAAAATTCAAGTAGTTGACTTTAATTAAATTTGGTATTAAGACTTTGTTTTCGCCATCATTGTATAAAAGAAATCAGAAATTTCCATTGAAAATTACATAGTGCAAGCACAAAAACAATTTGCTCTATGGTTAAGATATGAAGTGTTGGGCCAGAGGCTTGAATACTGGTATAAAATACGGATATTAGGCACAAAATCTGGTGACTTGACAACTGTGCCATAACCAGGAGTATGACAAATAATCTCATAGAAGACATCCACAAAAGAATAGATCAAAGGTGACAATATAATGTAGATTCCTCATACTTGATCAACTTGGAGGGCCTGCACATTTTTTGGACTTGTCCCCTGGACTCGAAAAAGTGCTATTCTTTTATCATCGTGCTGAATACCTTTTTCTGATATTGAATTCTGATATCGTTTACCCAAACCACCCTGCAAAACAAGGCAAAATCATCTTATCCTAAATATTAAGCAGTTAATTTCATAAACTAAATATAATTAATGGTAGAAGAAAAAAGAGAATGAGGGAAACAAAGCAAGAGCTCATTCAATACAAACCTTGAAGATAATTACCGTCTGGAAAATCAAGAAAAACAGCAATGGCTCCTTGTCCTGAATAATTTGCGCCTGAGTCCATATCAAATTAAGTCATTCAATAATTGAGGCAAAAAAGGCTTGTTTGGGAAGTTTTTTGACTAATTTTATAAAGCTAAACAAGAGTAATAAAGCTTCATGGAAGACAAAAGAGAGACAGAGAGATATTGTGGAAGGTTTGCAATGAATACATTTTCACAGAGGTGTCTCTATTTTAGCTTTCGTAACTGATGCTTGATATCAAGGTGTATCACTAAGCTCAAGAACTTTGAGGTTGTCTTCTGCTAGAATTAGAGGAAATTAGAAAGCATTGATAGGAACTCAGTCCACTAAAGATGCGTTTTTTTTTTTTAATTTTAAAAGATAATTAACAATTTTCTCAAGGAGTAAACAATGTGGTAATAAACGTGAGCACCCACTAATGATGATAAAGTACAAAAAAGAAGACGCATGTTTTCTTGGTTAAAAGAGCAGAAGTGAATGTAGTAAAAAACCAACCAAAACAGAATTCCCCTTTGTTGTTTCCATGATAGCATTCAAGTGCGAAATAGCATCAATTCTATCCTCCTGCAAGCGCAAAATGACTATCAGTGCATAAAGAAACGATTCATTCTCCACTTATAATCATAAAGGGATGTCCCAATGCAAAGACTCCCAACTTTGTTGGGTCTGAGGTAGGGTTAAATTTATCTAAACTTACCCTGGTTTTCGCTTAGAGGTTGTTTCCACAACTTGAACCCATAATCACCAAGTCACAATTGGGTAACCTTTACTGTTACACCAGGTTCGCCCCTCACATTCTCTACTTATATTCATAATCATTACAATTGTATTGCATACGTAAAACAGGGAATGTTTCTAACTTAAGGAAGGCTCAGTAACCTTTCACTCACATTCTTTAACCAACAAATATCAGTCCATATGGAGGCAGAAGCGTAAGACTTCTCAATTTGCTGCCGCACTTACCAATACACTCTCACATCCAAGCCATGCATAGAATAGATTCTCGTCCCTACCATCTCCAGGATACATGTACTGAGCAATATAGCAATCCCCGCTGAACAGCTTTCTCTGCTCTGGAACTGGAACAAGACTCAACTCATCACCATTCACCCGCCAAACCTAAGTTGCGATATTGAATCAACAGTAAATTCTAGTATGATATCAGTTTGTACCACATCTCCAAAAAAACAAAAAAAAATTAGCATTTGGGCAAGAACCTACTTTTAGTTTGCCTGAGCAATCTATATGTGGATGGCAGTCTTCTTCATCAGGAAGCTCTTTCACACTGTAACCATGTTGCTTAAATATCGCTGAAATTTGGTAGAGAAAGAATCATTAGCTTCACAACAACAAAACTAGTCCTACTAACACTTCTGCTGCTTTCTTTTTCATCCTATTTTGCCCTCTATTACTAACTTAGATTGAAGGTAACACACCTGCCACTTTTCCTCGACCTTCTTCGTACAACTTGGTCTCCATAACTTCGGGCCAATTTCGAAAGCAGGATTTAAACGTTGAAGTTTCCAACCCTTCAGTTAGAAGAGTTAGATGGCTTGCATTTGACCTGCCATGTCTTCCTAGAAAATGCTGCAAAAAGTATAGCTCATAATCATGTTTGAAAAGTGGCCTCCCCAGAAACCGCCTGAGCAAGCATGAAATTCATCAAATGTTCTTGGCTTCCATGCACATATAGTGGCTACTCAAAATAATTAACGCAATGAGTTATATACTATAATTAAAAATCTAAATTCTCCTAGTTTTTTGTGGAAGAATGTGTCTGGAAGCACGTCTTTGTCCTTCCAATCAGCATATCACTAACAACAGGTACTCCCTATTCAACAAATGCAGCATGAGGCAAAAGAGAATCTTAAATAAGAAGAAAGAAGAGGATCTTTTCTCACTTCAACAATCGAAATTGATTTTTTCCGTTCGGTGACCGTTGTATTGCTCCCCATCCACACAAAAATATCAGAACCAACATCCAACATATAGCACTTGTTTGATTCCAGCATGTCTTTGTTCAGTGATCTGCTTCCAGTTGGAAATAGTGTTTCTTGTGCCGTTATCCTGTTCATAGCTTAAGAACTTCAGATGAAGTTTAACTATAAAAATCTTCCAGACGACAGAAAGGACCAACAAATGCATGAAGAAATAGGGAAACATGCAACCAAGACAAAATATTTTACAAAGCTAGGGAACCCAAGAACAACCATTTATAAATTTTAGTTAAAAAATACTTATCATATTTTTCTTTGATGGACAATATTCAATATTAAATTTACATGTTAGTCAAACCCATGCTGACTGAACTTATTGCATGAATAAAAGTTGCGATTGCATAGATGTTTCTCTAAAAGGCTGATTCAACACAAACCAGGATAGTTGGACAGATGTATTATTAGGCTCTTTGTGACCACTAGAAGGTGAGTCTCGCGGGATGGGAGCATAGCCACCAAATAGACTCCAGAATTCACCAACGTCAGGATCACCAACAAATTTTCCATCCTCTGCACAATAATAGCAGTCGAGTGTGATGAACTCCCATCCACAAAACTGTGAATAAGGGAAAAAAAGAAGGGAGTAATTAGCAAAAAGAGAGAGATCCCAACCGATTGGCGCCACCTCACAGTTGCCCCCATGCTTATTCTCCTTGATGTGCTGGACAACATCCAAAGCTTTCGCTCTTTCTTGTATGCTAGAGTTGCATCCACTAAAGAGGAATATCTTTGATGCAGTGTCAAGTATAAATACATCATTGTGATTCAAGGAAGACCGAGCAAAAGGCACCTATCAGCATGCAGACCAAAGAACCACAGCGCCATTTTGACATGCTCAGAGACAGTTAAGAGTATATTATGGAAAGAAAAAATCTCGAGAGAATGAGACAGTTCAAATCCGCATAATAAATTTTCCATTTATCCACAATACATGCGAAGTAGTATAACTGCGGAACTTTAAAGATGGAGAGAATAAAATTTTGTTAGCAATACGACTGTTACCAAACACACAAACTTCTCTCTAGGATAAACAATAAATGACATCAAACATTACGGCCTAGCTGAACGATGGGGTTCTTAAAGTGAGCAGCAGATGCCAGTAGCTTTCAAGTACAGCCGTGTAATTCACCATCGTGATAACTTTCATTCAAAATCCATGAATCGAACTTACTTCTTTTACAGAAACAACATGATCTCCCTTGCATATATATAAGCTAATTTTGTATGCTGCGCTGTGTGAAGGCCCCAATTGTGGAGAATATACGCCTTCAATGGGTATAATACAAGGTTTGAAATATGACAAGAACTTTTCTGTTTCTTCTCCTTGAATTTCCCTGTACTGCACGGTACAGGAACCTAAAGCATCATCTAATTCGAGTGCTTTATCCGAAGCAAACGCAGATTCCACCTGCAGATGCAGTGAGAGTCCTTAGAACAATTACTACTAATACAAGCCAACAAGTTAAACTCTAGTCCAGAAACATTTAACTTTCTTGAAACAGACATGAAGTACAAGAAAATGGCATAAAAGCGACAAATCATTGGGAGTAACTAACCTAGCCAACTTTTGTTACAATTGTATAATTGAAATGATTTATTGGATTAGTCATGTTCATTCTCCAACACGCATTTTTTTCTTTTTTTTTATTGTATGACACCCTTAAATATCTTAAAGTTATATTAGGTCCAAAGTAGTCCAGAGCCAACCCAAAAAGTATTAAAAAGAACAACAAAATTCTTCTAATGTCTATTTTTTTTTATGCGTAAAATTTGAACTCAATACTTCATTAAAAAATAATCGAATTCTACGCTACTTAGACCGTCAGAAATTAATCTAGCACACTATTTTTTATCTTAAACAAAGGGTAGCGTTGCACCCGCCGGGGAATCCGGATGATAGTAAAATGTACACAACTTTAAGCTCTCGCACTGTTCTCTCCTTTCTCAATAAATTAGTCTAAATTTAAAAAAATTAAAAAAAAACCTCTTGAAATTATATGTAAATTTTTAATTTAAACGACATTAACACTGTACTAATAACTGAGAGATCCAAGACTTGACCACTTCAACTGCTCTCTTCGGCCAACTAGTTAATCTAAATTTAAAAAAACTCATAAAAAAAAAAAACTCTCGGAAACTGTGACGTGCAGGTCACAATGGAAAAATCTTAAATATTCGAAAATAAAGAAAGAACAACAGAATCAGACCTCTTTCGCATCTTTTCCAATCCAGTAATGTATGTCGTACTGAGGAGGGCCGCTTTTTGCGAAAACGGTCTGCGTGCAAATATAAGAACAGTAAGAAAGATTAATAAGATTGGTCAATTCCCCTTTTTAAGCGGGAAAAAAATTAACCAAATAAAACATTTATTTTGTACTAAAAATTATATAATAACGCAAAATTAGACACGTAGAAATTAAATCTTTTAAGAATTTCAAATAAGGTTCTTCTTAATTAAGCTGCTAACTAATAATAAATACTTACTATCAAAACTAAATACGCATTTCCGGAATAGAACTTGCCGTGCAGAGATTTCGGGACGCGAACCAGGCGGAGATTGTCAACACACCAGATTTCTACGCCACTAAAACAATAATAAAAGATCGATAAGGAAAAAGGACGAACCAATTAGAACTCCAAAATTTTTTTAAAAAAAATCATAATAATACTCCTTTTCTAGCACTTTTTTTTGTTCATAAATAACTACAAGAAGGATACGGTTTGGCTCCGGCGCCCTGGAAAGCAGAGTCGGACTCTTCGGAGAAAAGAGACATCGTCGTCCGACGACGACAAAACGGCGACGTTTGATACGGTTGCTTGCGATGCGAGCAATCTCTAAAAGTGAGATCTGAAGCGATTCACTTGGTAGGAGATGATAAATTTGGAGAAATGAAGTGGTTCAGTTGTTGTAGTGCAGTTAATGGAGAAAACGGGAACTGAAAGCATTATTTATTTATTTATGGTCTTGCTTCGATTGATCTGTCTATAAAACAATGAAGTCTAGAGTGGGAAGGCAATTATGATGGTGTTGAAATGAAGAAGAAAGAGAAGAAGCCATTGCTAAAATGGTAAGTTAGACAGAAAGAGGCCCACGTAAAAAACTGGGTTGAGAGACGTGTGTGAAATATATAATTAATTTAATTATATTTAATAAATTTTAATTTTTAAAATTTAATTTACGTTTTATATTTTAACAATTCATATATTTACATGTTCGTTACGTTTTAAGTGTGGTTACATAAGTTTTTATAACGGAAAAGTGAGAACGAACAGAAAATAGATAGCTTTTTTAACCCAAAAAAAAAAGAAAGTAGATAGCTTTTTGGCTGCATTGGCCGTCCAGTCCAGCTAGTGAAGATTGGGGCCCACAAAATGTGGCAGGCAAGCTGCTTTTCGGTTGTTTGATTGGAAGGAGAACAAAATCATAAGGGCGGAGGCGGGTCCTCTTTCCCGCTTTTTGGATTTCAACTTTGATACCGTCGGTCCTCAGCCTTTTGTTTTTCTTAAAAAAAATTAGAGAGGAAGCGAAATGGAAATGTGAGGAATAAATTTTGAAAGAAAAAAAAATCTTTTATTTTGATTGTTTTTAAGAGAGTATTATGTGATGAAAGTTAAAAATATTTTATTTAAAAATAAATAAAATGTGAGAAAAAAAGTAATATTTGTTATAATACTTATTTTGCTCTATGAGTTAATTTATTTATTAAAAAATAAGTTATTTTTATAAAATATTTATAAGAAAAAATGTTACGATAAAAATAATAATTTTTCTTTATTATTAATTTAAAGCATTCTTTTTGTTTTTCTTAAAAAATGATTTTAAAAAAAGTGTAAGTTGTTTTTTTTAATTTTAAAATTTTTTGTTGTAAAATATTTTATATGAAAGAAATGTCAAAAAATGAAAAAAAAATTTCTTTAAAATATTTTATTACAAATAAACATACTCTAAAAAAAAAAGTAGTGAGAATAATAAATGATATATTTAATATAAAAAAAGAGGTGGGCCCACCATTATTTGTTCTTTCCCTCCACCTTTTAAACTATTTCACCTCAATTCCATTTCACTTGTATGGATTCCACCCTAATTCCCTCTTTCCAAACAAAGTGCTACTGTTGTTGATAAGTTCTTGGTCAAGAGCTACGAACCCAAAAAGGCCTAAAACAAGCCTTTCGGCCGGTCAGGAGCTTAACACTTCTGAGTTCCGACCATTTTTTTCCATCGTTAGATGCTTCAGGTAAGAATTCAAATCCAAAAGCATATTCCATTTTTGATCCCAAAAAAAATCCAGAAGTATTGTTGCGTCACTATGGCCTCTGAGAGAAATATTTTTAAATCATTTTTTTTTTTAAACAGAAAAGTGTGTCTAATGGAACTTGTCACAATTAGCATAGAACCCACTCGTGAGAGTTTTATGAATGGAGAGATTATAGGCCATGCAATGCTTGATTGATATGTTTTCTTTTAGACATCTGTTTCACCAATAACCATTACATGAGCACTGCCCTTCACTGAAATGGTGGAATCTGTACCTATCTCTCAGAAGTATATCTCTGCCATAAAGCTTAGATATGAGTTCAGCAACAGAGTGACAATCTCCACAAACGCGGAGATTTTTAACAATCCTGATAGGTTGTGATGGGGCCGTGCTAATGAGCCCGAAGGCAATTGCCAACTTTTCACTGTGAAGGTTTAGGGCTTGCTCCTTCATGTCCTCTTCTTCGACACATTGTAGAATTTGGGACTTGTTTGCTACATACCCTGCTGATTTTAGTCTATCCACAATCTCATTTAACTTCAAGTATATTTCCTTTGCAAGAGGATGCGAGTTATCTCCCACAACAAATTCATGAATGATACCATTAACCTCAATTGAGCTGCAGCCCGGTTCTTTCTTTAGTCCTGAAACTCTCATTTGCTGTCTTAGTTCAGAAACACTGCTCCATTTCCCTGTTTTGGCATATATGTTGGACAAAAGGATGTAAGCTCCATGGTTACTGCAGTCAATCTCGAGTAAACGAGTGCATGCCTTTTCAGCAAGTTCGACATGCCCATGAATTCTACATGCCCCAAGTAAAGCACCCCACACAGATGCACTTGGCTCTATTGGCATGTTCTCCATCAGTTCGACAGCTTCTTCCAAAAGCCCTGCACGACCAAGTATATCAACCATGCAAGAATAGTGCTGGGTTCCAGGTGCCACACCATAAACAGATTCCATCTGATTAAAGAACATCCTGCCTTCATCCACTAGTCCCATGTGGCTACAAGCGCATAATAAGTTGGTAAATGTCACAGAACTAGGCTTCACCTTAGCTTCTTGCATTTTTAAGAACAAATCTATAGCAGCTTTCCCACGCCCATGCATTGCCAACCCCGCAATCATGGCACTCCAGACAAACACATCCCTCTGCTCCACCGAATTAAACACCTCAAGTGCCTTCTCTAGATCCCCACACTTTGCATACATGTCGATGAGTGAAGTTGTCAGATGACAGTTTAGCCTAATTCCATGCTTCTTTATGTAAACATGGATCCATCTGCCTAAATCTATTGCTCCTAATTGAGCACAAGCTGACACAATGCATACAAGGGTGACTTCATCGGGCATTGTCATGCTAAGCTGCAACTCATGGAAAATGGCCAAAGCCTCTTTTGGCTTCCCATTCTGTAAATAAGCAGATATTAATGCATTCCAAGCAGCAATGGTTTGCATAGGCATCCTATCAAATACCCTCCTAGCTTCACCATAATCCCCTTTAATTGCATACCCATCGATCATAGTTGTCCACGAAACAACATCCTTCACCTCCATGTTATCAAACAACCGTCGTGCATCTACAATGCTCCCACACTTCACATACATATCGAGCATTGCATTACTCAAAGTCAAATTGACATCGATTCCATTCCTCTCAATATAGTCACAAACCCATCTCCCCAGCTCCAAATCCATCTTCTTAGTGCACGCAGATAAAACACCCACCATCGTCACATTGTTAGGCCTCGTGTCCCCCATCTCCATTTCTCTAAACAACTGCAATGCTTTATCCGGACAACCTCCCTGCGCAAACCCCGTTATCATCGAATTCCAAGAAACAACATCCTTCACATCAATCTTCACAAAAACCAAATAAGCCGAATCCAAATCCCCACACGAGGCGTAAAAATGTACGAGTGAGTTCGAAATGAACACATCTGCAGCAAGCGAGGATTTAACGACCATTCCATGAATAGCTTGGCCGACAGGCAAGTTCGAAATCCCCGCAGCAGCTTTTATGACAAAAGGGAAAGAAAACTTGTCAGGCGAATACGGACAATCACAAAGCATATTAACAAATGTCAAGAGGCTTTGGGTGGGATCTGGGCTCGAAGCGAGAGCGCGAATGAGAGAGTTCCAGGTGTGAAGATTTGGTTGGGGAATTTGGTCGAACATCTTGCGAGCATAGTCGAGGCTCGAGAAGGGAGAGAGGGCCGTGGCTCTGAAGAGCTTGCTGGCGGAGTAGGGGTCGAAGAAGAGGCCCAGGCGTAGCATCCGAGCATGGAGTTGCTTTAGGTGATTCGCGCTGGTGCATTTTTCGACAAGCGAGAGCGTGGAGAGGTGGTTCGTGGAAGCGCGGTCGTTGCTGACGGTTATGTAGGCCGGACTTGGGTCTGGGCTGGTGGGTAGAGATAGAGGCGGTGCGCTTAGTGTTGCCATCGCTTTGTTTTGTGTGGTCGTTTCACTTTCTCTGTAATTCATTACTTTGAAATTATTCCCATATTCCAATTCTATCCTTTGTTTTTTTTTTTTTTTCACTTCCTTCTTTTTTCCCTTTGATTATCTTAACAATAATTGAGTAAAGTATTGATAAATTATAATACTAACATTAAATCTTAATTGGCAAGATGGGCTGGGTACGCATTGCAACTAGCTCTTGCCCCAAGCCCGTATTTATGGGCCACTGATCTAGATCCGGCCTACGGACTCTATGCCCCTAGTTCTGTCGCATTGCATTTTAGATTCTCCTGTATGGACCCAAAAAAAAAAAAAAACAATTTCTTCCTGCTAAGGACGCCTGGGTGGCATACAAATATGTCAGGTCTACATTTCTCGAGAGATACCTAACCAATAAAATTTAAATAATAAAAAAAATTATTTTTATTATATAATTTATAATTTAATAAATCTTTTTATAAACTTTTAAAGCGTGACAAGGACTGTCACATCATACCACGACAGGCTAATGTATCTTCGAATACAAGACACCACCATTCGCATTTTCCTTTCTTACTCAAGCATGGATTTCGCGATTGGAGTGTTGACATTGGATTTACCTCTAGTCCTTAGCTATGTGTTCTCTTGCAGGTGCTCGCACCTTATTTCTCACTCGGTGGGATCTCAATATCTCCAACGAAACCACGTGTCCTCCTTGGTGAGCCTCTCATCAGTCACTAATTTCATTTGCTAGGCTGTTAGTCGCTAGACACGATAAATTAAGTGTACCCATCTTTTTTTCATTGCTACTTTCATCTATCTCCCTCTAATTTGAGACAACTACTTCACTAGCTCACACTGCCACGAATCTCTTAAAAGCATTCGAAAAAGACTTACGATGGGTTTTTCTTTTTCTTTTTTTTTAATTCGAGAAAAGTATATGATGAGGAATCTAAGATGCTGTGTCAATTATTAGATTAGAGGATTCTTATTTGTACTCAGATGCATTATGGCTGCAGCCAAAATATAGGCTGGTTAGTTTAATTGGCGTTTTCAATTATTAAGATAGTTGGATTAAGGCGTTTTCAATTATTAAGCAACAAAAGTTTGGTACATGCCATATCATACTAATACCATCCTTCCAGAATACGGAACCTGCCGAATTCCAACATACCATCAACAACAAATACCAGAAAACAACACGGTTATTAGTTTTCACTTATGGGCGAAAAAGCATAAGTAGCCCGAAAGCTTTCTCGTTCAGTGTTCTTATTCGTGTTCACTAGGCAACAATCTCCAAGGCAAGATTGCACATCTATAAAATGACATCCGTGCACGAGACTCTCACATTCCGGTGTCAGCTCTGCGTCGGAGTAATAATTCCTTACCATTCCTTTTGCCAATGTTTAATTAGTACAAGACTCAATCTTTAGTATAGAATGGAACTACCATGTGTTACTAAATAATATAGAGTACAGTTTCCTACACCCCCTTGAGGAAGCTAAACTTCCAATTCATCGCAGTAAATAAGCATCTGCAACACTAAATCTAACCAAAACAACCGCAGAAAGAACCTATAAATTAAGTTCAAAAGCCTGCACTTTGCAGTTGCAGCAACATATCTCACTCACTCCCTCGGCTTCTACAGAAAATACTGACAACCGAGTAGTAACTGCAAGCAATCGATGTCCTCTACAAATTTCATCCGTTAATCATCAAAATTAACGATCCGGATCGGAATTTTAACATCCCTGATGAGCCTAAAGTTCATCAAAATTGACCAATTCAACCCAAACTAAACATAATTCCCAAAGCAAAAACACCACCATCTTTACAGACCACAAATTCTCCCAAAATCCAAACAACCAAATATTTTCAATACAGTGAGACAACAAGATAGTCAACAAAATAATGTTAGAAACCCTCCAATTACTATATAATTTAGGACAACAAGCCAAAAAAAAAAAGAAGAAGGAAGATTAGATCCAAAATTACACACACACAATTACGTCAAACAACAGCAATTTTACAAGACAAATCCCCGGAGATGAGATCACCGCTTACTGTCGTAATCGACAACCTCGGAATCCGTGACGGACCGGGAGTGCTGCACGATGGACCGGCCAATCGAATTGATCCACTCCTCTTTCTCCTTCTCGGAGTCCGCTACGAAGTACATCGTGTCCTGACTGGTGGACAGCTCGAAAGCGAAGGGCTTGTTGAGCACGTCCTCGGCGCCCTTCACGGTCAGGCAGTTGCCCACTGGGATCACGCCGCGTGGAACCGACGCTCGGGTCACCAGGTTGTCCTTGAACCAGAGGAGCTTCCCTTGTTTGAGGACGAACCACCGCCGGCGCCACGTCTTGATGTAGTCGCCTTGCTTCGTTAGCCAGCCGGACCGCTCGGGGTTTGACCAGAATTCGATGTTCTCGTAGTGCTCCGGGTTCGGGTCCTGGCCCGTCAAGGATCGCAGGAGGGACTCCATTTTTTTATGTTCTTTTGGGGACAAGACAGATCGAGGTTTTTGTTTCTGTTTTTTCAGTTTTAAGGCAAACCTTAATCTGTTTGGCTGCCGTTGTTGTCATATCAGAATTCTTAAGAAAAATATGTAGTTACTCTTAAAAGGACATAAACAATAATATAATCTCATCTATTAATATTTAACAAAATATCTAATAATCCATTAGTTTTGATAAGGAAATTTTATAGTAATAGTAATCTGAAAATAAGATTATATAGAATTGAAAATTATATATATATATATATATCGAATTGAAATAAATGGAGCTAAATCACAAGGCTACAACGTTATCAAATGTAAATTATTTTTTATACAAAAAAAATCATATGAATATTGATGGCAGTTGGCTTTGATTTAATTAATATTTGAAAATTTCAAAATACCCAAAAAAGGGAGAAAAATCTCAAATCCGCATAATCACTTTTGAGTTTTTTTTTTTTTTCTGGCATAAAAAGATCTATTATATGTATCTCAGTTATTAGATTTATAAGTTAAGATTTGAGTAACTTTTATTTGTAACATCTTATTCAATTATTTTTAAAAAGGTAGACATAACACTTGAGTATTACTAAAACCTAACTTGACTATATTATTGGAAATCACCGTAATTATTGAAGTTGGAATATAACGTTGCATCACAATCTTTCTTCACTGTAATAAATACCTATTTATTTGTTAGACAAGAACAAAAGGAGCGTGAACTCAAACTTAAATCATCAACATAAAACACATACTAATTTATCATTAAATCATTACCTCATGTGGCGTAGACTCTCAGGTTGGTTTCGTTTTTTTTTATCCTTTGAGTTGGTTTCGTTGATTTAGCGCTTTGACGAACAAAGTTCGTTTGGGCCTACCATAACTTATAAAGGTCCAAGTGACCAGTTCCATATATAGCACTTTCATGTGATGAGCCGTTTGATTTGGATTCAAAAGTCCAAGAAATTGGATCTGATCCAGATCTCATTGCAAGCCCTTTATAAATTATTATAGTATTATACTTTGATTCTTTTTTTTTTTTTTTTTTGGTCTTGAGTATTATACTTTGATTCTTGAAGTGGACCTCTGCGTCCGTCCCCCGCTTTGATTGGGTGGGCTTCGCTGACAGTTGAGTGGGTTAGAGTAAATATTGATAGGGCAGTCTGTGATGGTGGCCCATGGTCACAGCTTGGGGGGAGGGGGTTTCGTTAGAGATTTATGTGGAAAATGGTTGGTGGGATTTGCATTTAATATTCTGAATTTTGGTGAATTTTCAGCGGACTGTAACTTGCTTGGGAGTGTACTTTTAGAAAATTCCATCTAAAGAAAGATTCCTGTGTTTCTTTACGTTGCATTCAAAATGAGGTGCCTTCAACTCATCCGTATTTCAATGAAACAAAGAATTGGAGGGATTTGCTCAAACAAAATTTCAGAGAAGCTAATAGAGTGGCAAATTGGATGGTAGCCTGGGCACGTTCATTATCCTGGGGCTTTCATGTGATAGCAAAGCGCATGAAGAAGTTTTTGATCTTTTGCATTAAGATAGTGTTGTGGTTGATTCGCCTCGTGGAACTAGTTCCAGAGATTTGTGAGTTTTCTTTTGTTAGGTGACGCAGCCTCCACTTTGACATAATATATATATATATATATATATATATATACACTTCACCAAGTAGAAGATAGATTGTTGAAACCGTCTTGACAACACTGCTTTAAAAACATGTTTACTTTATTAAAGATATACAAATGAAGAATGTTAATGATCCAGTAAGGGTTATAGAAATGTTCTTTCAGTGAGTTTAATATAATGGTTCAGTTCACAATATAGTATAAATTTAGTATAATTCTTTTTAACAAAAGTACAAGACATTATTCATATATTTTTAATTTTATAAAAGAAAATCAAGAATGATGTGTAAAAATTTTGTTGCATGTTTTTTTTTTTTTTTGACGGCGAAGGGGTGTGCTGTTGAACAGATAAAAGCATGTTTATAATGTGGAAAAAAAAGGGATAAACATCAAAGTAGTTCTAAACCTTTTAAAATTTTTTCTAGGTAGTCCTATATCGTTTTATGTTTTCATATCAGTCCTATAACTATAACTATGGTTTTAATTATAATTAAGTCCTATCCGAATAGAATCGTTAGTTAATGCGTTATAAACGGTATTTAACTGTAGAAAATACATAATATAAATTTAAAAAGAGAAATACGTTATTTTTTTTAAAAAGAAAACCCTCGCGATTTTTTTTTCCTCGTTTCCTCCCCATATACCCCCATTGAAATCCCCCAGTCCAAAAAAAAACTTAAATTGTCAACCATGAATCAAATTTCTTCCGATCCTAACTCGAAAACAACCTAAAGACTGAAACTTTCCTTTTATTTGTTGTCTCAATGATAACGTTTTGATGCAGAAAAGTGGAACTCACGAGTGGACGTCGGAAGAGATAATCGCAAGTTAAAATTCTGATATGTCAAAAAGTGTCAAACAAAAAATTTTGAAAAAAATCGGACACTCATGTCGAACGCAATAAAAAGGTGTGTTGGACATATTTAGAATATACTTAAAGATATTTTAATTTGATTCTAGAAAAGTTGGACATGAATTGATTTTAAAAAAGTTAAATTTGATTATGAGGGATTTGGACTGTGCATTTCTTGTTAATTTTCTCTAAAAAATATGAAGGTTTCTTTTTTAAAATATGACGTATTTTTCTTTTTAAAATTGTATTTATGTATTTCTTAAAGTCAAATACGGTTTGTAACGAATTGAACAACCAATTTAATTTAGATAAGATTTAATTATAACTAAAACTATAGTTATAGGACTGATATAAAAATATAAAAAATATAAAATTATATTAAAAAATTTTAAAAAATTTAAAACTATTTTAATATTTATCCGAAAAAAAAAGAGATAACCAATTTTTTAGGCCTAAACTTTTGTAATTTTTTCTATTTACGACCTAAACCTTTTAAGTTTTCTATTTAAAGTCTAAATTTTTTTTTTTCTATTCAAGTCCTTTTGTATGATTTACCGTTAACTTTTCTGTTAGATCTAATAGAAATAGGATTAAAGTTAACGAAAAAGTTAACGGTTTTACTGTAAAAGAATTTGAATAAAATAAAAAATAAAAGTTTAGCCCTTAAATAGAAAACTTAAAAAGTTTAGATTTTAAATAAAAAAAATCACAAAGATATAAATCTAAAAAGTTGATTATGCCGAAAAAAAAAAAATCACAGAACAATCCCAATAGTTGATAGGCAAAAAGAAAACCTATGACAAGACAAAGTAATAATAGAGCAGTCCAACGGAATGGACCTATCCAACTTGTCTCTATTTACACAAAAAGGACACAAAAACCGAGAAAAATAAAAAAAAAATTCTTCGGATCTTGTGGGCCCCATTTTATTTGGATCATAAAGCAGCCCATAGCAAGTTCCAATATTCATACCCATGCAGCAAAACTAAAGTGCACGTGTGGTCCAATTAAGAGCATAGACTTATATATATCTTCACATAACTCTTTATTTTTAATTTTAAAAATAATTTTTTTTCAGATTTTAAAAAAATGATATAAAAAAAGAGAAATATAGTAAAAATTGACAAATTCGATAACTCTTCGAACTAATGCTCCCTGTATTATTTATTTAATTCAGGGCCCGCGGGCCTTCAAATAAAAAAAGAAAGGAAAAAGTATAATTTCTTCAACTTACTGGGATTTATTTATTTATTTAGATAGGTAGGGTTTATTTATTCTTGACAACAGCAACGCAAAACATCTGCGTCGTTTCTGCCTTCTTTCTTTTCTTTGTTTCTAGGGTTTTATCACACAGCAACAACAACAACAAGGGTTGAACAATGGCGGTGAAGCAGACGAAAGCTCAGAAGAAGATTCAGTACGACAAAAAGCTTTGCCGTTTACTGGACGAGTATTCCCAGATCCTGATCGTCGGCGCAGACAATGTGGGGTCCAACCAGCTTCAGAGCATCAGGCAAGGCTTGCGCGGCGACTCGGTGGTGCTCATGGGTAAAAACACCATGATGAAGCGGTCCATCAAGGTCCATGCTGAGAATACCGGCAATGACTGCATCCTGAAACTGGTTCCTTTGCTTGTGGTTAGCTTTCACTTATTATTAATTTTTTTCATCTAATTATTTTGTTTGTTTATTTATTTATTTATTTTTTTGTGAATGACTTGTTCTAGTTGATATTATTTTTATTTAATGCATTTTCTCTGGTGGGTTTGGAAGCTTTTGGTTGGAGAAATTGTAATAAACGAAGTTTTTGTTTTTAAATTTTTGTTTTTCTTGGGGTTCTCTTCTGGGATTCGTGACGAACAAAAAGTATTGCTTTTAGATGGATTTTTTTTTTTTTTGGTGGGTTTTTCCTGTCTGGTAGGCTGCATATGGATTTCTTGATGTTTCTCGTGTCTACTGATGTGGGTTTTCTACACCAACGTTGTTGTTTCTTGGATAAATCATAAATGTTGTGTTTATACTGAACATTATTGTTCTTGGCTTCTCGCTTTTGCTTTTGCTTTCCTATGTTGTTTTGTGTTGTGATTTGTCCCCTGTATCAGATAACCTTCTTTTTTGAATCAGGGCAACGTGGGTTTGGTCTTCACCAAGGGCGATCTCAAGGAAGTAAGAGAAGTGATTGCCAAGTTTAAGGTATTTTAATGTTTAAATCATGTTTGGTTTATTTATAATGGCAGTTTTTAGGGATAAATGTTCTGTGTCTGTTGCCGTCGCCAGAAATTTTATCTCTTTCTTATTTATTGCTCTCACCTAATGTTTTATAGATTGTTGGTCTTATGGCTATAATGGTTTCATCTCAGATGGCTGCATGAATTTGTATGGAATAAGTGCATACTAGTAATCCCAATCATTTGTTTTGTCCTTGCAATCATCGCCTTTCCTTAAGAGTAACCTTTCCTGATTGCTCCATGCAAATAATTAAATGTGCAATGCTTTGAAATATTTTGTTCATTTTTTAATTTATTACCTTGTTTAAAACCCATGGTGTTAATAATGTCATCTGCTGGGAAAGGAAACTAAGACATAGACAAGATCTTCGTATGGCTTGTTCCAACAATGTGATAGCAAGGATGTGAAGGAACTCTTATGATTAGGATCTTTGCAATGTGGCTAGTTAATTTCCGTTAGTCAAAGTTGTCAAGCTAAACTACGAAAGTCTTTTACTTTGCATTCAATTTAATTATGTAAGCATGCCTACGCATCTGTTATGCCAGTCGAATGAAGGCATTCTACTCCCTGCTTTAATGGTGTGTTGATATTTAATTCCTTTGTAAGCTTGAATAATCTTTTGTTTAGTATTGTGAATTATGATAGAGAAACAGTTTTAAATAAGACCCATTGTTTTCCTACAGGTTGGTGCTCCAGCGCGTGTTGGCCTCATTGCTCCCATTGATGTTGTCATCCCGCCTGGAAACACTGGATTGGATCCTTCCCAGACCTCCTTCTTTCAGGTTCGTCTTTTTTGTTTTTTGATATATGATTTTTTACTTTACATTTTCAACTCTCTTACACATGCTTCGCAGGTGCTAAGCATTCCAACCAAGATTAACAAAGGTACTGTGGAGATCACCAATCCTGTGGACATCATTAAGAAGGGTGAAAAGGTGGGCTCATCTGAGGCTGCGCTTCTCTCAAAGCTTGGGATAAGACCATTTTCTTATGGTCTTATTGTCCAATCTGTTTTTGATGATGGATCGGTCTTCAGCCCCGAAGTTCTCGATCTTTCTGAGGATGATCTTTTGGAGAAGTTTGCCAAAGGGGTCTCCATGGTTGCCTCCCTCTCTCTTGCCATCTCGTTCCCAACACTTGCTGCTGCGGCCCAGATGTTTATGAATGCCTACAAAAATGTCCTTGCTATTGCAGTTGCATCAGAGTACACATTCCCAAAGGCAGACAAGGTCAAAGAATTCTTGAAGGTTAGCCTTTTGTTAGAACAAGCAATGCTCATTTTTGTCCGGCTTTTGTTTTTTGCTTCCGCTTTGCATATCGTTCGACTTATGGAATTGCATCAATTTAGGATCCAAGCAAGTTCATGGCTGCTGCTGCTGCTCCAGTTGCAGCTTCTGCTCCTGCTGCTCCGGCTGCTGTTGCTGCTGCTGCAAAGGAGGAAAAGAAGGAAGACCCGGAGGAGGAATCTGATGACGATTTCGTATCCGGTCTCTTCGATTGATCGCTCATTAGATCTTTCTAGTTGGACAAGGTTTCGTTTTAGGCTTGAATTTAGTAGGAAAGCATGTTTTAGTTTGTGTCAGGCCATAAATTTCCTCTCTGGATGGTGCATCCACCTCGTCTTTTCTTTTTGTTTTTTGGCCTAGGCTGTAGGCACCTTTTAATATCACGCCGAATCATTGACATGGATTAAAGTCTAAAGGTATGAGCTTTGGTTTGCAAATTGATGACATCTAAAATAGTTCATGCAACTTCAGAGTTGATCATGGATAAGAAAAGTTACATTGTTAGTTAATTTTTAATTATCTATAATTGGGTAACTAACAAATCAATGAGCTCCGCAATGGATCAAAAAGGATAGAAGTTCATATTAAGTTCTATTGAACTTGGTAGTATAGAGTTGCTTATTTCTGCCTTTAGAATAAAAATTTCACGTGGGGAATTCAATAAAAAGAACTTTTTTTATTCATGCAAATGGGTAGCAGGACGTGCAAACATTAAGCTTCACCGATTTTGTTAAAAAAAAAAAAGTGGAAAATTATGGATACAGAAAATAAAAGATAAGAAAGTGACGTGCTGTAACTAACAGTTTCATTTTTGTAATGAATAGCTTAAATTTTGTAACAAAATATAAAAGTATTATTTTTCATTTGTCTTTTTTCGTTGCAAAAGTTAGGAGGTGTATTGCAAAAACAAAATTACCCGTTGCACAGCCTGCTTCCCCTTCTTCTATTTTCTCATCCATGTAGTGGGACTGAAAAAAAAAAAAAAAACTTCAAGGAGGAACCATTATGCCAAAGAGTACCCTTGCGAAGCTTTGCTTAGGCAGTTTGAACACGGTTTAACAAGAAAAAACAAGAGACTTGGAACCCACTATAATTACATGATACAAAAATTGCATTAAAATAGCCTCCCACATAACTTAATTCTCTACTTAGTTACAGAAATAGTCCAATTTAGTTATCGTAGAGGGCAGAAAGAAACGCTTTACATTCTCAAACGGTTTAAGGAGGCCAATTTTGCCAATCGCAACAACAGTCGCATTCTTTCCCTTTATTAGCTTGGTGTATACAGTAAGCAATCTCGGAGGAACACAGAGGAAAGAGATAGAGAGAACATTGCCCATAATTACAATTTAAAATTAAGAAAATTAATACATGGGACAGAATTATGTATGAATGTGTCCCTTGCTCGACCTTCCAGACTTTGATCCCCCATTTCCCTTTAGCTTCAGCAATTTGGCATGTTTCAGGTAATTTATCAATCGACATTAACACTGAAAAATCTCCTACATGACGTCTCGATCATGCTAAGCCATTATCATCAGTTAAATACGGAGAATGAGATAAGGACTTGTTAGAAACCAATTAACTTGGCAATTCCAGCAAATGCATGCAGACAAACTATCAGCAATTGCTCCTAACCCTTCGACAATGGCTAGTGAATAACCGAATATCAAGTTGGGGAAGATGTTCATGTATTGATTTACTGGAGACAACTCCGAAAGAAACGGACTCCCTGTCCAAATTAACATGACAATAAGAAAGAAATGATCATTGTTGACGAAAGTAGAAGAAGAAAAAGAAAATGAACAAAGTTACTTCTTCTTGAACCCGCACCTGCAATGCAAATGTAACGTCTACTTCATCTACTTTCAAGGATACTCTTTTCGATCTATCATCCCGAGCTTGGCCCAATTTAAGAAGCCCCTGCACTTTGAATCATGCTCTCAATGTCATTCATTGATTGTGTATCCTATTAATAGGATTATGCTCAAAGTTATTACGTATCTGATTTCTATTCGGCTTGTATATCTGGCATTACGGGCTTGAGCACAACCATGCTGTCTATAGACCAAATTATTTGGTGTATTGGATTTCACTAGACTGTTTAAGTTTCATTGCGTTTACCTGGGCTAGAAGTTTTACATAAATGGATCACTATGCTACTTAATATTTTGAGTTAAGTTCTTCCATTTATGCCACATTATGCAACTAAAGTATTTCATCAGGCATGAGGTTAAAATGGACATCCGATTGTTTCAGAATTTACCTGGTCACTCAGCATCCTGCACATGTTCGTAAATTCCATAATGGAAAAAGATAAGTGGATGCGCATGAGTAAAAACCTGGTGGGCACGCAAAGATTTGAATTATTGGATCGTGCAAAGTGTATTGAATTTAAAAAAAAGAAAAGATAAACTGTTGGATGCCGTTGATAAACTGCATGCCCTCCGCGTGCTAACCCTTGCGTTGCCATGTAGTGGTCCTCTTCCATAATTCCAACAGGGGTTATCATTGTTGATTTGCATATGTTTACATATGATTTATTCAGCCGCACTGTGTAACAAGGTCAGATACCATTTTTCATTATGTAATCATACAAATATATTAGCTGGGGACAAAAGCGAACCTCTGCTACAGTAGCATCCTTCTTTCCTCCACGGAAAAGCTTCATAGCAGAGTAGAGTATTATCTGCAATTCGCATCAAATTAAAACACTGGACTCCAATTCAAAGTTAAAACAGGCCCTCAAAGAAACTTCTCGATGTGTGCTATGCCTTCTAGAGTTCAATCAACAGGAGCTAGTCCATGCACAATCAGTTGAAGAATTTAGAACGATGTTTTGATAGATCAGGATGCTAGCATTCATGCTATATCGGTTACCATGTTAACAACAGGAACTTACTTGCTGATGCTGTGGAAGAGATTGTATGGTATCTACTGCAGTGGTCCTATATGCCTTCGATAAATCAATGGCCGTACGATCAATTTTCACCTGTGCAGACCATTGTAAGCTTAAAGTACCTATATTAAAGTCCAAAACTGCAAACAATTCATCTATTAAATTTTGGGCAGTGTTTAACATCCTGTACATATTGAAGCGTAAGAGTGGCGTGCTACTAGCTTTTGTTCATTTTCTTCGACATACGCACAAAAACTCACAAGGAAATTGCAAAAAAGAAAAGAAATACAAGAAAGCAGGTTTCTTACCTATATAGCATAGCTTTAGAGTGTAGAGATATTAGTGGTATATGATGTATTAGCTTTAGAGTGTAGAGATACTACTAGCATAGCTTTAGTCAAAATGTCTTGATTTCTGTTAGATCATGTGCTCTATATGTTAAAGTTTTGATGTGCCAACATGAAGGAATAAATCAGAAAGTCTGCACACCTTGCTTTTATTAAATATGAAAGTTATGATTATAGACGTAAAGATTTTTCCAGTGAGCACGTACAATATTATTTTCCTGCAATTTGAATAATCCACAAATCGGAGATATCTGTTGATTATTGAGTGACACATCCTCAAATGAATCTGAATTTGCACTGCATGTAGATTCTCTCATCTCTGCTTCTAGAATCTCCGCTGCACTCCTGAAGCAAAACCAAGAACAATGGTTATACCTATGCCTCGCTGAACCTAATTGATTACAATTGCACTAGTTGTTCTGATAACCATATATTAACCCCATTTGCATGCTCCAATTTAACTTGGTTGCAACTGAAATGTCGGACTGCAACCTCAAGAGAGAGGAAGAAAAGAGCTAAATACTGACCTACAAACACAAAGAGCTTTTCTTATGTCTCCAGATGCAGCTGCAACTTTCTGTTGCATGTCAAATTGTTAATTTCTAATAGTAACACAGTAATTGGAGAAGTGCAGTATCAATCCATCGCATACTCACTCTGGCACAAAGTTCCAATGCTTGTGGATGAAAAACTGCATAAGGAAGTCCCTGTAGAAAAACAAGACAAGTCTAATCTCCAACTCGTATCACTCTGTTATGGAAACAACGATTTTAAGGGATACATCATTCACACAGCTTCCAATAGCTATTAAACTATTGAGGGCATCCCTCGACTAAGACTCATGATTGAGCCTCTAAGAAAAAATTTATTACAGTTTCTTATCCCTCAAGTTCTCAATTTGTAAACATAACAATTGTATTAAAAGCATACACCAATATATCAGATATATATCTTTTAAAGTTCATTACCACGTAGACATTAATATTTTGTATCATCCTAAAACAAAATTAATTTTGTTTATCCACACAAAACAATCTAACTTACATGGAAATATCACTTTTAGGTACATGTAATAATGGAATCTCTATCAAACAAATGTATAAATAAATAGAAGAATATCATGTTATGGGTACACTGGAGACTTTAAAAGAGAACACTGCAATTACCATGAGCCTTTCCTGAAGAATTCTTATGATTTGATCCTTAGGGTAGGCCCTGAAAGTTATAACCATTGGTCTGCCTATCAGAGAATGAAAGTAGTACAAACAGCCAGTGAATGCAACTTCCAAACATGATGTGAGAAAGAAAACAAAGAAAGAATAATTACAGAAATGAAAAGGCTGATACAAATTATTAAGAAATATCAATTCTGCCAGACGACATAATAAAGTAAAGGAGCTGTTAAGGAATATAATGCCTATTTGTAATCCACTTGGTAAAGCACAATTTAATGACCGAAGCCTCGGAAGAAAGCGATCCGCTAGGTCCATGGCATTTGCTATGCCTGAAAAAGTAAGAGAAGTTTGATTCATGTGCCAACAAATGAATCCACAATTGAGACCACAAGTGCAAACTTCGAAAAATGAGGGAATTCTTCTTAAGTATATAAAAAGTACCTATTAAAATATATCTAGAACTTGGGAAAGTTGTTAGCATGAAAAGATCATCAAGGAAAGCACGGTCCTTGGTAATCAAGTAATCCAATTCATCAGCAATTATTAGCCTGCAAATGCCAGTTTTGGCATTGGTGATTCACGATCTCAGGCGTGATTTATTACCAGCAAGGAAAATCATGATTGATAAACTCTCTTAATCTTGAAATAGTGCTCAATTTTACATGTAACAAGACACTGTAATTGGTCATACGGTTCAAAACTTTTTCTCACATCATTTTCGAGCATGATGACTGCTGTTCTTGAGAATCCAATTTCTGAAGATTCTGTAGATGAGATGTAGATACATTCATTCTGTTCCTCGGATGGTTTTTACCAATTGTCTAATAAGAAAAATTGGCTGGCAAGCATGTGTAATAATGGATGATTGAAATTAACTAGAATGGGTTTTCAACTTTCACCTTGCCGAAAATTTCAGATGCATTTGTTAGAGAAGAACAATTAAGGGCCACCATATTTGGAGGCTGAAAACCCATCTGGCAGGAAGAACAAGTACGTCAGCTTTGAGTTTCAGAAAGAAAAGAACATATTGCAACAAGCGCATGAAGGGCATCAGCCCAGTCATGGCATAGGGTTTGACTGTAATAGCAACATCATAAGCTTCAAAAATTGGTACAGCTAAACATGATCGTCTGAATCATTTGTTACACAATAAGTCCCTACTTATGTTCTGAATGATATCCAGTTCATCAAACACAGGAAATAGGTGCAAAATGAAAAGAAAACCCTGACTGCTCTTGGTGAATGACCGAATACACAAGCGCTCATATCTTAATTTCAGGACACAGGTAAGGAACATATCACAGGCTGGAGGCAGCATATGGCTGAAGAGAGTAGACATCATACAATGGAAAGCAAGCAAGACAATTACACTACTGATCAAACTACATCAACTAGCTTGGAAACTCAATAAAGTAACAGAGAAGAGCCAGAACCCAATTTACCTTGTTCATCCAGTCAAACAGCTGCTGCTTTACTATCTCCATCGACGACTTCCCAGTCCCCGGGCATCCGCACACAGACAAACTCCCTGCCCTTCCTTGCTCTATACACGTCTTGCAGCAACCAACAACCTTTTCCTGCTCATCTTCGCGACATACAACAGCAGCCGGAGCGTTGCAGTGCCTCCTTCACCCCACTCATTTGCACCACATCTATCTGCAAAACCACAGAAGGTGCCAAAAAGTACAAACAAAGCATGCCATATGATGATCTAATATTATATATTCAATGCTTACCCAAGGGATACCAATTTGGTTTGTTAGTGAAATCATCCAAGGGTTTCTTTGCAGGTAATTCCCACGTTTTATCTAGGTTCTCATCCGAATCCCTCTCGATTTCCTGCAAATTGGCCTATCAAAGTGAAATTTGAATCTCTCTCTCCCTCAAAAACACAAACACAAACATATATATTAAACTTTCGGTTGAGAGTGAGGGGACGATTACAGGAGGGTTTGGGCTGGAATCCGCGGAATGGCGAGATGATTTCCTCGGCTTTGGTACAGAGATCTGGCTCTCTTTTATTGTCGCCATATTAGATCTCGATCTTCGCTTCTGAGGTGTCGATTCACCTCAGGATCGGGAGAGCGGCAAGCCGGCGACGATCTCCTTGCATGGAGGCCCGGCGATTGAAGGCATTTCTTGCTAGTTGCTACAGAAAATTGTGTTTGGATCCTGAGAAAATTGGCGGTTCTCTTTTTAATTTTAAAGATTAAAGACTAAAGTGTGCCAGAAAAGGCAGGTTTCAAGCAGGTAAGAAGTGTGAGAAATAAATTAATAGTATAATAATGTTTTTAGCGGGAAAAGTAGCCGTTAGCAAATTCGTCTCCCTCCATTCTTTGGGCCAGAATTGGGCCATTCTGTTTCGATGGAATCGGCCCGGTCTCCATAATTCCACCTGTCCGTAACCTCCAACTAGCGGTGCTCCCTATTTGATTATGTCTTGTCTATCCTGTGGTAATTAGGGTTGGCAATGGGGAGGATTGAGGTTGAAGATGGACCTCCCGTTTCTCGTATGTGTTTATTATCCTCATTCTTGTCCCCGTCTTTGACAGATATGAAATTTTTATTTCTGTCATCATCCTTACTGAGGAATGGAGATCTCCGTCCTCGTCCCATACTCGTCCAAATGAAAATTAAAAAAAATCATATATTTTCACTGCTCATAGTATTTGAAACTCGTGGTTAATGACAAACTAGCTGTGTATATTACAAATATCTTTTGACTTAAAAATATAATAAATGAGTGATTTAAGTATTAAAGTTCAAACGCACGAGTTTTATATTAAGAATTAGTAATATAAATTAAGGTCCCACAACTTGATGGACAACGTGCAGAAGAATAATGACACTATTTTTGAAGATATTATATTACTCAAGTTTATAATAAGTAAACATTAAAACTATATTACTTAGGTTTATATATTGATATAATAACACTATTTTTTAAAATACTGATATAGAAGAATAATTTAGGCAAATCATTCAATGTTTCAATTACTGCATAACACTAAAATTTAAAATTATATTTTATAAAGATATGCATCACACACAAAAAATCTAACTATGAAAAATTCAATAAATGAAAATTATGGAAACTTTACCCCATAATTTTGAATTTTTTCTTTTTTATTTTTCGTATATAATATTAGATTTCTTGTAATATTGTGAGTTTTAACTTTATTTCTAACTTCTTAAATAATTTATTCTCATGTTTTTGGCATGTATATGCTAGTACCTTTAAAAAGAAAGAAATAATAATGTTTTAGAATAAGACTTCCAATAAAAAGATGATCTTTGAGAATAAGTTATTATAATTCCTGCATTATTCATTAATAATTTTGCAATTGTCATTAAAATTAATTATTACTTGAATCCTTGACCCTAAGGCTATTAACATTGTAAGTAAATTATCAGGTTAAAGAAAAGTAATTTTATTAATAATTTAGCAATTACATTAATAATTTTAAAGTAGCTGAAACATAAATTATTGAAGAGTGAATGTAGCAAACATTAACGATGAAAACGAATAAAAATTAAAGAATAAAAAAAAAAAAAACGAGGCGGGTATGAGAAAGATATGGGGATGGGAATAGGTAAACTCATCCCCGTCCTCATACCCACTAAAAAAATACAGGGAATGGGAATCACCACCTCGTTTCTCGGTCAACTGACTTTAACCCTGTTTCCATCAAGGTGAGTACGAATAATTCTCGACGGGTACAAATAAAATTGTCATTCCTAGTGGTAATATGATAAGGCGTGGTGGGTGTACAGACTGAATAAGAATGATAAAAAAATATCAATGATATAACGATTTTAATTATTTTTATAATAAAATTAATAAAATATAATATAAAAAATTATAACATTATTTTTATTATAAAAAAATTAATATCATTACAAAAATATTTCTTATTACCTATTATTAATATTCTTTTATCCTCGTCATTTGGTCCGCCCATCTTTTACCAATAAAATAGTACCCAGTGGGGATCAAACAGCATCTAGATTTGGTCCAGAGCAAGAGCTGCTCTTACATTCGTCGTCCAATCAAGTAGGCGTAGGAACACTCGATGGACTGATCATTTGTTGTTAGAATTTAGTCCCTGATCACATCTGTTTTTAGATCTGATCTGATAATTTAATATTTTTGATTGAATAATATCTCGAATAATTAAAGATAGTTTTAGAAATAATTATTTATACTACTGCTTGTTATGGTCTAATGATAAATACAAGACTTGTTTGATTTGCGAAGAAAAAAAAAATAATCATAATTATATATTTTTTTCTTTATATTTTTTTCTTTTAATTTTTTACACTATTCTAAATAATTTTATTTTTTTCACTACTTTTTCTCTCACAAATTATTATTCACTTTTTCTTTTACCATACTTTTTTTCTCTTAATTTTTTACACCACTCCAAACAATTATATTTTTTTCACCATTTTTTTTCTCACAAATTACTATTTATTTTTCTTTTACTATAATTTCTTTCTCTCAACTTTCTCTACTATTTCAAATAATTTTATTTTCTCTCTACTTTTTTTTTCTTCCTCTTCCTTTTCTCACTCTTCCTCTCACTCCAAATACATCGTCAAAGATTAAAACGTTCAATTGGTGCCGCATCGAAGAAACAGGTTGAAATGCTCCGAGGCACACAATTGGACTGAACGTACGACCGGGATGGTTGTAGACTTGCAGGTAGCAAATTTGCTCCCTGCATCTTGATACCCTGCATAGGTCACAATCTCCTTAACCAGACTGCGGATTTCTAAAAATCCATTATCTCATGCATATAAGATAGCAAAGTGTTGGTTGTATACGGCCAGAATGAGTGCGTAAATAATAATTTCCTGTAATTTTTCCAATCAACATATATGGTAGATGTAGCGTTAGGCAATTCAATCATTGTAATGAGTATATGCTCGATCACTAGCTTTACCATTGTTTTTTTTTTTTCCTTTAAAATGAGAAAGAAAAGATAATATCTCACAATTTTGTCAAAAAATATTATCTTTGCTCCTTAAGTAATTTTTGAGTCGTCTGAATAGTTATAATATAACTCAACGTTACAAAAAAAATGAGTATAATTAGTGTTACTGTGTGTCCCAACACACTTAAATTTTAAACATTACAATCAATGTGTTTCGACGCATTGTCATTAAACCACGTGCCGATGGTAACTTTACCATTAATCCAGTGCCTTGCCACAGTTTGTGATTGAAATTTTGTTTGGACTGGAACGGATGGACGGTTCTCGGACGCGGTGGTGACTGGTGTGAAATGACTCGATGGACCATGACTCAAAACTATGGCCCATCTGGAAAACGAAACGACAGTCGACGAAAACGACCACTTGCATTTCGAAAGGGACCATTAATTAGATATTTTCACTTGCCACCTTACCAAAACCAAAAGATCCTCATCGCTGCTCTTTTGGAGTCACAAGTCGCCAAGTTCAATCGAAAAAACGGTAACATTGTTTACAATTAAATTCCGGTTTAACTAGAGAAATTCCTTCTTTTTGTTCAAAATTGGCATTCGTAAAAAAATAAAAAAAAAATGCAAAAAGAGTTTAAAAGAGAAAATAAAAAATTTGGCGTTTAGAATTTATGAATGTGGATAATAATTTTTTATTATTGTATTAAGCATCTCTATCATCAACAAGATATATATGTTTAAGTTAGGTTGATATATCTTCAAAATAAACTGTATGGTTTTGTTCCTACTTATATTGACGAGTGTTAGTATCAAAGGGTGCACAAAAATTTAATAGTTCCTCATCTTCTAAGTCTCGTCTAATAATTTAAAATTTTACATTTGATAAATTTTATATCTAATTAATTGTTTTGATCATTTAAACCTACTAATGGAAACGAGTATGAAACATTTAGAGTTTGGTCCTCAATTAATTTCTTCAGCCAGCCCCACGATGATAGACTTTTTTCACTGTAAAAAAACAAAAAAGAAAAAAAAACAAGGATCAAGAATTGGAAGAGTGGGAGAGAGAGCTATCAAAGGCCTTTTATTGGGTGGAGATGGGACGAGAGGAGGACTAGATGAGGAGATAAGGGAATTGGCGTAGCATTGGCGTCTACATGTCCCTGTCCGATTTGTGACCCCATGTGAAAGGGAGGCTGATCTCAACGTTTTCCTTCTGTTGGATTAAGTTTTCTCAATGCGGACAGTTGAGCCCCGACGAACTCATCCAACTTCTCTTTTCATTTGTAAGTAGCTAGAAGAGCAGACAAGTAAACATGAAATTGTATGTCATGCTCCCTTTTTCCCAAAAAGAAAAATTTTCTACACCTTACTTTGCACAGAACACCACATATATAATATCATAGATAATGCAATCGTATTTTATGATAATAGAATAGCATATCCTACGTCGACTCTGGTCTAAAATACGATATCTCAATTATCAAACTCAAAACAATCACTTTTTTTTTCCCCTCTCAAAAGCAAGAGATTCCAAATAAGATGGTAACAGAAGCATCCGATGGAACGAGGAATCTATAGGACCTTAGCATCTTGTATGCATATTCGTTTCTGGTCGATCTTAGTGGGGATAAGGCTTCTTTGTGTTGAAGATTTGTTTTGATAAATTCGCCCACACAATTTATACGGTTACAGTGCAAATGATCAAAAGAAGATATTTACCCAAATCAAAAACTATAGCATTAACTTTTGGCCCATAATTTTTCATGCTGCCAAACCTTACCATTTATGTAACAAATATGTTAAGTATAATTTACTCATTATTTTATTACACATAAATTTAATTTTTTATTTTTTTATTTTAAGTAAACTAATATCGTAAATAAATATACTTACTAAAAAACGAAGTTAAAATAAAAATCATCGTATTTTTCGTATGCCAAACTTTGTGACCTTTGCATACCACCTCTGTGAAATTTTTGGCAACCAAAAATGCTGCAAATACAGCAAGTTCAATGTGCAACTATGATTTGTGTTCTAATTAGCTGTTATGGACTTATGGGAATGGGACCATCAGCTCCCAGAAAGAAGGAAATTTGGTTTCTTATATTAAATCCTTAGTTCATTCCCAGGATTGATTAATCTCTTCCTGCACGAGTGTCCAGAAATTATTCTATCTTATTTTTATTTATCCCTTGTGGAGGGAGATTAAATTCTTTGATTCCTGTTCGTTTCCTGCGATTCAGAAATAACCGAGCTCCAATCTCCCTTATCCGCCGTCACTTCCGAGCAAATTGCCAAATGTTTAAAATAGGTAGTGGTCTCTTACTGTTTGTTTGTTTCTATTTCCTGTACACTGCTGCAAAATCGGGGCAATTAAGCTGTCAGATGCCTCCGCAGCCTTGTCTCCATTTCTTCTTTTTATTGTCTTCCATTAAGATCACATGTTTTAGTTGCAGGAAAAAAAAAAAACACCTTGATCGTGCTTGATCCAGAATTTTAGGGACCGGTATCAAGGAAGAGTTTTGGGCCGGAACTTGTGACCTGCAAGACAAAGTAGAGCTACGAGGTGTCAGGATGAGATTTGGTGTTGCACTTCAATACTTAAGTGAGTAGGGTTTAAGCCAACGATGGATTAAAGTATTTAGAATGTATGAGGTTATTACTATGAAAATAGTACTTTTTAGGGTAATTATAAATAGTTTAACAGGTTCTTATTGGTCAGAGGTAGACCTACGAGAGGCGCATTTCCCTCAGCCGACGTATTCCTTTAAGTCGCGGATATGATCTTGTTTAAGTCTTACAGTTAGGCTTCCTTTCCCAGTGGATAAGTCGTGGACTTTTGGGCTTTAGGCTTGTGCTTAATGAAAAAAAGTTGGTATTTTTGGTGTATTTATTTAGAACGGTGTTCCAGTTGAAATTGTAATCGATATTTTTAAAACGAAAATTAATATTTTTTAAATACTTATCATTTTCATATTTCACAAATTACCAGTTTTATTTCAAAAATATCAGTCGCAATTTTAATTAGGACACCCTGAAAAAAAAAAAAAACACTCGAGACATATATACTTGCTCATTAATCATTTTTTTTTAAGAACAACCATACATGTTTCAAGTATTCTTTTTATCTTAGATGGTGTCCCAGTTAAAATTACAATTGATATTTTTAAAATAAAATTGATAATTTTTAAAATATAAAATAACAGGTATTTCAAAACTATCAATTTTTATTTCAAAAATATCAATTATTATTTTAACCAGAACACCCTTGGGACAAAAGCACTCGAGATAATTTGAGACACTGACATTTTTTCTTTTCTCAAAGATCAAAGTAACTTCGTAAAAGATAAAAGTAAATTCGTGTACATCTAAACTTTTCCTAAACCTTACTCATGCAACTTTTTAGCCCATCAAGCTTGGCAAAAAGCTAGAAATAATGAGAACAATTCCAGCAGTTTAATATCATTGCTGTCCTACAGATCAAGCAAAGCAAAGGTCTGCAAAACGATTGCTGGGGCACCATACTAATAAACCTTAAAATGTCGGTCGGCAATCTTTTCAATGTGGTCCGACCAGCAGGTAGTCGTCCATACGGCAATGGTCTACTTTTACTCGCATGACAGGTGGCCCATGTCACCTAATTGGTAGAGAAAGAGACGGAGCTAACATAGGCAATTTAGCCATGTTCCATCACATTCATAAACCATTCTTCGTGTTTTTCTTCCCAGCTCCATTCGCATTTGGTTCTCTTTGCTTCGACCGTGTCTGCAATAAGCATCTAAATTGGCCTTTTCTCCTTGCAAAGTCTTGTTTGTTTGATCTTATGTCTACTTATACCGTTTATGTCATCAGATTTAATACATTATCTGACGTGTGTCGTCCTCACAGCCATGGTTTTGAGCCTGAAGATGGATTAACTGCCTAACGTTAGCTGGTTAGATGTTATGGTTGTAACAGTAAGAGATGGAGTGCTTTATATATATCACGAAATTCTGACTGTTATTATTGTAGAAGGAGTCAATTATCTTATCTACTACCGTCACATAAGAAAAGAAAAAAAGTTAATCATACATTTAACATTCAAATGTTTCGTTATATAGATTTTAGAATAGTTATCGTTATTCTAAGTTATGCTTTTGTTAGTTCTAACCCTCTTTTTGCAGCTTGTCAATGGGATTGAATCCAAGCCAATTCTTGAGTTTGAACACTGATTGAGCTCAGCTTGGAAAACAAAAGAATAACAAGATAGGTTATTGTCATTTATAAATCCTGCTTACTGTGGAATAGTATTCTGCTGGCCTCAGGAAGACAGTTTCGCTACTGCACGTTGGGAAATTTCAAATAAAAAAATAATGTCCATCTTTGAATTTCGCGATAACTTAAGATGAAAAATTGAGTGGATTGAGGAAATTATACTTGTGTAACTTTAGGCCTAACAAGTGAACTTCATATTCAGATTCAAAAAGTCTTCAAAGCAATCCATGCAACGCACAATTGGACAAAGAAATGCCAGAAAAGAAAAGGACATCTTGAAACTGGCAATTAGTCAATTTGAGTTTATCCAACAGTTTTGACGCAAGGCACAGTGCTGAAACTTTACAAATCTTAGACCAATCCGTATTTGGTCGATTAATATTAAAAATCGTTTCTGCAAATATGTGAGAATGAGTTCAAATTCAAATGTTGTAGCATCAAAAATCCTAAACAAAAGGAAAAAAATTCCAAAATTTAAGCCCCCATCACTCGAGGTCAATGCGTTTTACCGCAATTCAAAAAATAAAATCTCAAAATTGTAATTAGTTGCTCATAAGTGGTGAGCACAAAATATCATCAATTTTACAAGGTAGCTCGCCCACGAATTACTACTTTATACCTTCCCGCTTAAAGAAAGAATTGAAACCTTTAATAAGAGAATATATAGTTGGGAATCACGATAATATTGAATGTAGCACTGAATTCATTTCAGTGCATTTATGCGCAAGTGGTCTAGTTATTTTTTAATATTCAACGAAGAAAAAGAAATTAGTCTTGCCACATCGATACCTTTCATTAAAAATTTGATTCGCTAGTTGAAGTTTGATTTGAAAGAAATAGGAAAGTAGTTGTGACATTCCATATAATTTTATTAGAAAGAATTGTGCAGCTAATAGGAGGAACAAATTTTGGCTGTTTAGTAACCGTGACTTGATTATTCAAGATTTTTCACAGACAATATATATTTAATCCTACCAAATCATCTTGAAGATGACTCAATCTATAGTTTCATGATAATAATAAATTCTTTTAATCACTAAACTATAAAAATAAGTGATAACAAAATAAGTGAACTAACTTCTTCTAGTTCGAAATAGGAAATGTGTATTAAAAAATTGTTTGCAAAATCATTGTTATCGTACAAAAAGAACTGAAAATTGTTATGAAATTGCAAAGGCAGTTGATTATAATCACACGTTTCATTTTTTTTTTTTCTCCGCTCTGAAGTGTTTGCCTAATTGGTAATTCAGTGTATTTTTTTCGTATTAGTTTAAGTTCGTGTTTTGACCCTGTCACTTGCCTCTTAATAAATAGGATTTTATGTCAAGAGCGTCATATTAAGTTTCAATCTCATTAACGTCGAGATTGAATATAAAAAGGGTTTATTTGAGTTTAACAATACTCGAGTAGTAAGTATTCTTTATGAGAGAAGTTGGACGAAGTAATTAAAAAATAATCTTAACTTTAATTTGTAAATAAGATGATGAACACATATACTAAGCACCTTTTTTCTCGTTCACAAAAAGGATTCGTTTTTTCCAATATGAGGTCGACTAATCGTAGTCAAGAGATTCTCCATTTTGGGTATGAACCAAACCCCAAAAAAAAAAACAAATAAAACCACAAGATTTGATAGAGGCACTAGTTATGGACAGGGGGACTTTTAATGGCAAAATAAAAAACAATAACATTGATTATATTGTGTGATCATAACCGTGCAAAAGATCTCTACCCAAAGAGCTTCTAAAGAGGTTATCATGCACACGTACAGACTAACGTGCACCGAGAGTCTCTTGGCCCGAGTGTTTCTGCCTCTTGTGGCTTTCGTTCCCCTTTGTGGTATTGGTTCCCTTTTGTGGGATTTGCTATTTTTCTTCTTGTTTTCTTAGTGCTTGGTTGGTTGGTAGGTTGCTAGTGGTTCATGCAGCTCAGGATCAGTCTCGGTGGTTTCCCTGGTGGTCACGCTTGAGTCGTCTCATGGTTTCCCAGAGGGCTCCCTGGCCTCCTCCCCGTCATTGATGGGTGGGGTAGTGGGGGAGTAGTGCTTTTTTGGTATGGAGGGTTGCTGTGTACAGATCGGGCTGGTTGTCGTTGGGGTTTTGCCTGGGTTTTCTAGTTTGCTGGTCACCGTCTTTTGTTTGGTCCTTCCCCGTTGAGTCTCCCCATCGTCTGCAGTGTTTGTTGATTTTCGCACATGGTTTGTGCTTCGACGTGGTTAGAGTCTTCATACTTGTCTGCTGGGCGTACTACTGCTGACGGCCCCACCCATGGGGCTGGCCAGTTTCTTTGGTTGTTGGGGGTGTTACTGTTGGTGTGTCGACGGTAGAGGTTAGAGACCTTTGGGTCTTGGGTGATTCCTTTGGTGGGCTTTGGGCCTGCTGTTGTCACTATGCAGACCTGTGTCTTCTTGGGGCTATGGGCCCCAGCTTGGACTTCCTTTCGGGCCTCATGTTTGCTGCTTGGGATAGGTGTTGGTCTGCGCTAAGTTGGGCCTGTACTGTTTCATAAAGTGGCTATGCTTACCTTATAATATTCATACAGACTCATTTTTTAACTTACCTTCTTTATATAAGATTGAGTTTTATATCATTTAACGAAGTTTTTATAACAATAATAATAAATTTCTACGCAAGAAAGATTAGCCGTTGACGTCACTATCACCATTATATGACTTGCCCTAGTTCTCCTGAAGTGGACATCATTCAAGTAGCAACTAGCGACAAGTTGGCTTACAACAATTCTTAGCCCTCTTCTGAGCTCTCATTTTGGACCGTCAATACCTTACCTCTTTCACCCAACAAGGTATATATTTTTGTTCTCTGTGCTTAATTGTCCTCTTTATCAGAATTTTTCTTTAAAATATACAAAGTAGTAATTAAAAAATTGAAAAAAGGAAAAGAGGAGGAAAAGACATCACCTGCTACTGAATTATAATGGGAAATAAAACGTGCTTTAACGATTGCTAGAATAAATAAATTCTGTTGTCATATCTATCGCTTGTGCAGTGAAGATATAATTGTTTATCTAGCGTCGAAAATGGACAGACGCACAAGTATTTTCCTCCATATAAAAATTGAGTTAAAAATGTATGAGAATTTCGAGAATGACATAAATATCACGTGTGTTTCTATGTCCCCAAATGACAATACTACCCTTCTATAATTAATTTTTCTTTGCATTTCTTTTTTTTTTTTTAGTGAAAAACATGAGAGAGTGAAAGTGATCTTATGTATTTATATCATTCCCGATGGTAATGTAATGAATTCAAATCATAGAAATATTTTTAAATGAAGATACAGAACTAAAGAACGCAAGGCAATTATAATTTTTGATAAAGTAATTATACATAGATAGCAACAAATAGCATCAAAGGCTATAAAAAAAAAGCAAAAAACTTTCCAAAATTTAAGCCCCCATCACTTGACGGCTCGTGGTGAATGATTTTTACCTCAATTCGAAAAATAAAATCTCATTACTGTAATTTGTTGCTCCTAAGTGGTGTGCGCAAAATATTCATCAATGTTATAAGGTAGTTCGCCCATTTTTATTTGATCACAAAAAGGATCCGGTTTTTTCCAAAATGAGGTTCGACTAATCGTAGTCTAGAGATTCTCCATTTTTTGTGTGAACCAAACCCGAAAAAGATCAAATAAAACCTCAAGATTTGATAGAGGTACTAATTATGGACAGGAGACTTAATAGCAAAATCGAAAACGATAACATTAATTATATTGTGTGATCATAACCGTGTAAAAGATTTCTACCCAAGAAATATTAGCCGTTGATATTGACATCACCATCACCGTTATTTTGACAACCCTATTCTCCTGAAGTAGACACCATTCAAGTAGCAACTAGCAACAAGTTGGCTTACAACAACTCTTAGCCCTCTCCTGAGGTCTCATTTTGGACCGTCAATACCTTACCTCTTTCGCCAACATGATATATTTTATTCTCTATGCTTAATTGTCCTCTTTATCAAAATTTTTCTTTAAAATATACCAAGTAATAATTAAAAAATAAAAAAAGAGGAAAAGGGGAGGGAAAAGACACCACCTGCAACTGAATTATAATGGGAAATTTTTCATCGCTTGTGTAGTGAGGACATTATTGTTTATCACACATCGAAAATGGACAGAAGCACAATCTTATTTTCCCCCATATAAAAATTGAGTTAAGAATATAATAAAATTTTGAGAATGACGTAAAGATCACGTGTGTTTCTCTGTCCACGATGACAACAATGCCCTTGTACAATTAATTTCCTTTATAAAATTTTCTACTCATTTTTTATTTTCGTGAAACACATGGGAGAGCGAAAGTGATGTTATGCACTCAAAAAAATTTTATGTATTTATATTATTCCCAACGTAAGGCTGCAAAAATGTTAATATAATGAATTCAAATCATAGAAAAAATACATAATTAAATAATTATTTTTAAATAATACCAAATAATTTTATATAAATAATAAAAAGTACTTACAAAATTTTATATAAAAATATTTGAAAATTTTGATATTTTTTTAATAAATTTAATTATCTAAAGATTTATATTATTTTATAAAAATTTTGAAATTAGTTACGTGAAATTATCGAAATTTCTTTTTTATTGGTACTAAATTTTAGTATTCAAAAATTACATTGATCCTCAATTAATTTAATTTAAGATAAAAAAAACTCTTTAAAGAGACAATACTCTTTCAGCACTTATTTTTTTCTATATACAAAATTTAAATTTAAAATTTTATTTTAAAAAAATTAACTTTTATTCAATTAGACTAATAGGCGTTGGTCGTAAGATTTTCTCTCAGGAAAGTAGAAGTACACGGAAAAATACTAAACGAAGCAACTGACACGTGTGAACAAAGCAACGGGAGAGACCAGTGGAGTCACGGTTTAACGCAACGGAAAGAGCATTGACAATGTGATCGGCGGCAACACGTGGCGCCTTAACAACGGCCAGATCCGATCCAGATTGTTCCCGTGAAATTAGCTGCGTGGGACTGCAAAATCAGTTTGCAGCCGACCCGGATCCAATTACAAACCCCGGTCAAACCCCAAAACCCAGATCCGGTAACTTCACCGGTTACCTGCACTCGGGGATACTTATCCGTACACACACAGCTCCAATTTTGTCTATACCTCCATTTTTCAACCGGCATTAGTCGGTTAGATTTTTCACGTCAACCCTGAGTCTATATATACAAGGCTGACTCTGTGTCTGCTGTTTCTGATAAAAGTGAAGCCACGGTTGGTACTTTGCTCCATTGCTTCTCGCCGGAAGCCGGAATTTTTAATCGGAAGAAAAATAAAAGAAAAGGGTAAAATTCATTGGGGTTCGTTATTTATTCTCTTTTCATCGTTTACTGGAATTGGGTTCCGTTTTTCCGATCCATTTTTCGCGGGAAGTAATGATTTGTTATGGGGATTAGCGGATTCAATTTATTCGGGTTTTCCCTTTTCCTCTGTCTGTTTTTCCGGGAAAATTGACTAATTCTATTTTGTTGTTTTAGTTTGTTTTTCAGATTCGAAGCAGATCCTGTTGAATGTCAGCCAGTCTTATAGCTTCTTCAAAGCTTACAACTTTGGCTTTTTTTTCCAAATGGGTGTGAAAGTAGCAACGACTTGTCTTCAGTGGTCGCAGCCAATCGTACCTCGCTCTCCATCTTCCTCGCAAAACATAGCCACTGCAATCCCTTCCTGGAAAAGACGGTGTCGTTCCGATGCGGCTGGAGTGTTTGTCTGCCGGTACGTGCAGAGACTGGACCGGTGGGCTCTGTTTGGCAGTAAGCTCCGGAGGGCTCGCTCTTTTGAGAATTCTAAATCAAGAGGTGGAACTTTAAAAAGGGCTTGCAGTGCAAGCTTGGATGCGTTCTCCGACGAAGAATTTTCAAAGAAAATTCAAGAATTGGCTCTCAGGTTCCAGCTTTCCGAGGAAGATGACGGCACCAGTAGTAACGCCGCGGATTCGGAGCCGGAGATAGTTTCCGAGGATTCCAGAGAGAGTTGTCAGAATATTCGTGAAGATTCTTCCAAGTTTGGACAGAATCAGAGACGATTCCTACTAGATTCTGTCGAGCCACCTTGGTTGGAAATCCGGCGAGAGCCTCCGGAATGGCCTATTGGAGACGACATGATTCCAGCAAGCATTGAACGGAAGGCTAACAGCATTGATATTCCGCTTTCGCTTCGGATTATAAAGAGGAAGATGCAATGGCAAGATGGGTTCAAAGAGGCAGGGGAATCTGCATATTGTTCAGTGAAAAAGGCGTTTTCTTCAATGGTGTTCATAATTAGAGAGCTTCACAGCTTTACTATGCAAATGAGAGAATTTCTATTCACTGAAGATTTGCAAGGAATTCTCCATCGGGTCCAAAAAGAAATGCACGCTTCTTTTGTCTGGTTATTTCAGCAAGTATTTTCACATACACCAACTCTCATGGTGTACGTGATGATTCTCCTTGCAAACTTTACGGTGTATTCCATGGGCAGTAACACTGCAATTGCGGCTATGCCGCCAACAGGGTCTTACGAAAGCGTATCGGTTGTTGAGGTTCAGGACGAGAAGAACCAAAAGTTTGATTCTTCGACAGTGAAGACATTCTCAGTGACATCCTCAAGTGGGAAATCGACTTCCATTGGCGGCAGCAATGGCGGAGGTGGCAAGTCCCGGCCGATAGCCAGTGGGACTGAGGGCGAAGGATGGTCAAACCGGTCAGAACAGTTTAGGACAATTGTCCCTGATGGTGCTTCGCATTTGTCATCATTAGGCTCAACCAAGGAGGCAGAGTCAGTAGCGCGGCAAATGACAGGAGAAGAAGAGTTGAATCTCTGGAACTTGTTTGTAAAGGAAGCTACGAAAATGCAAGCTACTTTGAGCGGTGTACATCTTGATCATGAGACCATTCAGAGATTTATTGCACCAATCACAGCAAAGATCGAACCGGATGATTATGCAGATTATTTTAGAACGGAACTCTTATATCAAATGGGATTGTCCCAGGAGCCTAATAATCCTCTCCTCCTTTCAAATTATGCCCAATTCCTCTACCTTGTTGTCCATGACCACGACAGGTACAATCTTCTTCATCTCTGCTTTGATTTATAAACCTTCACATAATTTGGTTAGGGGTTTCTGTTGATTTAGATTAAGAGTTTGATTCTTACTAAGTTGAGCTTATGTTGACTCACTTTTAGAGTCATGAAAAGGCTTGATATTTCTTTAGTTGGCTTCATGTGAGTTCGGTTTTACAGTCAAGATAATCATGATGCCGTGTCCGAAGACCAGTCAGAATATCGTCCTGGCTTGGTTTATTTATTCGTCTCCGCCTTAAAAATATGACTCCTTTCAATCTAAACTGGGGTTTTGCATTTACTTTCGGTTGATTTTTCTTTGGGTTGTTATGGGGTAATGTGTGGTTTTTGCTTTCTTTCTGATCTCTATCACCTTTTGCGCTTGACCATTGACGCGCTATGTTACAAAGGTCTACTTTTATTTCCTTCATAGTGTTTAGATTAAGAGAAACGTGTAAAAAAATAATATTATGAAAAAAAAATTATGAAATAAGTAGAAAAAGTTGTGAAAAAAAAAAAGAGATAAAAATTAATAATAATTTGTTAAAGAAAAAGTTGTGAGAAAAATAATTATTTGGATAAAAGAGAGTTATAAAAAAATAATTAGAAAGAAAAAATAAATAATAATTTATAAGAAAAAAATAGTGAAAAAATAAATTATTTAAATAAAAAAATTCATGAGAAAGAAAAAATTGTAAAAAAATAACAGATTAATTATTATATATTTTTTTTTTCTTTTTAACTATTTCTAAAAATCCAAACAAGGTCTCAGAAAATTTAAATGAACACGTATAAGTGAAAACGCGGTGAGTACACAGGCTTTTACATACATATTCATACGTATCTGTATAATCAACTTTTATTTCTTTATACTGGTAATTGACGATGATCATGATTTGTTTTTATATATTTCTCTAGAGAAAATAGGGTTGGATTTTGTCCTTTATTTCATTAATAGAAATTGAGTATTAAGTTTGAGCAGCTGAAGTTTTTCAACTTTTTCCCTTTTTCCATTTTTGCCCATTTTGTGGGAGCAGAGCGGAAGAGTGCTTTAAGAGAGCAATAGCAATACAACCACCGGATGCAGAGGCGTACAGCAGGTATGCAAACTTTCTGTGGAGAGTGAGAAAGGACTTGTGGGCAGCTGAGGAGACCTTCTTGGAAGCCATTTCTGCTGACCCCACAAACTCTACCTATGCTGCTAATTATGCTCATTTTCTCTGGAACACTGGCGGCGAAGACACTTGTTTCCCACTCGGTTCCCCAGATAATAATAATCCCCAAGCAGTCTGACAGGCTAAATTCCCGAAAAAAAAAAAAAAAGAGAGACTAAAACGTGAAGGAAATGGGGGAAAAAAAAAGTTGAAGTGTTCAACCGTCAGGCTACTAGAACGTAGAGGTTATTCCTCATCACCCATTTACCCTCTAAAAAGAGAAAGTTAAAAAGTTTCTGTTTTGGTATTTTACACTAATTTTGACATTGTTTTCTCCGCTTTTCATTTCCTATGGGTTGAGGGGATTTGGGGGATGGCGTGGAAATGTGCCAATTTTGTGTTATTAATAACATGTGAAGGGGGCCGACGGACGGTGTTTGGAAGGAGGGATGCACGTGAGCGAGGAGAGAATTGGAAATGCGGGTGTGCGAAGATGGTAACAGTCGCCAATTGTTGGGCTACACGTCTCTTTTGCTCTCGGGAATCATATGTAAGATGTTGAATCTTGGGCTTTTTTCCATTTGCACAGTTGATTATTTCCATGGGATCACCGCGTGGCAAAATGTAATTAGATGTTTTGTTCGTTGACGCCATTTTCTGTTCAGGTAAAACATTTTGTGCAATTCATCCATATAAAAAATTGCTGAATGCCCCCCCTGGTGTTTTTCCATCTTTTATTCCTTCGTTTTAGGATCTTTCGTGAATTTGTATCTGAGGGATGCATGTGGGAAGGTAAGGCATGTGTTGAGCGAGTAATACGCAAGAAAGAGTTTAGGTTAGAGGCCTCGTGAGGCCAGTGGTGGAGCCAAAAATTATTTTCAATGAGGGCAAACTTACGTGTAGTTATTGAAATAATATTTTAAGTAATATAAAATAATATGATATTAATTTTATCCACATTATTGCTTGCTCAATATTTTAGTGGCATACTTATGAAAATATTAAATAAACATAATAAATTAGATAAGCAAAATTTATGTATATTATTCACCTTTTATTTTGTCCAAATAGATGATAATATATAGTATTTTTCTTATGTTTGAAAAAAAAATTTGGCTTCTTATAACTTTCTAATCTTATTTACCTATTATTTTATTGAGTAATGAATTATAAACTAATAGTTTTATTGGTATGTTAAATTTATCTTCATAAAATTTATTTATTGACTATAATTACATGTTTCACTTTTTTACTTTTTAAAATTGTTATATATGTATAAAATTTTATTCTTTCACTAAAAGATCGTTAAATATATTCATTTTGATTCAAAATATGATAGATATCAGCTGCTGATTTATTTGAAACTAAACAAATTTGTCTCTATTTTATATAACTTAAATTATATTTGTGCATATCTCAAAGTCATATATATATATCTTTCAAACATAATTAATGTAATAAACTAACTCATTTTAAAAATTAAAGAGAAAATTGATGAAAATTTTGATAATCAATAATAATTGAAGATTTTAAAATGTCTCCATCCAATAATTTTAAATTTTGAGTTGAGGCAAGAAAAAAATTCGATTGGGGGCAAACAAAAAATTTTAGTGGGGGGAAGTTTGATAACTCTATATATGTCATATAAAAATTTATTATTTGAGTGAGGGTAATTGCCCCTCACAATACATAAAGTAACTCTGTTACCACGTAAGGTAGTTCGAAGTAATGGTCTACAATTGAAGAGATTGCAATTCGAATTTTAGTTTTTCTCTCACCTTCGTTGCTCATATAACGGTTTTGTTATCTTCTTTATAGGCGAAAAAAAAAAAAAAAGAAAGTGAAAAGCAGTAACTTAAATGACCTAAGAATATATGGACTAGGTTGTATGTAAAGCAAATTAAGCTTGTTTGCGAAGTCCATTCTATGTTCTTGCACGTAAAGTGGAATGTATCACTTGCATTTGTATTATGAGTTTTTTTGTTACATTAACAAAAAGGGAATTTGAATGAGAAATAAAATTGCGCTGCCATTATCAAATAACCATGTACATCGAGTTTGAATTTTCTATATGCATTCCACAAAGTAAGTAAGAGTAATAATGGTAAAAGTGGTATGATTAATGCATAATACCTATTTCTTTAAAAGAGATTTTTCTTTATAATAAAAAAAAAGAAAATCAAACTTAATTAGAGAGTATATACTTATTGATGGTATTTAAGTGCGCAACGATATGAATATTTGAATTATTAAATTCAAAAGAAAAAAAAAAATAAACTTTTAAATGTTATTTGATAGACTGTACTCCGTTTACAGTGAACTACGTAATAGTACTTAAAAAAAAATTTAAGTGGTTTTTCAAAACCTAATTAGGAAGAATAACTTAAAACGTTTCAATCGCATAGTTCTGAACATTTAGTAAAGGCACTTAGTGGCTTTAAATTCATATGGAAGGTGTAATATTGACATCTTTCTAAAGTTTCACTTGATGATTCCCATAAAGCCTCAACAGAATTTGGCAAGCAGCAGAAATGCATACATGGGCACATGCAAGTGTTTATACGTAATGTTTGACAATTTTGGACAAGCCATGGGAAACCGACGGCCATAAAAGTGCAAAATGTCGATTCAACAAAGGCATTAAATCTAGCTACTACCAGCACCTGTTTCTTTCTCGAGCGTACGAGATGCATTGTACATTATGGGTGATTGGTCCTTGGTATTGAATTAGGCCAAGAAGAAAATGACAGCGTTTCACGTGAAGAGATGGTGATGCCTCGCGACTCCCATGTCGGCTTCATTTAACCTCCCATGCCTCGTGCCAACTATTTAGCGAAAAGTGTATTTGGCTAGATGATTGCTACGATATGAACAGTTGCAGATTCAGAATAATTTTTCAGGGTCAAAATTATAAGTGGGAAAAAAAAAACTAGTGAAAATAGTTGTTAGCAATACATAATAAGTATGCCTCTACAATTTTCGTTCTTTCTGCGGGATTGAGGGCTTTCTATATGTAGATAATAGATTGAATTAGATCAATGGAAAGCATAATCTTTTTTTTTTTTTTAGTCTAGACCACTCAGTATCTAGATCATTAGGCTGACTAATCTGAATCGATCCGGGTAGAACTCCGAAGGGCAGTAAAAGTCTTCCAACAGGTATTTAACGCGGATACATTTTCAAAATTCAAAACTGAGACCTTTAATTAAAAAAATTCAGACACTTACTATCTGAATTTCTTAACACAAAAAAAGAGAGCATTGTTAGCGATTCATAATGCGGCCTCAGACCGGACTTATGGGTCAAGCTTGGTAAAAACTTTAGTAGGCTTGCTGGCATAGCTGTCCCGTTGTTTTTTTTTTTTTCAATTAATTGATTCCAAGTGAAATTAGAACTCCAGATCCTTTAACCCCGTTAAAATCTTTGATCCTTAACTCCGTTAAAATGCTTAGCCCCGTTAAAATCTTTGAAATGGTTAAAAAGGCCAATATTTTGTAGTGGGCCCTGTCATTTTATGAGACTTTCTAGCCCAATATTTTCATGGCTTTGATCAGGTCGGTCCATTTTCTTTACATCTGTATGTTGGGCTGTTTTTGGACCTTACTTCCGGGACGAGAACTAAGGCTCGTTTGTCCACGTAGGAGTGCGGAGGCTAAAGCCTTAGGCCATTGGGTTGTCCATACATACGTGGGCGGAGGCCGCAGAGCCATAAAAGGACAAAGTACAAAGGACAAAGTACAAAGCTGCGCCCCGCGTTAAATACTTGTTGGGAGACTTTTATCACTTTTTAAAATTCTACTCGAATCGATTCAGATTAATCATTCCATTGTGTTAGATATTGAACAATTTTAGACTAAAAATAAAGGACAAAGTACAAAGCTGCACCCGCGTCAATGCGTCTATTTTTATGCTTGAAATTTCTGTCTCAAAAAAAAAAAAAATTTCTGTCTCAAAATTTTTTAAAAAAATGATATCGGTTTTTCTTTTAAAATAGTCAATAAAATTTAAAACATCTTATAGAAGTTTACAACGTTACATCATTACATGTGGCTTTTATAATGAAAAGTAATCTTTTAAGACGTATTCAGAATTCTAGTTCCAGTTTGAAAAAATTTCATTTACTAGTCAAAAATAGATTCATTATTGTTTAGTAAAGTCTAAAATTTGTCATTAGCAGAAAAAGCACCACAATTAAAACTTCTGTTTAGAAAATATAGTATTTAGGTATAGTGGGAAGCGTAAAAAATAATCATAGTTTAATAATTTTTTTAAGACAAAAATATCCATTGTTATGTAAATTGACCATTAAAGGAGTTTCTTATTTAGATTTTTTTTTTTATTTTATTAAGATTTTTCACTCTTTTCTTTTTAAACACAACAGATAATCAGTTGCATTTGTTCATAATAAGTTTTACGACCGTGAATTTATCAACAACAATAGCAAACTAAACCACAAATAGAGTCTTAATTATTAGCATTAGAAGCTCATGTTAGTGGTTAAGGGGAAGAGAGAAAAAAATCACTTGCAACCACGTATTTTTTTCGTTGAAAGTAAAATAAAAAAAAAAAAAAAGGGTATTGCCGTCCATTTTTCCTAGATTAAAACGGTGCATTTGAGTAGTTAGCTGGTCCACTCCTCCAGAATGCAACATATGAACTCTACCAATGCGATCAGTTAGCACAAGACAAGCCGTGAAGGTTTATGCATGGAGCCATGGAGAACTTAAACAAAAAAGTGGACAAATTATAAATATGTTTTATTTTGGTCAAAAAAAAAAAAGGATATGAAGGGGTGGTACCCGCAATCCCGTTAAAAAAATTTGTATCCATCAGAAAAGCAAATTCGATGGGAACGGTCTTTGTCATTTTCTTTCCAAATTTCAATATCAGACTTTCAGATCCCCATCTATTGACAGCTTTGAAGGTTTAAATTCAGGGTGCTCCTTCTGTTTCAACGACAGTGATTCTCAATGATTTTATCACCCATACGTATACTATGAATTTATTCTGTAACATATTTTTGGGGCAGACATTTTGTCATTTTTTTTTGGCCTTTATCTATTACCGTTAGCAAGCATATGGATGTGTTCGGATTGGTTGCGCAATTTATCCACATTATGCTAGTGCCCAAAGCACAGCCCTTAGCTAGCTTTCCGTGCATTAATTATTTGCTAATTGAGCATTATTAGCTTTCCGTTAGCCCTTACCACAATGTTACTTTTTGCAATAAAAAATAATAATATATATTTTTTTTATTATAAAAAATATTACTGTAATTGTAAAAAATCAAAACTTTATTGCAATTCAATAAAAATTTAAAAAAAAAAAAATTGGACACCTGCTTTTTCCTTGCTAATTTATTAATGATTAATTAAATGTGCTTTTACTAACAAACCCACTAATTCCTCCACCTCTCTATATCTTTTGTCCGAGTAAGGAAGCTCAGGAGTTACACTCATCTCTAATTCTCAACCGTTGAGTTAACCACCTGATCGACGGCTAATATGCCATGTGGGCTTGTTACAAGGCTTAGTATAAGCTTCCTGTCCTGCTTCCTTCTGTTATGGGGTTTCTTAGAAAACATCATCCCATAATTCAAGCTCATTCCTACGCCTAATTCCCATTTCTCTTTCTTCTCAGAGCTTCTGTCATGGAAGCAGCAGCTGGAGGAGGAGGACCTGGTTGTGGTAGCTTTAACCATGGAAATTTACATCATCAGCTCTCTTTTCATCGACCAACTCCACCTTTGACAGCCATAGACAGGTTCTTATGTGGTCAAAATCATAATGCACAGCAAAAAGCTGCTCAAAGCTATGATAAAAACAAAGAAAAACTTATTTTTTCAAATGGGTCATTTGGTTTTTCCTCATCTAGTGGTGCAATTGGCGGGGTTTCTTGGCCAAGTTTTGAGGATACAAGCTTTTTTGATGATCATTTCCTTGATGGAGATGTCCTTAATTGGATGTATGAGGGAAACTCTAATGTGGGTTTGAAAGGAGAAGTGAGAGTTTCAGGGAAGAGTCCTAAAGGCACAGGAAAGAAAGCCAATAAAGGGTCATGTGCAACTGTGATCAAGGGCCAGTGGACAGAAGAAGAAGACAGGTGACACATTAAGAAACTTACTTCTCTCCTTTTTTTGAATACTTTTAAGCTAGATTTTTTGTTTTCATGCTCTTTATATAATGGTTGAGATCATTTTTGGAGTCATTTTTTTGTGGTTCATGAAGGAAACTCGTTAAGCTGGTGAAGCAGTTTGGAGTGAGAAAATGGGCTCAAATAGCTGAAAAGTTGGACGGCAGGGCCGGAAAGCAGTGTCGCGAAAGATGGCACAACCATTTACGGCCTGATATTAAGGTTTTTGCTTTCGGTTCCTTTCATTTCTTTCTTCCTCAGGTTTCCTTTTTTTGCAGAGGGAATTTCCTGAGGTTCTTAATTAGCTTTCTCTTGTAAAATGTTTGGTTTGGTATTTATTGTCCTTGTCTCCTTTTGCCTTTCCATGGATTCTGTCTGTTAAAAAGCTGTGAAAATTGGCATTATAGATCTTCTTCTTGGGCTCCTTAAGATCTCAGGATTTTGTGTTGGAAAATTTTCTTTCTAATTCAATTTCAGTGATATAGATATCGTTTTTAATGATTTTGAGAAATCTTGCTTGTTATCTGCCAAGGCCGAGGCCACTTTCCATTTAGTAGAGAAACTAGGGTTTTTAAGATTCACCTTCCTGAGCAGCACTTTCTCATGCAAATAACGGTTTTTGGGCCTTTTGAACTCCTTTTGTTCTTGATAAGCTTCTGGTCAAATTTTTTGGTTAATTTCTTCTTTAGTTTACCCTATTGAGACTTAGGTTTATTTCTGATATTGCATATGGGTAAGTGTAGCAATAAATTTTTGCACAAACACACATCTATTGTGCCAATTGGACCATCAATGGCTTGTAAAATCTTCTATTGTTATCCTATGATACAAAGTCAAACATCATAGACCAAATGGGGTTGTTATCTTGTAAACTAGAATGGCTGTCAATTTTTCAGTTTTGTTACAGGTAAAAGGCACTTTAAGTTTAAGTACATGATCAAGCACAAGTCACATGATCAGCTGGGTGCATAGAAATTGCTTGCAAAAGTCTTCACATTGCCAGTTCATTTTGAGTGTCTTTAGCATGTGATGATCCTATAACCTTTTTGTTTCTTCAGGAAAACGTATGAAATGTTATTACAAATAATGTGCCATCCTTGTTTTTGATTTGCTTTAGAAAGAAAGCTGGAGTGAAGAAGAGGAGAAAATATTGGTTGAAGCTCATGCCAAGGTAGGGAACCGGTGGGCGGAGATTGCAAAGCTCGTTCCTGGAAGGACAGAAAATGCTATAAAGAACCATTGGAATGCCACAAAAAGAAGGCAGAATTCAAGGAGAAAGCACAAGGAAACTGAAAACCAAAGTGGAAAGCCCCCTCAACCATCAATACTTCAGGAGTATATCAGAAGCAAGAGCCTAAAAAGTGATTTAACTCAAGCTGCACCTGCACAAAGCGCCACCAATAATACTCCTACCAGCTCCACCATTTCAGATGATCCGTCTAGCCAATTCAACAATATTCTCCCCGAATTATCCGAATCGGCTGCCACTGATGACTCCCCACAGTTGATCACTCAAACATGTGATGATGAGCTTCTCTTCATGCAAAATTTCTTTGCCAACAATTCCAATCCTCTAGAAAAATTGGCAAGCAAGAAGCCGACGGAGACAAAAACATTCAATGCTGATGAATCCAATAACTCTTTGGCCTTCTATTCTTTTGGTTCAGCTTTTGCAGGTGAATGTGGCTTAGCTCCTCCCCCAGTTAACCCGAACATGTGCACAGATGGCTTTCCACCAAAAGAGACTGCACCCACTGACCATTACCTCTATTCTGATCTCTACATGTCCTATCTATTGAATGGAGCCAGCACATCTACATCTGCCATTGATTGTGGTTACAATGGCATGAACATGGACTTTTTGGAGGATGATCAAACTGTTCCAAATGGACAGCAAGAGATGGATTTGATAGAGATGCTTTTTTCTTCCCAATTCTCCCAGGATAGCAACAATGTCTAGCTAGCTGCTGATTAATAAATGGAAGCTGAGCTAGCTTTGTGGTTCAACTAATTATCATTTTCCTCAATTTCCTTAATCTTTATTCAGATGTTGGAACTTAGAACTATCCTACAGTTCTAGGTGTGGGCTTAGATTTTGACGGGTCAACTTTGGTCAAGTGATGAGAAATTAAACTTTTTACTATGAGTGGATTGGGTATAGTCCGATTGGTTGGAACTGTCTATCACAATATATGAAATTCGAATCATATATCTTATATAAATAATTCCTCATCTCCTCTACTACTGTTGCTCTAGCAATTTTAATGAAGAAAAAAAAAAGAGCTTTTTGACTATGGGGATTAGCTTCATAGTTTGTTCTTGGGTTTGTTAAAGAATCTCTCTTGATTTTCATGGTTGAATGTGTTATGATGGTTATAACTTTATGGACAATTGTCGTCTGTTTTCTGTTTTCATTAATGCCAGATTTCATTCTCATGGCCCTTCTTTTTCTTCCTATTTCGTCCTTTTCTTTGCCCTTTTTTTTTTTGCGTTAACTGCTTTCTGATTCTTTGACAGGTTTTTTGACGTAATAAGGTCGTTTTGTTCATTGACATGGAAGAGAAGGAAAATGTTCCTCTTTGAATGTGTTGTAATCCATGCATCAAATACAAATAACAAAACCCTGATTTCCTGATTTTATTTTGCTGTCTGAAATGTAAATTTGGAGTGCCTTTTTGTTACGTCTAAAGGATTAAAAATTGAATGAAAAAATAAAAAGAAAACAACTCCTATAACAAATTAATAAAGTAAATGAACAATTGTTCGATTGTGATCCTTTTTTATTATTGGTCAATAAATAAAATTCTCATGATTTGTTAATTTAGATCTCTATTCAATAGAGAGACATAAACTGTTTACATAAATATTTTCTTTTCCACTGATTTTGCAACTATTTCATGAAGCAGAATTTGAGAATATATATATATATATTCTGTTCTTATCCTTTACCTAATAACATAAGTTTCTTGAAACTTGACACGAATATTTTTAATCAATTGCATGCAATGTTTTAAGACAAAAGAATTCCTGAAGTGCGAAGATGTTTTTCTAAAATTCTTAAATCCAGGCGTTTGGAATATTGAAACCCCACCTAGCTAGCCCCTCTCGTACCACTTCGATAATTCTGAAAGTTCTTTGCAAAATTAGAAAGTCATCAATTCTCTAAAGACAAAAATAAAAAGAATTAATTTTGTCCCTTTCCTTTTCCGTCTCTTGAAGAGCTAAAAAGAATCTTTACCCGGAATCATTTACGTAGCATAGTAACATGATTATTATTCTTTCGAATGATGCTATTGGAGGCAACGTTCAAAACGCTCGGGGGAAAAAAATCCTTAAAAGCTATATTGCCAAATTTGTGGCTTCTGAATAATTAATACCAATAACTAGCACGTTACAACTTACAAAGTGAGGCCTTAATGCGCTATTTGCAATGGCTATTTTTCTATATACGTATAAATGATTGAAGCAATTTGTTGAAATTTTTTGATCTTTTGTTCAACTAGTAAAGTAGTAATCTTGTGGTCGACTCTTAATCATTCTATTCTCTATTCAGACTTATTCTATTTTGTTTCCATTTCTCTACCTTTCGGCTTATTTGTCAAAAAAAAAAAGGAAAAAAAAAATTCAAACCACTTTCCCATGTAGGAATTTCTAAAAATCAATATTATCTTATATATATAATTTTTAATTTAACTTAATTTTTATTCATAATTTTATATCACATAATGAATAAAATTTATTTAAAATAAAAAATAAATTTATATAATATAAAATTATAAATAAATTTTATCTAAAAAAATAAATAAAAATAACAAATACTATATTTTAGGATCTAAAATAAATCCTCTCTCTCTCGTGTTTGTGCTTGTCATCTCTTAGTCCCTCGATTTGTTCGCATTATTCTTCCGCAACGGCCACGCGTGTCATCCATGTGGATGTACGAGCGAAGAGCTCCCCTGGTGAATTCGGCTTTAGTGGGGTGGCGCGGAATGATGTAGATATACGGTGCTTTGGATTTTATGGCTTCTACGGCGTCAATCTGCCTGTTGTAGTCGAGCTTCAGGCAATTTCATGGGCATTTCGGTTCGTTTGGAAGCGGATATCGGATTGTGTAATCTAATTTTGAGACTACTTTGCACAAGCCCACTAAAGCGGATTTGAAGTACGACATTTATCGACTTGTCTTAGTATGAGTATTTGTATTATTTATAATGTCCCCGATATTACTATTTTCAACATATTCTATGGGAAAAAAAATTTTATACTGACTTTTTAACTAATCTTGGACATGCTATAAAAGTAGAAAGTAGAGGTATCAAAATCTGACTCAACCTGAATCCGTCCGAAAAAATATGACTCGAACCTGACCCGATGAATGATCTAGTCCGAAATGACCCAAAACTGAAATGACTCGAAAATCTTGAATCAAACCCGAACTCAACCATAATCCAACCCGTCTGACCCAAACTTTTTTTTTTCTTAAGAGAACAAAAAAATAAAATTAAATAATTTAGTATATTCTATATTATAAAAGTATAAATTCAACTATTTTTAATATAAATATTAATTATAATTTTTTTTACAATATTTTAAAATTTTTTATACAGTTTTAAATTTTATTTTAATTTTTTAAAATATTTTAAAAGAAACTTCTTCAATTATTTTTTAATCATATAATTTTTTTTAAATTTTAAAAATTTTTAGTAAAATTTTTGAAATATTTTAAATTTTTAAAATTTTTAATAAAAAATGTCGCGTCATCAAAAGACGCGGTCAACCCGTGAATTGACCCAAATTCAAACTAAAATCGAAGTGACTCAACCCAAAACGACTTGAAAATAATTTGATTCATAAATAATTCGATCTAAAACGACTCAAATTCAAAACGATCTAATTTAAATTCAACCCAATGACCTATTTTTACATGTATATACGAAAGAGAAGCTTGTGTGCACAGAGCCACCATCGAGATTGAATGAGTTGTTACGTGATATGACGGACGTTACTTTTGCTGGAGGGAGCTTGGAGTTTTAATCCTGTTTGTTTTTTTTTTACTGTTTAATTTTTCTTTCTGAAAGAAAAAAAAAAATCCTTTGAGCCGGGTTTGCATATCGAGTACCCAGTCCGGTTCGCTTTCAGTTTTAGTTCCGATCCCTCGCTCATGGAATAACAGAAAATGGACCGTACTTACTGGGCTTGGGCTCTAGGAGTAAGGAGTCCATGCTTGGACTGGCCTAATACGGAATCACGACACTCATATTCAACTATCAATTGCTCCTTTATGGATTAAAAAAAAAAAGTTTAACAGTTAATTTCACAGATAAATTTTTTGGTATTTATTAAATTAAATTCAAAATATTTAATTTTGTCAAAATTAATTTTAAACATTATTTTGTTAGCCAAATTTCACCTATCGTTAAATTTTTTATTAAGTACATTTTCACAGCGTTTAGTGACATGACACATCATCACTTTCAGATAAATCAGTATGCTGACATGGCATTTTTTAACAAAATATTAGTTATTTTTTCAGAAAAAAAAGTAAAATTTTCAATAAAATTAAAAACAAAAAACAAAAAATAAAAAATAAAAAAAAACCCCAAAATTAACAAGAACACTAGCTTCACCTACAGTATCGCTGTCCCAACCACCATGGCCGTTGGACCACCGCCACCGTCTCCTTCACCCAGTAGAGTCCCAACAGCAAATCCCCACTCCCCTTCAACTCCCAAACCCAAACGCCCAATCTTCCCTTTCCATTTAAACACCCCAAATGAAAAAAGCAAGAAGCTCAGACAAGAATTATTTTCTTGAAGTACCAAGCATTTTTATGCCTTGTGCCCCATCCCTTTAATCTTTATATGTTTAATCTGTCGTCGCTGCAAATTGTTTGAGGTTTATTTATTGGACAAGCATTTTTATACCCTTGCGCATCGTCCGTTTTGTTATCCACAATGTCGTCTTCTTTATTTAGACAGTTGATTTGTAAACCCTGTATTCACCTTCACATAATTTTTGCAAAAAGCAATCCAAACATATCCTGGCTCCTTAATTTTTTCGTTTGGGGTGTTTAAATGGGAAGGGAAGATTGGGCATTTGGGTTGGGAGTTGAGGAGGAGTGGGGATTTATTGTTGGGGCCCTGTTGGGTGAGGGAGACAGTGGTGCTGGTCAAGACGGTGGTGACGTACGTAGGTGAAGTTGGTGTTTTGTTAATTTTGGGATTTCTTTAAATTTTTTCTTTTTTTTCGTTTTTAATTTTATGAAAAATTTTACCTCTTTTTAAAAAAAAAAGTTACTAATATTTTGCAAAAAAAATGCCATGTCAACATGGCTGATTTATCCAAAAGTGATGATGTGTCGTGTCATAAAGCACTCAGTAAACGTACTTAATAAAAAATTTAACAAAAAAGTCAAATTTGACCAATAGAATAATGTTTAATAACATAAAATATTTTGGATTGAATTTAATAAATACTAAAAAAATGTGAGTGAAATAGAGCATTAAGCTTAAAAAAAAAATCAATTGCTCCTTTTTTGCCACCAAATCAATTGCTCCTTTTTTATTTTCGTCTAGTGGTGTCTAATTATTTAATTATAATGAGATTGAGAAATTTGTATGAATTCACTCTACTTTTAACCTAATCCCTTTAACTGAATGCTTGTTAGATGTTAATCATATGATAGCACATCCGACATACATGCTAATTCTTAGAATGTGTGAACAAATTCATTTATGCATTTAACAACTAAGCCAATCTCGTACTGCATAAAGTATAATTCAGAATCCTATGGCTCATCTCATGAAACTCTATAACAAGAAGATCATAAGAAAGGAGACCAAAATCCGGGCAGATTGGCCCCAAACCTGGGCAGCATTATACAACTTACTTTTCTCCATTAGTTTTTGTTTTTTTTTTTTCCCTGAAAGACTCAAAGCAATGTATATTCTGTGCAAACACATAGGCTCTTTCCTTTGAATTGATGCAATCAAATCGAGCTTCAAAGTTCCAATAGTAAAAGCTGCTTGTCCCCCCAAAATCCATTGTAGTCTTATTAGTCCTTCCACAACTATAGACATCGACAAGAAGAAGTAGGATTTCAATTTGTGAACGTCTCTGCGGAAGCTGCTTGAACCATTTTGTTTATATATTTCTTCATCCGATGCAGAGTCTGAATCTACCATCAGGACATTTTGGCCCTGGCGAAGAAAATTCCAGCGAATAGACCTGGGAAGGAGGAGCGCACATCAAGCAGACCGAGTATTTAAATAAACAGAATACACAAACGTAAGGGTTCCATAGTCTGGATTACTGAATAGTACATTACCAAATATTATGCTGAACAAATTGGGTAGGCTGAGTGGAACTTTGAACAAAACTAGACCAGCGATGGAGATGGGAATCTTGTTTAAGGAACCAACCAGGCTGTAATATAGGAATCAGTCAAGCGATCATGTAAATAAACTGAAACAAGGTCTTGAATGGCATAAAATCGTGAAGTTAGCACTGATATAACCACATTTATTACCTGTAAGTAGTGGGTCCGGTTTGATGTAAAAACCACATAGAGGTGAAGCTAATGGACAGACCAAGTAACCCACTAGCTGTTGCAACAACCCAGAACATTGGTAGTTTAATTACTTCCCTGCAAATTAGGCAGCATTATCAGGATTACTAGCTGCTGCTGGTATGAATACAGAAGGATGAGATTCTGAGGAACTTAAATGATTCGTAAAAATTGCTTACGCATTCATTACATATTCCCATTCATCAAAGACGAGAATCAAAAAGATAGCAAATGGAAGAGATAACAAATTATTCAGCAACACCATGGAAATTTCATTAAGGGATCCTGTTCTCGTGGCCTGCTTTGCTTTGTCCATTACCCGCCGCAAGGTGAGCTGCAGGACAGGACAACAGCCGCCTATTAGTGCAAAATAGAAAAAGAGATGTAAATGTTATGTAATCAGCAAGAGGGTAATGGCAAGGGTAAACCATGTAAAAGAATAGACCAACATACAGAGTAGCTTGCTGTTAGAATGCAATTTGCAATTTGCCATGTGTAGCCTATTGTATTAAAGGATAGATCAGTAATACCACCGCTGACTGCTGAAATGATCTGAAAGTAAAAATGTATTCAACTCTCAAGAAATGAAAAATTTGGGACTGAATAATTTGATAGAGGAAACAAAGAAACAGGAAGGTGCAGCAGAAAACAACAATGTCGAATGAGAAGCAAAATCATGACAAGCAAATGGCAGTTCCAATTCAAATATCTCTATGTCCTAGAAATAGTGGAACTTTTCACATACAAATGTTGAGTAAATGAAAAATAATATTCACCAATTTTGTTCGTAGGTCCTGGTCCACGAGATTACTTTATGCAAATAAGATATGATAATAGAAGCAAAGGTAGAGCAATGAAACAGAAATTTGAGTGCAGCACAAAGTCCTCTCACGCATTTTGTGGGATATCAGCATGAAAAGGGAATCATAAACTTCGGCATGCACAGAATTATTACCACCGGCCATGTGATTTCAAGGTATAAACTGAATTATGGATTGCGAAGTTCACGTGGAGTAAGCGAAGGAATGTTATGTACCATCAAGAACATGGCAGTCCACACTTTCTGATTCTGGAGTTTCCCGAAAATATATAATTCCCCAATTGCTGTTAAAATATTCGTCACATTCTTCATAATTGTCACCATTGCGATATTTATGTGTTTCAAACTGTAATGGAAAATGCAGCCAAAATCAATGCACAGATGTGCCAAAATATAAAGCATAAGCACACAACCATGCATTTTCCTTTCTTACCACCGCCAATATTACCTATACATGCCTGATACAAGCATGCCAACAAAGATTATATTGACAGGTATCCAGATTCTTGTTAGTTTCCAATTGAGCTTTTCCACTGAAACCAGTCCACTGAAACTCAATACAGCAACAATCAGACAAGCAACCAGATTCTGTGCGAAACAAAAGCAATTAGATCTCATGATGGAAAATTTTGCTTCAACTTCAACCCATGTAGAGGACAAATTTACACATAGGATACCTGGTAAAACATTAGTGATATCCCAGCATTGAAATTGTAAGATGATAAAATGACTTTATTCAATAATATCATAGAGCAAGAAGAAAGACAGTAAGCTGTTCCAGACAAGAGCGGTCCGGATTTCCTCCCCGACCCATGTTCACGTTTCTCATCCCCATCAGTTGGAACACTGATGCTACCATTATTTGGTGCTAGATTTCCTCTGATCAACCTGTCATAAGGAAGCACAAAATTAGAAATTAGTCCTTTGACAAACTACACAACTCACATCAAAGTCCCCACGGGGATAGTCAATCAGTTCCTGTGAGATAACTAAATGAGTTTGACGCTAATTTCACGCAGTTTAATCAAACTGCACAGGCATGTTAAAAAAAATTTCTACCTGTCGCCTGTAGCTCTACGTTCTGCATTGGTTGCAAATTTGTCAAATTCTCTGCCTCCCTGCTGGCGAATGCCATTAAGAATTCTGTATACTGCGTTAGACTTTTCACCAGAATTGGCTTTTCCAATATCAGGAATGAACTCTTCTTCCTCATAATCACCGGAATCAACCACATCTAACTTCGACTCCAACATGTCACACGGCCAAAGAAGATGTAAAAAACGTGAATGTGTAAGTTTTTTCTTTGGTGAGGACAAGTAAAGGGAAAACAAATGGATCTGAGAATGTGTAATAAATGGAAGAAAGAAGAAATGGGTTGGAGTTCTTTTGAATGGTAGATGACAGAGAGAGGGAGATTCCAGGAGGGATAGGACACCGTCCATGTCCAGTGAGTTTTGAATATTGAGAAGTTTACAGGTTCCGAGGTTTCCAAAGTCAAAAGGCTTTAAATTGATTCACTATAACTCACTCAAAGTTCTCTGTTCTTCCAGGAGGAGACCAAAGTTAAAAGGCTTCAACTTGAACACCCTTTTACTCTCCATTTTTTAAAGAGTAGTTTTATTTTATTGTTTGGAAATTGGGAATGGAAGAAGAAGAACGAGGGAAGGCAAACCTTGCGGATCAGGCACGGCTTCAGTTTTGATTTTTAACTCGTTTCTCAGCTTTTTGCGCGGATATAAGGCACCACCTGGGGCTTGCCTTTGCTTCTTGGCAGGAAACGGACGTTGTTCGCTTTCGTGGATCGGGTTTGGTTGGTGGACCCCAGAAAATGTTGTAGCCCAAGGATCCATTAGAAGAGTTAAAAGCCCATTTCGTTAAATTAGAAGACGAATCTTACTTAATTTTATGACCCAAAAAGAAAAAATTAATGGGCAAGTCTTAGATCCCAAAAAAAAAAAAAACAAACTAATGGGCAAGTCTTAGATCCCAAAAAAAAAAAAAAACAAACTAATGGGCAAGTCATCTTTGATACAGTGAAATGGATCAGAACATAGGCATCAAGGCGGAAGCAAAGATTAGAATTAGAAGCCTGGCCCCGTTATCTCTGTTTTTTTTTTGACCAAAATAGAAAGAAATTGGAAGCTTGGCAATCTCTGTTAACCCTTCGCTCTTGATGGGATAAAGGCCTTTTGGTAAAATCCAGCAAGCAACCAACAATTTGGTAGCTCTATACCATAATCTTCGGACAGGCTCCATTCTCATTCTCCTTTGACTTGCCTTTGATGCTTCTTCTTGGTTCATTAGTTTTTGAAATAATATACCGCTTTCGTGTAGTTGAGATGATAGAAAGGATTGTTTCAAGTTTCAACGTTCTTGGTCAAAAAAAAAAAAAAAGAAGAAGAAAGGACTGTTTCAATGTGAGGGATTACAAGTTAGAGTTATTGCTAGTAGAATACAACATATGCTAATTCCGTGAGAAAACAAATTGTTTAATGATATTTGTTAGATTCGTAAAATTTATTCATTTTTAAATATAGCGTAAATAATTTAACTTATTTTATGTGGTGACCTAATACAATTATTTTTTTGATTGATTTGTCGTGCTTAATTTAAATTCATCTGCCTTGTAGCAATGAATGACTGAAATAAAAAAAAAATGAAGATATTGACCACGCAGAGAGATAGCACTAATAAAAAACAAATCAAACGAGTGATGTTAGAATCAATTTTGACATGCTTAATATATACCGGACAACTTTTATACAAGCAAGAAGAATTTATATTACCATTTTTTTTTGGTCCTTATACCATGCATCCTTCCATATGCCTAGACATTAAAAAAAAAGAAAAAGGAGAACAATTAAACAAAATTGATACTCTCTAATTTTGCACATTGCTCTATTAGTTGTGGACCATTTTTTAGTCAAATATTTAATTAAGAGTTCAATTAGATGGATTCGTGCTATTGGGTTTGATTGTTTGGACGCAAATAATTTATACAACATATATAAAGTGTTCTATAAAGATTTTCTCTTTAATTAATAAATAAAAATGAAATCAAAACATCATCACGGCATCACCACTACCACACGGGAAAATTAAATGATCACAAGCCATATGAATCAGATAAATTACAGAAAGGCCAAATATATAATGATGATAACCACCTGGCCAACAAGCCTATGAGACTTCAAGTCATGGTATCGAATCCCCTTAATTCCTAAAAGTCGTCTCATCACTTACATCTAATAGCTAAGAAGATCCCCTTATCGGTAATATTTAATAATTAACCATTAACCATTTCGAAGTTAAAACAAAAAGGCACTGTTATACTCAAAAAAAACAAAAAATTAAAAAAGCTCCTGAATATGATTGTTTGAATTTAATGTGTAACTATTTTTGATTATAAGTGCAATTAAATATAAGAAGAAAAAATATAATAATTTTTCTTTTCATATTTAATTACACTTACAATTAAAACAGTTACATATTAAATTCGAGTAGTTCCAGTTAGCTACTTTTTCGGTACTTTTCTTTTTCTAAAACTCTAATTTTTTTTCAAAAAAAAAATGATGATGATCGTGATCGCAATCACACTCACACGGTATACACAATCACAAAGCATGGAAGCACAGCTCTGGGATTGAATACCAGCAATTCCTCATCATGCAACCTGACATGGAGCCCGTTGCCACCTCTTCCGATCACAGAATCAAACCCACCGTCCTCCTTGTCCAAATCCTCGTCCAAGTCACACCCGACCCGACCCGCAATGACCCGACAAATCAGCATGGCCCGTTTCACATTCATGAACTTAAACTCCTCCTCCATCTCCTCAGGGATCGCCACGTGTGCTCTCCAACTAGCAGATAGTGTAGAAATTCCATCCAACTTGGGTGAGAAACCTGACCTGATTATCCCACAAACGCTGCAATATTGCTGGTTACAGACGCTAAAATTTCCATTGACCCCCACATCGCAAACAAATGTGGAACAGCAAAATCTCAAGAGCTCGTTACCGTCAGCCACGCACCTCTCGTCTCTTCTCCCAACGACGCCGTTTCTTGCTGCTTTGGCTTTGACGAATTCTCTGTACTCCTCAAATCGGGACAGTATCTTCGGGCCATTGTGGATCTTCAAAATTCTTTGGATTTTCGGGCTCTTCTGTTTACCGGGCCAACCCATTTTGAATATCATGTGGACAATGTTCTTGCCCGAATCGCCTTCTAGAAGCTCCGACACAGCATGTTTCATGGCTTGATGTTGTTCGAGAAGCTGAGGTTTTCGGAAAATCTCACCGCAAGCTATGCATGGGAAGATATCGTTTCGTAGCGGAAAGAACAGGCTGTTGGCCGAGGTGTCCGATTCTTGGGAAAACCCAGATGGATTTTTCCGCGGAAAATCCGACATAACGGTAGTTTCGGGTGGGATCATGGAGACCAAGGATTGCTGGGACGATCTTGCTGAGGTTGGAGTCGGTGTCGGGTGTGCTTGTTTGCCAGTTCCAAATATTTTGGGAGAGAATGTGCGTTTAATATAACACCAAGAAGAATACAATAATTTGTGGCGTTTTAGGCCGCAAGATTGAGAAGAAAAGCTGGGGAAAAAAGATGGGAGTTTGCGTTTCTTGCTTGGCTTATTATCTTTGGAAGCTGTGAAAGTAAAGCAACCGAGATGGAGGAGGAGGAGAACGATGGACAAAAATTTGTTGAAGAATGATCCTGCGCTTGCCATTAATTTTTTTTCTTAATTTGGGAGCTCGAGCTAGCTTTGCTTTGGTTCAGATTAACATTGGAGATGTGGAGTCATTGATAGTTGCAGAGAGAGAGAGAGAGAGAGATGATGTGGGGAGAATGGTGTAAGAAAGGAGGATAAGGAAAAGGAAATGTAGGAGGGGTACCGACGAGGGGTGTGGGGACAAGGAAGAATCATGTTAAGAGTAGGTGGAAGGCAACAACATGACATACATTTTCCATTTGAACTTGGAGTTAGAGGCTGAATTTTTTGTCCGAGGATTTGTTTTGATGGTAATAATATTGTAATTTTTAGTAATAATGTTGATAAAATAATAAAATAATAAAATTTTATTATTAAAAATATAAATATTATTCTTTAAAATTTAAAATTTATTATTTTTCAGTCACTTTAATCATAGCGTTCCAAAACTTTTTCCTTTCCATATTTCTCATTTTCTTAGAGAGTAAATAACTCCAACAAGATCAATTTTCTCTTTCTTAAGAAAATAAGTGTGTTGTGTTGTGAGTTTCTAATTTAAATGGTATTTGATAGTATGTCAGTAAGTGTGAAGTCGATGATTTGAATTTTCAAATTCCCCAATTGTCAATTTCCCCCCAACCAGTAAGTCTATATTTAGAAAAGTTAAAAAAAAAAAGAAAAAAGAAAATAAGTGTGCTGTAAAACCACAACGGTACATTAATATAGTCTATATAGTCGACATCACATTGACAGGGTCACGTTATAATATTAGGAATCACAAATGTCATTTAACCGTGACAATAGTACAATTTGAAATTCGCATATGTAACTCATTATTAAGTTATCTGCATCCATATATATTAAAATTCAAAGTAAAAAGGTAAAGATGGAAACATGATTGATAGATAACAAATAAAATTAATACACAAATTAAATGAGTACAACGTAGGACGATATACATCCTTCAAGATAAGATTGACATCATTACCTTAGGCTATGTAAAAGCCGTAATAACACAAGGTAACCACAGAGTTTTGGTAATTTTCTGGCCTACAATTAACCTTTTTGTTCTACTTTCTAATTTGCCTCAATGCCCTTTAGATTATGTGAATCTAAGTCGTGTTAACATGAGCCTAAGTCTCATAATTAAGTAACATGGAGGCGAACGCGGATGGATTTAATTGGCACTTGAAGAAGCTGGACCAGTTAATTCAAAGCTTAATTCCTAGAGATCCACACGGGAAGGGATCTTGGTTAAGTGGCCAAAATATCTTACAATAGGGCTTCAAAATCTTTCCCTTTCTGACACTTAACAAAATTTATAATTCCATTTTGACTGACCATGTTCTCAGGATTTGCTATATAAATTATCGAATCCAACATGTAACAGCGCTAGTTCATCTTCTCTCAAGGAGAATCCAATGAATACTAAAGCCATTAATTTTGAAAATGTTGGCTTCTTTGAAGATGTAAGACACATGGGACATGATATTTTGTCTCATGATTCATGTTCTGATACCAAAAGAAAATTTAATCGCCTGCATCCTACGAGAAAGAAAAATGAATTAAACGAATACTTCAGACAAGTTTTCAAGGTTTACTGTCCGTTAGAGGAGCAAATTCCCATAGGAAAAATGGCCTTTTGCGCTTGGTACGTACTACTATGCTTGCCTAGAAGTCCAAGCCAAAAGATGGTTGTTTGATATAGGGATTCTTCTGGGCTTGGTCTTGTCCAACTTTCATGGCTACTAAGTATTTAGAGTGGCTGATAGATTTTTGTCTTTTGACAACGATTTTTTCAAGGGTTTGATCTTTTAGGTATGAAACGGGATTGTATGAGAAGAGCTCGGACGGGGAGACGCGAGATTGGTTGACGAAGTAGATAGAGTGGAATCTGAATGGTTTGTTACAATTACAACAACAGGGGATCATGATCATTAATTACAATTCACAGTCTACATTATGTTCCATCCACCTCGTCCACCAATCTTACAATCTTACGTCTTACTATTACTTTTGGTTTGAAAAAAATTAGGTTTTCTTTTCTTTTTTTTTCTCAATACACGAAATAGTTAGTGGTTAGTCTATTAAGTGTTAATAGAAGAATGAGAAAATAAGTTCGAAAATACTGTATTGCACTCTCAAGCACAAAGTCCCTCCAAATCTCATTTAAAGTGAAATGAGAAGTATTAGTAAAAGTCGAACTCCCGCTAAAACTGTAATCTCAAAGGTCACTGGCCACTCGAACAACCTGGAGTAGCCTGAAAAACATTAGGTCGTAGGAAATTGGGGGAAAAAAAAACTACTTGGGCCACTGTGGTACTTGGGGACTAAGTCCTGGCCTTCTATGATGAGGCTTTTGAGTTTATTTATCGATGCCAGGTAGTGGGATCAATATATTAAATTAGTCCACTTTTCAATACACAACTAATCTGTTGACATTGTTCTATGTTTTCAACCTTAATTACACAAATTAAAGCTTTAATTTTTTTTTTCCACGAGGTGGTTTGCCAAATTTAGTTAATTCCATCAACTTGTTCGACTAATTGAAAACAAGTAGGTAAATGCCTACTTTGTCAAGGTCAAAGCAGGTAAATGACTACTTTGTGAAGGTCAAAGCTAAACAAACAAGTTTGTGATGTCAAGTATTAAGAGACTCTGAGTTACAGCATATGAGTTACTCTTTTCGTTTTTATAAACTAAATCTTTTCATGAAATTAACAACTCGAGACTCAAAATTTAAAATTTAAAATTTTAATCATAGTGTGTCTCTGAAGACAAGAAAAATTGTTGTACTTTACCTTGAAGACAACTATCACATGGAATCGTGGGTCAGTTTGCGCCTTGTTTTTTTTTTTTTTTTTGGTCATTTGCTCATTTTATTCTATCTTACACTCTGTTCTTTCGATTTTTTATTATCGTGTGCAGCTACTGATGGCCATTTGGCCCAGAGATAATTAGAACCTTACACACCAAGTTATTGCTTTTGAACGAGTGAGTGAGTGGTAATGCTATTTAAGGTTTGTTTGGTTTGTCTGTTACTAATTACTGTTACTATTATTGATTAATGATTACTGTTATTAATTATTAATTAATATTTTTAATTACTGTTATTAATAAATAAAATAAAATTATAATATTTAATTAAATTAACATTTTCTGTTACTGTTATCAAATTAAAATTACTATTTAGTATTTATGTCCACGTGAGAATTGATATACTGACAATCACTTTAGTATGTACAATGAAGTTTTAACTAATCTTATAAAAATATATCTTATGTATTTATAAATAAAAATTAATTAAAATGTGTGACTTGAATTAATTGCAATTTACCAAATAAAATTATTATTTTTATTATTTTTTACTACACAAAAAATTATGTTAAAAAAATTAATGTTATTATAACATATTGGGTATATAAAATTATTTTTTTGACTTTTTATTAAAAAAGAAAATATCACTTTTTATTAAAAATTATTATTTTATTTTCCAGCCTGTTTTTCCCGTTCCACCATGATTTTGTCGCTTTTGTGCAGTGATACACAAGCATATTTTTCTAGTTGGAATTGTAACTAGTAAGGGTAATTTTGTAATTAGTTCATTTATCAGCTACTTTTTGAAACAAAATGTACCTTCAACATTATGTAAAAAATTTTACCGAATACTTTAATACGCTGTTTTTTTAAAAATAAAGAGCAATAACTAATGTAAAAAGTAAAACCAAACGCTCCTTTAATATAAGAAAAATTATTGTTAGTACTTTTTTTTAATTTTTAAAGAGATTATAATTGATATATATAATATAAATTAAAACAAACACTAATATATATATATATATATATATATATATATATAACCTTTAATCTCTCACTTAAATATAATATCCTCTGACCGCCTACAGTACACCTGTTAGTATCCGTTTTACTTTCAATCATGGCGATGGGAAGCGGAACACATAGGCCACCAAGGTCGTGGTTCTGGATTATTTTCGCGACGAAGCCTGTGGTTCCATCATTTTCGGGACCCTGCACTTATATTGTCTTCGTCCTCCTCTTGATGGTTCTGGCCCACAGTTTCAGGCTTCGTTCTTTCAATTTTTGTTATTTTCTTGGGCCGTATGGCAAACTCTGCATTTCCTTAATGGTCTTTTGAAATTTGAAAGTGGGGCGTGAGAAAAAGGATAAAGCATGGTTAAAATTTAAAATTTTTATTTTAAAAATTTTAAATTTAAATTTTAGGAAAGTAAGAGTAAAATTTATGAGAGAAGAACTATTCTTTTATATAGCTCACGGTCTTATGGGCTTCTTAATAGTCCAAAAAAAAAAAAAGAAAAGAAAAAAAGAGATGGAAAAGTTTTTCTTAAAAAAGTGGTGAAAAATAAAATAATTTTTTTAATTATTGTTTGAATAGATTTAAAATAAGTGAAAGGGCAAATAATTATGTATAAAAAAAAAAGATAATTTTACCCTTCAGTTAAAATTTAATTTATAGTTTGGAAATTATATTTTTTTTCTGTTATAAACCTTTTTTTTTTGTTGGTGCAGTGTTCATGGTAAGCCCCATCTAAAGAGAACCAAAAAAAAAAAAAAAAGTGTGAATGAAAAAAATGGATGGTAGAATAATTTTCATTTTTTTTTTCTTTTTGATTCATTAAGAAGTCGTTGGACCATTAACTACATGATAAAGATAACTCGCCCCTCCCATAAATCTCATCTCTTTCTTCCTATTAATTGAACTCAATATTTTTAAAATAAAAATCTAACATTTACTGTTAAGATGTCTCCTAAATAGCGGATGGCAGGGTAATTGACTTGCAGTCTTACAGATGTGTGGGTTTTGACTCATAACCAATCCACATGAAAACGGTCTCAGCTGTTGTAATTGGAGAAATGAATATTTGGACTAGGCCCATATAAGCCCAAAAAATTGGGCCTAACTATAATCACAAACCCACCAACCATATCCAAAATCGAGACCAAAAAGTTCCGGTCCGTTTTCTGTTCGAACTTCAAACTCTCTCTCTCTCGCCCTCTTTTATTCGGTGCAATCCAGTCCCGTTCAATCACCCGCCGCCACGTGTCAAAACCAGTACCAATCCGCCGCCATAAATATCCCCCCGTTTCACTCACAAATAAAAATCTATTTTTGAAAAATCTGCGCTGCCTTTTGTCTCTCGGAGATGTGGTGAACAGGGCAGTGTTCCACTCCCTCGCGTCACCATGAGCGCTTATGGAGCTCTTCTTTACTCCTTCCCCGATATATCGGCGCAGAAGAAAAGTTTCGGCCCCGAGTCGAAGCACAGAGAGCCGTTAGATTTCCGGATCAGGCTTTCCTCTGGAGAGCGGTGCCGAACATTCCGGGTTTCGGTTCGGAAATCCGGAAGGCAAGAGGGCGGGAAAGTTTACGCGGATGTTAAGTCGGAGCCCTACGAGATATCGAATCCGGTCCGAAAAGCGGTGAAGTTCGAGGACGCGGTTAACGACGCCGTTTTGAGCCGCGAGTTGGAGAGTTCGGTGCCGTGGTGGGAGGAGTTCCCGAAGAGATGGGTTATAGTGATACTGTGCTTCTCCGCTTTTCTTCTGTGCAATATGGATAGAGTAATGCTCCCTTTATTTTTTTTTTTTGCGTGTCAAGCAAATACTAGATTATTGTGCTTTGTTCTTTAGTAACTGTTGCTTGTGACAGGTAAATATGAGCATCGCTATACTTCCAATGTCTGCGGAGTTCAATTGGAACCCAGCCACTGTTGGTTTGATTCAATCTTCCTTTTTCTGGGGCTACCTCCTCACCCAGGTAACAGATATTACTTTTAAAATTGTTTGTGAACTAGCCGCTTAGAGTAGTTGGTTCAACTACGAGGTGATGGGTTCGACGCTCACCTCTTCGAAATAATTTCATATTTGTGATCATTCTAGAAGTTATGGGGTTTTGAGAAGGTTTTGTTTTTTTTTTTTTTTTGGTTCTAATTTTAGTTGCCGGTGACAGGTTGCCGGTGGCATATGGGCGGACACGGTGGGAGGGAAGTTGGTGTTGGGATTTGGTGTAGTTTGGTGGTCCATTGCTACTGCTCTCACTCCTGTGGCGGCTAAGGTCGGCTTGCCTTTCCTACTTGTTGTTCGTGCTTTCATGGGAATCGGGGAGGTAAGCTCCTGTAGTTATTAATAAGTTTTTACCTTTGGATTGTTGTTCTGTATAGGATCTGCAAAATGATGTTGGAGAGTTTTAAAGTCCCATTTTTTATTAGTTTGATAATTGGATATGTGGGCATCATTTGGGTTGGTTTTGCTTCAGGGTGTTGCTATGCCTGCCATGAATAATATTCTTTCTAAATGGGTGCCCGTATCAGAGAGGAGTAGATCATTGGCGTTGGTCTATAGTGGGATGTACCTTGGATCAGTCACTGGGTTGGCCTTTTCACCATTCTTAATACATCAGTTTGGATGGCCGTCAGTCTTTTACTCCTTTGGTTCTCTGGGAACGGTTTGGTTCGCCATATGGCTAAATAAGGTAACCATTCTATGACTTCTTATTGCCATGCTGTCTTCTTAAAAGTTGTGTTAGAACTGGAATATCATTTATACTTCCTAATACATTTGTCTGTGTTCAAGGAGTTTCATAACTGTCGGTTTGGTTGTCTGTTTAGTCTCTGAATATTTATGTACCTTAGAGTAGTCATTACAGATATTATATACACAGTTTCAAAAAAGTGCTGTTTCTGCAATTGTTTTTATTATTCTGTTTATATGCAGGCATACAGTTCTCCTCTTGAGGATCCTCAGCTTCGGCCTAAAGAAAAGAAGCTAATTGTTGCAAACAGTGCGTCCAAGGAGCCTGTTAAAACAATACCTTGGGGATTAATCTTGTCGAAAGCACCTGTATGGGCCCTAATAGTGTCACACTTCTGCCATAATTGGGGTACATTTATTCTTCTGACATGGATGCCAACGTATTATCATCAAGTAAGTATGTATGTTGCCTCTTGGCATTTGCTTCCACAGGATTGGCCTATTGGAATATGGGGCACCTAGCAAGAAGTTTGACCTTCCATCCCCATCAGGATTTGGGCATTTAAACTGTTTTCATGACCATTGGACCAAGAGACCTGTGCGACTGACTTATCCAAATTGCGCCCAACGGTTTGGTATACATTAGTCAGAAGAGTCAACGAGCAAACCATTTGACCATGTTGTTGTCATATATTGTCCGTTCTCAATTCACTATATGGTGGCTTTTACTGCCATACTGCTCTATAAGCTACTTTTTTCCATTGGCCATATTTCTTTGCAATGCATAAGTGGGAAACTGTGCAATTGCATCCTTTTTGCCCACCTTTTTCAATCTCTCTTGTTTTTATCTTGTCGGAGAGATGCTCTATTTATCTCCCAACTAGGGGAAAAAGTGATTTTGCCACTTGCAAACATATTAGTCATGGTCACAAGGAACCTTTTCTCTTAATATAGGTCCTGAAGTTCAATCTCACAGAATCTGGACTTTTCTGTGTTTTGCCCTGGCTTACGATGGCATTTTCTGCAAATCTTGGAGGGTGGATTGCAGATACCCTTGTGAGCAGAGGATTGTCTGTGACAACAGTTCGCAAGGTATCACTATTTTCTTTGATTTGAGTCGTGACATATTGATGCTAAAGCTTTAACTTCTGTACAAACAAAAAGTGGAAAATAACCCTGCTGCATCTGCTTCTTATTCATGTTGTCTCTCTTGGCTTGTTGGCTTTGGCAAAGCTTCCTTCAAGTCTGCTAATAGAATATGCCCTGTATTATACTCCCCAGATAATGCAATCAATTGGATTCATGGGGCCCGCTTTCTTCCTCACTCAGTTGAGCCACGTTGATTCTCCTGCGATGGCTGTTCTTTGCATGGCATGCAGTCAGGTTTGTTTTTTTTGCATAAAATCATAAAATTAGTGAACTAGTCCTTGGGGGAGTTTCAAGGTTCTTTTGTTATATTTCATTTCAGAGGCTTATACAATGATAACACCATTTACTCTGTCTAGCTTGACCCTAACTGTTTTTTCTTTTTTTTGACCTTAAGTAGGGAACTGATGCATTCTCCCAGTCTGGTCTATACTCAAACCATCAAGATATTGCCCCTCGATATTCTGTGAGTGCATATTATTCCCCCTGCTGCTCTGTTCTCTGCTTGATTTGTTTGTGTCGTTGTATAATTATTAGAAGCAACAATTCCTGTCATCTTTCATTCACTGGCCATTGATCACCTACCATAGCCACCATACTAGCATAGTTATGAAAACCGACCCGGACGTTGACTCGGAGAGAAAACTGGGTCAATGGGTCATTGGTTCAACCAGTGGGTCATTGGTTGACCCAGTCGGGTCAATGTCTATAATAATATTTATTATTATATAGTAAGAAACCATATTATTAATTATATCTTAATAAGAGAAATATATCAAATAGATATATAAGTTTTTCGTACAATGTAACACAATAATTGTACTTCTAAAAATTAAAAAATAGTTTATGCCAAATAAAATTTTAATAAAAATTCTTAAAGAGCTCTTTTTTAGGTGTCAGTTGCAACATGTTATTTAATATATGAACAATGATAAATTGTTGTCAGGGACGAAACTAAAAAAAAATTTAGGGGAACAAATTTTATATTTATATTTATAACAATAATAAAAATTTATGCGATGAAAAATAAAAAATATTATTAATTATTTTACATAATAAATATTGCAATTATATCTCGTAAAACTTAATACTTTAAAACTATTTTTTTATTTTTTGTATGTAATTAAATGTATTTTTTTTTATAAATGATAATTCAATCATTTAATAATTTATCTCTCATGTGATTAAATTATAGAATTTTTGTGAGTATAGAAAAAATAATTCTTTTGCATACTATATAAAAATGTATAAGAATAAGAAAATTTTATTCAAATACTTTTAAAAATAAATGAAATTAAATTAAAAAATAATTAAGTGTACGAGTCTCACTCTTTAAAAAGTTAAATTGCAAAATTTTAGAACTCAAAAAGAGAAAAAAAGAAAAAAAAAAAAGAAAAGAAGCATTTGGCTTAAAAAAAAAAAAACGTGAAACTTAAAAAGAGAAAAAAAGAAATGTAAAGAAGTTTTACCAAAAAGAAAAAGTATTTTAAAAAAAAAAAACATAAAAGCGCCTAGGGAGCATCGAACTTGAGGCTAGGGGAAGGAAGGCCCATAGTCCAGCCAACTGGGCTAACGTGCAGGATGTAGCTTTGTTTGATTAAAAGCTATTAATAGAAACAATGGCAAGTGTGCATGACCCGGTTGCTATTTACTCTACCCGGCCCGGCCTACTGCCCGAGTCACCAGGTCACCGGTTCGACCGGCCGGGCTGGGCCGGGTTTAATAACTATGCATACTAGTGGCTTTTAAAACTTGACGCTCTACCATTTTACCATCGTTTTGCTGTCCTGCTCCTGCTGTTTCTTTTCCCAGGGAATATTTTGTCTATTTCTTGCAATTGTTTCTGGATGAGATGTTAGATCTTATACTGCAGGAATAACTAATAACCCTTGTTTTGTCCTGTTACCCTTTCTCAGGGAGTGTTGCTGGGTCTATCAAACACAGCTGGAGTATTGGCTGGGGTGTTTGGAACGGCAGCAACTGGTTATATCTTGCAACATGGTAAAAATACATTCCTGTTGCTTATCAGCTGCTAGTCTGCAACATGTGAATGTGTGTTAAACTATCAAATAAATGAACGAATTTTAATTTACACGGCACCTGATTAAATGCCTTGTTTAGCCAATGACAACGTACTCTGAATTAAGTCGCTCCTTTCATTTTTTGGGACCATTTATACTGCAGTTTCTCTCTGATCGGCTCTTCCTTTGAAGTTGAGATACTGAATTGTGCCCAAGCTGATTTTTGTGGTTTGTTCACCATATTCATAGGTTCTTGGGACGATGTTTTCAAGGTTTCAGTTGGGCTCTATTTGGTTGGAACTGTGGTTTGGAACCTCTTTTCAACCGGAGAGAAAATATTGGATTAGGAGCCTGTGAAAGTTTATCTTTGGTAGGTAGGCAGAGCAGGGCAGACCATATCCTTGCGCAACACAGCTGAATTGAATGATCAAATATGATGAAAGTGATGAAAGGATGTTGACTAGATTGTGTCACGCAAGAAGAAATTTTCATTTGAGATTTCTGCGCTTAAAGATCGGCAGATTTTGATAATGCCAGGGATGAGTTCATGTTGAATTCCACGAACAACTGCCTATACCGCTGGAAGATAGCTACCCACATGACCTTGCAGAAGGAATATATTTGTAAAGTTTCTAACACGGCTTGTACATGCTATATCTGATACTAACAATTTATTTCTTCAATTTTGCATTGTTTTTTCAATTGCCTTATATTCATTGTTCTTATAATCTGTCCGTGGAAAGCTTCTAATTCTATTGGCTTAAGCAAGTAGACTGAGTGGCTGAGAAACCCACGTTTGGAAGCATGGGAAAGGGAATGACTCTTTATTTTATTTGAAATAATTTTTATTGATATAATTATCTGAAAGCCCCATATCTGCCAATATGGAATATACACCATTACATGACAATCACTCTTTTAAGTGACCATGTATTCACAAAATCTAGATGGACAATTTTGAACAGACAAACCAATACAAGAAATGGAAATTTGAGTAGCAGAAAAACAATTTGATGATTATATTCCCTTAAAAGAGGACAAGAGAAACCAATACTCGCATGATCTGCATGGCCCCACCTCCTGCAGAAGAGCAAAGTTTTAGGCACAGCTCCGAAATGAAGAAAAGGCACATCCTAAGCAAGCTTTCGAGGATGCAAGAACACGCGAAGACCATTCTTCATAAACAAGGTGAGAGACATCTTCTGCTCCACACGGTGGCCAGGGGCAAGAGATAAATGGTAGCGCAGCAGCACGGCGGATGCCACGGACTTCATTTGCAGGTAAGCTAATTCCTTGCCTAAGCAGGTTCTTGGTCCAGCATTGAAGGAAACAAACTTGTAACCGTCTTTAGGTGGCTCGAACTTTTCTCCGTCTGCCGATAGCCACCGTTCTGGCTTGAATTCCATGCAATCCTCACCCCATATGCACTTCATTCTCCCAAGAGAATAAATAGAATAAGTAATAGTTGAACCAGCTGGTAGGAATGTGCCGTCCGGCAAAACATCGTCTGCAGCTACATATTTGAAGTCTTGAGGCACTGAGGGGTACAGACGCAACGTCTCCGATAATGCTGCTTTTAGATAGACCAATTTATCAGCTTCATCAAAGACTAAAGGGTCTTCAAGCCATTTCTGGTGATCGTTCCCTCGTGTTTCTTTCAGTACTTTCGAGATCTCGTTAATGATCTTTGCTTCAACTTCAGGATGATTCATGACCAGCCAGAAGAACCAGCTGAGAGCAACTGATGAAGTGTCACGGCCTGCAAGGACGAAGTTGAGAGCGATCCGTTGGAGGACGGAGACTGGAAATGGGTTCCCGTTTATGTCTCTTTTTTTCATGAATCGGGACAACAAATCGTCTGATGGCGCTTCTCTTCGCGCTGCTACGGCCTCATCCATGTAGGCTGCCACAACTTCGAGACTCTTTTTGAGACGATTCTCTGTACCAATCTCCAAAATCTTCTTCAATTGCCATACAAAACGAGGGTAAAGGAGCCTCTGTAGAGTAGCTTCTGTGGCTGTATCAAAGGCAATAGCAAATGGATTTTTGGGTAATTCTGGTGAGAGAGTTTCCGGGTCTTTTCCAAACGTCAGGCCACATATGTTATCAAACGTTAAGCGAAGCAACAAGTCCTGCAAGTCCATCGAGATCCTGTCCTTGGCTGCTTTGTCCAAAATGACCCATAGCCTGTTCTTGATCGACCGGTTCACCCACCGAGCCATGGCTTGCCTCAAAGTCCTGGTAGTGAACTCGAGAGCAGCGGTTTTGCGCTGTATAAGCCACGTATCTCCATCACTGTTGAAGATCCCTTGGCCTAAAAGATCGTGAAACGCCATCTGCCATTCGGGGCCTTTCGGATAGTTATCGAACCGCGTTCTCAGAATATGTTCCATGTTTCTGGGGTGGCAAGTGACAGTAAAGAACCCATTGGTGCGAGCCACATAAGGCAGGGCTATGTTAACCGTCTGGTAGGTGGCTGCATCGCCTGTGGAACGAAGGTTCTCCACAATCCAATCATGGAATTGTCTCCGGTTCACGAACAAACCGGGGAGGCTACCTACAAAAGGCCATACCTTTGGACCATTGAGTCCGCGAGCCAGGAGACAAAACCAGAGAAGATAAGCAGAAGCAATAGCTGATAGAGTAAAGAAAAACGTTAAGGTTTCCATTAGAGATTGAGTTACTGAGAATTATGGTTTGGAATGGAATGGAAGCTGTGATAGACAGGAAATCAAGATATAGAGAGGGACTGTATATATATTATTATTGACATTAAAGAAACATTTTAGGAGAAGTTGGTTTGGAAAATTTGTGTCATCAGCGTGTGTGTCACTACACTAACCTTTTGGGGTTGATAGGAAGTGTGTTAATTAATTGTGGAGAATGTACACGAAAACCATGCAAATGTACATTGGATTGCATTGGTTCATTCATTTGATGTGGTCGCCAGAGTAGGTGAATTTTTACAAAACCTTGTGCTTATTAGCAATATAGGTAGGTGCTTTATCATTGACTTCTGTTGTTTCTCTTTACACACGGTTGATTCTCTCTTTCACTTCGTTGCCATACAAGGAATAATGGTCAGCACATTTCTACTTTGAATACACACATATAGCACGAAAATTTTTTTTTCTGATTGTTCATGAATTGGTTTTTCGCTTTTTCGCTGATGTGATGAGAAGTTTTTGGTAATTTTGTTTTTGTTTCTGATTTTTCGTGGGGTTTCGTGAATAAACTTTTGTAAAGTTTATCTTTACTTTTTCTACTTTTTGTCATGCCACCAAATTGTGGAATCGGTACTGTCGTTTTTTTTTTTTCAATTCTTGTGATTTTTGTTATCATCAGGGGTATGGTACTAATACCCATTTTAAAATTAGGAAAGAACCTTAATACACTTGTTAAATTTTGCTTCCAGATTTCCTGTTTTGCAGTGAACGTTCGTGCTGGAAAGCTTATCGCTTAAGCCGAATGCATTCACGTATAATACCTACTTTACTTGAAGATAGGATGTGTATTATTCTAATTGGAGACAAATTGGGTAGTATCTGCTTTGTTGGTTTGGATACGTCTAATTCAGAGAACTTAAAACTATTCCAAATTAACTCGTAAGATCTTCTGTGAGAAAAAAGATTAAAATAATAATACTTCACACCAAATTTTGTTCATAATATAACGAAAAAAAATTGAGCAGCTGATTATAATTCAACTTATGATGAAACATTTTGTTACTACTGTTGTTGCATACTTGAACATGGTTTGAGGATACAACCCTATGATGCACGGATACTCTAAATTTGAAGCCGTGTAAGTGTCGGATATATCTTAAAAATAGACACGCGTTCGACACACCTCCGACACGTGTCGGACACGCCCAGAAGTGTCCGACAAAAAAATTTTGAAAAAAAAAATCGGATACTCATGTCGGACACGCCTAGGATACTTTTAAGAATATTTTAATATTTTTATTTTAAAATTTTTTAAAAAAATAGAAAAAAAAAAGAAATTCATCACTTAGAATTTTTTTCAGATTTTAGCCGACTTAATTTATCAGATTTTTCGTCTTATTGAAATTATAAAACCAAAACTCTAAATTTTTGTTTTAGCATCACTTACATTGCTTACCAATAAACGAATGTCTCAAGTAACCGAAAAAAAATTATAGATAAGTTACTCTCAAAACCAACAGAGTAAGAAAAAAATAAAAAAAAATCAATTTTTTTTCTATTAAAATACACACACATATATATAGCCGTGTCTGTCTCATATCCGTGTTCTAATTTTTTTAAGATTGATATATCCCCGTATATGTGTCTACCGTGTCCATGTTACTATATCTGTATCCGTACAACTTAGATACAACCTAATGTCGGCTCTTTTTAAAGTACCAGCTTCCTGAAAAGCCAGAGTGGTGGCTTTTACTTGGTACTCTTGCAAATCTTGTTGATTACGAATTTAGAAACTGAGAAGAGTAGTTAGAGGATGGTTTAACCGCAGTGAGAAAGTGGGCTTGCCCCAAATCCTTGGAAAAGACAAAATCTAAGGCACGTGGACAAAAGTATTGGGTAAGTTAACTTTGGTCTCTTGAGTAATCTAGTGGGTTTTAACTTCTAAGAAGCGGCACTGTCCAAGAAATAAAAAATAAGAAATAAAAAACTTCTTAGAAGAGGCAACATTTGTCCTTTCGCCATCCCTTTGAGGAAAAGCACAGCAGCACCTCCCATTTTTAGCTTCTCCTCATCGTTGTCGCTGGAACGAAGTAAAATTTCACCAAATTATAGGTTTATACATAGTTCACGTGCATAAATAGGTCGATTTTCACTTGAGTGTGAATGTCAAGACATGTATGCATATGTGAAAAAAATACAATCAAATGTGTTAATTGTTTACAGATGGGGTAACATATGTGTAATTCAACAATCATTTTTGCCTGCTCCAAAAAAAAAAACAATCATTTTTTTTCTTTATTTTTTTTGTAGGTTTTCATAGGGGTGGATCCCCAAGCAAGATAGGAATTTTAGAAGGTAATGCGAACTTGATTGCAGTTTGCATGTAGTGGGCATAGCATTTGGGTCAACTTTTCCTTGTTTATCTGTTTAAGTATTAATACATGTGTTAAATTTTGACGTCCCGATTAATAACTGGAATAAAATAAGACTAATAATTTTTAAAATAAAATTAATAATTTTTATAATAAAATAATAATAATTTTTAATTTTTAATTTATATTATAAAAATTATTAGTATTATTTCAAAATTAAATAATTTTATTTCATTTAAAATATTAACCAAAACATAAAAATCTAGTACTTCACTATTTTCTCTATCTATTTAGCCGTTTGGATACTTAAGCAGACCGACCCTTTTTTTGCATGTTTCCACGTTTATCTATTCAGGTATCTATTCAGGTATTTATCTGGGTATTCTTCCTATATTTGGGCATCTACTAAACAAACATGGTTGTCTGTGCCTTAATTCTTTTGTTTTTTTTTTTTTTGACATAGTGCCTTAATTCTTTTTGAGATGGACTATTTAGGTAACTATTTGACTGCCAATAATGCTCTGATGAAACGGATATTCGTACGTAAAAAAGAGCAAATATTATTACAACAAGTTGGAAACAACTTTTAACTATATAGATTTATTATATAATAAAAAATAATTTTTTTTTCATTATATTTGTAATCAATGTAATTATCTAATGAATTCATTTAGTTGTATTATGAAAATTTTCCGAAAATTTCCTCCGGAGCCCAACCCGTATAAGGCATATAAGGCAACAAATTTTCAGAAATATATGTAGTGATATGTTTACTTGTTTAGACAATTAATTTATGCAGGGATTATTTAGGTAATTAAGTAGGTTGCTGGACCTTTAGCCTCTAACATTCCTTTACATTAATAAAGTTTCCTAGTTTACTTACTGTTTCCTAGAAAGTTGTTCCTAGTTAGACAGTGACTTATCTTTCTGTTCTTTGTTGGATAGGAGGTTTTATTAAGTGAAGGAAAACAAAAAAAACAAAAAAAAAGGACTTTTGAACTTTGTACATGAAGTTTAAAAAAATTGTAAAGTGATATAAATCTACGATTGTTAAATAATTAAATTAAAAAATAATAAAATTTAAATAAATTATAAAATATTATTTAATAAGATTGTATTGTTACTTTAGTGTTATTTAAGTAAAGATATGTAGTGGTGCTCTAAGTAAAATATGATACTATAAGTAAAATTATTAATTTCTATCTTTCTGATTTTGAGCTAGAATTTTCTTCCCATTAAGGTATTTATTTGACTAATTTTTTTTAATCTGGTTAAAATAGAATGCGCCAAATAGCCATTTGGGACGTGTAAAGTAAATATTAAGGGCATGCGCAACTTAAAAGTGAATTCGGGCCATTTGGTTGTTAGTAAAAAAAAAAATAATAATAAAATAAAATAAAGCATTGTTGCTGTATATATGGACGTTAGTAGTTGAGCAGCAACAACGAATGGATGGATAATAATGAAAATTTCGATTTTTTTTTTTTTGATACATCCTCAAATCAGAATCCCAATCCGATCGTGAATTTTATATAGAAAACGCTTCTACGGTTTTTCCTCTTCTATGTTTTTTTTTTTTCTCAGATCATATAATATTTAATTTAATGGACTGACTAATCTGAACCGACCTAAATAAGATTTTGAAGGGCAGTAAAAATCTTTCAGCAGATATTTAATATGAATTTATTCCCAAGAACTCAAATATGAGATTTTTAATTAAACGGTGACAGATTCCTATTATCTATACTACCGTCTGCTGGTCCCTTACAATTTTTTTTTTTTGTTTAATGTTTTTTTTTTTTTTTTCAAATCCCTCTCTTTTGGGGTAGGTAACCGAGAAAGCACAGGTCATTTCTTAAGCTCTTGTAGGCTCGGGCCATTAGCTAATGGGATCGTTGTTGGGCTGAGATCACTGAGATCGTTGTTGGGCTGCCACTTTGAGCCTTAAGTCCATTCCCCCAATTTGCCATCTCAAACTTACCAGTATGTGGCCGGCAACGTGAATGGGTCATCATGCTGCCACGCGTCAAACCCATATCCATACAATTACAATCCCTTAAAGCTTGTATTTTATTCTCACCTCTTCATTTTTTTATTTAAAAAAAATTTGCAATAATAAATACAAAATTGATACATATAAATTTAAGTCATTATATCATAAAAAAATATGTTAAAATTTAAAAACTAAATTATTAAATTAATTATATATTTTTTTATATATAAATTACGTAGTTAAACAATAATATTTTTTTTTTTTTTTTCACATCTCAAAAAGTCCGCAAACATTAACAAACCCGACTGAAAAAGTGATTAAAAAAATGAAAAAAGAAAAAGAAAAAAAGAGGCACAATGTTGAAGATAAGCTGCTTGTGGAGAGCTCACGCGTCAAAACTCACATCACCAAATAGCCAAGAGAATAGGTTGTGCCATAGTCCTATAGTCCGCATAGTTTCTTACCCCTGCCCACTCATTCGAGAGAAACAAAAGAAAAGTAAGAGAAAACAGAAGTTTTGTTAGATAAGCCAATGGCTTCTCTCCCAATTTCATTTGCTCCTGCTACGGTTAGAGTGTATGCAGCCACAGCAGCAAAGGGTGCAGGGGGAAGCAAAGAAGAAAAGGGGTTTTTCGATTGGATTCTTGGGAACTTGCAAAAGGAAGACCAGTTCTATGAGACTGATCCAATCCTGAAGAAAGTGGAAGAAAAGAATAGCGGTGGTGGTGGCGGTGGCAGTGGCACCACCAGTACTGTTGGCCGCAAGAACTCTGTGGCTGTCCCCCAGAAGAAGAAAAATGGTGGTGGTGGCTTTGGCGGCCTCTTTGCCAAGAAATGAACGGCCATCTCGCTCGGAATCTGCACCCTCTTCTGTCTGCCTTTGGAACCCCTGTTGAAAATTCTTGATGGTCTCTTTAATTTGCATGAGTTGTTCTCTTTGCACACTGCTTTTTATATAGTTTCTTGAGGAATTGTGAATTCATTTTCACATCATCTCCTAAACTTAATTGAATCGTTGAAAGTTTAAGAATGATGTGCACTTTTTCTTAGTCTTGACCATAATGATGTTTTTCGTTTGCTAAATCTCCAATTATTTTCTTGGGACTGGGTACATTTATCCAAATAGAGGGTCCAATTTGCATTTGCGCATGTAGATCAATGAGTATGTAAAATTGTTTATTCTAATCTATGAGGTCTAAATGTGTGATGTCAAAAAAAAAAAAAAAAAAAGTGTGATGTTCAAGAAATAACAGATTGAGTAAATGTATATATTTCTATGAGTGTTGTTTTGATTGGTGTTTATGTTTTAATTTGTACAATAATAATGATAAAATGTAAAATGAAAAAAAAAATAATTGTTTATTGTATTTTTTATAAATGTAATTATGAAAAGTTATTTATTTGTTAAATTACAAATAATTTTTTAGATGGTTTTTTTGGGCCATAAAATGGAATTCTTACAAATTAACTTATTGATGCGCTAAGCTTGTTTTTGTTGCTAGTAATCTATGAAAACCACACGATTTCCGCTTAACGTTCAAGAAGATTTAATTGCCCGTCATCCTGAAGCCGACATTGTAGGATATGATAAATTAGCCAATGATTTCACTTTGTAGGTTAGGCACATAACCCACTTTTTAAGGTACCAAACCATGTGATCCATGTACCAAAATGAAACCTCAGTATTAATGGCTTTTTTGTTTTTCTTTTCCCGATCAAGGTTCTAGTTTTCAAAATAATAATAATAAAAATAATAATAATAATTACCCTTAAACTGAAAGCCTTCAACTTTCACAACAAAGAAAATCACATAAGCATCAAGCATGGCAGCATATTAACTTAGTCTAATTCACCGCTAATTTGGAATTGGGTTTTTTTCTTCCAATACGGCTTACGCTTGACTCGACGGCAAATAAGGCTGGCGACTCTGTGTCCGGTGGTGTTCCATGTAGACTGTTTATTATCTAATTACTAACCATTATAATTTAGGGAAGGCTTAAAGGTGAATCTCATCTACAACTTTTTGCTGTTTATTAAATTCCACTCAATCTTTTTTTTTTTTAAATTAAATTTGGTCTTAAACATTAATTTCATCAGTCAAATTCAACCATTTTAATAAAGTATTTATTGAATTTGCCTTCGCATCACCATGTGACATGATTCGTCATTACTTTTTAAACAAATCAATATGTCACATCAGTACAGAGTGCTGATATGGTATTTTGTTTAAAATATTAATTTTTTTTAGAAAAAAAGAAAAAAAATCAATAAGTGAAATACAAAAAAAACAGAGAAAAAAATTAAAGAAATCTCAAATGAGCAAGAGCACCAGCTTCGCCTCCACCGTGGCCCCCGCCACGACGGCTTTTCTCACCGGCAGACAAGGAACAGCCCAGAAGTAACAAATGGTTAAAAACTAAGACCCACCTGAATCTCAATTTTCCCCATCCTGATAAATAAGTCAAAAAAATTTTCATTTTGTTTTGATACTTGTTGATCAATTTCTTTGTTCTTTAACCCTTTTTTTTTTAATTAGCAACCGCGTTCGTGAATTGTAGGAAGCAAATTGATGGAACGATCCGGGATTTGGAGGAGAAGCAGAATAGATGCGGCTCGTATTTCTTTCTTTCTTTCCCTTTTCTTGTCATGCATTTCTTGATTGTTCATGGTAATGATATATATCACAAGAATATATTACGAAATATTCTGAACCTCACAATTATTAAAAGAATTATTATATTTTTTAATATTATTAAATTATTAAAAAAATAATATTTTTTTTCACAATGATAAATTTTGATTATTTCATAACATAATTTTTGTAATATATATTATTACTCTTCTGTTATTATTTATGCTAAAAATCTCCCAGTTTATCATGAAATTTTTTAGACTTAGAATTGTGTGTGAAGTTTAAATGCTTCATGCTTGTCTGCCGGAGTGAGTGACCATGTTGGTAGTTGCGAAGGTGAAGGTGAAGGTGGTGGTGTTCTTGTCCAATCCAATTGAGAATTCTTCAATTGTTTTTTCTTTTTTTTTTTTCGTTTTCCCTTTATTGAATTTTTTTTACCTTTTTTTTTTCAAAAAAATAATTTTTTGAACAAAAATGCCATGTTAGCAGTGACAAGGCATGCTGATTTGTTTAAAAATAATAACATTTCATGTCACCTAACACTAGATAAACGTGACTTTAATAAAAAAATCGAATTTGATTAACAGAATTAACATTTAAAATCAAAACGTTCTGAACTAAATTTAATAAATACAAAAAAATTATCGGTGAAATCGTTCTATTAAGGCTGTAAACCTCTCACTTTTCTTTCTCACTTTCCTTTTTTCCTCTTCCCTCGGATTATTTACCTCTGATCCGCATCCTGAAGAAGCTGTCCCCTAATCTGTAGCAGTGCATCTGCCACTTTGCCTGTTTAGCAGTAAAGCCATTTTATGATACGGGGCCAAATGTGCAAGCTGGAAATGGAGTCTGTTGATGAAAGAGGACACGTGTCAGATCTAGAGCAAAGCAGCAGCAGGCGGGAAAGTTCGTTAGACGGTTAGGAGCAGTTAGTTGTAAAAGATTTGCTTTAATAATAGCCGTCGATGATGAGATTTTACACCGTTGATTATAAATTCATTACAAAGAAGAAGTATAAAAGATGTAATTGAAGATTTTACACAGTTTAAGCAGAGATCAAGTAAAGTTCTCTTCTTCTCAAACTCTCTGTTTTATGCTATCAAGCTAACTCTGAAATCTTCTTGAAGTTCTTTCTTAGTTAGAATTTCCTGAGTGATTTCTTGACTTTACTTTCTTTGGCTTGTCGGACAATGGGAAGGGGCTAGTACTGGCAATGGCGTCCGAGCGGCTTTCATTGGCTCCAGCTTCGTTTTGAAGAAGAAAGGCCTCAAGCGTGCTGGTGCCTCCTCCACTCGCGCTGGTTCGTCCCTCTTTCTACTTTTCTTTCTTTTTTCTTTTTTTCTTTTTTTTTTTTTTCCATTTTCTTTGTTGCATTCGTTTTAGCGATTCGTATCCAGATCTGATTATTTCGCTTGATTTTCTTGGATGATAAATTGGAGCCTCCTATTTTCGTTTGTCGCTTCCGTCGACCTAATTGAATTTTGTTAGAAAAATTGAGCTCGGATGATTTGAATTCCAGGGGTGTACACTCGATTGTGATCTTCTTTTTTTTTTTTTTTCTTTTTTTAGTTTTCTTAGATCTATACCAACTAATTAGGAAGGGAGAACAGTTTGAAAAGTCGAGAGTTTGAATTCTTAGCCTCTTATTTGCTAGCATACTATCAATGTCGTTTAAGTTATAAGCTCATGACATGCTCGATTGCGATCTTCTCCTTGAAACTGTGTAATTTTTTCATTTTATTTTATGTTTTAAGGAAAATGATGCAAGAAGTAATACCGACTTTCAGGATACTGAGATGTAGCTGAGGGACCGTGCCTTAAATGATTTCCCTTTTTTTTTTTTTTCTCTCGTCCAAACAGATATTAAAAGAGAGATTACTTCGGCATTGGATTACTTTCATGAAGTGAGAGATATCGATTTGCTTAAAGATTAGCAGTGCATCTGCCGCTTTGCCAGTTTAGCAGTAAAGTCATTTTCTTTGTCTTTCTGAAAAACCTAAGTGCATTGAGTTACTACTGCTGAACGCACGGAAGAAGACCGGAAAAGAAGGTAAGGATGTCGGATTATTTACCTGCAGATGTGTTGATTGGCATCCTGTCGAAGCTGCCCCCCGCGTCTTTGGTTCGATTGAGGTGCGTTTCCAAATCATGGGACTTTCTTATCACCAGTCCGCTGCTTGCGGATGAGCATCTCAAGAATTCCCGAAAGAGCAACCAGCTTGTCCTTCTCAGGACCTACCCGCTAAAAACCAAGAAAGAGAATTACTCCTTGCGTTTTGATGATTCTGAGCTTACTTTCCATTCGGAATTCGAATTGCCCGTTAAGAGTGAAGGCAAGTGTTTTGGTGTCGTGGGTTCTGTCAATGGGGTTATTTGTCTTGTTGATAATTGGATTCATTTTACTAGCGCTGTTGTTTTCTGGAATCCATCTTGTGGAAAATATGTGAAACTTCCTCAACCCACCATATCTTGTTATATGTGTGCTAGAAATTACTTGGCTGTTGTTGGCTTTGGATATGATTTTGCGAGAGATGACTATAAGGTCATTAGGATTGTGTTTGTTAGGAGAGTACATTATTCCTACCCGAATCTTAGGTCCGCAATTGCAGTTGAGCTTTACTCCCACAGTGAAAGATCTTGGAAGAGGATTGATGCTAGTCTTGAGCCCTTTGCTATGAATTTCCATGGCCAGAAACAGGCCTTTGTGAAACACGCCTTTCTGAAAGGGGTTGTTTACTGGCTAGCCATTCGAGTGGTGAATGAGTGGGAACAGTATTTTGGTTTGTTGTTTGATATGGGGACTGAGAAGTTCGATGAGTTCATGTTGCCCGAATGTCTAGCTTTTGTGAAGGGGATACACGTAGAGGACACGACCGTGTCAGCATTTGAAGAGAAGCTTGCTTTATTCGTGTCTGGCAATGCTCATTTTGATGTTTGGGTGATGGAAAAGCATGGCCTGATGGAGTCATGGACCAAGATGTACTCAGTCCGTAAGCAAGGAATTTTAGAAAGGCCATTGGCATTTAGACAAAATGGGGAGATACTGATGGAAACATTCTGCGGTAATGTAGTTGCAATTGACCCTGTAAGCCAGGAAATTCATCGTATCAGAGAATTTGTGGCAAGGGGCTTCTCTTGTGCAGAATCTTACCTGGAGAGCCTAGTTTTGCTCCATGAAGCAAACAGGGAGAGTTCTTTCAAGTCCGTGAACAAAAAGAGGAAGGAGATGTAAGCGGCTTCATTTGCCTTTCTAGTTTCATTTACTATAACCAAATAAAGAGTTTTCTTTCTATACGATGAAGGAAATTCTGATATGTTTATGGTCATTACTCCGTTTGAAAATAATGTTCTCCTATGCAGGCTTCCAGACATTGTACAAGGAATGAAACCTGAGGACAAAGCAGCAGGGACAAGCAGAAAGGAGGAAGAGGACAATAGAGACAAAGTTGTTAAAACAGATATTACAAAGGTATATTGACCATCATCGAGGGACATTGCATCCTTGCTAATTACTAGTGTTTTTCTTCTTGGATTGTTTCTTATTCAATATTTTTCTAGGCCAAGGTAATGGGTGTAAAAACTCTTTGTGCCTTTGCAGGATAATGGCCGACGCATTGATGAACTAGTCAACACCATAGAAGGTTTCAGCAGGGAAGTCAAGTCATTGAAAGCACATGTTGACGGGTTGAACCAGGCTGTCTGCTCACTCCAGGAGAAAATTATCAACTTTGTTGGCATGCGCTCGCCTTAGCACATTGCTGCTGAATTCCAGTGCAATGTTAGAGCATTTTGGATCCAACGGTAGACACTATAAAGAATTGAGGATCATTGGTTTGAGTTCTTTCATACACACCCTTTTGCGCTCTAAAGAAGCTCAGCAATACGAAGTTCTTTCATCCACACTGTATATGAATTGTGGATCATTGGCTTGATTTTCCATTAACATTTTGCCATTAACATGGTTAGAATCCCTTTGACTGTTGATTGCTAATCTTACTCTAATTTTACTCACATTTTTTATGTGAGTATAGCAATATATTGTGATCAATTTGTCATCTTTTTCATGTTTTTAATTTGGAAGCATTATTATCAGCCAAATGGGCTAAAAGTCAAGTTTTGAATACGAGCCAAATGCACCGGTGGAAGCTCTAAAAATTTATCCTCGTGTCTTGAAGGCTGTGTAGTCAGACTGCCAAAGATTATGTTGGTACCTTAAGTCCATTCCATTCAGCTAATTAGACAATCAAGAATGATGTTTCAATTATGAATAGTATTCGATTGACATGATTTTGTAGTAAAATTTCCCTCTAACCCAGATGTAGAAACAATCTGGAGTGCCATACTGTATGCCTTAGATGGTGAAATTGATAACAGTATAAGACTTTAGTATTTGTTCTGCATATTCGGCACACAGGCGGCTTACAGAAATCTTTTCTGTAGCCTCTATGCCACAATGGAAGAGAACATCAGCAGAAATTTTACAATTCAAGAATTTGGCTTCCCCCTTATGTGTAACAATTTACAGAGGATACAACTTAGACAAACCATTCGCGTGTGAGGTTTCCTCACCACTTCAGGACAAAATTCTAAGAACCATTTACAAATTACAAAAGGCTTCGTATTTAAACTTATGCAGAGCAAATTCAAAAAGAACAATGGAATATTTTCTAATGAACAGATTCACAGAGATCAGCACTCCTTCATGCAGACATAAATTTAGGGCTCTCCCCACCTTCAACACCATGTGTCGTGTTTCGGATTTTCTTTGGATCTCTCCGGGGAATGTTTGCAGACTGATGAGAAGCAGAAGCAGAAGATGGAGACAAAGTTTTTTCCCTCAAGTCTTTTCGAATTCCCCAGAGCAGTTCAGCACATTTCCTCATCGAAGGCCTTGATTGTTTTGAAGGTGCAAGGCATCTGTTGGCTGATATAAGGACTTTCTCTGCTGCCATGTTTGATACAGGACTTCTCCTTAGGAATGGATCCATAACAAGTATGGCATCTGCTTCTTTTAATTTCTGCATTGCCTGCAAGTGATTAAGATGTTTATATAAATAATCTTTTTAGCTTTTCATACATTAGCTTTGGTTTAGATGCTACTATCCTGTTAATGAACAAAAAGTTGACTTCGATGTTGTACGATGACTGAGAACTTGAAAACCAAATCAGATGTACATGAGGTAACAAGTGATGCTTGAAGGGCTTACTCATTTTGCAGTTATTCTTTTTTTTTTATGGCCTCTCATAATTCAACGAGCAATACACCGAACGGGTAGACATCACTCTTTTCAGTGAGTTGATGTGTTCTCAGGCATTCAGAATCTAAGTAGCCTGTTGTTCCTTTGATCTGAGTTGAAATGTGTTGCGTCCATATCTCCTGTGGTCAATCGTCCACAATGTTATGTAGTCAGGCCTTATTAATTTTTTATTTTAATTTATAAGAATTTTTTAATTTAACTTATATTTTTTAATGAGTATACTTTATTCTAAAATTTTATATCACGCAATAAATAGAATTTACTTAAAATAAAAAAAATTATATAATATTAAATTGTGAGTGAATTCTACTCATTTAAAAAAAAATTAACAAACATTTTAATTATAAATTTCTTGTTGTGGAAAATTCAAATTTAATTGCATAAAGATAATGTCACAATAAATTATAAAAACCGCCTACAAATTTACTGTTTTTAATGTGCTTAGAGGTTGAAACTTCCTTTTCCCCATCCCTATAAAAAATATAAAATTGGGACCAAAGGACCACAAAAATGACTAATTTTTCCTGCTCCATATGGGGACTACGAAATGATTTGAGCTTATGGGTCGACAAGAAAAAATTAACCTTTTTGTTTTTGACATTCTTTTCCTATTGAATGAAAAAATTAAGGGGACATTCACACATTATTGCGAGAATGAATTGTACTGAAGCCCCGAGCTAAGGAAGTTTTTTCTTTTTTAAGGCATAAATGTTAATTTTATCTTAAATTTTTTACAGTTTATTAATTTTTATTTATAATATTTTGTTTGTAAAAATTAACTCAAAATATTATTTTCCTCACATTAATTATATTTTACTGTCAATTTTTTTATCAAATAAGTTGACATAGCAATTAACAAACTTTTATGTTAGTAAAATTAGGTCTAATTAATTGTTATATTATGTTAAATTAATGATATAACATTTTAATTTTACTAAAAAATTTCAATAATTTTTTTACATATACAAAAATTAAAAAAAATTAATTTCTCTCTCTCCACCCTTTCTCTCTCCTTGCCCCTCTTTTCTTCTCTTCTCTATTCTTCCTCCTCTCTCTCTATCTCTCTCTCTCCTCCTTCCTCCATTTCTCTCCTTGCCTTCCCCCCTCTCTTTGCAAGGAGAATCACAGCTACTCAAAAAGAAACAAACAAATATCAAATGGCTTCACTAATTAATTGATGCACCAGGATCAATTTTTGTCCTATTCTATATGGGTTCTTCTTCATTTTAATTCTCCTCGACCAAGAGGGAGGGGAGGGCGAAAAGAGAAATGGAGGAAGGAGAGGAGAGAGAGAGAGAGAGAGAGGAGGCAGGCGAGAGAAGCGAAAAGGAGAGAGAAAGGGAGGAGGAAGGGAAGAAAAAGAGAGAAATATGTTTTTTTCTGTAATTTTTGCATAATCTTTTTAAAAAATAATTAAAATTTATTTTAATTAAAATTAAAATGGTACGTTATCACTTTTGTGATGACGTAGTAGTATAAGGACACAATTTTACTAATGTGATAATCTATTAGTTGTCATATCAATCTACTTGATAGGAAAATTGATGGTAGGGTATTAGTGTGACGAAAATAATGTTTTGGATTCATTTTTAAAAAAAAAATGATGAGTAAAAAATAATTAATTATAAAAAATTTTGAATAAAATTGACATTTATAATTTTTTTAAAAAAGAACAAATTTTTTTTTTCAGTAACAAAAAAAGGAAAGCAAAGGGTAACATCATGATATCCCACCACGTTTGCCAAAGAGCATTGTATCATATAATTATAGGAAGATTATAAGTCTGAAAAATTACGATAATCATAAACATTAAGATAAAGTTCGAACCCGAGACCGATGGTCAGCATGTTAACGCTGTTGCACGTTTCTTAACGACAGATGGCTTTAACAAATGGGCCCGAAAAACAAAAATGCTGTAAGCACGTGTTACAAGTTTTTTTTGGACAAGCCAGGTCCTCTTTGATGTCTCCGATCTTGCTTCCGCAATTAATTCGACCACGTGTCCATTAATAAGCTCAGGCTATTCGAATCCACAACACATTCACAATCACAATACGCCCCGCTCCCAGCACGTCGGTCCTGATTAAGGTTATTAAAATCGAATCAGTTATTAAATTAAAAAATTGAGAAGTTTAAGTTTCAATCAGTTCGACCAATAAAATTACGATTAAATCGATAAAATTAGTATTTAATATTAAATATATAAAAATTAAATTTTTATATAATTTGTATAATTATATAAAATATTATATTATATAAGAATGATAATAAATATTTAAAATAAAGTGTATTTTAAGAATTATATTAATATTTACATATATTAAGGATATTACAATTAGTATATTTAACAAAATATAATTTATAAAAATTAATTAAAAAAATAATATTTATAAATAGTGATTAAATATTAATTTTTAAATTTTAAAGATTAAATTGAAAATTTTAATCAATTGAGGACTAAATTAAAATTTTTAGTTAAAATTAGAGTTTTAATTATAATTTAGATAAAATTTTGGGTCAAATTATAATTTAAAATTTTTTGGTTTAAATTGAACCGGTTCAACCGGTCGAGTTTTTTACCGTTTTTTCCGATTTTTTTCAGTTCGGTCCAAATTCCATTTTTAAGTTTGAACCGGACCGGACCTAGAACCAGTTCCCAATTTTTTCGGTTATAACTGGCCTGTCCGATCCGGTTCTTACTTCATTGGTCTGAACATCCATCGCTGCCAAAGCATTATATGTTAAAAAAATAAATTACATATCCAACATAGTCGGGTATAAATAGAAAATAAATATTATTATAATATTATAAAAATTAGTAAATGAAAAAGTATAAAAAAATATTTATTAATTATGATTAATTATATCCATAGTCTATATATTCTCATAATTTTATCTTTAAAAGTTTTATTTTATTGAAGTAATGAACTTGATCGTTCTTTGTGTCAGATGTTGATGCTTAATTGTACATTTATATTCACATTTTTAATTGTCATTATATACCAAAAGATTGAAAATGCACAATTAATATGAAAATGCAATGTGTTCGATTGCATCTACAAAATGTTTAATTTACCATATTCATATGACTATTTCGTGGAATTATTCATGTGACTTCAATTATTTGAACTTGTTATTGAATTACTATTGAAATTTCTTTTCTTTTCTTTTTTATCTTATGGAAGGTGAAGATCCAAATTACATTAATACAGCACATGACAAGACAACACTACTAACATCCTTTTGAAATAAACGAGCCACTCCAAAAAGAGGCTTTAAGAGTAGTAGAAAGACCACAATGAAGGTCCAAATGAGCATTCCCTTTCTTCTATTGACAATTCAACTAGGATTCGTAAGTTCTTTTTAAGGATAATTCAGTTGGGAAAATGTAATTTTCTGGTGTTCCAAGTCAGTTTTTTCCTTCTATACTAGTTTTTACTTTCACATAAATCACTTGGGAGAATGTATTTGCACTTTGGGGGGATGCATTTGGACGTGTTCTAAGTCAGATAAAATTGTCTGATCAGTATTGCAATGAAGTGGGTTTCAGGACTGGGTTACAAATTGTCTGGGCTGGGTTTCTTTTTTTGAGACTTGTCCTGGTAATTTTTTTCTTAAACCACAAAAAAGTGTTTGGAGATATATTAATCATAGTACTTGTAAGTTGAAGCCGACTTTTTAATTATTGACGTTTTCATTCAATCTCTCTCATAGAGAGAACTCACTACTTAAGTATTAGTGGGCCCGAGCGTAATTTTGTCATAACAGACTATAGTAATTGCCGAATCTATAACCCGACAGCAGGCCCACCAGTCCATCGATCTTAATTGGGCGACAAAATACATATGTTGTAATACAAAGGAAATGTCAGCAGGAGAATTCAAACTTAGATCCATTATGTAAAATACATACTGAATTATTATTCAAACTATTATCTTGGGTGATTATCTCTGTAATTTTATTAGTTTTGCAAAGAAATAGCCACTGTAATTCGAACTTAGAGAAGAAGAAAATAGAAAAATGTGAAATTTTACATGTAAAACACAAAGATTTATCTGTATCCTTTTGATGTTTAATTAGCACTGTGTCGCATAATAATGAGCATATATATCCTTTGGAAAAAATTAGAGAGAGGGCATGATGCAAGAGATGGAGAAGTTGTGGGATTCCTATGGGTACCATAAACTTTTGTCAAAAAAAATAAAAAACAAATATGTGACATGTATACCGTCAAATAAAATTTGTAAATAATTAAAGTAAAATATACAAATAATTATTAAAAAAAAAAAAGACCGTGTTCTTGTAGCCGGAATCCTACTCTTTTAAGTATCATGCAAGACCAAGCCTTAAAAAGAAAGAAAGAAAGAAAAAAAAAAAAAAAGGACAGTAAAATTAGGTTTTATTTCAACACATGCTGATCAACTATGTTTTAGTTGCTCATAAGGAGAACTCTTTTCTTTGTCTTTTTTGCCTTTTCTTCTGCTTTCCTCTGTAATCTGTTCGATCAATTCGTTGGGAAAAAAATGTAAGTCCTGCAAATTGATTATCATCTTTTAACACTTGGGCAGATCAGGAGGAGGCGGTAGAACAGATTCGTTGGGGCCTTTTCCATTGTCTACAACAAAAGCCATCTTGAGTCCCCATGTTGTGTGGATTTCCAAATGGCAATGCATGAACCATACCCCTACGGAAGTCAAAAGGAAGAATCAAGAAGACAACACGTGTCACACATCGATTGGTAAGATTCTAATTTGGTACTTATGAAATGCACATCCAAACAATCATTCCTCTCTCTCTCTCTATTTTTTATTTTAGTTTTCAGGTGTAGTATTTTATATATTACAAAAAGAAAAACATAGACATACAGAGGAAAAAATTAATAAAGACAGGTTACAGTATAATCGATTGATTAGATTATATAGTTAAATAATAATAAATTACAAAAAAAACTCAAATTTTTATTTATGTAATTTTATTAAAATTTTATTATAAATAATTATCGTTTAGTCTATTTAGTTGATTGTATTATGTATCATCTTAGTTGATTTTTCTCGTCGATTTTTTTGGTCCGTACAATTGGACCCATTACAAAATTAACTTTCCTTTTCATTTTATTTTTTTAACCTCACCGAGTTCAAAATTTTGTTCTCAATCGCATTTAGTATTAACTTAACTTAATTCGTCTGAGAGTCAGATTAAAAAATTTCGGAGACGTAAGGTTGTTTTTATGATAAGTCCAATTAGTCTAATTCCACAATTTGTGACGAAAATGTGAGTGATAATTAAGCGAAAGAACATTAATATTTTACCTGGATTATCAGCACTGAATCTGATGGCTGTCCATCCACCAGCAGGGACTCCAATGGTGTTCCTTTCAACAGGGTCAAAAAGATTGAACTTCTTTGGATCTTCATTTGGATTAAAATTGCCTAATCCCCTCCCAACTTCAAAAAAATTGAACCCATGTAAATGGATTGGGTGGTTCTCAGGTGCAATCATGCCAGTATCTTGAAGAACTAGTTGCACCGTAGAATTATAAGCTAGCCGATAAAGCCTTGTCCCTTTCATTGTCTGAAAGTTCTTAGGTTGCGTGCCTGTGTAGTTGTAAGGCATCAATGGGTGGCCGGGGAAATCATCAGTGAAAACTCCACTGATGTTGAAGAAATGGGCTTCGAGGAGGGCAATCTTTGGCATGACAAATGTAACATTATTGATATCAGCCACAACACGAATGCGATTGGCACAAGTAGGACAAGGACTAACACCGAGGCTGATCGTGAAGAAAAGGGAATGGTCTATTTTTAATGGCACTCTTGCAGGGTACTCTTCGGAATTCAGGCTACGTAGAGACTTTGTAAATTTTGTTGCAATGGGGGTGGCGTTTTGGGGCGGCGGGACGGTGAGGATGGTTGTGGTGCCAGAAAGAGTGCCGGAGTAATGTAGTGTGGCGGTGGCGGTCTTGTTATCCACAGCAATAGGGGCGTCCATGAAAGGAGAGGCTGCAACCAAGTATTTGCCGCCGCCGCGTTCAGCCGTTAGAAGGACGTTGGTTGTTTGGCCTGGGGCTATTACTATGGTGTCGGTTTTGAAGGGCTTAACGTACGTTGCGTCAACTTCAACGACGGTGAGTTTGTGGCCAGCAATCTTGAAGAAGAGCTCTTCATTGAGTGCAGCACTGATGATTCTAAGCATGTAGGTCTTGCCTGACTCCACTGATAAGCTATACCCATCTGCAATCAAACGGAAAAACTTATCAGCGAGGTAAATACGCAGTGATCTGAGTCATTAGTTCATAAAAGATGTCTTAAATTTGAAAAATAAAAAAATAAATAAAAATTGAATATTATTTAATTAATTGTGTATCTCTCGCATGCCGCGATAAGTATGTCCAAATAATTTTACTCACAATTAAATTATAAAAACATTGGCCAAGTCTATTAATCTAGTATCTTTTAATTTGTGCGTTTATATATCTTTAAAATAAGTTAAAATACTAAATTAATAGTTACTAATTAAAGAAAATTTATTAGCTAAATCATAGCAGAAACCATAAATTAATAGCAAATGTTAACTTCAGAAGCCTGTGGTCACACCCTCCTAATCTCTTGAAAGTTAAGAAATGATCAATTGTACTATTCTAAGTGGTCAACTCAAATATCGTCTGAAATGTTAGATTATTTTTTTTTATCGAAAATAGCAGTATTGACTGAATTCACATAATTGTAAAGTGGCCCTATATTAAACTCAAAAACCCCACAAATGAAATTTGGTTGGTAAAAGCCGTATAAAGAAACAAAGTTTTAGTACTCTTAGCATCCTATATCAACTAATAAGAGATTTAGTTAAAAGAAAAAATTAAAAATATTTTACTAGCCCAGCCCTGCATTACTCAATTACTTTTTGCTAGTTGGGTATTTTACCCTGTGAAGGACAGGTCGAGACAGGCCCTGGATAGCCGTTGATGGTGTGAGCATCTGAGACATTTGGTGCCGACCCTAATTTCGTGGCGGCATTGATCACAGCTTCAACATCTAATTTCCACCATTCACCTTAAAATTTAATAAAACAATCATTAGTAAATCAATATCAATTAAAAAAGAATTAACTTTTTGTTAATTTAAAATTTCAAACAAGTTGAGAATTGAATACTGAATCCATATTACTTAATTGTAACTGTTAATTGCAATTGGCATATTATTATCACCAATTGCAACTAACAAATAAAATTGAATGATTTGGACTCCCATTCAATTCTAGCCTTTGATTCTCGCGTTCATGTAATATAACTCTGTTCACCTAATATAATGGTCTCTTCCTTATACGGAGTGGGAAAAGGGTAAGGAACACCACGCTTGGGCAAGATGACAATGGCGCCGTGGACGGTGGCCCTCAGCCAGAGAATGTGTGCATGATACCATAGGGTGCCTCTCTGGCCAGTAAGGGTGAAATTGTACACATAATTCTGTCCTGGCTGAATAGGGCACTGCGTTATGTAAGCTGGACCGTCAGCCCAACCAGTCCGAAGTTGCCTAACTCCATGCCTGACTTCAAAAGTATACAATTATAACAACCAGAAGTTGTTAACAGTAACACAATAATATTATTTTTCTTAATTTTAATCAAAATCATGATATAATAGTAATTATCGTGGAGGAGGAAATGCAATAACTTGTGACATAATGGAAATTTCTAGTTCTTTTCTTGGTGTTCAATTTTTTTAATTAATTAATTCGATTAACAATTTTATTAAAAATTCATGATATTATTGAAAGAATGGAATTTTTGTTTCTTTTTTGGTGCTCAAATCTTTTTAATCAATTTAAAAATCCTTATTAAATTTGCAAGTTATTATAAAACCTATTGATATTACACATATAGTTCATATCTTAAAGTAATTAATCAATTCATTTATATGAAATTAAATTTTACAATTACTTTGACAAGTTTTTCAACTAATTAAATTATATTATACAAATTCACACATTATCCCTTTCTTTCTGATATCCAAATGACAAGCATTGAATTTCATAGCTAAGACTCATTCAATTGAAGAGTCAGATGGTGACGTTTAACCTGAGATGAATTGATCCTATTAGTCTTAATTACTTTCATTATCAAATGATGGTAATTGATGTGGAAACATTGCATGGGCATGCAAGATAAGAGTTTACAGATAGTTAAGAGAAGAAACACCAACCAAATTAACTCACCAATGGACGCTAAGATTGTATTTGACATGGTTCACAACCTTCACAAGCACTGTATCATCCTCCCTAGCAACTATTGTGGGCCCAGGGAACTGCCCATTGACGGTGACGATGGGCTTAGTTGAGCACAATCTTGTGGTATTTTGCATCACCACCTTCATGAAATTAGCCCCAACAGAGGCATAAAAAATAAGTCAGCATAACCGAACCATTTCGAAATACATTAATTTTATAGTCAACAATCTTAGCTTCATTTTAATCTAATGAATGGTCCTCGACAACAACTCTCTACTTGCTGTGTTTGGTTATATTTTTATATTAACAAACTAATTGTTAATGTACCCAGCAGCGTATTAAGTTAGCTTGCATTGACTTAATTATAAGGACATATATGTGTTATAGTTGATGATTAATAAGTTTTCATCAGTGTCAACATCAAGAATATATTGATGAGAAGCATGCGTTATGCCAGCTTTCATCGAAATAAATCGTCAGAAATTTGGAACTTCCATGCATATAAGATAAGGCTTGCAAAAAAATGTGCATTAGGAATCAATCATGCCATTAGTGGAACATAAATATACAGTTCTACATAATTGAATTAGTAAAAACCTCTTAACAAATAAAAATTATAATCTCATGTCACCTTTTTTCTTTGGTTCGGTAAATAAATATGAAATATCGCTTGTGAAAACCAAATGAATGTAAACATAATGAGATATCATCAATGAATTATACCAATGGTGGACATGGCTGATCATCAGGGAAGGAGGGACAACTGGCTTTGTCATGGACTTAGTGATGCCAACATCTTGTGCTTAAGCAATCATATAATTTAAGCATGTTTTCAACACTAAAATCATTTATAGTTGCCTGGAATTTGTGGATGAATGCAAGTCCCAGGCAGCTTTTTCAAACAAAGCAAACAGATTCTATACATGTTGTAAGCCAAACCTTAGTTATCCCAACACTAACTAAAGTTAACATAGTGTAAGCCAACATTTTTGGACTTGTAACTTGTTGTCTGCTGTATTTTTCTTGATAAATTTGATCTGATTTATCCAAAAAAAAAAACGAGGGATTGTGCATCCTTCAAAGCAAATTTGAAGATGAAATTGAAAAAGGACATGCAGAAGCCAATTCTGAAACTAAAGATGTTTACCAAGCCATGCATGCATGAATCAAACATTACAAAAAATTGCAATTGCAAATGCTTACATTGAACTTGTAGTGGCGCACCATGCATTCCACTGATGCAGGAAACACTGTAGCCACGGCTATGGCCACCAGAACTAGGACACGAACCCACGGCGCCATCTTCCCTCTCTCTTCTCTCTCTATTTCTCTCTTCGCAAAAAATTTTGCACACAAACGCACGCACAAAGACACACACAAGACAGAATCTTTATTTTTAAAGTGTCTTTTTGGTGCACCAAGACAAGCCAGCGCTACACAACCTTATAAAGACAAATACTTTCGTTGCCATGTCGTTTTTAGCCAGTTAGGTGGAGTACTTCGTGGGCAAGATATATACATCCCCTTTTATGTTATATAGCGTATAGATACATTCCATCTACATGCTTATGAACGCAGAATCGTATCGCTCAATCATAATCATTAATTATCAATAATAAAAAGATGTAATACCTATAACTAACAGTTATTATAATCTGTATTTATAAGCACGTGTAATTTTCGTGTCTACACCTAACTTTGTTATATTATGTAACGATGGGAAGAAAATATAAAAGAAGTAGCTAGAAACTTGAAAAATGATTTCTTGTGTATCACACAAAGTAGTTATGATCCATCAAACTACGATCCTTTTCGAAGCGAAGCTAACGGAGGAGGGCTTCCTGCCGTTTTTCAATGGACTAGCAAGGGGGAGAGGGTGTGGTAAGTGACAGCATCTGTGTTTGGTCCAACCGTTATGGGTAAAGTACACCTGATTTCATCTAACGTTATTAAAAAGTGGATAATGGATTCTATTTTTCACTTCCTCCCCTTTTGAAGTCAAAAAAATGACATATGTTCAACAACTGAACCATTTAACCAACCGATTAACTAGTTTTTGTTTTTAATCATAACCCACTTTTTTCAGCGTCAAGCCGATGATTAGCATTTAACAAAATTTTCCTCTATAATGGCTTGGTAAGCAAATTTGTGTACAAAGACAATGGATCATCTTTATTATCATCAATTAGGTGACGTGGTCAACTGCTAATATACGGCATTGTGAATTTCATATGCCCGGACTTTCAGCTTGGTCTTTATAGTTTGGATTGTTTTTGAGTAAGGTAATACATTAGCGGGTGATTAGTTTGTCATAGTTGCAAACACTTAGGTTCTTTGGACATCAAAGTAGGAGACATACCAACTCATAAACGCACCAGCCCCAAACATGTGGTTTTTTCCTCACAAATTAATGAGAGCGATGAACGGTGGTGATCAGGATCGAACCCTTAACACTGTGGCTCTTTAGGTCACTAATCGCTTGAGCTAGTCCCAATGATTGTTTTGATGTATAGCTTGGTTGTTAACATTGATGGCAACTAACATAACCCAAAACTAATAATAATCCAAACTTGAAACTAACATGTGATTTCCAGCATGGATTGACCGTGCTTGGGGAAAAAATAATAACTCTTACACATGCTCGCTTCCATATTGGTCATTAAGAAGACCATCATCAATTATGATCTTGAATCATGATGAACATTGCAAAGTAAACCATGATGAAAGAAAAAAGTTTTCTTATTAGTGCCATAAAACAGATTATTTTTTTTATAGATTAAAATAAAGTGATTTAGCTAACTGTTTTTCCAAATATAATTAACTATAAAAGCAAACTTAAATTAAATCTGATTTAGAGAAAAAGAATTATTTCTAAATTTCTATTTAAAAAAAAACAACATTGATGTCTTTTTGTTGTTTTTTTCTTTTAAATATAATACAAATAAAAATAAAATTTTCAATAAATAAAATTAAAAGAGAGATGAGAAATCCTCGACGCAAATTTAAAACTAGTATTTCGTATGCATAAGAATGTTGACCCATTGAAAGGGATGAGAAATGCTTTCTCCTGTCCTTTTTTTTTGTTTAGGCAAGGAAATGCTTCCTGTTGAGAAGTGCCCATCATGAGTTGTTAACAGTTGGCAATTGGTTAATTTGTTGTATGAATCAAATTATATAAATATATTTAATAAAATATATAAAAAATATATAATTTATTAAAAAAATTATTTATTTTTTAAAAATTTAATATATTTTTAATAATTCATTAGTTTAAATTATTATATATTTATTACATACTTATAATTATATTATTATTTATATTTTTTTTATCGTATTCAGCTAACGTTAAAAGGACGTTATGGTGGGTGGCAGGTCATCCAAACCTTTGTCTAGTGCCATTAATATGATACAATCACTTCGACGGCTAACAGATTAATTGGGCCCCCTCCCTCTCTCGAATGCACCAATCCCTATCGGTTGATACGATGAAATCTGAAAGGGTTCAATTAGGTGGATCGGGTACTGGCCACGAGGAGCAGGCGGGTCAACGCCGCGTAAACTACGCGAATACGCTATCTATGGACAAATAATTGATCTCTCTACCACAGCCTTTATAGTTTAATTGCCTAAAAAATTTGGATTTTCGAAAAAAATTATAAATTTAAATTCTATCAAAATTAAGTGATAAAAATTATGGCTCACTGTTTATTATGAAAAATTTCGTAATTATATAATCGCTTCACTACTTTTCTTAAATAAAAAATTATAATACTTTAAAATAAAATTGTACGACATCCTCTCTATTTTATTATTTGATAGAAAAAATGTTTTAAAAAAACAAACATAATGACCTCTCCTTGTGGGGCTTCAGAAAAGCGAAAGAGGTACCATCGGTATCATCCTATTGATTGAACTAAGAACAAACCAAAAATGAACTCATAACAATGTGGTAGACATAGCTTTTTAGGTAGATTAATTTTCCCAATCTAGTGCAAAACCCAAAAAAACTATCACAAAATAAATAAGGTTCTCATGTGGGACTATCAACAAGTTAGGTTGAATTTGTCCATATCTAGTTCAAATTTACAAAATGTACATGCTCAAACTTAGCTCATATTAAATTTTATATATTAGTTTCAAACTAAAAGATTGCTATGATCTTGTGGTTTCAAACTAAAAGATTATTATGAGCTTGAGGCCGAGTTTTTTTTATTCTAAATATTGAGAAAACTATCAATAATTCTTAAACTTTTAATTGAAAGAATGGAACAAAAGAGAGATGGGTGTGCAAAGTTTGCCCCTTGTTAGACTTTTGAATTTAATATAATTTCATCAGAGACATAAATAGATTAATTGCTTTTTTTATTTGATGTGTAATTGCATTTTTGTTAAAAGTAATAGAATATACAACATATTTACTCAGATAGAGCTTTCGTGCTTGTACATATAAAACCTTCCCTTGTATTCTAAACTCCTTAAAACCTTTCACTTGTGTTGTAGACTTGTAAAGAATCAAACAGAGCATCAATGACACTTGGATCAATCCCATGAGGCTGCAAGTTCAAGTTCATCAAGTAACACTATCTGTTTGAGAACCACTACCAACTTTTATCATTGGTGCTAGTATCAATAAATTTAGTTCGTTGCTACACACATTCGTGCCTTCTTATCGCCTTTTGATCAAGATTAATCTTGCCTCTTCCACTTTGCTATGAAAAAAAATCATCTCATTAAACAACCAAATTTGATTTTCTAAAAGGCAGGCAACAAGCAAAAGAATGCTCCAACAATAAATACCCTGCGTCCAAGATGGATCAAAAAGTTGAAAGCATCTCTGCCCACATTAAAACCAAAACAGTCAACTAATACAACTGAAACAACAAGGGAATGAAATAAAAGGGAATCAATACTGGCAAGTCAAAGCAGAAAAAAAAATGTGAAAACTTGCAATCAGAAGGCATTACGTGGATTGGAGGTTCTGTAGAAAATCCTGTAAATATCAATAAGGTCAATTAAGCAGCCGCGTTAAATATTTACTGGAAGACCTTTACCGCCCTTCGGGGTCCTATTCGGGTCAATCCAGATTAGTCAGTCCAATGCACTGGATACTGGGCGGTCTAGACAAAAAAATATATATATATTGCATCACCAATAGCTAATTAATATAACTAACACTAAAAAAACCGAATAAGAAGAGGAACTCCCAATTTTTGTGATTTGTGGTAGTATCAAGAAATTTAGCTCCTTAGCACAAACAATGTACATGAATGACTGAGTTGTAACAATTACCAGTATTTTTATCAAAATTTCGTTTGTTTCTAGTTTGTTATGAAAAAAATAATGCCTATTAAGCAACCTCGTCTCTAAATCAAAATTCTAATCAAAAAGCAGCTTCTTCCTTCCAATATGATTGTCTGTCTTCCTAACACATACTTATAAATTGCATACAGCCCAACTTACAAGCAAAACAAAAATGCAGATGACATGAAACCTTTTTCTCCTACATCCCCTTCTGCTAAAACAGATCCCTCCTATTGCCTCTCCAACTGCAATACCCATCACACATTGTTGTGAAATGTAGACTACAAAAGACATCAAGCCAACATTCCGCCAAAGAGTAAGCCTATACACCGCTGACATTAGGCTATTGGTAACTCAAAAGAATTCCAACATTCGGCTAAGTTGTTGGAGGATTTTACCCTGCTGTTGGTGCCTCCGGCAAAAACATGACAATAAGTTTTTTTTTTTATTTGTAAAAACCAGAATTAAGATTATATATCAAAAATTGAATATTCAACTAATTTTATAAACATAAATTATTTTTAGGTGTAAGTAACCTTTTCAGGAATTTGCTCACGCGGGCCTCGTATGCCCATAAATTGCCCCTAATTGAAGGATTGTGTAAAGCCTATTTGAACTGAGCCCTATAGGCCCTACAGAACGATGGAGCCCAGAAAATTTAAATTGGCCATGTTCATACATTGCCGAAACTTTGTTCCCCGATAGTGGTCATCTCTTTGTAACTGTTTTTTCCCATTTGATCCTAAAAAAAAAATTTACATTGCTGACAATTCGTTTAATGGCAAGCAAGGGTGGTTCGGCCACCAGAGAAGATTGCGCTACGATGCCTATGAGCATGATTGGGCCGCTACACCAGCTTGTCAACGGAGAGCGTACCCTAAGAGCCCAGCAAGGGTCACGGGCCCAGGATCTATAGGGTAGTGTATATTTAGCCTTACCTTGCTTACCTTGAGTTGCGAGCATTTGAAACATCCTCTAATGATTAGCTGCAAGTGGTTTTGTCACTTGAATCACACATAAGGTGGTATTGGTACTTTGTTATTGGGGAGATAGTTAAATAAATATTTTTCATAAAGTATGAATAAGATAATTTAAAAATCAATTCTAAATTTTTATAGATTTTTTAAATATAATATTGTTACCTTTGTTTTGTTAATTGAGTCATATATTTTTATTTTTTATTTCAATCGAATCTATTAATGGCTAGAATTTGGACAATTCGTAAAAAAAAAAAAAGTATTTGAGTCAATAAATAAACTAAAAAAAATCTAAATATGGTCCAAAAATGAATTCAAATGAAACGAAAATAAAGATATGTAACTCATTTGACAAAGGAAGATGAAAAGGGATTACATTAACAAAATCTCTCAATTATGACTAACTTCTGAATTGTAGCCGTGAACATTATCTTGGATCTTCTATTTGTAGCGATACTCAACTAGAACAATGTTTAAACAATGCCCATTAAGCGTTCACTATGGGAAAACGAAGTATGAACAGCATACTCCACAACAACAACAATAACAACAATATTAATTCAATAAAAAATCGTAAGTTATTTGAATGGATTGTCTAGATGGGTTGGGTCTCATTGCTGGTGGAGGCATGAGGTCAGCATTGCAAGTTGTATTTGAAAGAGACTGACAGTGAGTGACGAAAAAAAAAGATATTTTCAAGATCATTGCATCGAGCATTTTGTGGGTCACAAGGATATGACATTGGGCCAACTCTACAAACAAGCGCACAATGCTTTTCCTTTGCTTGCAATTTTTGTCCCTGCCCTTCCTTTAAGGAAACTATTCAACGCGTAGACTCCTTGGAGGAGGGATAAGGATTTTTTTAGTCCTAAATCTTTAGGTTTTTTTACGTTTGAGTCCTAAACCTTTTTGACATTTCATTTGAGTCCTAAACTTTTTAATTTTCTACCAAATTAGTCCCTCTGTTTAACAAAAGTGATCAATCTATTAAAAAATAATTTTAATTTTACAAAAAATTATTTAAAAAAGATTAAATATATGAATTGAATGTCTTTTTTATAAAAAAATATACATGTTACCTATTTAATTCGTATATTTGTTGATTAAAAAAATATTTAATATGCATATTTTGTTGATGAAAAAAATATTTAACTCATGTATTTAAGCTTTTTTAAATGATTTTTATTAAATTAAACTCACTTATTAATAGATTGACTACTTTTCGTAATTTAAAGGACTGATATAGTAAAAAATTAAAAGATTTAGGACTCAAATGAAATGTTAAAAAGGTTTAGGACTCAAACGTAAAAAAATCTAAAGGTTTAGGACTTTAAAAATATTTATCCCCCTTGGAGGAGCTCCTCTAAGTCTTGTGCTCACGCCATCACATCATACGCCTTAATTATTTGATTTATTAATGATAAAGATTATTTAATTCTTCCCCTCTATATTTTGAGCAATCATTCAAGCTCACTTTTTTTTATTTTTTTATTAGATCGTAAGTTATATAATTAAATTAATTTTTTTTAATTTTATAAATCATACATTTCTTTTTCAAGATTAAACTCGATATTTCAAATATAAATTTTTATGTTCAAAATACTGAGCTGACCCGTGTGAGAAATCATTCGCATTTCTAACAAGCTTCATGTTAGGCACTCTACTAAATTCTAAATGTATATTCTAGGAGTTCTGGTCTCAAAAGGTTAAGTGGCTGCAAGTATTTTACAGACTAGATAGATAAACATGATATAAGATGCTGAACTTGGTCTGTGATACTACCTTGACTCAAAATAATTGGAAATTGAGTAGTCATTTTTTGTATAACTCAATACAAAAATAATTGAACCTAATTTAGAAAAAATTCAAAATCTAAAAGGATACAAAACCCAATAAACTAGAATTCCGATGTACTTATAATTCAACGTATCTAAAAATTATTACACGTGAAATTTAAGATATTTAAAATTTAAATAACTCAAAATTAAATCGACTCAACTCGACCTAAGTTTATCTATTAATACTCTCTTGCTAATTAATGTATGGTCAACAATCCTATCCATCAGAAATCAACGTCAACTACTATTTTGTGATTTCACGTCTGAGTTCAGTGGTTTTTGACTATAAAGCTTGTACAGATTCCAGCTTTCTCATTCTTGGCCGATGAATGCGCACATGGTTGTAACCAACTTGCAAGAGATAAACTGATACATGAATATATATTATTTTTTTGTTAATATTAAATGATATTTAAAAACCTTAAGAATTAACAAATTGAGACATTTTTAGCAAAGGACAAGATTACAGCTGACTCCTTTGTCTCACTAACATTTTGCCAAGTCAATGCTCAAGAGAGAATCTGGTGGCTGTCTCAATGGTTTTTTACCAAGTTTTTCCACATTATTTTTGACAAAATGGTTGTCTTCTACGTCACGTAGTTGTAAAACAATGTAATAACAATTAGTTGTTTACAAATCAATAATGAGTATTTTACATAATTTTTTTTATAATAATAAAATGTGAAATAAAAAAAAAGTCACTCTTTTATCAATGTCATTTAAAAAAATTTTAAATTTTTTATATTATAAATGTTTCTTTGGGCCATATTGAAACCTGCATATTATACGGCAATAGAGATTCCACTTGACGTCAACGCCACTTTTTTGGAATCCAAGAGCGGCTGGTCTCCTTCACTAATCTCCTTCGCAAAAGGTCAAAAAACTCATTTTCCTTGAAGACCCTTCTTCAGTTTTTAAGGTATTAAAATGAGCTAGAACTGGGCTCTTATTTTGCCTGCTTTTACACTCATTTTTCCAAAGTTGTGTGAGCAGAGAGTAGAAAGGTAAGCGTTATCTCACTCAAATCTTGCCACATAATTGACCCACGTTTTCTCTTTCCCTAGTCAAAGCGAAAAGTTTGAAACTTTTAGATCAGAGAACTGCTTTTTGATTAGTATCTGTAAATTTTGAAGCACTGCCTTTGCTTGTCTTCTGACAAAAGTTAGTTCTTTAGGAAATTTCAGACCATGCAATTGGTATGCCGCTGTAGTAATGAACTCTGCCGCATACCTTGTTGTTTTTTAAGATTTTTTTTTTCTTCACGTTTCTTTTTCATCACTACAAGAAATTACTCTCAGGTCAAAGGCAAAGCCCATCACGTTCTTTGAACGTTATAAATTGGATCAAGATTCTGTGGTTTTGAATTCTGAGCCTTGATAGTTTGATTTTTTTGAAAGACTATTTATCAGTACCTCAAAGACTGAAACTTGGTGACAATTTGGGTAAATTTTGCTTCTTCCTTATACACAAGGTTAGGTAATCTCCTGAATAAACTGCATAAATTCTGTAAGGAAGAAGTTTGATATGCTTTTCTATCTTTGCTGGTTTCTTTGCTTGGTCCCCGTTGTTGTTAATGTTGTTTCTGAATCAGTTTTGGTGGAGAAAACCTCAAAACTTTTCATGCCAAAATCAAGTGTCATTTATTTCAGTACTGTTCCTATGCAAGCACACAAATCCTAATAGATTCCCACTTTTGGTCTATCTTTTCTTACTATCTAAATTTTCAATACAATATTTGTGGGGGAAAAAGGTTTAATGCCTCTATTTGTTCGCATCTGTTGTAGCTGTAGGATTTTGCAGCACTGCATTTCGTATTTTTTGACTTGGTTTCACCATACAGAGAAATTTCTGAGAAGTGATGGCAAAAGAGGATAACTATACAAAAGATGGCACAGTGGATTATGAAGGGAATCCTGCTAACAGAAAGATTACTGGGACCTGGAGGGCTTGCCCCTTTATCATAGGTATTTAATTTAGATTTGTCTAGTATTGGTGGGATTCGGGTCAGGAAGAGATTTGCTTATGAGTGATGGGTTTTGTAAACAGGGAATGAATTTTGTGAAAGACTGGCTTACTATGGCATGAGCTCCAATCTGGTGCTGTATTTCAAGCATCAACTGCATCAACACAGTGCTACCGCTACTAAAAATAACTCCGATTGGAGTGGAACATGTTATATCACACCGTTAATTGGAGCTTTTGTTGCTGATGCTTATCTGGGAAGATTTTGGACGATTGCATGTTTCTCAAGTATTTATGTCATGGTAAGTTTCAGTTTTGAGCACTTGCGATGTATGTGAAATATCATAGACGACTTTACTGGTCACCCAAAGGTATATAATTATGTCCAAAGGTCCACCTTGGACAAGCTTTTGTGTTCTTGCTAAATGACAGGAAGGGGATTTAACATTGCAGGGGATGACGCTTTTGGCAATGTCAGCATCTATCCCTGGATTAAAGCCAAAGTGTTACTCGGAAAATGATTGCCATCCAACAACGGGTCAAAGTGCAGTCTGCTTTACAGCACTTTACCTGATAGCACTGGGAACCGGAGGGATTAAGCCTTGTGTATCTTCCTATGGAGCAGATCAGTTTGATGACACCGATGAGGTTGAGAAGAGACACAAAAGTTCTTTCTTCAACTGGTTTTACCTCTCGATTAATGTTGGTGCTCTTATTGCTGGTTCTGTGCTGGTTTGGGTACAAAACAACGTGAGCTGGGGGTGGGGTTTTGGGATTCCAGCAATAGCCATGGCAATTGCTGTTGTGAGCTTTTTTTCAGGTACTCGGTTGTATAGGAACCAAAAGCCTGGAGGCAGCCCTCTTACACGTGTATGTCAGGTGATAGTTGCATCCTTCAGGAAATACAATGTTGAAGTGCCAGCAGATAAGTCTCTTCTATATGAGACTGCAGATGCTGAATCCAACATCAAAGGAAGCCGCAAGCTGGACCATACCAAGGATCTCAGGTTAGTGTGTCTTAACCGATTTGCTGGAATTATATTGCCTTGTTGCAGAATTTCAATAAAACAAATCCGTATTTTCTTTATGTTTCTGGAAAGTATGCATGTATGAGGCTTTTCTTGCATTCTAAAACTGAAAACAATGCCCGAAGCCCTTTGGTCAATAAACGCTTTACCAAACCAAATCATGTATAGTGGTAGGCAGAATGAAAAGTCAAATGTAAAATATGTGCTATGTGGTTTATCATATAACAAGATCTTTCTGCACATTTTCTCTTAATTCTAGGATGCGGCTTCCATTTTCTATCTCCACTTTAAGTTTCTAATGCAGTGTTATAATCTTCACTCAGTTTCTTTGACAAGGCAGCGGTAGAATTGCAAACAGACAACCTAAAGGATTCGGTCGACCCATGGAGGTTGTGCACTGTAACCCAAGTTGAGGAGCTAAAATCTGTCATTCGGCTGCTCCCCATATGGGCAACTGGTATTGTCTTTGCTGCAGTCTACAGCCAGATGGGCAATCTATTTGTGCTGCAAGGCGAAACACTGGATGCACGTGTTGGACACTCTAATTTCAGGATCCCATCTGCATCTCTTTCCATCTTCGACACCCTTAGCGTCATCTTCTGGGTCCCCATCTACGACAGAATCATTGTCCCAGTTACAAGAAAGTTCACTGGCCTCAGTAGTGGCATAACTCAACTGCAGCGAATGGGCATTGGCCTCTTCATATCAATATTTGCAATGTTATCAGCAGCAATTTTGGAACTCAGAAGACTCCAAATGGTGAGAGGGGACAACTTATATAATGCTGAATTCGTTCCCATTTCTATATTTTGGCAAGTTCCGCAGTATTTCCTCATAGGCTGTGCAGAAGTTTTCACATTCATTGGGCAGTTGGAGTTCTACTACCAGCAAGCACCGGACGCAATGAGGAGCATGTGCTCTGCACTTTCGCTCACCACCGTCGCACTTGGCAATTACTTGAGCTCTCTCCTAGTAACTATTGTCACAAATATCACTGCTAGGCATGGAAAGCCCGGATGGATACCGGATAACCTGAACTACGGTCACATTGATTACTTCTTCTGGCTATTGGGAGCACTCAGTGTGCTGAACTTGATTGCCTTTCTCTTGATCTCCAATTGGTACACTTACAAAAGGCCAGTGGGAACTCTTCGTTGATTAATACCTGAACTTCTACTTTGGTTCTTGAACGTCACATAGATTGTCCATTATGCTGCAATAGCTGGTGTTTTCAATTAAAAGTAGCAGATAGCAAAGAATCAAAATGAAGCATGACTAAGAAAGAATGTGAATCAAGTGTCCCATCTCTGTCCTTTGGGATGCCATTCCACCAATGTTCACTCTGTTATAGACATCTACATCTTGTGTATCTCTTGAATGCTACGCAATAGACTCTAAAATGAACAATGAAGGACTCTTATAGACATATCCTTCTAAAAGGCGTGACTTCGATACGACTTGAATACATATTATATATATTAAAATGTGTCCCAACAAAGAATGTATGAAAAAAAATCGGACACAGCTTATGAAAGCTGTGACGTTCTCATATTATATTTTTTACTGGATTGATAAGCAAATGTACTGTTTCTTACCAACTCACAAGGATACAGATTGATGATATTAAGAGAAACCACTAATGATGCTTAAGGTCATCTAACAATCACCCTGCCGTAATTGCTGAAGCAAGGCCTCAACACAATCCCGACACCAAAGAACAGCATCACAACACCAAAACCTATCGCTATTTTCAGGGACACAACCAAAGCTGAAGGATAACAACTTGAATCTGTTATGCATAGGCTGCAAAGAGAAAAAGAAGTTGAGGCCGAGAGTCGATTGATTATACGAAACAAGATTCATTATTATGAACTAATGGCAAGCAAAGAACAGTTAACATATATTATAATATGCTTTTATCTATTCAACAAGAAGGAATACATTGATTCATGCCTTTACAACATCACCTACTATTAAAGAACAACAAACGTGCCTTTAGAGAACATTTCTTGCCACGGAGTGATTCATTGGCCTACTTTTTCCCGACTTAGTTCTTCCATAGCTCCTTAGAGGCGTCAAGTAGAATCTTAATAAGCCATTGTCTAGGTTATTTGGAGAATGCTTGACACTACCGTTCCGTTGCAGAACGAGATCTTCTCTTTTCTTCATACCATTCTCTTTGGCCTCGATATCACAAGTATTGGAAACCATCTTGCAGGAGTCCCTTGCACTAACAGTGTAGCTACGCAAAAGCTTCTGACTGACAACAAGACCTGCCTCTGCATCTGCACCCTCACTCAACTTCTGCAAAGACTCTACTATTGGCGTGTCGACTGCATTTGCACCAACACTGCTTTCCTCATCTCCATATCTGCTCTCATTTCTCCTCGGCATTAGACCCCAGATATGCCACAGGCTACGCCACCTCTGTGGCCCCTTGAATTTAAAACCCTTTTTACCATCCCCACCAACACCCGAACCAACGTCTTTGGAGAAGGAATCAACCACACTCTCTGCAGGATAACCCTTAAGCGAGTACCAATTAGAATCCCTCAATTCTTTCTCCGTCACCAGCAACTTTGCCCCATGGAACAACCCAACTGTTTCAGGGGAAACCTTGGCATTCGATGTAGATTTCAACTCATCATCCACTAATTCCACTCTCCTACTCAAACCCGACTTATCAAAGCTTCTTCGCCTCCTCCTCTCCATGTAATAATCCCTGGTCTGCGCCGTGCCTCCAGGGCTACTCTCCCCACCATTCTTCAATGTCACATTATCTTTCAAATTCTCAGCCTCCTCTTCAGGCAACTTCACATCCTCCATAACTGAAACCATTGGCGTCAACCTTGGATAAGTTTTGCCAATCAAACACCCATCCCACGAAGCTCTAGGCTCATCAAAAGAATACCGGGAATCATCAACCGAAAGCCGCGCAACATCAAGAGATAATCTGGGATCAGTATCACATGATCTCCTCCCCAACCCATATTCCCCAATCTCAGATTGAGTCTCCCTTGGCTTCCTCATGCTAGACCTCTTCATTTCCATCAAAACGCCGCCGCCCGTGCCGCCGCCACCAACCCCATGTGGCTTTTCAATCTTCTTCTTCTGTCTCCTCTGCCATTTCACTAATTTCTTGCTAAAAAACGAAGCCGCCTCCCAAAAACTCCCTGCAACATCTTTAAAATCCTTTCCTACATTTCTCTTCCTCTCCCATTCAATATCTATAAATTCCTTCATTGTCTTGAGCTCGCCGTCCTCTTCAAAAAGTTTCACATTTTCTTCACTGGCATTAACTTTTGGGAAAATCACCTCCTCAGAAACCCTAATCTCCGCCGCATTTTCCAAGTCTTCATTCAATTCAAGCCCTAAATGCAAACCCCTTGACTTCCGACTCGATCCATTTTTTCTTCTATCATCCAGATGAAAGAGATCAGAGAGAGTGTTCCGGGCCCCGACGTCGCACGACTTCCGGCGGGGCTCGGTGATGGGGGTTGCGAAGGTGGTGGAGGAGGAGGCAATGAAGTTTGATGCGCTGGAGTAGGATTTGATACGGCGGAGTTCGGCGGAGAGGCGGATGATGGGGGTTTCCTGGTGGGTGTCTGGGTCGATGCCGGCTAGGCGTTCTCGCAGGCAGGAGGCGCAGAAACCGGTGACCGGTTTGGAGGGGTGGCGGTGGCAGGCGGAGAGGCGACGGTGGTGGTGGTGGTGGCGGTGGGGTTGCGGAAGCGTCATGGCTGCCGGGGAATGGGACCAAAGCTCATGTTTCGGAGACAGCGGAGTGCGGATGGGACTGAGGAGAGTGTGTGAAACGTCAAATGTTGTTTGTGGTCAGTAAACGCGCACGACACAAAACCCCTTCGTGCGGATAAACCCTTTTTCTAAATTTGGAAATTGGGCCTCTTTTATTTTTGTTTTAAATAAAAAAATATTTTCTTTATTAACATAATTAAAGTGAAAAACATTAAGAAAATGGGTTAATACTAACATGGAGTGTAGAGTTTACAGCTACTTAATTGGAATTGAGGCACTATGCGAGTAGTATGAGATATATGTGTTTCGTGTTATGATGGGACTTCAAATTCTTGCTTAGCGTTCATTCTCCTTCTTTTGCTTATTACTCAAACCCTCTTTTTTTTGGGTAAAAAAAAAAAAAACTTAATTGCAATGAACAAATCTTGAATGTTGTTGATATTGCTTATATTTAATTATTAATTTAAGTAGTTAATCTTTACGTAAAGTGAGATAGTTTCACTGATTTTTCTTCTTTTTTTTTTTCACAAGTTTTACTGTTTTTTCTAACATCCTATGTTGTGGTGAAACTTGAAAGACACTCTCTCGAGTCTTCAGAGATCGCATACTGCTGAAATAGTGAAAAGTGGGGACTGCTTTATGTTTGGGGAAATGACAATTATTTCATTTTTTATTTCTTTTATTTGCAAGCCAAATCCATAAAATATTTATTTTTTCTTTTTCCTTTCTTATTTTATATAGAAAAGCTTTTATATATATTTTATATTCTTCAATTCCTTGCACAATAAATGGAGGCGAATAGTGATTTAGGAATAATATTAACAAAATGCAAGCAAAATATATTTATTCAAAATTGACTATTTAATAATTTTTTTCACTGAAAAACATGTGCATTGGTTATCGCATGTGCGGGCTAAAGTGGGGGGGTCACCTGTTACAACTTTATTCAATATCTCCTGTAAGGATAATCAACCATTCAAACACCGATGAGACCGAGTGAGCCTTCTCCAAATTTTATTTCAGTGTTAACGAGTTTTAAACTAAATATCTCACTATACAACCTCACTCACTTTCTGAGAAAAGCACTCGAATTTGAATTAATATTAAATAAGATACACTAATTTACCATCAAATTACTATTTTAAATAATATTCAATAATTTTATTGAGACCTGTATTTTGACGCCTTAGTATCTCTATTTTTCTTTCATAACTTTGCAGATTCTCTTCAAAAAAAATAACAATAATAACTTATGTCAAAAAAAATAACAATAATAACTAGTTACTCTCCAAAGACAATAATACAAGTGGCATAGAAATTTACGCGCATTTGTATTTTGTTATCTTGTGTTAAAAAAATCTTTTTCAACTTCCAATTATAAAAGTGTGATAAATATGTAGTAATATAAATTATTAAATTATAAAAAAATATATTATATTAAAAAAATAAATAAATTATTAAATATTATTATATTAAATACATATCTGCCTCATACTATATATTTATTTTGTTTCCTCCCCCAGCCTTTGCATTAGGAAGTTAGGGGCACGGCCGACGGACAGAGAACCTAGGATTCTTTATTTACAGCTTTGTTTATTATTTTATTTTTCCCGAGGAGGTTTGTTTATTGAATGACTTCGACTTTCCTGATTGGACAATTAGACAGATTTGCACGTGCAACAGCGTCGTATCCCCTTCTTGTTTTTATTGCCTTTGTTGCTGTTTCTCCCTTTATTTAGGGAGTGGCTTCTATTTACAGCATTTTTTTTTTAGACAAAAAAAAAAAAAAAAACCAAAATTACAGCACATTTTGCTTTTTTGGTTGTTGTTTGTGTTATTACGTGTATATATGGTTTTCTGATAATGAGATTCATTATGTAGACACGATAGGCTAGGTGTAGGGCTGCAAATGAGCCGAGCTGAGCCGAGCTTGGCCAGGCTCGAGCTCGGCTCGTTAAGGAGTTCTTCAGGCTCGAACTCGGCTCGAGCTCGGTTCGAGCTTTGGAGGTGGAGGCTCGAGCTCGGCTCGTCAGAATATTACTGAAGCTCGGGCTCGGCTCGAGCTCGGCTCGATTTGTATTTTTTTTTTTTAATTTAAGCTTTATATATATATATATATATGCTTTTTCCATTTGATTTATTTTATTTATTTGTTATATATGTTATTTCTACTTTATATAAAAATAGAAAATTTATATAAAAATATATAAAAATAAAAAAATAAAAAAAATAAAAAAATCAAAATTACTTTTTTTATATAATTTTATATAAAAAAGGGAAATATATATATGTAAAAAATGGATATGTAGATAAAAGCCAATTATTCATTCAATTGCTATTTGATTGATTGAATTCCTAATTGTATAACTAGCCACATTATGATCATCAATCAATTTACTTAATTGTATTTAAATTTTCTCTAATTTAAAAAATTTATATTCTTTTGCAAAGAAAAAATAAATATGCAAGTTTATTTTAATTAAGAAAAAATTCAAATAAAAAAAAGAGACAGGAGGAAATAATGGAGGTTGAGAGCATTTGAAAATAAATAAAAAATTAATCTTAATTTTATTAGTATTTATATTAAAAGTTAAATGATACAATTAAGTATTATTAATATATTAAATGAGCCCACAATGATACATATTAAACGAGCTCTTAATGATACATTTATCGAACTGTTCACGAGCCTGTACCGAGCCGAGCCTGCTATTGTTCAGGCTCGGCTCGTTTATTAAACGAGCTTTGATTTTAGGCTCGTGTATCGCTCATTTAGTAAATAAACGAGCCCGAGCCGAGCCTTTACCGAGCCGAGCCACCGAGCTTTTAACGAACGTATCGGCTCGTTTGCAGCCCTAGCTAGGTGTGTGATAAATAGACATCATTCTATATTATTTATTTAATTTTTATTTTTTAAAATATAATATATTTTTTATAATCTAACTGTTTAGATCATTTCATACCCATCATGTGCCCACCCAAGTGAGTTCAACTGTGTTTTTTGTTTGATAACTAAAACCAAAATTACAGGAAGCTAACAGAAAAGAACAAAATTCATAAGCATAACCTCCCTTTAGGCTTCATGAAATATCTGTAATTCCCATTTTAATTAATTAATGTCCATTCTCGGTTTGGGGAATGATTTTTTTCATAACAAGAGAGATACTTCGAAATCAAAAACTAAAAATTTTCCTCTTTTCCTATTTTTATTTTTGTTGTCCTTTCTTTTGTTACTTTTATAAATCTCATAATTCTTACCAATATAATTATAAATTGAGACTTTTAAAAAATAAGTCTAACCACTCGGGTAAGTCTAAATTCTTATATATTTTTTGGTCCTTACTTTTCTTTCTTTTATTATTATTTTTTTTTCAGTTTACATGAAGGCCGGAGATCAATGGATTGAAGAGAGTTCTAGCTAACTACAACACGGGACCAAGCAACCTCCAAACTATCATGCTACAAGCGGGCCGTTAGTTTTATCTTGATCCATTAGTTTCGGTTTGACCCGGAACGGGGTCCGACAAGTCCAATTTCGCACAAACTTTCCGGCCCTAAAACTCGTAGTGGGCCATCTTGGTGGTCTCACAATTTAGCGAGGCTGGTTGGGTCCAGATTGAACGGGTCATGGATCTCAACTTGAATCCGGCCCCTTCTTTTTTTTTTTTTTTTTTGTCTATAAAAAGTTCTATTAGACATTTGGAAAGGAAGAAGTAAGGTTTGATGGGATTTAAACTCCCACCTATTAGTTGAAAGATAACCCCCTTAACCAATTGAGCAAATACTCAACCTCGAATTTGACCCTTCTGATGACTGGTTTCTGGTTACAATAGCAACAACTTTACCTTGAAAACATCCGTAATGCAGATAAGATCAATAGACAAGATGCTTTCTCTAGCTATTCCAGCTTTAAAAATTAATTAAAAAAACACAACGAATTCCCCATGCCATCCCCATGCCTCGGCACAAATTTCAAATCTCATAAAAGCATAATTGTAAAACCTATTTAATAATATTTAATAATTTATTTTTTATTTAATTATTTAATAACTTATATTATTGTGCGGTCGTATAAGACCCCAATACGATTGTGTTTACCAAGATTTTTTTCCGACACAACGGCGGATTAAGAAATTAAAGGGAGGAGATAAATTGACATCAATTTTTTTTTCAACTTTTTATTGTACAATAATATTATTTTATATTAATAAAGAGTAACTTATATATTAAAATAATATTATTTTAATATATGTAATAATATTGTGGTTGAAAAAAAAAGAATAAGAGTAAAATATAAAATATAAAATATAATGAAAGTAAAATATAAATTTTAATAAAATTAATAATATAAATATAATTTTTTTTAAACCACTCTTTTTAATAGAGATAATTGAAAAAATGACAAAACATAAATTTAAAAGGATCACAAGTTATATATACATATTCATGGGAAATCAAGTGGGTTAGTTGCTATGAGCTTGTAGTTTAAAGAATATTAACAATATATTAGTAAACGAAAAGTAAAGATTCGAATTCTTAATTTTTTGAAGTGTTCTAATTTAAAAAGGTAGATCAGCCAGTGAAAGGGCAAATCAGTCATTTGATAAGCCATCGACCGTACACAACAAAATCCTGCGTTGGCCGGCATCGTCACAAGGTCTCTGCTGAGTCGCTAACTGACTCTCCGAGTCAATAGCAAGCAATTAAAAAAAAATGAACTCTTCTTCAATCTCTGTTTCTCGGCCAAATCGCTCGACTCACTCGCACACGCAATTCCGATACCGAAAAGTCTCCGATACGAAACAGTTCAAGTTTCGTTTTCTTCCCTCTCCCTCCGCCGAATGCTCTGACCGGAAGCTCTCCAAGAATCTTCCTCTCTCGCCGGTTACTCTGCGAGTAGTACAGCGCCGGCATGACTCGGCGGAGTTCCGTCCGGTTTCCTCCTCGTTGCGAGTTAGGGTTTCTTCGGACGGTGCTCGGTTCGGTTCCTTACCGGATGCCAGCGAACCGGAGGCGCCGAGTTTCAGGGAGTTTATCACGTCGGAGAGGGTGAAAGTGGCGGCGATGGTCGCTCTGGCATTGGCGCTTTGTAACTCGGATCGCGTGGTGATGTCGGTGGCGATTGTGCCGTTGTCTCTTGCTCACGGCTGGAGCCGATCGTTCGCCGGTATCGTTCAGGTCTCTCTCCCTCAATGTGTTTTAATCTTCTACTTGTTAAGTGGATTGGTTTCGTGGAGATAGAACTTGGATGCCTTTCGTAAAGCAATCTTCTTGATTCTTTTCAGCGGCCATTTTTATTTGTTTAATTAACTAATTTAATTAACTAAATTGTTACGGAAGAGTTTCATTGCCGGTCAAATGCAGGCGCACAATAGAAGCATGTCGGATTATGGCGGATTGTTTTGTACAACAAGACAATTAATACTTGCAATATTTAAACCAATGAAAAATACGATCAATTTTGTTGCAAACATTAATAGTTTGATTGCACAAAACAATAAGTATCTGTTCCGCGTCTGCATTTTGTTGTGTCTATGTACAGTTTTCCAATCAGAGATAATTCCAATCGTTTAATTAAATTTTTTGTGATAAAGGTATAGTTTATAATTATTCTTTAGTCATTTCAATTCATTCCTTGGTGGAAAAGGAAGTCATTTTGCTTTTTTTGTTAATCTGTATGGTTAATATCATGTGACCAAGTGATAGAAGTTTGTGCCAGTCATCGTTTCTGTGGGGATACCTGATCTCACCAATAGCTGGAGGAGCTCTGGTGGATTGTTATGGTGGTAAGGTGGTTATGGCATGGGGAGTGGCAATATGGTCATTAGCTACCTTTCTTACTCCCTGGGCTGCTGAAACTTCTTTGTGGGCTCTGCTTGCAATGCGAGCTATCCTTGGAATTGCAGAAGGTGTGGCCCTTCCTTGCATGAACAATATGGTAGCAAGGTATTGATGGTACCCTAGTTCCTTTTTAATGTTGGTCATCGGCGTAGTTTCGTGATATTCGGAGTGTTTTGAAAAACTTGTCTTTTGTAGTCAAAGACTGGTGAAGCTAAAATGTTGAAGAAATTGTATAAAATTTTCTTTCTTTTAGATGGTTCCCAAAAACAGAACGAGCGAGAGCAGTTGGCATTGCAATGGCTGGATTTCAGCTTGGAAGCGCAATAGGACTCATGCTATCCCCAATCCTCATGTCCAAAGGTGGTATATTTGGGCCCTTTGTAATTTTTGGATTATCTGGATTTCTTTGGGTTTTGGTTTGGTTAGCTGCAATTTCGAGTACTCCTGACCAAAGTTCCCAGATATCAAAATATGAACTGGATTACATATTGAACAAGAGGCAGAAATCCTTTCCAGTTGAGAATAAACCTAAGACAGCCACAATAATCCCTCCTTTCAGGCGATTGCTCTCTAAGATGCCAACATGGTCCCTGATTGTTGCCAATTCCATGCATAGCTGGGTACTGCAACACAATCACTTCCTACTTTATTCTGTAATGATGCTTGTTAATTTTCTTCATATTAGCTGAATAAGCTGCTTTGCATAGTTGGCCCATGTATAAGTCTATTAAGCTGCTTTGCATAGTTGGCCCATGTACAAGTCTATTAAGCATCTACATCATTGTTATGTACTTTATATTTTTTTAGAACTAATTCCACAACTTGGGAAATTATGCAGGGATTTTTTGTTATTCTTTCTTGGATGCCCATTTATTTCAACTCGGTGAGGCAAACATTTGGCTTCAGGATAGGCTGTGATTCTTGTTCATATCGCAACTAATTTACTTAGAGGTCAATTTACATTAAGTTAAAAAGGGGAGAATATTTCACTGCAGATATATCACGTTGACCTCAAGCATGCTGCCTGGTTCAGTGCTGTTCCATGGAGTGTGATGGCATTTATGGGATACCTTGGTGGTTTGTGGTCAGATATGTTGATTAGAAGTGGTATTAATGTCACTTTGACTCGCAAGATCATGCAGGTGCATTCCTTTAATTTAATTCTATTATTATGTTCATCTATGCATTAATGGCGATGAGATTAGCATTAATGGCTAGAATAATGATACATGAACCTTCCCACAAACGCTTTAAACAAGAAGAAATTAGAAGGAATGGTCTCTCTCTCTCTCTCGCTCTACATACGCACACACACACGCCCACCCATCCCTGCACACACACACACCCTTGCGCACAAAGACATGCAAAATTTATGGTTGTTTAGAGCTGAGACTATTGTCCATCTTTCTTTCTAGGCATTCTGTATTTTGTTTTGGTTCTGTGCTTATGTCTGTAATAGTAATTTCTCATTTAGTTTCATATAAAGCATCAAACTCATGTCTTCTCTGCAGTCAGTTGGTTTTTTTGGGCCTGGTTTGGCGCTTATTGGTTTGACAACTGCAAAAAGTCCTTCCATTGCCTCTGCTTGGCTTACTTTAGCTGTTGGGCTAAAATCTTTTAGTCACTCTGGTTTTCTCGTGAATCTTCAGGTTGGTGCAATGAAAGATTCTAAGTTCAGACTTTGAAAAGGAGAATTTTTCTTATCATTTTGTTCTTGCCTTACACATTTTTCTTTGTGTTTTCCAGGAGATAGCTCCACAATATTCTGGTGTTCTACATGGTACGGCTCCATATGTGCTTCATATAATGGTCTAATTAGCTCATACGTAATATGTTCCAAATTCCCCAACATTGGTACATAAGAGAAAACGATAGTCGTTTTCTTCGGGTTGTATTTCCTCTTTTCTGTGGGGTCCGTTTAAAGTTCACAAAATGCTTGTTGGGAGATAAAGTTATTCTAGGAATCTCCAACTGTATTTCCTCTTTTCTGTTGGGAGATAAAGTTATTGAACACCTTGTTTTTTTATTCTAGGAATGTCAAATACTGGCGGAACATTAGCAGCAATTGTTGGAACAGTTGGGGCCGGTTTCTTTGTCGAACTGGTGGGTTCTTTCCAAGGATTTCTATTACTTACATCGCTCTTATATTTTCTTGCCGCCCTTTTCTACATCATCTTCTCTACCGGAGAAAGGGTTGATTTTGATGAAGGTTGGTATCATTAATATCCTTGATTTATTTAGTTATTCTTCTTCTTCTTCGAAGGTTTTTTGTCATAAAATGCAGTAGTAGGTTTCTTTGTCTGATAATCAGGTGTCCGAGGAACGTCTTTTAGCATAAAATGCAGTAGTAGGATGTTGCCGTTTGGAAAATATGTATATTATGTATAGAAAACTGTACTTTGGCTTTGTGGATGAATGGAATTTATGCAGTCAATAGTTAACCATGTTAAGGCGTTCAATTTTCTCACTTCATTTTCTAATAGATTGATCTGGTCAACTTTTCTCCGCAGTCCCTTGAATGGTTCCTTCAAGCTGTTATGATGGGTGGTCATAGAAAGATGCAACTGCAACCGTGAGAGCACGGCCGGCCCCCCGGAAATCGATTAGTCCCATCCCGTGTAAAGGAATAAATTTTGTTGTATTTTGATCTCTCTTTTTCTCTGTACGAGATAAAAGGAACTGTACAGTGGGTGATCTATGAAGTCCCTTGAGTGCTTATTTGTTGCTTTTCTGTTATTATCAGATTCAGCAAGGTTCATCAGATATTGCTAAGTAGGAAGCATGGTATTAGTTAATAACATTGGCGGGGTCTTTTCAATTGCTTTTAGGGTCCGTTTGTTTACTGGCGAAAATGAAATTCTGGAATATCATTTACTCAGAACAATGAAATTCTGAAATTTTATTTTCAATTACGGTGTTTGGTTGTGGTGCTGAAAATATTATTCTGTATTTGGTGAAATTATGTAAAATGAAATATTTTTTTATTATTTTATTTTTTTACTGTGTAAACAGTGAAAATATTATTATTTCCTTATTTTTTATTGTATAAATAGTAAAAATATTATTATTTTATTATTTTTCACTGTGTAAACAGTAAAAAATATTATTATTTTATTATTTTTTATTGTATAAATAGTGTCAGCACATTGTCAAAACAGTGCTCCCCACGTTTTTCTACGAAAAACGACGTCCGTCTAATTCAAGTGGACGTCATTTTTCATAAATATATGTAGTTTTCGTGTAATGGCTCAACATTTGATTTTCCAAAATCTTTTAAACTCCTGGCCTAAATACTAAAAAATGGTGAAAATTAAATCTGAGAATTGAATTTTCTTCAAACAAGCACACCCTTAGATTATTCACGAATGTCAGCGACATCGACTCCACGGCGTTGGCAAAGGAAGCTTTGTGCATGGGCTGGCAAATGGAAATCAATTAGGGAAGGACCGTCACCGAGCCGGTAACTAATGAAACGGGGTCCACAAAAAACGCAGGTTCACTTCAGACAGCTGTCAGAATGAATGGGCGGCCGTGTGAATGGGTCAAACTTTGCTTTTGCATTTGTGTCTCGGTTTACTCAGACATGCAGTAAGTAAGTAGCGAATTTGAACCGTAGAATTAGGAAAGATTAAAAAAAAGGAATAACATTATTTTAAATTTTAAATTTTTATAAATTATCATAATTGAGTCTTAAGTTTTTAAAATTTTTTAATTGAGTTTTGTATTTTTTAAATTTTTTTCAATCAAGCCTTTTTTATCGGTGATCTTTAGTCAAATAGAAGTAAATTAAATGTATTTTTTGATTAAATAGAAGTAAATTAAAAAAGGTTTTGAAAGATATATGTATGCTTTTTTTATTCATCTTTTTCAATTCATTTTCATTTGATTAAAATACATTTAATTCACGATTGCTGACAGGTTAGATTCAATTATAAAAGATTTGAAATGTATAAGATTTAATTAAAAAAATTGAATAGTTTTGGATTTAATTATAAAATATTATAAAAATTTAAGACTAAAAAAAATATTACCCTTAAAAAAAATTAGTTTGACTATTAGGGGTCATTAGGTGCAGTGTGTGCTTCTTCCACGTCCTTTCGTACATAGCGGTTCATATATTATACAATCACGGAGAAAGAAATTTGTAAGTTAGTAACTAAATGATAGTGTAACGTAGAGGTGTCAAAATCTGACCCGATCCGATGGGTTGACCAGAATCCGTCCGAAAAATACGATCCGAACCCGACCCGAAAGATGACCTAACCCGAAATGATCCGAACCCGAACGACCCGAAAATCTTTGGGTCAAACCCGACCCAACCCTAACCCGACCCGTTTGACCCGAACTTTTTTTTTTCTTAAGGGAACAAAAAAATAAAATGAAAAAATTTAGCATATTTTATATTATAAAAAGTATAGATTATACTATTTTCAATATAAATCTTAATTATAAATTTTTTTAGAATATTTAGAGATTTTTTATACAGTTTTAAATTTTATTTTAATTTTTTAAAATATTTTAAAAGAAAAATTTTCAATTATTTTTTAATCATATGATTTTCTTTGATTTTTAAGAATTTTTAGTAAAATTTTTGAAATTTTTAAAGTTTTAAAATTTTTAATAAAAATTGTCACGTCATCATTTTTTATGACGTGACCAACCCGTGGGTTGACTCGAACCCGACTCGAATCCGAAGTGACCCAACCCAAAATGACCCGAAGATAACTTGACCCTTAAGTAACCCGACCCGAAGTGACCCGAACCCAAAATGACCCAATCCGAATCCAACCCAATGACCCGTTTTGACACCTATAGTGTAACGTATATCCATGGTTTACGCGTATGTTGTACCGTGTCAAATTTTTGTGCAAAGAATCTCTGTGTAATGACAAAAAGATTGGATTGTCCGCCTAACGTTTCCAATTGGCAAACTTATTGGGTAGAATATTTTATATTTGACTTGGAAATTCTTTTGCCCTTTTTACTCGCCAGAGCTGACTCGGTTCATGTTCGAATTTAAAAATCTGGGCCAGTTCGCGTGGAAAAAAAAAATTCTAGGTGGGCTAATGATCTTTAATTGGAGACCAGATCAACAAAGCTTGAATGTTTGAAGTGGTCCTGTTGATGTAGAAATATGCTGCATGGAAGTGAAACCCCACCGTTTACTTCCTAGGCTCAAGCAATGATACACAAGAAAGCAGGCCTTCACATCTGCAAATGAAGAGAACATCCACGCAGCGTATGGTCGATTCACCAAGCCGAAAAACACAGAACTATAGTTTCCAACATGGCGTCAACGGCAGCAAAGCCACTCCTTTGTTGAAATCCATCAAATCTGCAGGCAAAAAATTGGCTGCAGCTTTCGCAATTTTCAGTCCTCGGAGGAGAAAGGCAGTGGGAGCTATAGATGATGCAAGCAAAAGCAGCGGTCGCGTCAGGAAGTTCTCTTGTAAGTTGCTGCCAGAAGAACTTGAATGATCTTTTTCAAGGAACCCCAGATGAGGAATCTTAACTAACTGCCAATCAAAAATTCAACCATGATATTTTTCCTGACGAAATTCTTTCACAAGAGCATAGGATTCAGAAACTAATTTTTCTCTGTAACCTGCAGTTTCAACTGATCTTTCAACAGCAAGCAGTAGTAAGACTTCGTCAAGATTTAGGTCCTCCAGCTCCTATGGCTCTTCCAATACGCCAAGTGGACTCTTCGGAACAGCCACGTTCTCCATTGAAGAGATTTGTAAGGCCACCGAGAATTTCTCTCGAGCTAACCAGCTAGGACAAGGTGGTTTCGGAATTGTTTACAAAGGAAGGCTCAAAGATGGATCGCTGGTCGCTGTGAAGCGTGCACACAAGGTAAGTGAGTGGCAAGTTAATAACTAAGATAGAAGACATGGTTTGAATTACAGACTACATCAAGTTATTCTCACTAATCATCATTACACTGGCTTGGAAATGTGGGCAGAATACTTATGCCAAGAATTTGCTATCAGAGTTCAAGAACGAAGTACTTGCACTGTCAAAAATCGAACATATGAATTTGGTGAGATTATATGGATTTCTAGAGCAAGGAGACGAGTGCATTATTGTGGTTGAATATGTTGGCAATGGTAATCTTCGAGAACATCTGGATGGTGAGTGAATCCGTAGTTGTTAATTGAGCTCTCAGGGAATTTAATTAAACTCGGAAAAGAATACATGTAGTTGCTTGTCCTTGCATCTTCATTCGAGTTGTTTTATATCAGCAAGCAGAACTGGCCACATTAACTCGTTTGGATTGATCATTGATGACGCAGGGATAAAGGTAAATAGACTGGAGATTGCTGAACGTCTTGATATTGCAATTGATGTAGCTCATGCGATTACCTATCTTCACACGTACACAGGTGTGGCATCGTTCTTCCTTTTGAAGTGTCGGTTTTGGTTTAACCATTTGACATGAGGCTAATTCATGATACACCATTTCTTAGATGGGCAAAACAATATATAAATTCCAATTCCTAGTTCGACTATGAACTGTTGAATTGATTGGAATTTTTTATTCCTATGTTCTTCTACAAACATAATTGATTGTTCTGTTATTTTTCCCTTGTGGCATTGTTTAAACCACAAAGAAGCTTTCAGAATCCTGAATTTCACTCTTTCAATTGACAGAACCCCCAATAATCCACAGGGACATAAAATCATCGAACATTCTCATTACGGAGAAGCTCCGGGCCAAAGTGACAGATTTTGGGTTTGCACGATTGACCACAGGAGACACTGATGCATCTCACATTTCAACTCAAGTCAAAGGAACAACAGGCTACCTGGATCCTGAATACCTGAGAACATATCAGCTCACTGAAAAGAGTGACGTCTACTCTTTCGGTGTATTGCTTGTTGAATTGATGAGTGGAAGGTATCCGATTGAGCAAAAGAGGCCATCAAAAGAAAGATTAACTGCAAAATGGGTAAGCCTTCAAGCATCACCTTTTACCTCATGTACATCTGATTTGGACTTTTTCTTCATCGACAAGATAGTAGCATCTAAACCCAAACTCTTGCATGAAAAGCTAAACATATGTATAAATATCTTAATCCCTTGCAGGCAATGCAGAGATTAAAAGAAGGAGATGCCATACTTGTCATGGATCCATTCCTTAGGAGAAGTCCTGAATCAAACATGGTAGTAGAGAAAGTCCTTATATTAGCCAACAGATGCCTTGCACCTTCAAAACAATCAAGGCCTTCGATGAAGGAATGTGCTGAAGTGCTCTGGGGAATACGAAAAGACTTGAGGGAAAAAACCTTGTCTTCCTCTTCTGCTTCTGCTTCTGCTTCTGCAAGCTTTCCCCACAGAGATCCAAAGAAAATCCGAAACACGACATATGGTATTAAAGGTGGGGAGAGCCCCAAATTTAAGTCTGCATGAAGGAGTGTTGATCTCTGTGAATCTGTTCATTAGAAAATATTCCATTGTTCTTTTCGATTTTGCTCTGCATAAGTTTAAATATGAAGCCTTTGTACTTTGTAAATGGTTATCAGAATTTTGTGGTCCTCAAATGGTGAGGAAATCTCACACTTTAATGGTTTGTCTAAGCTGTATTTTATGTAAGTCCTTACACTGTAAGGGGTTTGGTGGAAGCCAAATTCTTGAATTGTACAATTTTTATTGATTTTATTTTTTTTTAGTCTTTCAGCTTAGTGGTTGTGGAGCTCATATTTAAGTATTGGGGATGGACAAATGAGAACTAGATGGGATTTTGAACCCTGGCCTAGTGTGGTGGGGGCATTGCCTCCACCACTCAGCCTAAACATCTGCCCCACAATTTCTCTTGATGTTCTCTTCCCACATGCATAGACACTACAGAAAAGATTTTTTTTTTTTCTTTTTTTTTTGACTGAAAACTACAGAAAAGATTTATGTAAGCCGCCTGTGTGCCAAACATGCAGAGCAGATGCTAAAGTTTTACACTGTTGTCGATTTCACTATATTAGGCATATATTATTACTCTCCAGATTGTTTCTACATCTGGGTTAGTAAGAAATTTTATTACAAAATCAGGGTTGTAAGTTGAATCGTGTTCAAAATTGAAACAGTATTTGTGATTGTCTAAGTAGCTGGAGGGAATGGGCATAAGATACCAACATAATCTTTGGCAGTCTGACTACACAGCTTTCAAGACACGAGGATAAATTTGAGAGCTTCCACTGGTAAATTTGACTTGTATTCATATATTCTATTTTCAAAAAATATTTGTTGTGATTTTTTAAAGCAGATCACTGCGTTGCTGTAAGTTTAGTGATTATCAATAGTTGTCAGTATATTATATAAAAGATAAAATATATGATATGATATAAAAAATTTATAAAAAATAATATATATTAAGAAAAATTATACAACTCGCATAAATAATTATAAAAAAATTTTGATTTTAATGACTATTCACATAAGTGGTATAATTTTCTTCAACATGTCATATCTGTGTGAATAGTCATTAATAACTAAAATTTTTTTATATATATTTATATAAATCTTATAATTTTTTTGATATATTATATAATTTTTTTATAATTTTTTCGTCACATTCTATATTTTATCTTTTATTTTATATATTGACAATCACTTATAGTTACTAAAACTTGCAGCCACAAAGTTTTTTATTTTTTAAATATAATACAAAGGATGATTAGATAGATCTTAAATGATTGAATTTGGTAAAAAAAAATATATTCTTAAATATTTTTGAATAAGTTATCTGCTCAATTTAATATAATTATCTAAAATACAATAACTCTATACTTTATGCTATCCTGACCATTCACAAACATGAATAATTATAATAATATATTATTTAAAATAATAATTTAATAATAATTCAACATATATATTTTTTTAATAATTTGAATTTGAATTGTGATACTGTCTCTATCTCAAATAAATGAAATTATATAGAGATATAATTATAAATTTACGATTTGTTAATATTATAATTAAATAAAAAAAATTTGTTAAATTCAATAAAATTTATATAATAAGTCTATCTTTTAAAAATAATCAAATGGAGCACAATAAATTAGTTTTAATTTATAAATTTAAAGGATAATATATTATTAATAAATTATTTTTTTATAAAAAAAATTATAATAATGTACTGCACGAATGATGCAACAATTTGACTCCAAGATCCAAGAAATTATAAAAAAATGCAAAGATAAGAATTGAACGATGGGCGCCTATGCACGTCAGTCTTGGCTTTGCGCGCTTCCATTTAAAGCGTCCACGTGTCCCACGCCCTTTCAAATCTCTCAAAAAGATGAAAGGCAAACGTGCGAATGCAATACAAATTACCCATTGCCTCCCATGGCCTTCCTCTGAGCTCTGACTCTATTCCAAGGTGCTTCACTCACTGCATGTGAGCATCACATTCTCCAAAGAGCAAAATTGCGTTTTCAACATTACTCATGAGTTATATAAAAATTATATAATTAATTTAATAATATATAATAATTTTATTTATTTTTTAAAATTTAACAACTCAAATTTTTGTATATTTATGTTTATGGTTGAGAAAATATTAATATTTTAAAACTTAGTATTTTATTAGTTGTCTGATTAAAATTAAGATTGATATTTTTTAAATAATAATAATAATTTTTTAAATATTTATTATTTTTATATTTTTAAAATTATTACTCTTATTTTAAAAATATCAATTTTAATTTTAATTAAAATATCAATTGAAGCATTAAATTTGGAAACATGTATTAATAGGTTGTCACTTATCTTTTTCCTTCTCCAACGTCTCATAATTTCTCATTTCTTCACTTCAAGCCCGTAAAAGAAAGTATTGATTTTTATTGAAGAAACGCACGAAAAGGGCAAAAGAAAAGAAAACCCCCCATTTTGGCATTTTTCTGCAATCTCTGTGATTAAAGTTTTTGCTTAAAAAAATCTAATCTTTTTGGCATATTCTCCCTCTGAATCCTCTAATTTTCTTGAAGTTTCATTGGACTTCTGTTTTTCAAAAATATCTTTCATGTTCCACCCATTATTTGCTCTTCACCTCACCATACCATCACATGTATCTCACTTATTTGTGTTCCTCTCCAAGTTGCTTCCATTGATAGGATAGCTGCTGTCTCTCTTTAACAAAGCACCTACCTTCCCACATGTTTAGAAACTTTTGCATTGCGGGAATCAAAGTTCAAAAGCCAAAAGCAATTTTCTTTTCGAAAGTAACGTTCTTTTTCTCTTCTTCTGTTTCATCACATGAATCTCATCACATTTATTGTATAAAAAGATGTTATTATTTCGAGTGTTTTTATTTTGTATAGTGTTCTGATTAAAATTATAAATTAATATTTTTAAAATATTTATTATTTTTATAATTAATTATAATTTTAATCAAGATATTATATAAGACAAAAACATTTAAAACTTGTATACTTACTCTTATTACATGTATCGGTCTTCAAAAAATTTGTAAGATTCCACCTTATTTGTACAATTTTCTTATTTTCAGGAAATTATCAGAAGGCTGAGCAATGGCAGCTATTGCCAAAGATAATGGCGCCACCGCCACTACTAGAACGGTCTCTGCGGTTTCTACTGAAGTTCCTGCCGCTGCACATCCACTGGCCGGTGAACCAGCAGAGATTGCATCCAATATCAACTACCATGCACAGTACAATCCCCATTTCTCCCCTTCCAAGTTTGAGCCAGAACAAGCTTTCTACGCCACCGCAGAGAGCGTCCGTGATCGCCTCATAAAGGTGTTGCCTTTTAATCTTTGTTGATGTGCTTTTAATGGGTTTATTGGATAGATGGGTTTAATGATGAGTGGAGGCACTTTGGGATATCCATACACAGCAATTATCCTTGTAATGGGTTTTTTTATTTTTCTTCGTCCATCGGACTTGGTAGTCCAACGGTAAGAGGAGCGCAGGGGAGGTTGAGTGCTAGGTCCCAGACCTGGCGTTCGAACCTCAGACCTGGGTATTGGAGGCAGCGCCTGTCAACCATCTGAGCAAAGCTTGGTGCTCTTTTAGTGGGATTATTAGATAGATGGATTTACCGATAAGTGGAGGCACTTTGGGATATCCATATACAGCAATTGTTCTGCTAAATCACCAAGAAATGCTAAGAATTTCATATGCTCTATCTGTTTGTGTCACTCTTTTTTGTACTCCTGATTAGAAATTTAAGGATAACTTGATCGTTCTTCCAAATACTGATCAAAGTGTCTTTTTTTTTTTTTTTTTTGTGGAATTGTTTGCAACCGTAATGTCTTGAGAACAAAGTTTATTTTGACTAATATGTAACTTTTTATATTGATAGCAATGGAATGAGACTTACTTCCATTTTCACAAAGCTGATCCAAAGCAAACATATTACCTGTCAATGGAATATCTTCAAGGACGAGCTTTGACCAATGCTGTAGGCAACCTGGACATCATAGATGCATATGCAGGTGCTTTAAATAAGCTGGGGCATGAGCTTGAAGAAGTTGTTGAACAGGTGATCTGATATGAAGGAATATTACTCGGTTATTGTCATTTCTGAAGCTTGTTGCAAAAGGATTATATTAGTTTGCATGTCTGGATCATGGTTCAATTTGAAACACAACCAGCCAAATGTCTCCCAGCATGCATTCTGTCACTGATTGTAGGATATGAATCTTTGTAGGAGAAAGATGCAGCTCTGGGAAATGGAGGTCTAGGAAGACTTGCTTCATGCTTTCTGGATTCAATGGCAACATTGAATTTGCCTGCATGGGGTTATGGCCTGAGGTACAAATATGGGCTCTTTAAACAACGGATAACCAAGGAGGGCCAAGAAGAAATTGCTGAGGACTGGCTTGAGGTTTGAATTTACTGGTCCCTTTGTCAAAATGTTGATTAATTTCTTGGAAATCTATTGACGCTTTGTTTTGAATAAAATTTTGCAGAAATTTAGTCCCTGGGAAATTGTCAGACATGACATTGTATTCCCTGTCAGATTCTTTGGTCGTGTTGAGGTTAAGCCTGATGGATCGTAAGTTTCAGTTTAAGAATGAACATTTAGTTGATGAGGGCACTGCTTAACTTGTTTCAGGATTCCCTTCATTCATGAGGAGAGATATTTACTTTTAACTTTTCTTGGGTTTATGGACATTGATTTCTCTGAAAAAAAAGGATGTCAATGTAATGTTTGCACTTTGATTTCCAGGAGAAAATGGGTCGATGGGGAGATTGTTCAAGCTCTGGCCTATGATGTGCCGGTTCCAGGATACAAAACTAAGAATACTATCAGTCTTCGTCTTTGGGAGGCAAGAGCTACTTCTGAGGACTTCGATCTATTTCAGTTTAATGATGGACAGTATGAATCTGCATCACAACTTCATTCTCGAGCTCAACAGGTTGATTTTCAACTTTTTTTTTCCATTGTATTGCTTTGTCCAGCATTTTGTCCCATGTTTTAAAGAACGTGCATCAATTCATACCCCAAAATCAGCCATTGCTTTCCTCATCGTGTGGTTGTATCAGTTTGTTGTTTATCACTGAAAGAAATAATATGGTGAAGATAGTTCTCGTCAAATTGTGTGCATCCATACAATTTTCAATTTTTTGCCTCAAGCTCAATTGTCAAAGTTTTGCATATACAGATTTGTGCCATTCTTTATCCTGGGGATGCTACAGAAAATGGGAAGCTTTTGAGGCTGAAGCAACAATTCCTTCTCTGCAGTGCATCACTTCAGGTCGGGCAACTTGATTCGACATTCCTTTTTGTTTTTTCTGCTCCTACCATAACACAGCCCAAAAGTTTTCATCATAGCTTCTTCCTTTATTATCTCTGAAGTTCAAAATAAATCTCATCTGAGGACATCAGATATAAGAATACATACAGTATCAATCAATTGCAGTGCATATTGATTGTCAATCTACTGGACATTGATTTCTATGGATTCTAGAAAACCAGATTCTTCATAGGCTTAAGTACTAGGATACCTTCAAGTTATATTTGAGGATTGGCATTTCTCTCAAATGGTGTAAAATTGTGCCATAGATGAGCAAATTTGATCTTTGAGATTTTAATTGCTGCATAGATGAGCGAATTTGATTTTCCACTTATCCTTGGCTGCCATTAATGGTTGTGATCTCTTGAAGATGGCTTTATTTCAAGTGAAAATATGATGAATATAATTTGATTGTTATGTTTGCTTCTTAGCTTGTGATGCTAGTTTTACAAATTGTATCCTACTCTTGAGTCAATTGCAGGATATCATTTTCAGATTTAAGGAGAGGAGAAATGGAAAGGAGTCATGGCAATGGTCTGCATTTCCTAGTAAAGTTGCAGTACAACTGAATGATACTCATCCCACTCTTGCAATTCCAGAGCTAATGCGGTTACTAATGGACGATGAAGGACTTGGATGGGATGAAGCTTGGGATGTGACAACAAGGTCACTTGTCTATTGGATTTCATGGCCTTGTTTTTGCTAATAATCTCATTAAGCGATTCCTTATGCAAAATGGTGAGGTCTAACATATATCAAATGCTAATCTTTGAAACAGGACCATTGCCTATACCAATCACACAGTCCTTCCTGAAGCTCTTGAGAAGTGGTCACAATCTGTTATGTGGAAACTTCTTCCTCGTCATATGGAAATCATAGAAGAAATAGACAAACGGGTATATTACCAAGCAATTTTCTTTCTCAATGCTATGCAGCATTCTAGTCCATGAACGACAGTATTCGAATCTTGCAGTTCATTGCAATGATATGCAGCACTCGCAGCGATCTTGAGAGTAAGCTTCCCAACATGCAAATCTTGGATAATAATCCGCAAAAGCCAGTCGTGCGGATGGCAAATCTATGTGTGGTATCTTCTCATACGGTAAGAGGCCCGTCTTTTGAAATCTGAAGTTGCAATATCTCTTTGAGTGGATTATCCTTAAACTCTTCAAAATCGTGAAAGTGACATAATAAAATAGTTGATAACTCTTTAGCTGCAGACATAAACCAATAGCCTGTTGGGAAAAAAAAATGTTAATTTTCTTTCCCAGTACAGATCCAACCTCAAACTCTAAAAATTTTGTTGGATACAAAAAGTTCTTGGTGGTTGAGGCTGTCTTAAACTTTAACTAAGTGCCTACTATTGCAACATATGTACTGCTTTCAAGCAGCTAATGATCTTTTTAATCACAGTTCTCTTCTGTTCTTCAGTTTGTTTAAGCCCTGATACTTACTTGTCAATTTGGCTTCATGCAAAATAATGCACTAATATGTTATTTGTCATCTCCTTGTAGGTCAATGGTGTTGCACAGTTACACAGTGATATCTTGAAATCTGAGTTATTTGCTGACTATGTCTCCATATGGCCAAAAAAGTTCCAAAACAAAACAAATGGCATTACTCCTCGCCGATGGCTTCGATTTTGCAATCCTGAGCTAAGTAGCATAATTACGAAATGGCTAAAAACTGACCAGTGGGTTACCAACCTTGACCTACTTACAGGACTTCGAGAGGTAAGTCTACCATGTGTGTGCTTCCATGTGTTGGGTATAATATGAATATAAACAGATCCTCTAATGATGCTTTGTGAAATAGTTTGCTGATAACACGGACCTCCAAGCTGAGTGGGCATCTGCCAAAATGGCCAACAAACAGCGTTTGGCACAGTATATTCTTCGAGTCACAGGCGTGAGTGTTGATGCAACCTCTCTATTTGACATACAAGTAAAGCGCATCCATGAATATAAAAGACAGCTGCTGAATATTTTGGGTGCCATCTATAGGTACAAGAAACTAAAGGTAAAATAATACGCAATTCGTTGTTAGGATTTGCTTTATCATGATATCAACCCCATGTGGTAGGCTCAATTGCATCCCCATAGGTGAATTACTGCATAAATAGGGATCTTGATTTGTTTCATCCTTCATATTTTTTATTTGTTCTAAGCATGTAAAGCATCTATATAAAAGAAAAATATTGCTAGTTGGCAACAAGTATGTCCCTTTGGCAACATCTTATCTTTTTTCAGACCCACGTACTGTAAATTGATGAGCGTATCTGATTGGCAACGTCTGAACCTTGTTTGAACTGAACTATGGCAGGAAATGAATGATGAAGAACGGAAGAATGCAACTCCACGCACTGTTATGATTGGAGGAAAGGCATTTGCAACCTATACAAATGCTAAAAGAATAGTGAAGCTCGTAAATGATGTTGGTGATGTTGTCAATAGCGATCCTGAAGTCAACAATTATTTGAAGGTAATTCTATGAAATAATCATGTAGGAGACCAAAGCAAGATTATGACCAAAGGCATAGTTGAGTTTGCTAGAGTTTCTGCCTTAAAGAAGTGATCTTTATAGTTTTACAAGCTAAAATAGATTCTGCAACAAATAAAAAAGCTTGGATTTAGCCAAAAATGGATATAGCTATGTAGATAGAATTTATTGACAGGCACACTTAGAATTCTAAGTTTATGGCATATGTGGACTCATAATTGCTAAATTTGCAGGTCGTCTTCGTACCAAATTACAATGTTTCAGTGGCTGAGATGCTCATTCCAGGAAGCGAGCTATCGCAACACATCAGCACTGCAGGCATGGAGGCAAGTGGCACAAGCAACATGAAATTTGCACTCAATGGCTGTCTTATAATAGGGACACTAGATGGTGCTAATGTGGAAATTAGGGAAGAAATTGGTGAAGAGAATTTCTTTCTCTTTGGTGCAACAGCTGATGATGTCCCTAGGCTGCGAAAAGAACGAGAGAATGGATTGGTAAGAGAATTAAAAGTATTGACATTCAGAATATGTTTTAGTCTACACTGTATACTTCGTAATGATTATCAGAACATTTCAAATTGTGTTGATTTCCCATTTTTACCTCTACGTGGTATAAAGGGGAAACCTGAAGGCGAAATCAGAAATGATATGCAAAGCTATGTTAAATCTGGCATAAATATATTTCCTTTTCCAAAGCAACTGTTCTACTTTTCCCTGCTTTTTTTGGCTGCATTAATTGAATTCAAGAAGCTGATATCTTACAATGGCCCTCATTGACTATGCAGTTCAAGCCAGATCCTCGGTTTGAAGAGGCCAAGCAGTTTATAAGAAGTGGAGCATTCGGAAGCTATGATTACAGCCCACTTCTTGAGTCCCTAGAGGGGAATTCTGGTTACGGTCGTGGTGATTATTTTCTAGTCGGACATGACTTTCCAAGATACCTTGACGCTCAGCAAAAAGTTGACGAAGCTTACAAGTAGGAACTTTGCTTTCTTGATTTGAACATGATGGTTCCAAATCACACGCTTCAGCATACATGCCATGATCCCAATTCATGAACTACATTTGAGTTGTAAAATCAAGTGCACATCTAGATTGACTTTATGGATAATGCTCTATCTTCCTTGCAGGGACCGTAAAAAGTGGCTGAAGATGTCTATCCTAAGCACGGCCGGCAGCGGTAAATTCAGCAGCGATCGGACAATTTCCCAATATGCCAAGGAGATCTGGAACATAGAGGAGTGCCAAGTTTTGTAAATTTTTAACGAATGTCATTGCCCCATCGTGGGGCTGTACTGTACTAAGGATTAAACGATCTCAGTTACATTGGCCTATCCACGACATGTCAATAAAGCAATGCAGCTGTGTGATGTTAAAGGTAAGATACTCTAGGGGGCAACGTTTCAAACAAATGAAAACTTTTTTTCTCCCGAGTTAATTAATTTTAATTGAAAGTTAAATTTGAAATCTTTAATCCTGAAAACGCTCTAGTTAGGTCATCTAGAGCTCGCTGGTTTAAAACTGCAATCTTTCTTTCCATGATTTCTTCTTAATTTGTTGGAGCTGTCTGTGCCTGTGGGGGTATGAGAAGCAGGGAGACGCTTGCACAGATCCTACATGTTTTCAGATGGGAAGTTACACTTGTTTACAACCAATCTTAACGAAAATGTGATTTCCAATGCCAGCAACCTAGACTGACTCTAAATCAAACAAAAAAACAACTAGGTGGACTTCCATTTAAAAATTGCCTTTCATCCCCTCACGGGAAATTTTAAGCTCCGCTTTCGACAATTGTTTTTCCATTCAAATCCATTAACCAAGCTTCAGTCGATTATTCCTGGGCATCAGCGCCATTGACCAAGAAAAACCCTCTCTCCTTGCAACAATCAGAAGATCCGACACATCTACAATTTTCAACAAAATACTCTCTCCTTGCAACAATCAGAAGATCCGACACATCTACAATTTTCAACAAAATACATCCCATCCAACAGACACAAACACAAATACCAAAAACAGGCAGAGTCGTACACCCATAAGCCAGCAATTCTTAATACCAACCTCATCCAAAAAAAAAAAAAAACAGATCCCATAAATAACAGTAACATTAACTTCTGCTGTCGAGGACATAAGCTTTTCGAGAAATCAGTATCTGACTAGACCGCCTAACATCCAGAAGTCGAATTCAACATTTTACCATTGGCAATCCCAATCAACCACACACCATAATGTTTACAAGATAATAGCAACCAGTACATGTGTAGAAGCCTACAGCCAATTATTAATCATAAGAGAGTTGTGACCAACTTGAAACCACAAGCCCTCAGGAGCTACGATGGTAAAAGTTTCCAGCCGCATTCACGATGATGGTGAAGTAGACCTGGGAGTATCAGACCTAGAAACAGATCTGGAACTAGCACTGTCGCTAGGGCTCCTCGAGTAACCAGCGCGTTTCCCACTCTTCCTCAAACTCCTCTTTGGACTTGGTGATATACTTCTAGAGTAACTCCTCCTTGAGCTCCTACTCAATCCAGGAGAGAGGCTGCGCGAGTAGCTTCTCCTCGAGCTCCTTGGTCTAGGGGAAATGCTGCGAGAATAACTCCTATAGCTCCTCCGAGACCTACGTGGCGTAGGACTTCTGGAAACAGAACGATGACGGTGCCTTCTGTAATATCGCTCATCCGGAGAGTAATACCTGGAATCAGAAGGTGAGTAGGACCGATCACGCCTGCTGACTGGGGATGTGCTATAAGGAGAACTAGAGCGAGAGTATGATCGCCGCCTGCTATAGTAGTAAGGAGAGCGAGAGTATGATCGTTGCTGTCTATAGTAAGGCGAATAAGATCTGCGTCGGTGGTAGCGAGGAGAGTAGGATCTCCGCCTGTGGTAAGGAGAGTATGACCTGCTTCTACTACGTCCGGACGAATAACTTGGTGACCGACTGTAGTTCCTCCTGTAAGGAGAGTAGCTGGGCAATGGACGAGGAGAATAACTTGGTGTTCCATGGCGAACTGCAGGGAACCCTACATACGTTAGATCATAAGCTGCATCAGAACACAAAACAGATAAACTGTCTCAAGAACACCGCATTGAAATAAAATAGCCATACCACGAATTGTTCTCAGCCCCAGGTACTTTCCAGGTGTAGGAGTTCGCCCTTTCCGCCTCTTGGCCTATAATAACCAAGATAATGAGCCCCTTGGATAATCAAGCGAGTTATAGAATAAGGAATATGAACATGGTAATAAGGAGAAATCTAAGCCAGTTCAGTATTAAATAGTCTTATAACAAATAAGAAGACAAAGTAAATGAAACAGCAAATAATCTATAATTGCTGAAAAGGAAGAGAAATGCAGGGCATACAACCCCAAACGTCTGATAGTTGTTGATGTGTTTGATTTGTTTGTTAGTTGTGGTAAGAACTTTGTAGTTTGATGAAGAGCTGCTACACACAGCTAACCTGCTGCCACAAAAACTTCAAGTGGAAAGAAGCAAACAACTTTCAATTTCATAAGAACCAGAAGCAACCATCCAATATCTAGGTGTGAATTTAAGCAAAGAAAGAAGCATGAATTCAACATACAATAGATATGATCTCAAACAAAGTGGAAACAAGTGAAAATTTTACCTTCTCAACTGTTATCACACGGCCTTCAAGAACAGATCGGTTCAAATACTTGATGCAGCGACCAGCTTCCTCATTGGTGGACATGGTCACAAATCCAAATCCACGAGATTCTCTAGTCCATGGATCAACCACGAGATGAACATCAATAACCTAAAAGAATCGGGTATCAAAACATAAGCACACAATATAAATATAAACACTGCTTTCAAACCACGTAACGTTAATTTGAACAAAAGCACAGGCATTCGAATTCACACCTTTCCTTCAGCGGCAAAATGCTTCTCAAGCTCTCTCTTTGTGATCCGAGGTGACAGCCCAGTCACATACAAATTGTTACCAGGATTTTCCACATCGCTGGAAGGGCTCCTGCAGCAGAAAATTATTAGTTTTTTTTATAAAAAAAAAAAAGTTAAAGATACAGCAGTATACAGGGACCACATAAAAATTAAGCAACCAGAAATATAACGCATTACCTTGACCGGCTCGCGGACCTTGATCTTGACAAAGACCTCGAAACGGACCTGCTGTATCGCTTGTAAGGGGAAGGCGATGGAGAGTACCTTGACCTTTTGGAGTACGACATCTGGGAAAAATATCAAAAACAAGAACAAGACATAAGCAACATAAAGAAACAGAAAAACAAAGAAAATCTTTATTTATGCTCCATTCTCCTAACACAAACGGTAAGGTTACTCTACTACGACCAAAAGGTCAACCTATTCGACAAAACAAAGCTAAGACCGCTTACCCTTCCTAAGACCCCATATTAAAGCCTCAGGCATGTGCTTTTGTATGCTTTTCCACTCTCCTATTTGTATTCTCAATAATTAAAGACGCAATCTGAACAACTAATTGATTGTTTTTAGTCAACCTATCCAATTCTTTCAAATCCAAACATTGAAAATTTCTTATACTAACATCAATCCACTTCTAACTAAGCGCCAATTAATTTGCTTTCAAATATCTTGATAATAATGAACAAAATAATTAAGCAAACACCAAAAATAACAAGAAATGCGAAAAACCTCGCATCTAACCACGATGCCAAAGACCAATTTTGTAATTCAACGGCTTCAAACCAGAAAATTTATTTGAATATCAGAAAATTCAATTCCCAAACCAACATCCCATACATAGTTACCTATTAGCAAACGCTAAAGATTTAAACTTTATCAATATAAAACCCTAAGCCTCAAATTTCACACACCTTGAATCTTGATTCCATAGATCAACCAAACAAAGTAAAGTCTGACGTTTCAAATCATAGTAAAGAAATGACTTTTTTTTTTTTTTAAATTCCCAATTGAATCTTTATTACATATATTTCCATCAAAAGAAGTAAATTTAAAACTTCTAAATCATTGAAATAAAATAAAAAAAGGAAAAAAATTACCGTTAGAAGCACTGGAAATATCCTCTGAATCTTGCAGTTTATATTGGAAAAAAGCCGAATATGTTGAGATGAAGAAAAATATTAGAAGGAAAATAGCGTTACAATCTTATATAGTTTGAAGAAGAAGGAGAAGGTTCTGGAGAGAGCCGGACGCGAAATTGTATTAGAACTTAATTTGAATCCGCGATTTCGAGTCCGTAGCTTTTATTAATTTTTGAAAAATCTAACCGGCTCCACCTGCGGTCCTTTTGGCTAGGCGAATTGGGTGCGCCACGTAGTGGAGTGGAACTATGAAATGACTATAATGTCCTCGATTAGTTGACGTGGCATCTAGGATGCACGGATATTGACACGAGACACGGGACACGGACATGATATTACATGGATATGAGGACACGAAAATTTTAAAAAAATTAGGATACGAATACGACGTAAATACGGTTATAAAATATATTAAATATTATATATATATATGTATGTAATTTAAATATTTTTAATAAATTTTAAATTCTTTTTTTACGTATAATACATAGTAATTATTATTATTATATTTTATAATGTAATTTGTATTTTATTCATAATTTTTTTAGAAAATATTATATATATGTGTGTATGCATAATAAAATATTTAAACAAATAATATATATATATATTTATAATATATTAATTAAAATATCAAATACATATAAAAGTATTTGACACGTGTATTGTAAGTGTCCGACACGTGAATTACAAGAATTACAAGTGTCCGACACATGTGTTCGAATTTTTTTATTTTTATTTTTTTATTGGATACGTTTCGGAATGTCCAACACGTATCTAAAGAGTGTCAGACGAGTGTTATTTCCGACATGTGTGTCCGACACAGACACTCGCCATTTTAAAAGTGTTCGTGCTTCCTAGCGTGGCATGATGGGACGGAGATGGAGATGGACGGGTGGGTGGGGGTTCGATTGAAAATGGAGTGGATCCGAATACGCTCGCAAAATGTGCCTAAGCAACACGTGTCGGTTGGTAAGTGCAGGACCAGGAAGAACTCCCCTCGTAACAATTATCTGTATTTTTCATATTATATTACGGAAAAAATACGCGAGCACGAAAATTAATTTGTACAAATAATTAATATTTAAAATAAAAATAAATATATTTTTTATTAATTTTTTATTATAAAAAATTATTTAATTACACAAATTAATCAGGTCAATTAAATTATGACTTTTTTCCATCCATTATTTTTTGTGTCGGTGAAATAAATGAACAAATATATTTATTTATTTAGAAAATTGTAGGGTGATGATGTTCTTATCAACTATAAATAAAATTTTAGGCCAAAATTTGGTCTCGAATTCATATGTAGTCCTTATTTTATGTATCTAGATTTAAAAATCTCTTGTTTACTCAAAAAAATTCCAGGTCAAAGCTAATAAATCTTCCAAATCACCATATAGCGAGTAAACGTAATAAAATTTTTGATTTTAGGGTTCTTTGTTGAAGCAATAGCAGCGGGTTTTTTGTTTTAATTTGAAATTAAATAATGATAATTTTGTTTGTTTAATAGAAAATCTTTTAATAAAGAAAATAAGTTTGGGTTAAAGATAATTGGCCCAATAGGTCCACTTAGTATCGTTCCAAAAAAAAAAAAGGTACACTTAGTGGGTTTTATGGCCTAAAATGTCCACTTAAGTTTTTTCTTTTTTGTTCACGTCATTAAGTATTCCAAGTCAGTACACTACATAATAATCATGACTGCCATAACCGTCAAGCAAATTAGATACTGTTTTATATTTGGTAAAAAAAAAATTTACGGGTATAAGTATTACATTTGGAAGGTGGCACCATATTTATTGTAAAACACAAATTAAAATTATCTTTTCATAGTAACCCTGTAATATAACCAGTATGAGCATAATACTGTACAGGGACTTGCCATCCAGCAATTTCCCGTGTTTCAACTCTCAATCACTTTTGCAATGTTGATATATAAAGCCCAAAAAGGCAAATATATATATATATATATATGATAAAAATAATAACTAAGTGTGCACATATAAATGAGAAATACAAAATAATAACATTTAAATAATATTAAAATAGTAATAAAGTAATATAAGTAGATAGATAATTAAAATTAAAAAAATGTATAAATTATTAAATATTATTAAATAAATTATGTGATTATTTTATTATTATTTAAAATTAAACTGTAGTGTCTTGATACGCAGACAACGAGAAAGGGGAAACAAGATGACAAGAAGAGGGAGATTATTAAAACTTTTTTTTTACGTTTTTCATAGATTTGTTTTATATTTACTTTAATTGTACTATAGATTATACATATTTAAAGTAAATAATAATAATAATAATAATAATAATAATAATAATAAAGAGGGATCACAGTTAGATTCTCTTTCTTGTTTCTCTTTCTCGTCATTCTTCCGGCTGATCACATAAGGAAAAATAAAAATAGTTTTGAATAATCTCACTAAAAAGAATGATTTACACCAGTGAGCGTTAGTGCGAGTGATAGAGACTCATCATCGGTTAACTAGAGGTCTCGAATTCGAGTTCCTGAAATTACAGTTGCGTCAAATACTCACTGGAAGACCTTTACCGCTTTTCAGGATCCTGCTCGGGTCGGTCCAGATTAATCGGTTCATTGAACTGGATACTAGACAGTTTTTTTTTATAAAAAGAATGATTTACATCCTGCTTCAAGAATGCTAAGGAGAGAGAGAAATGAAGGAGAGAAAAATTAGAAGTGAAGAAGATTTTTTATTCTCTATATTTGAGAAAGGGTAAATGAGGAAGAAAAGTTATAAATTTTGAAATTGAATAAAAGCAAAAATTAAGAGTAAAAAAAATAATATATGTTTAAAGATCAACTTGGTCCTTAAAATTAGTAATTAAAAATAAAAAAAATTAAATAATTTAGTCATTTTACATGTTAAAAAAGTAAAAAAAAGTGGTGTCTGACTTTTCTCTCTTTTAATAGGACTTTTCTAATCCTGTCTTTTCCAAAGGAATAACGTGAAATTTTTTTTTTCTTTTTCCAAGAGATTACGAGATTGAATCTAACCATAAAAAGAATGTTTGGCTGATAAATAACTCACTTCTTGATCTTCAACTGCCTCAGTTATTACGGCTACCCCTTAATCTGTGTAATGAGATGTATTTATTTATCTATCTCTTAACTTGAAATGGAAGCAGATTTTAAAAGGGATAAGTATTTTTAGAGTCTTAAACCTTTAAATTTTATTACGTTTGAGTTTTAAACTTTTTTAATATTTCATTTAAGTTCTAAATCTTTTAATTTTTACTATATCAGTCCTTTAAGTTACCAAAAGTAGTCAATCTATTAATAAGTGAGTTTAATTTAATAAAAATCATTTAAAAAAGTTTAAATATATGAGTTAAATATTTTTTTCATCAACAAAATATGTATATTAAATATTTTTTTAATTAACAAATATACGAATTAAATAGGTAACATACATATTTTTTTTATAAAAAAAATATTCAATTCATATATTTAATCCTTTTAAAATAATTTTTTGTAAAGTTAAAATTATCTTTTAATAGATTGATCACTTTTGTTAAACAGAGGGACTGATTTGGTAGAAAATCAAAATGTTTAGGACTCAAATGAAATATTAAAAAGGTTTAGAATTTAGACGTAAAAAAATCTAAAAATTTAGAATTAAAAAAATATTTATCCCGATTTTAAAAAGGATCTCAGAGCGTCTAAGGTGAGGCCAAAAAGGTCTTTAAACGCCTTCTTTTTTTCTTCTTATTGGAGTTATTTGAAAAAGACTTGCCTCAGTAAGGAAAAAGGGGGAACAAGATAAAATGGGGTTGGCCGACTTTTGCACATGAATACGATCTTTGGATGCTGTGCTGGAATAGGTTATGCACGTGAAGAAGGGATCACATGAGTATGAATCAGCTCGGAGAAATGCCTTTCCAAAAACTCTGAGCCAAAAAACATGCAGAATGAACAACAGACATGATTGACGCTTGATTTACTTGCCTGATATGCCACGACAAAGTTCCCTAATCAGTTCACCCCGTTTTGCAGCTGTTAATTAATGAATTGATTGGCATTATGTGTTTGCTTACCCCATTTTATTGGGATGTCAAAAATGAAAGGAACCCCCAGATTGTTGTTTGCGTTCGTTCCCTCTCATAGAGTTCGAAAGATTGATAGGAGGGGCCAGACCATGCGATGGGTTCATTTAAACGAAAGGGACGGGTCCAATGAGAGCAAATTCATCGCCATGTGGCCTGCCCAAATTGCTATAACTAGGAGTTTTGTCCAAATAATGTTGTAGGCTTAAAAAGGAGAATTTTTGGGAAAAAAAAAAAAAAGAAAAGAGAGGAATTGATTGATGCTGTAACCATTGATTGATGCTATAAGCTATTTCATTGTCTAAAAAAAAAAAAAATATCGTAAATATGTTGATTATCGTATCTGTAAGTTGAGATGAAGACACTTATTGATATTTTTATTCAACCTCTTCACATATAGGACTCATCATCGAAGTACTATTAGACTCGAATAAGCCTCCATTACGTCCGACCGTAGTATTAATGAGTGTAAAACCTAATCTCGTGCCTTGACATCAATCCCTTTAAATTTGAAAGCGAACAACAATAAAGAAACTTAAACCCGAGTCATTGTAAGGAGAAGTATACTAAAACACTACTAAGCTACCACGTGTGCCAATGCTATAAGCTATTCTATTTATATAGAAATCCCCATTTATAAATATCATGAAACAAATTATTGTAAAAAGTAAGCACCTTAATAGTTTGGGATATTTTTTTCGAGTTAGAGATTCATATTAGGCAGCAGTTCAGGATGCTCCTCTGCTTGTGCATCAATCTGGAAATCTTTCGGCCCAAAAAATCTTCGTGAGTTTTGTCACCACTAAATTCTCCTCTTTGTTGCTCTTTAATTTGAAATTATCATATTTTATTTAAATGAATTAAATTATTTTGTATTGCAAACAATTTTTTTCTTGCAAATTTTTATCTCACAATATTTTTAATTATTTTCTTTCCCATTAATTTTTCACTTATTTCTCATATATTCAAACAATTTTCTTTTCTCAAAATTTTCTTTCACACATTTTCTCATAAAACCAAACAAACTATAAGTGACTTAAGTGGAAAAGCTAATTGATGTTCGTTTTGTCTATCTTGCAATTAATAGCTCCTTTCGTTAATCACTTCAGTCAAAAAAAAAAAAAAAAAAGCCAGCTCCTTTCATTTTTTTTTTCCTCTCTCTGTTTTTTTTTTTCTGGCATGCAATTTTATTGGAAAATAAATCGTATATGCAATTCAAAAAATTACCAAAGTTATCAAAATTGAGATCCCAAGTAGGATCGATATATGATTTGAATCATTTGAAGAGTTTTTGGTAATAAGTATGATTTCACGACCTTGATTACGATTAGCAGCATTAACAATCATAACTAATAAATCATGTCATGTTTGATGTCTCTGAACTCTGATAGACCTTTGCATGCAAATCATCAATATTCAATGTACTTAGATGGAATGTTAATTATTAATAGACCAATGTATCAGCAGCCTAGCTCGTATTATTTTGATGTGAGAATCTATCACTTATCTATCATCCTAGGTGCATATGTATGCAAAATCAGGAATCCTATCCAAACCAATAATACATCAGCCAGAGTGTGTCCCTACTTTGTATCTCATAGACAAAGACGATTTAATATCCATATGTTTGGACATGGGAATCTGATTTACCGGTTAGCACAAACCCTCTTGTATGTTTGGATGCTGTGAACCAAATCCAGCCCCCATTCGTATACTTTCGAGATTTGATTTCAGCCATGCACTATGTCGAGGAAAAAAAAAATGACGCACTTTGTGATTGTAGGTTAAGTTGGATTAAAATGATATCAAAATAATATAAATTATTAAATAGTTAAATTCAGAAAAAATTTTGAAATAAATAAATTATTATATGTCGTTGAATGTACTCTGTTTTTACTTGTATCTTTTTAATATACACCCATATAATGGTGTTAAAAGAAAGAAAAAAAAAAACTATGTGAATTCCAAACACCTCCTCCAAAGATAAACTCCATTATTTCTTCCAAGTTGGTAAATTAGTGGACGGGATTTGTGGGAGTTATAGTGAGCCGTCTGTATCAAGATTGAATCATTTACATGCGTAATTCAATGGGTCTCTTCCTGAATGAACATTGCAATGCCAACACCATCTAAGTTCATTTAAGTCAATTATTATAATCTCATACTTCTGTTGTGTGACTTAAGTCTTATCTATTTTAATTAGTATAAAAAGGAAGTTTAGAAAAAACTTCCCCTCAATTCTAGATACTACTTGGCATTCTTACAAATTTCCTCTTCAATTCTTATAAAAACATAAAAAAAAGCTTCATAAAATTGTTCATCTTTTTAATTAATTTGCTACCTATCCATTCTTTCATAATTATTACCATTGAAAATTTTTGTAACTATTCTTTCACAATTATTGCCATTGAAAACCTCTTCAATTCTTATAAAACAAAAAAAAAATCATAAAATTATTCATCTTTTTAATTAATTTGCTACCTATCCATTCTTTCACAATTATTACCATTGAAAATTTTTGTAACCATTATTTCACAATTATTACCATTGAAAACCTCTTCAATTCTTATAAAAACAAAAAAAAACTTCATAAAATTGTTCATCTTTTTAATTAATTTGCTACATGTCCATTCTTTCACAATTATTACCATTGAAAATCTTTGTAACCATTCTTTCACAATTATTGCCATTGAAAATCTATTTAATTAATATAAAAGAGAAATTTAGAGAAAGTTTCCCTTTAATTCTAACTCTTATGTGGCAATTTCACAATTTTTCTCTTTAATTCTTTATAATTATCATATAATGATCATCTATTACTTTTTATTTTAGAACAAAATATATTTAGAGGGAATGTAGTATTTAATACAAAACTTGATCACCTCCTTATTGCCATTATTATGTGTTACTTCTACCGTTACTGTTATTTATCTCTACGATAAAATAAAAAAAAACCCTTTGGTGAAAAAAATTCTTCGGTGTAATTAAATAAATTATTACATTTTCCAATAGATTATTGTCGTTATGTGCGGTGGAAAAATTTCTCCAAAAAAAGGGCTATAAAGTTTGTCTAATAAATCATTTATTGTAATTAATACCAAATTTATTGTCTTAAACATAGACTAACTGTTATTATTCCCACACAATTATTTTACTTCTCCACAGCAACCCATTCACGATTGCTTCTCTTCTTCTTCTTCTTCTTTTAGTTTCTAGCCCAAAAACAACAACAAAAGCTTCATGTGCGTAGATCATACGATGTTCATGTGTCAAATCTAATCATCTGATAACCTCATTTATTATGTTTCATAACAGGTTGATTATAATCTCCACACACTCTCTCTCTTTCAAATTCTTTTTTTTTTTTAAGTATTGATTGTTTGGATCTATATATTGATGCTTGAATGTTACCTAAAATTAAGAATTATTATTCTCATTCATATATTTACTTTCTAAAAAAAATAAATCTTTTAATTGTTTATAATGATATATTTTTTTGAGGGATTGAAGTTGGTGACTGAAATTCGTTAAATGACTATTTCATTTATGATTTTGTCCATTCTTAGATAATGCTTTAAACATCTTGATAGAAATGAGAGATATGATATTGACTCTTTTTTATTGTATTTATTTTCAGGTTTCCTCCTTCTTACAACAATGAGGTATTATTCATCAACACGTTTTGCATGTTAAATTTGTGTTACCATAATTTCTCAGTGTTTTTACTTTTGAACTATAAGAAGCAACTTCCTTTTAAATACACTGCTTGAATTTTCAACAGACCTGACACTAAGTATCTTGGTATTATCTTTGTGGCAAGGGTGGATTGTGCAATGAAGATTTGTTTGCTTTAGAATTATGTTAATTTCTTATTAACACACTTTAAGTTCATCTTGACTTTTCTTTACTCATGGTATTTTGTAGTTGCATTTTTTGCGATACTCATACTTTCAATTGTTTCCCCTAAATAAATTGTTAGATAAAGATGGTAATTTTGTTGGTTCACCTAAGTGAAAATGGTAGTCATGGAGACAGAAACAATGACATCATTTGTGGATTCTGTTAATTTAACTTATAGTATTGACTTTCTTATTTTGGTAATAACTTCTCAAAAATCAAATTTAATTATTTATATTTGACTTACTATATAACTAAATTTATATTAAAATTTTTTTAATAAATATCTTAAACCCGCGCAACGCGCGGGGTTCATTTCTAGTATATATATATATATATACAATTGGTATCATAACACATAGTCCTACTTAATTCCTAACCAGGGACTCTTGTGCACTGACAATTATTACAATTTCATACTTCTAATGTAGGACTTAAGTTTTATATATATTACAATTAATATCATAACACATAATCCTATTTAATTCTAAGCTAGGGTCTGTTTTGTATGGGCAATTATTGGAATCTAATACTTTTGACACAAGATTCTAAGTCATATATATTACAATTAGTATCATAACACATAGTCCTAGCTAGGGGCTCTTGTGTACTGGTAGGATACATGCAGGTACTTACAGGAGAAAGACAACAAATTACAGCAAAGCTATCTCTCACAAAAGGTCCCGTCCCACATAATTTCGCAATTATGTTTTACAAAGAAAGTAGCGGTGGCCCTGCTGGACAATTTTTTTCATGGGGTTTCACATATGTCATTGTAGCAATTTTTTCAGGGGGGGTTTCATTAATTTTTGTTCATAAAATATATTTATATAATTTACAATCATGTATTGTATTATATTTACGAAAAATATGAATAAGTATAACAAGTAATAATTAAATCCCACTACCTTAAACCCCACTCTCTGTCATCCCACCCCAAAGAAAAAACAAGAGGCTTTTTTTTTTTTTTTTTAAAGTAGTAGCTGGATTATCCATGCTAAAAATGTGGGTTCTTGTCGAATTGCAGTCTTTTCTCTTGTCCATGACTGTGAATTGATATCAGTACCTGGCTCCGCATTGGCTTTGAAATTGTATATAACCCAGCCATTGATCTCCTTCTCATTGCCCCATCTGCCTCTCTCTCTCTCTCTCTCTCTCTCTCTCTCGTAACACTATGTTTCCAAGTGGGTTACTTCGTTCCATGCGCTCCAACAGCACAAGGTAATTAACCACTAAATCCTTGAGCACATTTTAATTATTTGGATGGCTATCGATGCATGCTAAGGCCACTAACGTACATTTCTATACTATCTTAATGGTTGCGTCTATTTTTCTTTGCTCAGTTCTAATTAATCACCTGATTGAAAAAGAACAATAATTTTTCTATAGTCTTTATAACGTTGCAAACATTTCAATCAATAATTAGTCATGATGCATACACCTTCATTTCCAGTCACATATCCATATATATTATAAGGGAGATAGATAAACTAAATAAAAATAACAAAGTTGCTAAACTTGAATACAAAATTAAAAAAATTTAATAAAATATTTCAGTCAATTATATTAAAACTACGATATACATGTCCGTATTCTTAATTGTTATACAAATCTCCGAATGGCTTGCTAATCCCTCAGGAAGGTTGACAAATTGCTGCTTTAACACGACACTAGAACTAAAGAGAGCAACTTTTTGAGCTAAAATACTCCTTTTCTTTCGTTGTATGTTGCCCTTTTTCTTTCCTCACATGACGTTGTTTGCAGATATGACATGGGCCTCATGAGTCATGAGACAATGGACTTTTTCCTCATGAGTCTAGGGACCCAAATTGTGAAAAGTCTACTAACACTTAGAGTTCGTTTGTTTGTTTGTTTGGTATAAAATAATTTATTTTTATAAAATATTTACAGTAAAAAATATTTATAGTAAAAATAATAATTTTTTTATCACTTATTTAAAGTATACTTTATATTTTTTTCAGAAAATAACTTCAATTCAGAAAAAGAAAAAAATATTTTTCTTAAAACCTTAAAATTTTCTCCAAATTTTTCCTTGTAAAATATTTTACATTAAACAAATGCTGAAAAAAGAGAATTTTTTTCTTGTAAAATATTTTACTGTAAACAAATACACCCTTAAAGTTTACTAAAAATCAAACTTTTTTTTTGTTTCTCTCTCTCTCTCTCTTTCTTTTTTTCTCTTAGTTTTAAGGTTTTTGTTGCTCTTATGGGAAGCACTATGCTCGTTCCCTTGAAGTTAGGGTAAATGCCTTACAACATAAAACTAATGGCTTGGAAAGACGGACCACAATTGCACGGCACATCCCCCACCCATTCACCCGGTACTCCACGGCAGTCTTGTCAAACCTAGCTCGGCCCAATCGGTTCGATCGCAAATTCAGTGATTTGAGCATTAAATCGGTCTGAGTTATATAATTATATGGAAAAGTATATAATTCGATCAAAATTTAATCAAATTTAACTAATTTTGATTAAATTAGGTAATCCGCTGAAACTGAAATTCAATTGAAATTTTACCGAAAATTATATATTTTTTTAAAAAGAATATTGAATTTTTTTGTCAACTTTTTAGCACTTGTGCCATACTGGTTTGCTATTCATTTCAATTATTAATGAATTAATATCTACTTATTATTACAGATTTGTCATTTAAGTTTTTTTTTTTTTTATACTCATTAGTCATTAGAATTCGAAAATTAAATTTAAATTATCACAAGATACAGGTTGTCTAAGTAAAAATAGTATATTTAATTAATACTAGTTGAATAAAAAATACAGATTACGATTTAAGATAAAATTAGAGACAATTATCTCGAATATTATTTAATAAATAAAAATAAATATATTAAATTATAAATATAGTATATTGTTCTAATTTTTTACATTTCAAGATTAAATTTTTTATTTAACATTTTATTAAATTAATTTTATTATTATTATTATTATTATTATTATTATTATATTTTTAATTATTTATACAGCTAAACTATTGAACTAATGATCTTATGATTTTATTTTTTAGTCGAGTCATTAGTCTAATCGAATCCGATATCTATGCTCCGCGGCGCATGTCACTGGCATTTACACCGAAACTCTGTAATTAGAATTCACAAAAAAATGAATCTAATTTGAATAACTTGGTTTAATTTATTTAAAATTTAATTCAAATTTGTATTGATTGCGGTATGCAAAAGTCTATCACTTGAAATATAATTAACTCGAATCTTGAACAATTCGCAACCCAAAATTGAGTAAGTCGCATCGGAAATAATCTAAAGCAAATCTAACAAGATCTCCATCCCAAATCTCATTGATTTCAATAAGTAAGACTTTTTTTTTTTTTTTTTTTTTTTTTTTTGGCTATTTTGAGCCTTAATCAAGTTATTCTTTCTGTCTGTATGTCAAAATCAAATGATCTCTAATCAGAATACACATGAATTCGAAACACAAATTCACATTTTTTTTCTTCAATAGAAAAAATAGTTAGCAGTTAAAAATATTAGATACGTACAGAAGCAAGTTTTGATTTTTTTTTTCTAATACCGTTCAGTATTCAATCTAATGGATCGATTAATTTGAACTGACTCAGACAAGATTTTAAAAAGTGGCAAAAGTCTCCCAGCAAGCATTTAATAAGACTGCATTTTAAAAAATTTAAATTCAAAACTTATAATTAAGTGATGACATACTCTTATCATCTGTACCAAAATTTATTATGAATCTTAAATTATTTTAAAAGGTGCTAATCGAACTTGTAAATTTATAATTTTTATACGTGCGGCCTCGCATATGTGATGGCACAGATCGCGAGGCCGCAATCACCCACCAGTTCGCCATACAACCCTGCCCTGCCCTGCCCTGCCCGGCACTCTTCTTAATTCTGTCTGCAACACCTGAGCCTCCAACCACACCGCCTTACGGAGGGACACCGCCGGTGAGTTACTAACGCCGGGTTTTCTCGTTCCCAGGAAGAAGAATAGCCACCGGGGTCAACCGGAAGCGGGAGGCATTAACGAGTTCAACTTCGTTTGCTCGCTTCCGTTGGATAGAGATCCAGTTGTGAAGCCTGCAAGATTCATTTTGCGATCCGACATCACTCACAGGTCAGCTGAAAACCCTGTCCTTTTCTAACAGATTTATGTCTTCATTAATTGTTAGTACTACGTTGAATTAGCACCACCCCCATTTCTTGTTATGTCTATTTTATTTTATAAAGTGAGTTAAATTTATTTATTTTTATAATTATAAAAGTGAGTTAACATTTATTTATTTTTTATTAATAAAAATTATTTTAAAAATATAATAATTATTAAAATTTTAAAATGACGTTAAAAATTATTTATTAATATTTTTATTAATTTTTTAATAAAAATAATTTATTACTAAAATACTTTTAACTCTGAACTGAACTTCTAATTCAACTATAATTTTTTCGAGTTCGTATTCAAACCGTGTTTTTTGTGTCGCTGTGTTTGTTTTGCAGTAAGGGAGAGATCAAGGCGAAGAAGAAAGGAGAAATGGCAAACAAGGTTTCAAATTTCTCCGATTTAATTCAGAGAGTGGCGGCTTCGTGTTTGCTCCACCCGCTCGCCGGCGGCAGGCATGATTCTTGCAATGCTGATTGCAGTGAGAAGGAGGAAGTTTACGAGGATGAGACGGAGGAGGAGGAGGAGGAGGAGGGTGCGGAGGAGAAGAGGGAAAGGAGTAACGGCTGGGGGCGGCGGCGGCGGGGGGAGAAGGGTAATGAGTCGGAGGTGGTGCCAGTGGAGAGAGTTGTGGAAATGGAGATGATGATTTACGAGGTTTTCGATTCAATCTCGGCGATGAAAAGAGCGTACGTGAGTCTCCAGGAAGCCCATTGCCCGTGGGACCCGGAGAGGATGAGGGTGGCGGATTTGGCGGTGGTGGGGGAGCTAAGGAAGCTGGGGGTTATGAGGGAGAGGTTCAGGAGGAGCGTGAGTTTTGGTGGAGGAAGGAGGAAAGGCAGCGGTGGCGGAGGCGGTGGAGTGGGGTTACTGAGGGAGGTGGTGGCACCGTACGAGGCGGCGGTGGAGGAGCTGAAGAAGGAGGTGAAGGCGAGGGAAGTGGAGGTGGAGAATTTGAAGGAGAAGCTGAGGAGCGTTACGGTTAGCAGCCTGAGCAATGGGAGCGGAAAGAAAGGGCGGTCTCAGTCCAAGAGGAAAGTCAGCTGCAGCTATGCCGCTCAAGGTATTACTCCCTTGCAAAATGACTATTCTAGACATGTATCTTGTCTGGGTTAGCATAATTATAAGCCTGTGTTCATACGGAGTCTGGAGGGTTTTTCTGTAATTTGAATAATCCGAAATGTTGTCAAAAGTGCCACGTTTGAAATTTGATTGAGCTAGTCCCAACCCAAGTGTTTGGCTGGTGGGAAAAAGAAAGAAAACCAATCAATGCAAAATTTTGTCCATTTCAAGCCAAACAATTGAGCAAGCCTTGGCCTTTCCATTTCACTGAATGGAAATGGACATTTTTGTATCCCACTCCAATCGGGCTTTGGTCAATATCCTCAGGATCTGGAGGGAGCATGAATGAAAAAATTTCTTGCCAAGATTTTGATTATATTGATTGCAATGTATCTGACACTGTAAATCTCACACTCTGCATTAACGTGTAACAGTTGCAGCAGCCCCAGCACCGGAACTATTTGAAGGAACAATGAGCCAGGTGAAGGAGACATCGAAGTCCTTCACCTCGCTTCTCCTGTCTCTCATGCGCAATGCTCACTGGGATATTGCTGCTGCTGTCCGCTCCATTGAAGCTGCAACTGCTTCTACTGATAATATCACCACCACTGCCACCAGTGCTATTCCCTCCACTGTTGTAACCCACCATGCCAAGTATGCTCTGGAGTCCTACATTTCCCGGAAAATCTTTCAAGGCTTCGACCACGAGACCTTCTACATGGATGGAAGCCTATCCTCACTTCTGAACCCGGACCAGTTCCGTCGTGACTGCTTTGCCCAGTACCGCGATATGAAGGCAATGGAGCCTGTTGAGCTTCTTGGAATCCTGCCAACTTGTCACTTTGGTAAGTTTTGCACCAAGAAGTACCTTGCCATCATTCACCCAAAAATGGAGGAATCTTTATTTGGGAACTTGGAGCAACGCCAGCAAGTATTGGCAGGCAGCCATCCAAGGAGCCAGTTCTATGGTCAGTTCTTAGGGCTTGCCAAGGCCATTTGGCTGCTTCACTTGCTGGCATTCTCACTAGATCCGGCACCAAGTCAGTTTGAAGCAAGTAGGGGAGCTGAGTTTCATCCACAATATATGGAAAGTGTTGTGAAGTTCTCTGGCGGCCAAATTCCAGCTGGTCAAATTGTGGGGTTCCCAGTTAGCCCTGGATTCAAGCTTGGAAATGGTTCAGTTGTCAAGGCTAGGGTTTACTTAGTCCCTAGGAACTAACTGGGTTTCAACTTTTCTAGCTCGACATATGTAATGTAATCTATATGCCCTTGGGAGATGCTTGGCAAGCTTTTTCTTCTGTGAAGAACTCTTAGCTTTAACTTGATGAATATAACCAGAGTCCTGATATTTGAAGCGATCTTAAAAAATGCAAACTTGTCCAAAGCGTGGATTTATTTGCACAAAAAGCACAATAAGAGGAATAATGAATATTTGAACTGTTCCACTAAATGATACTTGGGTTAATCAATAACAATAACTTATTGTACATGGCCAGCCCAAAGCAACATTCTTAAGGGCATTAACATAATAATTGACAAAAACCAAGCGCCACTACTGGACTTGGTTATAAGCCATAGAGTATCCCCAAGTTCATGATTCATGTCCCTTTTTTGGTATACAATGTATTGTCCCTCTCATTGAATGGGCAACAGAAATACAATGTGATAAAAAAGCAGTAGAGCATCCTGCCAGATTGGAGAGGACAAAAAGCAGTTGCGTTTCTGGCAGGATAATTTCACATATGTCGGGCGTTTTTGTCCACCAACAGTTCCTTGATTGAAAAGATATGAGCAAAATGAATGTGATCTTGTGAAAGAAAAAAAATCCCAGCTGAAGTAGCAATAAATCGAGTAAGAAGCATGATTTCCTGCTCGTCAAAGCATTAATCGTAGTATACTTCCCTCACAAATATTCTCTTCACCTGTAAAACATAACAAAGTAACAAGAATGATTCTTTCCAAGGCTCAATATTAACTACCTGAAGATTATTAGAAGACGATCAAGCAAAACCACACAACATAGCCTAATTAAAAAAATTCCCAAAGTACTGAGAATCGCTAGTACTGCAGTTCTATACTTTCAACTCTACTTAAGTATGGTAAACAAGACACCTAAAAAGTCAACGCAATCAATTGAAGCAATGATATGTAACCAAAAAAAACAAAAATTGATACCAGTATGAAGGAAAATAGATCTTACCTGTTCCAGAGTCAAAAACATAATAACATTCCAAGACCCTAGCCGACTGAAATTGGGGAAGAAGCCCTTATAGCAGGCCAAAAGTCCCTGCAAGCCTTGACTGTCAATAACACTACTAAATGCTTGTGATGAGGATTTCCACAGGAACATGTCTTCATAAAATAGTAAATACTGATCAAAAATTAATGTTGCAAGAGTAAAATAATTGGGAAATGATAAAGGAAATTAAATGTTTATATAATATAATGGGATAAACACTGTTGGAGGCCTAAACCTTTATGTTCTTTTTAATCTGTAAAATCTTTCTTCTCATTTTCCAATTTCCACCGCGACTCAAAAGTTTTTGGTAGGTAATTGCAGCACTGGTACAGGATCTTGGATGAAACTTGACAAATACTTAGAGGAACATAAGTATACCTCATTCTTCAATGTCTTTATGAAACAATCGATAGTGCTTTTGTAGGATGAGTCTCCCATCATTCTAGATTTGACCTGAAACATTATATTCACAGCATCCATTCCAACATCGACTGATGAGTTCATCCATAAGTTTTCAAAAACACATATGAGTTGTAGGCATGATGAACATGATACACAATTCTTTTTCAGTTCAATCCTCAAAGTCAGCAGCAAGTCATGAGTACTGATTAAGGGCAACTGGCAAAGATTTATAAACAGGGCATTTATTATTTTTCAGAATTTGTTCGTCATTTCATTCAGAGATTTTTCCTATGTTATGAGATCAGAAAGAAACCACCGTATGGAAATTTGCTAATCCCGAATCACTATAATACTAAACATTTCAATACAGAAGGTTCACTTTTAAAATAAGTAAATTTTATCCTGACTACTACATTCTCCCACCACAAATTCAGCAACAATTCCATGGATTTCTAATGTACAAATCAAATGAAAATTTCTGTTTCAAACAGCAAAGAGATATAGAGAATAACAAAGTTTAAGCCTGGCGACAGCATGTCACAGTTGATATTGGTGATGAATCCTACTTTCAGGATCTAAGTCCACAGAGACGTGGAGATTATATCAACAAACAATGACAGAGAAAAATAACTGTGTGTTTATAGACGTGTACTTCGCCAAAAGCACAAAGAAGTTGGCAAAGGGTACTTACAACATCAATGGGAGAACCTATACAGACTGCAAAAAAACCTGCTCCTAGACCTGCCAGTAGATGAGTAAAAACATTGTCTGTGAACCCTGGAATTTGCAAAATTGTCTGCATAAGTATAAAGATATTAGGATATCATTGTGCAATTGAGCTTAAGCACTGTAACTATCAATAAAATGTCACAGAAGTAAACTCAGCTGCAGAAACTAAGCAAATATGAATTCACCTGTTTCACTTGATCATAACTTGCTAATTCAGCAGCATTTATGATAGCATTTCGTGCTATATTGGGCCCAAGTCCAGTCCACAAGGCCCCTATTCCTTCCTAAATTCAGAAACAGATTAATATATGCCAACTTAATCATTAAAATAAAAAAGGCAATGTATCTTACAAAACTGACCTGTTTCAGTATGGTTAAATAAGCATCCAAAGCCCCAGCATACCGCCTTGGAACCCCAGGTGGCAGTTTTCCTTCAGCTTGAAGCCGAACTTTAACAAGATCAGTTGGATTAGCAACTGCAATTGCTATAGCGCCTGTTCTATGTGAAAATGTCATTAGCAAGAGTTGAAAAGAAAAGTATCCATCCAAGACTGGAAGGAAAAGAAAGCATCAGCAGCTATTGCTAATATAACAATTCAGGGCAGTCACAATTGCCAAATGCACTGACCTGTTAATAAAGCTGCAAGTATTTTCTGATACAAAGGAATATCTCCAACAAAATCATTGCCAACTAAAAATGTTTTAACCTATCCAACAAGCAGCGTACAATAACATTTCAAAATTTGTCAACAGTTAATGACATGTAAGGAAGTAAACTTTGAGACTTACAGGTTCGTATAGTCCAATCCTTAAGCCTCCATAAAGAAACTGGCGATGTAATCCTGCAGTAATGCCTTTCCATAATGCTGATAAACCTTCTTCCCTGGCAATGGTAGCAATTGTACCCAATGAACCCCTATATTTGGGTAAATTTGCTGCATCTCCAGCAGGGGTTTTCCGTTGGAGTTGAAGCCTAACTTTAGCAGTGTCCAAAGGAATGGTACAGAACTGTAAAACAAAGTTCACAGTGAAATATTCAAAAATGCAAGATGTGCAAATGGGCAACAAAACAGATTAAGCTCGTACCTAAGGCTATATTTAAGCTTGTTTTGGAAATTTGAGTACAATGCCTCAGTTACCCATAGCCGAGTTTTCAACTTTACAAACATTCAAATTGGGATAATGGCATCTCTGTGGATGGACAAGGTAGAACCAACCAGTCAACCAATCAAAGATGGGTGTAAAGGGAATGCAAATTCCATATATGGAATCCAGTAAATGATACAGAAATTCCCTTGTGATCCCATTATCTCTAGCCCCAATTAACTTCAACTACCATATATGGAATGACTAAGCTCAATTTGACACAGATTTGGCTTCAAAACATAATCAATGAGCCTGAATTCTAAAAAAGTAGTCACATTTCATGGCTAGCTTCCATTCAAAATTCAGTTTGCATATCAAAATGTCAGGCAACAGATTCTTAAATGAACAAAGGCAAAACCGACCAATAAAATGGCTTTCAACCACTACTAGTCCATGATTAAGCACAAAACGCGCAATGTGTCTATCGAGCTTTAACTCAGAAACCGAAATTCAACGCCAAAGATTAAAACTTTACCACACCCGCAAAGCGATCAATAAAAATTTCATACCTCAGCGAAGCAGGCAGCAAAAGCACTGCACAAGAAAATTTCAGCAAAAGAAATCTCAGATTTGGGCGTGAGATCTGCCATGGCAGATGTTGGGGAAAAGAGATTTGAGGGTTAAATGCAGAGGCAAACTGGGATTTGCAAATGGGGCTTGAGTTTAAAGAGAGAAAGAGACTGGAAGAGAGGTTAAAAATGAGGATTTAAAGGAAGAAAATAAATGATTGGGAAGGAAAATGACTTCCAAAACCAGAAAACGAAAACAAAAACGTTGCTTCCATTTTACATGCAGTCGGTGGTTTAGTGATAAATTAACGTAATTTAATATTAAATATCTTAAGTTCGAGTTCTAACTAAGTATATCCTTCTTTTATTAATGTATAAGGTAGTTATAAAAGTGACAAAAATTTGTAGGTTACATTTAGAATTAAATTTGTCTGTAAAGACATCAATGACGAAGTTTTGTTGACTTTATTAGTGTTCGTGTGATAGATAATTGTTAAACTGACTGTTCAAACGAAATTTCTCACGAATTCAATCTAGAGATCTAATGGTCAATGTGTTTGGATCTTTTTTTTTTTACAAAAAAAAACGTTGCTTTCATATTACAATTAATTAAGGGCTGTCTGTCCCCATCAAAAGGAAAAAATATAATAGTGATAATAATAAATCAAAATTAAAGGCTGTTTAGTATCTGGGTTGCTCACTAGTTCTGCTGCTTGACGTCATTCATTTTCATTTGTTTCTTTTCTTGTTTTTGATTTTTATTATTATTTACTTGTAACCTATTTTGGAGTTTTTCAATTTTTGTCAACAAAAATTAAAGGTAAGGGTGTCCGGAAACTCCAACTCTAGAAATGCTCATAAAACACAAAAATTTATAACAAGATTTATATATCACTAATTTATTATAAATTTAAATAATAAAATTTAAAATTAAAATTATGTGTATTAATAACTAAATTTTTAATTACTGAATTTACCCTTATACACGTTCATTTTCTTCTTTTAATGTGATAAATGGTGCCTTCAATTTGATAACTGCTACTCTCAAAAAGGGGAAAAAAAAAATTGATAACGACTACTTTTTTTTGTTTTTTTTTCCTTGTCCACCCATGGTGGTGGTACTGGTTGTTATTGGTGTTACCAACACCTCGACTTCTTAACCCCAAGCATGGTCAACGCCAAAGAGAAGATTGTTTCTTGTTTTGTCACTACTAAATAATGTATATTTTTTTCTTATTATTGATGTTCCATTTCTTTTCCTCATCTTATGAGCAGCTTAATATTGTACGCTTAGATTTAATTTAAGTAAATTTTTTTAATAGGATTCGTTCCATCCTTCAATTTACAAGGTTATCATAGAGTGTAGTAATACTAAACATAAGTTTATAACTCAAATGATATTAATAATATGCAGTAAAAGAAAAGTTAAGGGTTTTAATTTTAACCTTTTAAATTATTTTAATTTTTAAATCAGTTTGTTTAATTCTAAAAAATCTATAAAAAAAAAAAAAAGTGTAGTAATAGTGTTTGTTGTGAGTGAGTACCATTGCAGCATAATAGTGTTAGATTTGATCCCAACAAAAGAGTGTTTTTTTTTCTTGTTCAAAAACAAAAAAAGAAAAGTGTTAGATTATGTGATCAAAACATAATGACATTTTTATTTTACAGATTATCCAGTTAGAGAAAGACTTTAAATTAATGTGTTGAATCTGCAGGCTATGCTTACCAAATTAAATTATGCAACTAGTAAGAAAATTAAGTAACTGTCCAAGTGCTTGATTGATAGACTATTTGCTATATCTCTGCCATATTAGTCGCTTGTTGCATGTGATAAGGGTTGTTTAGATTCAAACCCAACTCTGCCTCTTAAGTGATAAAACTTTTTTTTTAATTAAAATGATTAAGACTATCAACGAGATAATACATTCATTAAAAATTTAATGACTCAATTGAATTTTTTTTATTTGTATGTTTTTATTTATATAAATAAGTGATACTTTAACTTAATTTTAAAATTCATTTAATAAAAGAATTAAAGATGAAAAAGAGTAATTATTTAAAAAAAAAACTTGAAAAAGAGTGATCTCAATTATAAGAAACTCATAAACAATCCATTAAGAAACTCGTTTACAAAAATGTGTTGTTTAGGTTTAAGAGTGCCTTAAGGCCCCAAGCGAAATCAAAGATTAACCGGAGCCCTGTTCACTAACCCAATAGTGCAAGGGTCATGGCCCACAAAATATTGGGTTAATTGGACCCACTCAAGCCCATGTCTTATATCATTATAATGGCACTTGATTAAGTTATTGGTATCACCGAATGACGTGGTTTAGTGGCAAAAATTACTGCAGAGGCGATCGCTCGACAAAAAGTTCAAGCGCTTTAAGTTGTAAAGTGGAGCTAAATGTACATATGATTTTGCACATTTTTGGGAGATGCTGGTAATCCTTGCTAAGCACCGTAAAATTTGTTTCTTCTATTGTGCGGTACGATTAACACAATTTTCTCTAATGAAATTATGCAACTAGTAAAAAAATTAAATCACTTTTCAAGTGCTTGATTGATAGACTATTTGCTATATCTCCGCCGTATTAGTCGCTTGGTGCATGTGATAAGGGTTATTTAGATTCAAACCCAACTTCGCCTCTTAAGTGATAAAACATTTCTTTAACTAAAATGATTAAGACTACTGATGAGATAATACATCCATTAAAAATTTAATGACTCAATTGATTTTTTTTTTTGTATACTTTTATTTATATAAATGAGTGATACTTTAACTTAATTTCAAAATTCATTTAATAAAATAATTAAACATGAAAAAGAGTAATTATTAAAAAAAAATCTTGAAAAAGAGTGATCTCAATTATAAGAAAGTCATAAACAATCCATTAAGGGTCCGTTTGGAGATGCTGTCAATTTTTTGTTTCTGTTTTTTGTTTTTTGTTTTTCTGTTTATGTTGTTTGTTGAATTTTTTTATTTGTTGTTGTCAATTTTTTTTTCTATAATAACAATAATTTTTTCTCAACCAAATTTTTTTTTTAAAAAAGGTGACAACACCTTTGGATTTTTCTTTTCAGTAACAATAATTTTTTTCTGCCTTAAAGGGCATTTTTTTCATTAGTATTCATTATTAACAATGAAGGTGAGACATCATATTTCGATTTAGAATGGAATTGAAAATTGCTAATGTTGTTCAAAAAGTTTATAATTTTGACAGCAAACATACAAAATAATAAAATTAACATCCACATATAAACCATTATATCATTGTCAAAACGTTCATACAATCCCATCCCAAATAGATTCATCTATTCTAGTTGCCTTAATAAACTATTGTTTAATTGCAAATTGTTATATGCAGATACATCTCAATCGAAATTTCAACTAATGCAACCCAAAATGTCCAATGAGCACCCCAAAACTATCTTATCAACAAGGTGCATCAGTAAATGCTATAGTTGTTTCATATTCAATGTGTTATTGAACATATTGCTCCTCAGCAACCTGCCATAATATCATTAAAAAAATGTGATTTTAACATTCTATGGTCACAAACTCATGTGAAATTTAAGTAAAAAGTATCCAAATCAAAACTGATATTGTTTCTAGCTGTTGGAAACTGAAGACTTTTGCAGTTTAAACAAGAGACTGCACAATTTATCATACAAGTTATGAGACATTACTTTGTGAAGAAGACTTACAACGTTGTGAGTAAAGGTAAGGTCAATAACCAAACAGGAGCTGTGATTCATCAAATGAGTTGTTGTTGCTGATATCTTTGTATAAACATGTCATCACAACCTAGAAATATCAACATAACGAATATTGAAGGCTAAGATTGAACACATTTTCGATTTTATAAACTCACACATACCTAAGGCCAGATATTAAAGTCAAGTTTGATGAAGGTCCTATTCGTGCGCTGGATCCTTAGTTTTGAAAATATACAAAGCCACTTACAGTGTAATGAGGTAGGCAAGATTGCTCAAATTTGACTTCAGACTTCCTAAAAAAATCTAGAATTAAAGATCTAGTCCATACTCTTTTGCAATTCAAGGCTTTTTATCTTCTTCCCATTAAGAATATCACTGACCACCTGTAAGGAAAAGCCATTAAATCAGCATTTAGTATGACCACACCTTCCTTCCAAACATATCACAAACATATCCCTATAAAGAAAATCATCACACAAATAATGGGATCCAAAAAAGAAGACCATATATCCTTTGAATGCATCAATCAGATTGCAAGGCCAAAGCAGTGCATCTCAGTCCAAATCTCAACTAATGCAAATCAAATGTCCAACAAGCACAACAAAGCTAGATTATAAACAAGGTAAAATAGGAAAGGCTATCATTGTTTCTAAAAAAATTTAATGATGAGATGCATACGGTGAATAACAATCAATCTCCCCCATGCTATAGTTGAATAAAATCCTGATAGGCTACATTAAATCTCCATGTTCATCTTTAGAATAGTTTGCTTCTTATTTGGGTCCTAAGAAAATTTGCATCACTTCTTCATTAACAAGTAAAAGACCATAATGTTTCAAAATCTTCCTGCACATTCCTAACACATTCATATTCTCTTTACTTTGCTAATTATGTCTTTTTGTCTTGTTTTTTCTTTAATATTGAAAAGAAATGACATAAGCCTCCATTTTAGATATAGAAAGTACTTTGTGCTTTGCAAAATTATAAGAAAAGTAGAATGTACACAAACTGTGTAGTAAATGTGCTCATCTATTCCATAGTAGCAAATCAAAACCAACGAGTGCAACCACCTAGCCCTTTCAGCTTTTCTACTAGTAAATGGTAATTCATAAAATTTAATTAAGACAACGTACTGACGCTTAGATGTTTTGAGTACAACACATTTGCCATTCCTCTGAGAGTCAATATCAATATTTGCACCATCTTCGTCAGCCTCTTTTTCTGGGTTCATCTCCTAAATCTAAACGCGCATGCACTTTATTAAAAAAAAAAAATAGAACCATAACTATTTAATTCTAACAATTGTGACTAAATTGAACCTGATTAAAAAAACCTGATCACTTTAAATTCAATTGCAACCAGAGTTATCACCCAAAAAAAGAAAAAAAAAATGATTCGCAGAACCGAGCAAAAATTAACTAACCTTAGACAATATTGCTGACCGAGTGAGGAAGTTGCTTGTTGAGTTTAATCTTCCTCTGACTCTCCATTATCTTCAGTTTATATGAATCTAGCTCCAAATTCATCCTCTGGAATTCTTCCTAAACCCCCACCAATAAATAAATAAATAATTAAAAAGTTAATAAAATTCAAATCACTAGAGAGATGAGGGACCTTGAGAATACGAATCTCGTTATGGAAAAGAACGGAGGCTCGAAGGACGTCGTCAGTGGTCATAGAGGCAAGCTTGTCGTCCTCGAAGCTCGTGGTGTCCTCAACCAGACATTGTCTTTGCTTCTTCCTCTTCTAATTTCTAACACAGAAAAATTGAACAATCTTGAATGAAAAATAATACAAATTTACTCTGAAAGAAATCAAGCCTTTGAGATAGATTGAGATAAGAACGAGAGAGAGAAGGAAAGGGATGTTGGTGGACAAGATTGAACAAGAGACATGGGAGAGAAGAACGAGAGAGAAATCAAGCCCAGAGATAGAGTGAGAGAGAATGAGAGAGAAGGAAAGAGACGGTGGTTGTTTGAGCGACATGGAATGAACGTTGGTGGAGACGATTGAAAAAAAATACGCTTGGTGAAAGGGAAAGCTACTTTTTCTGTTCTGCAAAATGTGTTTTCTTTTTCTAGAAAGTGCTTTGTGCTTTTGAAAAAAAAACAGAAAATGTAAATCAACATCAAACAAGTTTTACGTTTTTTTCGTGAAAATTAAACAAAAAATTGAAAACGTCAACCACTCCAAATGGGCCCTAAAAAACTCGTTTACAAAAATGTGTTGTTTGGGTTTAAGAGTGCCTTAAGGCCCCAAGCGAAATCAAAGACTAACCGGGGCCTTGTTCACTAACCCAATAGTGCAAGGATTATGGTCCACAAAATATTGGGTTAATTGGACCCACTCAAGCCCATGCCTTATATCATTATAATGGCACTTGATTATGTTATTGGTACCACCGAATGACGTGGTTTAGTGGCAAAAATTACTGTAGAGGCGATCGCTCGACAAAAAGTTCAAGCGCTTTAAGTTGTAAAGTGGAGCTAAATGTACATATGATTTTGCACATTTTTGGGAGATGCTAGTAATCCTTGCTAAGCACCGTAAAGTTTGTTTCTTCTACTATGCGGTACGATTAACACAATCTTCTCTAACGAAATTATGCAACTAGTAAAAAAATTAAGTAACTGTCCAGGTGCTTGATTGATAGACTATTTGCTATATCTTCGCCATATTAGTCGCTTGGTGCATGTGATAAGGGTTGTTTAGATTCAAACCCAACTTCGCCTCTTAAGTGATAAAACATTTCTTTAACCAAAATGATTAAGACTACTGATGAGATAATACATCCATTAAAAATTTAATGACTTAATTGAATTTTTTTTATTTGTATGCTTTTATTTATATAAATGAGTGATACTTTAACTTAATTTCAAAATTCATTTAATAAAAGAATTAAACATGAAAAAGAGTAATTATCAAAAAAAAAAAACTTGAAAAAGAGTGATCTCAATTATAAAAAAACTCATAAACAATCTATTAAAAAACTCGTTTACAAAAATGTGTTGTTTGGGTTTACGAGTGCCTTAAGGCCCCAAGCGAAATCAAAGACTAACCGGGGCTTTGTTCACTAACCCAATAGTGCAACGATCATGGCCCACAAAATATTGGGTTAATTGGACCCACTCAAACCCATGCCTTATATCATTATAATGGCACTTGATTAAGTTATTGGTACCACCGAATGACGTGGTTTAGTGGCAAAAATTACTGTAGAGGCGATCATTCGACAAAAAGTTCAAGCGCTTTAAGTTGTAAAGTGGAGGTAAAAGTACATATGATTTTGCATATTTTTTGGAGAAGCTGGTAACCATTGCTGAACACCGTAGAGTTTGTTTCTTCTACTGTGCGGTACGATTAACGCAATCTTCTCTAACGAACTATAGAGTAACTACTCCTACTTTTCCATTTTTTAAATAAAAAAAAAGTTATTCTTTGGTTGACTTTGCAAAAAAAAATTAATAATAATGATCTCTACAAAGTATTTAACAAACACTTCCTTTAATTTTTTCTACTTCCTTTAATTTTTTTACTTCTAAAAATTGAAAAACAAAGAGTCTCACTAGAACTAAAAAATATAAAAACTAGTCGTAGAATAATACCACCTTAAGCCTCCAAAAGTTCTTAAATAATTTGTTTGTTTTTTGAACTTTTAAAAAATAATAAAAATTTTATTTTTAAAACTAAATCTTGAAAATATATAGTATTACACTAAATTAAACTGAAAAAAAAAGTATTACACTATATTTACTTAATATCACCCTCAACCTTTATTTTTCTAGCTAAATTTTTTTATTATTATTTATAACTACTCTCTGACTATTTTTTATATCCTATTAATTTTTTTTCAAATAAAAATTACACATTCTAAAAACTAAACTAAACACCTACTAAATCTCCCATCACCACTTAAAATGGTCAATAATTTTGTGCCCATATAAAGGACATAAGCTCAAAATTGAACTAAATTCAGTCGTAAAATTAAACGTATGGCTAATATGATGCTAAGATTTTGGTTTACTTCAATTACTTGATAGCTCTTTTTTTTTTTTAGTTTAAAACTACCTAATATTTAAGTTATTGGACTTACTAATTTGAACCGACCAGAGCAGCACCCCGAAAGGTGATAAAGGTCTACCAGCAGGTATTTAACGATGTTGCATTTTCAGAATTCAAAATCAAGATCTCTAGTTAAACGGTATCAATTCCATGCCATTCGAGTCAGCGCTTGTTGGTTCTAGGGTCGACATCCCCAATTTCCCATTTCTAAAAAAAAAAGGAAAAAAAAAAAAAAAAACGTAAATCCCCGTCTCCTATGGGATATATAATTTTTTTGGTAATACACTTTTGCATTTTTTTCATATAAGTTCTAAATCTTTTTGATATTTCATTTGAGTTTTAAACTTTTTAATTTCTTATCAAATCAGTTATTTCATTTACAAAAAGTGGTCAATTCATTAATAAATGAGTTTAATTTAATAAAAATTATTAAAAAATGTCACATAAATAAATTAAATATTTTTTCATCAATAAATATATACATAAAATATTTTTTAATTAACAAATACATAAATAAAATATATAAAATGCATACTTTTTGATAAAAAAATTTTCAATTAGTGTATTCAACCTTTTTTTAAATAAGTTTTGTAAAGTCAAAATTATTTTTTAATAAATTGATTATTTTTCATTAACAGATGTACTAATTTGATAAGAAATTAAAAAATTTAAAATTCAAACAAAATTTAAGAAAATTTTAAAACTTATATATAAAAAAATATAAAAATTTAAAATTTTAAAATTATATATCCCTGTAAGGCTACAAGGATATCCAAATCCCAAGGCGGGAAGCGAACCGAAAACAAAACATCGTTCCCGCCAATCTCAACCCGAAAATTTTTTTTAAGAACCGACCCGAACCGATTCTCAAAAAATAGAAAGCCCTAGAGACTCTTCTTCTTCTTGTGCTCTTACTTCCTCTTTTCTTCTCCTTCAAAATCCCTAACCCTAATTTCAATTTCACCACTAAAGTAATTTGTGGGAGAAAACGAAATGTTGGAGCTGAGGCTTGTGCAAGGTTTGCTATTGAAGAAGGTTCTGGAAGCAATCAAGGACCTGGTCAACGACGCCAACTTTGACTGCTCCTCCACCGGATTCTCCCTCCAGGCCATGGATTCCAGCCACGTGGCCCTCGTGGCTCTGCTGCTCAGATCGGAGGGTTTCGAGCACTACCGGTGCGACCGGAACATCTCCATGGGGATGAACCTCGGAAACATGTCCAAGATGCTCAAGTGCGCCGGCAATGATGACATCATCACCATCAAGGCCGATGACGGCAGCGACACCGTCACTTTCATGTTCGAAAGTCCCAGTAAGTGTTCTGTTTTCTTTCTTTCTTTTCGCTGTTTTAGTCAAATGAAATTCTATGTTGTTCTGTTTTTGATTGTGTCTGTTTCTGGTTTTTTTTCCCCCCTTTTCTGTAAAGAAAAAAAATGATTAAATTAATTTACTTTAGATTTATCAGTTGAAGACATTGCTTTTTTTAAAGTAATTATAGCTTCTGATTGGTTGAATTTAATTGGGTCTGATTACAAACGTCAGTGAGTGCATATCCTATTATTTGACAATTGCGTTTACTGGGGTGATTGGTTTATGCTATTATGAAGGAAGGATGCTCCGGTTTGGTCTTGGCCGGACAATTCGGGAGAATCATGATTTGAACATGCTGAAAGATAGTACATTGTGTGAATGATAAATCCGATGATTTTGTTTATGTGTTTTTTCAAGTTATTTGAAGGAAAAACTTGCAATTATACGGTTTGTCGAAGATATCCTTGGAGGGTTGTGTTCTTCTGTTGATGGCCTTCTGGGAAATCGGACTTCATTTTTGTAAATCTATTGGAAATTTGCTATTGATTTGTTTTTATGATGGATGTGAATGTCATTGTCGGTTTCTCTTTGTTAATGAATGACAGCACAAGATAAAATTGCGGATTTTGAGATGAAGCTCATGGACATTGATAGTGAGCACCTTGGAATTCCAGAGGCAGAATATCATGCTATTGTTAGAATGCCTTCTGCTGAGTTTGCAAGAATTTGCAGGGACCTTGCCAGTATTGGCGATACTGGTAAATTTTCCTTCTTTGTGTGAGCCATGGGTTTTCTTCATTTGGTTTCTCAACACATTGCTGTGTCGTGGTATTGTTCTAAGATTTTGAAAGTTTTGGACTGGCAATTTTTTTTTTCTTCAGTTGTGATCTCTGTAACAAAGGAGGGTGTGAAATTCTCGACAAGAGGGGACATTGGAACAGCAAATGTTGTGCTCAGGCAGAATACCACAGTTGACAAGGTTCTTTTTTTCTTTACACTTAATTGTGTAGTTTGATATAGGCTGTATGTTGGATGTTTATCTGTTGCTATTTATTTTTTAGTGCGATCGTATGTGATTATTTTGTTGATTTGCTAATAATTTTTCAGCCAGAAGAAGCAACAATCATAGAGATGAATGAGCCGGTGTCTTTGACATTTGCTCTAAGGTATATGAACTCATTCACAAAGGCGACCCCGCTGTCAAATACAGTTACAATTAGCTTGTCTTCAGAGCTGCCTGTTGTGGTGGAGTACAAGATTGCTGAGATGGGTTATATTAGATTCTACTTGGCTCCAAAGATAGAGGAGGACGAGGATGAAACAAAGCCCCAAGTATAAAATCTATGTTTTACTGCCACTGGGTTGCATCTTTAGTCACTTGACTGTCTCTTAAGTTATGATATGTATCATGATTGTGAGTCGTTTCTAGGAATGGTTCTCCAGTAGGCAAAAAATCATTTGGCAGTTTTCACAATTCTAGT